>CM023942.1:20067926-20223513 GCA_013407115.1 Glycine latifolia | reverse complement strand
ATTACCAATTGAAAAAATTTATTCATATTAATCACTTACTTATGATTTTAAGTATATGTCATAAATATAAGTTAATCTTATAATAGTTATAGTTATTAATATGTTTGGGATATTCTTTAGTTGTAAATATAGATCCAGAATGAACTATAATTATGGTTAGTATGACACATGTATTTAAATTACTATTCACACAGTTATAGGTCCTGGTATGGGATTTTTCTTTTAAGTGTTGATATGAGGGCAGACATTATAATATCTTACGAAGATCCTATTGTCATTTCTTAATTGTATAAAATAAAATTTAACATTATAATATATTATATATATGATCTTCAAGACTCAATTATTTTTACTGCACACTATTAATTAGTAATTTAAATTTTATTATACATATAGGTATTTATCATAAATTTCTTATTGTTTTTAATTCATAATTTATAATCAATTTTTTCATAAGTTAAAATTTTAAAATGTTTTATTACTTTATCACAAATCAACATATGTGGTACATGGCATGCATTGTAGCTAAAAACTTTAATTTTAGATTGCCTGAAATATCAGTTCACAATAATTATCTATTACAACCTTATACACATGCACATAATTATTTTTTATTTCTCTCATTTATTATATTTTAAAATTCATAATCTACTAGATATATAATAAACTACTATATATCATTGGAAAACAATAATTAATATTAATTAAGTGCCTTCCAAAAAATAATAATTAATAATTAGTATATTATACTTTAATTTTAAATAATTTTTAATACAAATATAAAAAATATTTCTATATTTATTATTTGATGAAAATTTTCATATACAATATTATCCGTATATGACACAAGTCATACACTCACTCTAGTATTTTCAAATATCAAACCACAGTTCATTAAAAACTTGAAAAGAATGAAGAAAGAGGACCATCGTGAAGTTATAAAGTGACGTATGGAGTCATGAAGATTTTTTCAAAGTTTACAAAATATATACTTCTTTAATTAAAATTAGAATATTTATCATTAATATTTATTTAAACTATTTTAAGACAAAAATAATAAATTATTAAATTAATATAAACTAATTACCGTGAAAGGGTCTAAAAATTGCTTCTACAAATCTTAGCTTATATACGGACCGCCCATTGATCTCCAACCACGTTATTTGATAAATGTTTATAAATGATTGCGACACTTTTGATTTTAAAACTAAAAATATAAATATTTCTTTATTTATCGATCGATTTCAATACATCATGATTAGTAATCTTAAAAATATAAATTATTGCACTTATAAAACTATAAACAAACTATTAATACCAAATTAATTTAATAATTATTGCACTTGTAAATAAATTTTTAGATATATATGTATATCAATTTAATTACTTAATAAAATAAATTTACTGAAATAATAAAAGATAATTTTAGTATTTAGTGTGTATATTTAAAAATAAAATAAAATAAAAAACAAACTAATAAGGTGACATGCTCATCTGTCATGAATAAACTTATGTACGTATGCAGTGGTTTGTAGTTTTACTTTGTACAAGGCCACCTATTGAATATGTCGTAAGAATTGTGAGCATATTTTCATTGAATCCAAGAAAGCAGCATTTACATCTTAGGTTTAATATTTATGCTTCTTTAGAATTGTCCACTCGATTTTAGGAAATAGATTTATTTTGTGAGGGAAAATTTACTTCATAGATGTGTTTCAAGATAATGATAGTCAATTAAAATAACAATACTAATAAACAATAGTATCTGAAAGTACACAATGATGTTTAAAACTTACAATAGTATCTAAAAGTCTCTTTAACAAATGCTGCAAAGTTATTGGTTTTAAAAAAATAAAGATAACAAACATTTCATAAATAAAAAACTATAACATTTAACGCATTGAACATTAAAATAGAATTTTGGATTTTTAAATTTTAACAAAAACATTAAAGAAACAATATTATTTATCTTGGTTTGTTGTTCATAAATTTCCAAAATCTTTCTCCGATGGATAATAATTTCACATTACAATAATCAATCATTTAATTGGTAGAATGATCGAACTTCTTTGTCTGAATGAATATGAATCTTTCAACCACATTCAGATCTTGATCAACTAGTTGCTAAACCCATTAATGTCAAATAACCAAACTATCTTTACGGATAAATAACATTTTAAACTAGTCTTTTAAATAATATTTTATAAAGATGGAGATCGTTATTAAGGAATCAAAGGTAGTGAATTTTTATAAGGGAGATTGTTATCAAGGACTCATAATGTATTGACATTTCACACCTTAATTTTTAATGCAGTCATATTGTTATTTTAAATAAATAAATATTTATTATTTCGTGAACTAATGTGACAGGACCCTATTGAAGATTTCCAACCATGTAGCCTATGCTCAATCGTGATAAGCAATTACTAGTTCTTGATAAGAGATTAGGAATGCAATTATGAAGTTTGTTAGGCAGTCTAAAATTAATTTCGATCTGCCCAAGTCCCTATAGTTTGATGAAAAGCAGAAATAGAGTCTGGGCTTTAAAAATTGGGCCCAACGTGGTGGGGTATTGCATCTTGAGAAACTCATTTTTTTAGGATGCGAAACACAATTAATAGTGTTGATGTCATAAAGTTTAAATCATATGATAACGAGCTATCCTTGGGGGTGCATTAATTACAACTTCTTGAAAGTTACTGATAAAATATCTAATAGATCGCATCAAACTTTTTAATTTTTTATTAATATTTTTTATTTAAATATAATATATTTTAAAGAAATTATTTATGATTTCACTCCACTGTATGGTTGAGAATTGAATGTTTGGAGGGACAAAAATGGATTGCATTATGATGAGTTGGAGGTTTGGACCATATGAATGTTTGGATAATTTACATATGAGAATAAGAAATTGTTACCGTACTTGGATGCTCAAATAAATGAATAAGCAAAGTAAGAACATGTTTAGAAAAATGTGTATTTGAAGGAGGAGAGACACTTCTTATGCAGGGTAATGTTGTAGGTATCTCACAATTAGATGAAGTTAATCCAATTTAAATTGTGCATGACGGTTCAATGGTTGAAATATTTAGCTATACGAAAATTGTGATTGTACGTTTGAATTAAAAATGAATTCCAAGAAGAGTTGAGATTCAAATATCTATTTTAATTTAAACTTGACAAATGTGAAAAAAAAAAAAAGATTCAATGTGAAACGAAAGATGTGTAATATCGACTAAGTTTAGGCCATGAAATGGTCAAGAGGGGATGGGTGAAATGCAACCCTGATGCGGTGACTAAGGGTGCCTCAGGTTCAGCTGCCTGCGAATGTATTTTTAGGGACTATAAGAGTTTCTTTTATGGGTGATTTCTCCTTTAATTTTGGTAACTCTTTTGCTCTTCATGCTGAGTTAGTTGGGATTATGATAACTATTGAGATAACTATTGATAAAGGGTGGAAGAAAGGTTTGGCTAGAATGTGATGCCATGCTTGTTATCCAAGCTTTTCAAATCCCCCAAAGTGATGTCTTGAAGGTCTAAGAATGGGTAGTTAATTTCTATAAATCTACCTTACTTTAACTCATTGTTTATTTTCTACTTGTAAATATATTTGTTTCTTATGGTGTTACCTTCAATGAGATGGTTTGGTGATATTTTATTCCATCTTTTATTCGAGAATAGTTTGATAGGAATAAATATGACATATTTACTTTAAATTTAAATGATTATACATGGATTTTGGTTGTTTATTTACCATGATTTTTTTTATCTTTAATATAATAGAATATGTTGTTTTAGTTGTTGATGAACTTTAGTTGAAATTGTCCTTTTCAATTTGTGTTAACATAATTGAATTTTTATTTAAAAAAAAAGAAGAAATCATCAAATTGATTTTTGATCAGTTATTTTTGTATGTTATATTTGTGAAAAAAATTTAAATATAGTGAAAAATTCAAACTCATAATATTGTTATCATTCCAACTCTTAAACTCATCTCCTAATTATCAAATAACTTTATAACTTCCTTTCCCTTATCACTATTCTATCATGTTAGTAGTATATTTCATTGCTTTTCTGAATTTTTATGATACCACTCTAATGTTGAGTCGTATATTTATGAACACTAGAATTTTACATATACCTTTTATCTTCGAAAGTATTTTCTAATAATAACAAAAATTGAATTATTGATCGTAAGAGAAATATATAGTAAAGAGATAAATGAAAAACAGTGTTACAGCAAAGGTGGGCGTGCCGGAGTGGTTATCGGGCATGACTAGAAATCATGTGGGCTCTGCCCGCGCAGGTTCGAATCCTGCCGCTCACGTTTTAACATTTTATTTTTCTCTTTTGACGAAAGACAATTGAAAATTTTAAAATAAAATGAAAAAGAAAAAGCGCTAGAAGGAGGGGTCGAACCTCCGACCTTGTGGTTAACAGCCACACGCTCTAACCAACTGAGCTATTCCAGCTTTTCAATTATCATAGTCCAAAAGTTATATAAAAACAGTTAAAACTTATAGGAAAAACTATAAAATATTAAAGAATAATGATATATGTACAGTACATCCCAAAATAGGGTAGATTGATATGGAAATAAGGAGATATATTATTCTAGAAAATTAGTTTTTAGGAAAGTCAAACTAGTCTAATATTGATAAAAAAAAAATAGTTCAAAATAGTGTAAAAAATCTGTTTGGATAGTTTTTTTTTCTTCATAATTTCAATTTTTAATCTTTTTCATTTTTTTTAATTTAATCTAAAATAGAAAGTCAATCCCCTATGTAAGGTTTGATGTTGGAGTCTTGTAATAAAAAAAATGTAATTGGAATGAGAGCTTCCATTAAAGCTAACAAATCAAGTTGGATTGATGTAGATTAATCATTAATATAATTGACTAATGGATAATCTACATTAATATTATGATAAAAAAAATCAATAAATTTTAAAAAGGATAAGACACAACATGATTATAATAGAATACATAAAATTAATAAAAAAAAATCATAAAAGAAAAATTATATTTTAAAAAGAATATTATAAACATAATCAAATATAAAATAATTTAATTATTTGGGTATTCTAATCAATATTGGTATAAAAATCTAAAAAATATATAATTTTTATTGAAAAAATATTTTTGACTGCATTTCTAAATATGTATTAATGGGTCCTTTATTATCAATATTACCGATCATATTAGAAAAAAAGTTATAATATTTTGAATACTAGTCAATAAGAACAATTTATCCCTGAATTAAAAAAAAATAAAATTGAACCATGCTATAATGCTATTCTAAGAAAGAAGATTAAATTATACTCGCACCCCTGTGTTTTACTCAAATTTTATCTGATACCCCTCCCTTTTTGCACTCTACAAAAAAAATCCCTTAATTGTTTAGCTCACATTACACTTAGACCCCCTCCTTCCTAAACACCGTTTAATAATCTAACAGAAATTAAGCACATGCTGGTCACATGACTTTTAATGAAAATTTATACCTAAAATATTATCATCTTCTTCCTCTCAACCTAAAAATATTTTAATACTCTTTTTTTTTTTTTTTCTACGTAAATCCAACTTTGAACCCACTTTATTGGTACGCAATGTTAACACATTTCCTCTCATCATTTGTTCTACTAACTTATATATGAACTGAATTCTGATTCTCAACAAACATTTTCATCCATTATGTTCCTGTGGTCCAAAACATCAACACTATTTTTATCAACAATAATAAACAGATGATTTCCAATTCATCCATTGTGTTTCCTGTAGTCCCAAATATCAACACTATTTTAATCAATAATAATAAACAAATGATTTTCAGTTCATCCACTGTGTTTCCTATTGTTCCAAACATCAACACTATTTTAATAAGCAATAATAAACAAATGATTTCCAGTTCATTCATTGTGTTTCCTGTTGTCTCAAACATCAACACTATTTTAATAAACTTACACTTCATCCATTGTGTTTCCTGTTGTCCCAAACATCAACATTATTTTAATCAACAATAATAAACAAATGATTTTAAAAATCATAAGTGATCTCAAATTGGTCTCCCATTGAAACCCCATTCAGAAATAGGTAACAATAAACAAATGGTGGAACTAGAAGAGGAATAATGGAAAATTCGCAAATTAGAACAAGAACGGTGAAGAGGAATGGAACGTGAACGTCGTGAGAGAAAGAGAAACTCGCACCTCCTGGACGTTGAAAAAGAACTCGCCAATAAGAGGAAGATGAACAATACTCATTAATGGTGAAGAGGAATGAAACGTGAATCATAAATTCTGAAACTAATTGGTAAGAGATAATTTGAATTTTACAATTAAAATGTAAGAATAATTTTGTCTACTCACATATTTTAATTGACGTTAATTAAGAATATATGGTAAAATTTGAACATAACACAATTCAATTGACATTAATTAATTAATTAAAAATATCTGGTGAAATTTGAGCATAACACAGAGACTTCCTGCATTTTAAATGACCTTCTACCATTGAATCTATAAAAGGGTACAACACAACTTTTACCCTTTCATTTCCCTCTCTCAACACTAGCCAGTGAGAAACTCCATGGCTTCGTCTTCTTCTGAGCCTCCACCTTCAGTTCCTGCTCCCGTTCATTCTCACCCTCCTCGTAAGTCCTTCATTTCTTCAACATAATAACATCGAAACCAACCGTATTCTTGTTATTCTTCTACTGTATTTGGGGGCGAATTGAGGTTTCGTAAAATTGATTTTGAATGTTTTTTTTTTTTTTTTTTTTTATAGTTTTGACTCAAAATGGATAGGATGGTTTGTGGAAACTGTCAGAATCAGAATCAGCAACAGCAGTGTATTTTTGTTTGTGGCGGATTCCATTTCCATAGGTTTTCGATACTCGAAATTGTGGTTTTAATTAGGCTAATGGCTTTGTGCTTCATTAGGAAGTTGAAGTAGTGAAAAACGTTTGAGTTCATAGCCTTTGCCTTTTGAGTTTTGGTGAGACTTTGCGGAGGATATGGCTGCCATATTTTTACAGAGCCTTCCTTCCTTTTGTAATTTTTCTATACAGTGGCATTCCTTGTGCTTTCGTATTAGTTGGTCTCAATAAAGTTTCTTTTGCCGTTCAAAAAACAAAAACAAAAGAATTTAAAAACAAGGTTTAAAATTGTGATTGCTGGAAATTTTGGGCAAATGTGGCTGCAGTTGCGATCGAGCTCCAAAACCTTGATGCTGCGGCGGATATAGCTGTCATCGACACCCTTTCCTTAAAACCACGTTGAAAAATGTTTGGTAAAATTTAAAGTGAATTAGTTAACTCATAAGCATGATTATTATTTTTAAATGATTTTTATAATTTTTGTTTGCAGCATTATTGTGGAATGTATTTGGTTGTTTGCCTTACATTACATATCATGGTTCTGAATTGCTGTCCGCAACATAAAGGTTTTTCAACTTACCGCAATTGGTTGCATCAGCTGCATTTTTTCACAATTTTCTGCAATGTCAAGGACTGTGATGAAACCACAACTCAAATTTAGAACCATGTTACCATTGTTCTGTTTGCATGTTTGATAAGTTAATTGATATGCTTACCTTGCATGTGTTTATGTTTAGTTGTTAGCTATCGTTGCACATTTTTTATTCGGAGTCTTTTACCCATGTCTGTGTATAATGCATTAAGAGATCTCTAATGATCTGAATTGCTCTGATGAAATTTTCCAGCACACTTGATGTACAAAAATCGTTTACAAGAGTTTACTTCAAGGTCAGGCATTAAATTTCCTGTGTATCAGACTGTTAATGAGGGACAGGATCATGTTCCGAAGTTTAGGTCGATTGTGTGGGTGGCTGAGATGGGTTACGCTTCTCAATCCACATTTTCCCAGAAAAAAGCTGCTGAACAGGATGCGGCTAGACTTGCTTTGGAAGGTATCCTTCAGAGGACCAGAGATGAAGGACTCTCTCTTGTCAATCAGCAGGTGTGTTGTAACAAAATTTGTTGTTCTCAATTTTTCAGTAGGTGCAATTTTGATTTGATTGACCATGATGGAATTGTTAAGTAATTTTGAGGTAATTTTTGTTAATAATAATTTTCTACAGTCTAGACACTGAACTCTGCCTCTATGTTAGGCTTGTTGTATGCTTACTTTTCATCTGGTTGGCAAACATCCTAGTGCTTTGTAGTAATTAGAAGAATTTGTTTCATTTTTGTGAGAATGTCTGCTATCTTCCCTTAGATGTAATGTAATATCTCCTGTTTGTTCTAACAAAATATTGTTGTCTATTAAATAAAAACCCGTTTTGTCTAATGACCTGAGATATTTTTCATAGCTTGTCATTTTCAGTTAGTGTACATATATGCTAAGTTGGATCTTCTCTATTCGAATAAATTTTCTATAATAAATTAAGTTGTGCTTCTGAATGTTATATTTTTGTTGTATATATCTCTCTTGTAATGATAGAGAATCTTAGTTGAGGACATTTTTATTAATGGTGGAAGGCCGAAATTCCACCATATAAACATGCCATTGCGCCTCTTCCATTCACAAATTGCCAATGGTGGTTGGCAAAAAATCTGCCATGCCATTCTGCTATTTAACAACATTGGTTGAAGGTCATCTTGAATCATGTCACAGAGGTTCTTGGTTTTCAACAGGTAAGGTAACAGTATCAGATAACCATGCAAGTTTGATCCAAAGGAAGTATCATTAGAACAAATAATTTTTGTTGCCAATGGAACTAGAGTTTAGATCCTTCCTTATCTTTGTTAATGATTTAAACTAATCCTGTATAGCTTGAAATAATCATTCTTAAATTTTTGTCTTGGAAAAGCGATTTAATATTAAGTGATTATTACTGTTGAAACAATTCATTGCCAACTTATAAAAAATAAATTGCTGGTGAAATAGCATTAATTCTTAATTATTTGTTATTGCTTCATTTTGGTTTGGTTTGGTATTATCATTCAATGTTATCTTTATGTAAAATGTTGACTCTTTGTTGTCATCGTCTTCCAGATTTCTCCATTTTCCAAGTCTATCTTGAATGAGTATGCTGATAAACTGCATGTAGAACAACCTATGTACAACACTGTTCAGGAACATCTAGGAGGGGTGCTTCCTGTTTTTAAAACTTCTTTAGTTTTCAATGGTACAAGTTACACCGGTGATCCAGCTAGAACAAAAAAGGAAGCTGAGCAGTCAGCCGCAAAGGCTGCTATTCTTTCAATTATAGGTATCCTTCTGTGTATGCTTTATTACAGTAGATTTTAGGTAGCAATGTGCTTACCTACTAAATGACCATTTTTGATGCAGGTGATTCTAGCTCAGGAACTACACTCATTGAGATTATTAAGTCAAAGTCTACATTTTATGATGCAATCAAAGGAAAGGAACTATCTCTGTTACAGCCAAGTGCAGAGTTATCCACAACAAATACAGAACAGATCTCTGTTACACTGGATGATAAAGATACAGGAGTTGCAGCTTCAGTGGTTGATAATAATAATAAGAATATTGAAGCTAAAGTTGAATTTCCTGAGTCTTCTAAGATGCTTTCCACATGTCAAGAACTCCAAATGATAAAACAAGAATCTTCCCTTGAAGCCAATAATGTGTCTTTGCAACCAGGTTCAGAACATTCCATAGATAATGGTTCAACTTCAAAAAAGAGGAAAAAGAACAAGAAGAAGTCTAATAATAAGAAGTTACGATTGGAGACTCCGCTGTAAGTTTCTACAATCTCATATCTGTTATTTTATTTGGTATTTCTTTTGCTTCCTTTGCTATTTATTTTCTTGAGTCTCTTCTCCCACTCATTTATGTTACTGGGTAACTGTCCCTGCAAACAAAATAATTATTTAGCATTTAGTCTACATGTTTCCCTTGTCTATCCATAATTTCTGAAGTGTGCATTGTTCAGATGAATGTTAAATTGTTAGTGCTTTGTTTTAGTCAATTCCCAGTGAGGTGAACTTGCAATGAATATTAATAACATATACAGTAAGGTTGTTGCTGGTTTTAGTTTGTGATATTGGAAGGTTTGAGAGGAGGATAAGAAGAACCTGGTGTGTTTACGTGTTGAGGATTTTTATGCAGTTTTGTGGTTCTGGTTTGGATGTATGTCAGGGGTATTTTTATGTGTGGATATATGCAGTTTTGTAGAAGTGACATCACGTTTTGAGTGGTGTTAGTTCACGTGAGGAAGAGATTTGGTGTTTTATGCTTTTTGGGCTTACAAATTGTGTCCCTGAATATTGTTAGTATGAAGCTTGTTAGTGCTTAGATGTGATATTCTTTTTGGGAAGCTTGTTAGTGTTCATGAGAGTAGTTCTTATTTTATCATAAACTATTCTCAATTTGACAGTCCAAGTTTATAATTACCACATGTTTCTATAATATGATTAAATGTTGGAATTATGTTGTTGAGTGGAAGTAGAGAATGGAAGCAATCAAGCTTTTTCATTAATTATAATGTTTACATCACACAAGATGAGAAGGGGATGGGGAAAGCTTGAACCCAATTCCTATAGTATGAATAAAAGTGCACTTAAAATTCCTGGGGAGTTATACATTTGTGTATTGATAAGACCGTTCACTATTTCTTGAAGCTCAATCTCTCCCCCGGATGAACCATATAGCCAAGATGTATGAGAGCAAATCGAAGTTGTACAAACTAGTAACTTCACAGAATGGAATAAAACTTCTGGAATAAAACTTCTGTCAGTTAGCACATAGTAAACTACCCCTTTACAGATCCAATTCCTTGCCCCCTCGCACAATGCCACTCCCCCTAGCTACAGAAAATACATATAGGCCCCCAAACCCTCACATGGTCATATACAAAAACCAGTAACATAGCTGCAATTTCCACACTTGACTTGTTCTAAATACTGCACAAAGCTCCTCTACACAAATTTATCCCTTTGGCATTTTGATACTTGTCCCCACTATGAGATTCTGTTATCCCCACTATGAGATTCTGTTATAATTACTTCAAATTAACACAAAACAGAACAAGTTAAGAGACGTCGACTCACAATTTGAATTCCTTGAGATTCCTACATATGAGTTATCTGCTGCCTCCTTTTTGGATCTTTTCATTTTTAGTGTCATTCCTGGAACCAACTTTAGCACTTTTACCCTCTGATATTGAGTGCCTTCACAGGTTTACATCCTTCTTCCTAGCAGACTTCCAACATAGAACATAGTGACATAAAGATACTCTATTTTTGTTTTAGTGCCAAACTCAGATGATTCGTCGAGTCATAAAGAGAAGAAGAAATGCTTCTCTTTGATTTGAGAAATTTCAAACTGTGAACTTCTATCATCTCCATAACAATTCCCATTAATTCTACAATTCTAATACACTTTGTTGCACCAGCATCAAACAAAAATTTGAAAATCATAAAACATAAAACAAACTAAAATTCGATTTCATATACAAAAATTGACATTTGATAGCCCCTCTCCCTTAACCACACACTTCCTCTCCAATGCTATTACGCTTTACCTCGCTGCTATCTGTTCTGCAATCGAAGTTTGATTTCACAAAGGAGTTGAATCCAAAAGCTTTGATTCTCAATTGCTGAGAAACGAAGCCCAAGGATAATTTTCTAGGGTTTGTTTATCTCTGGTTTGGGACTGAACGTTTTGATCTGTTTGGGAATGGGAGATCGAGGAAAGGACAAGGATTTGCAAATGGTGATTTGGATGAGCATTCAGCACATGACGCGGAGCCAAAGCGCAACAAGCCATTTAAGAAAAGGAAGGAAGGAACATGCATTTCATGTTACAATCTGTTGAGATCATCCTTGTTTCATTGGTGAAATGCCAAAGCTTGTACCTGAGTAAAAGAAGTTTGTGTTTGTATTATGTAGTGAGGGACGATATATATAATACTTGTTTTGGTGGATTTATAATGTGACATGATTTAAGCTGGTAGATATGTATATGTATTTGCTTGTCTGGGAGGCAAAGCTAGTTTTTTTTCTTCTGCTGTGGATGTGTCTTGTGATTAATTGATTGTTCTGTTGTGAAAATTTGCAGGTTACCAATTACTGCGGGTCCCCTGAACCAAGTCCCTCCTTGTACTGCAGTTCTCATTAACCAAGTCCCTCCTTGTTCTACAGTACCCATGAACCAACTTTATCCTCATACGGCAGCTCCCATGAACCAAGTCCCTCCCCGTACTGCAGCTCCCATGAACCAAGTCCCTCCCCATACTGCAGCTCCCATGAACCAAGTTCCGCCTCGTACTGCAGCTCCCATGATTCAGGTCGCTCCTTGTACGGAAGCTCCAATGAACCAAGTTCCGCCTAGCACTGCAGCTCCCATGAACAAAGTCCCTTCTTTATAGGTGGCACAGTAGAAATGGAAAGTGTGATGGAATTCTTATGTATGCTGCAAACTCTCAAGATTAAAGTTCATGGAGAGAAAACCGTAGTTCCTTGTTAAAATTTAGGAACTTTTGTTAAAGTGGCCGATTTTTGTTTGTTAAGCCCAGGTCTTACATGTTTTGGGTTCAAACTTTATATTATATCATGTTACAATTGATTTTTATGTTTACCTAATGGTGTCATATATTATTGGTTGGATTTGAACTTAAGTAAATGTACTTATTAAAATTTTGAATTGGGGTAAAAGTTAAGATACATTTATCTCAATTAGGAGTATGAGTGTGCATGATTTTTTTTGTTTTTAAAATCAAATTGAATTTAGACATCAATTTATAGTCCAAACTGCTTTGAATTAGACAAGTGGTCTGATATTTGAACTGAACCAATTCGAAATTGGTTCTAAACTTATTTTAATCTGAATTGGTTTTAAATCGAGTTCTAAAACAAAATTAGTTTTGAACCGGCTTGAAATCCATTTTTTTAAAATTTGGTTTCTTTTATCCCGTTAATTTTTTTTTAAATCAGTTTTTTTGTGTTAAGCCTATTATTTTGGTTTTAATGATAGTAACAAATAGAGTTGTGCATGTTTTGGTAAACCAAATCACATTGAATAATTTTTATGGTATGGTTTTTAATTTATTTGACAAAACAGTTTGATTTTTGCTGAACCGATTTTAAATCGATTCTAAACCAATTTAGTGTAGAATCAATTTTAAGAGCAGAACTAATTTTTCTATATTGTTAAACCATATTTTTAGGCTAGTTTATAAATAGATTTATAACAAATTAAAATATAATAGTTAAATTCAAAATAATAATGCTAATAATTAGAGAAATTATTAAATTAAATTCAATAGAAAGAAGCTATAATCGTGCAATTCTTGAACTTAAAATTAGTTTTTGATAATTAGTAATCTTGTTCCACGTGGCGTATTTCTTAATTTCAATATATTAAGTATTTGATTTAAAGTAACACTTATTAGATAGTAAAATAAGTATAATCAGCATTTTTTAATAAAAAAGTAGTATATTTATTTATTTTAAAATTTTCCCATTCTCATGGTACGAGTAGAGGGGTTCATGGACCAAAAAGAGAAACAAGAAAAACATGAAGACACTGACACGGCAGTTATCAGAAAACTCTCGTGAGAGAAACTTCTCCTTCTACATTGTCTTCTCACTCACTCACCCTTGCATGGCTTCATCTTCTCCTCAATCATCTCCTTTATCTCTTCCTGTTCAACCTTCTGCTCGTATGTCATACAATATTTCTACGTATTTGTTGAAACTTTTGCCAACATAACAATCATAGTTTTCTAGCTCATTGTAGTTGTATAATCACCATATCAGTATTTTTATTAACATAGATTTGATGCATGGATGAGTTGTAAGAGTGTAATCATTGAGCTGAGTTTTTGCAAAATTAATTTTGGTTAAATTTTAGATCATGATTGGATAAGCTTTTCTGGAAATACTCATACTTGTAAAAAAAGAAAGTACAAAAATAGAAAGAAAATAAAACCTTATTTCATAAATCAAGATTAGCTTATTCACAAGTTAAAATCAGTTTTTTCTAAAGAAGCTAAATGAGAGAAGCTTCTTCAAAAGCTGATTTTTTTTAGGGCCCAGTCTAAACTGATTTTAATTCATGTATAAACTAATTTTAATTTATGGGAAAGTTTATTTTATTTTTCTTTTCTTTTTTATTCTGTTTTTCTGAAGTGTTTACATAACCTTAGTTTAAGTGAAGTGATTAATGTTTGAAAACTTGTATTTTGAATGTTTAGATTATAGCTTATCTTGGAAATATTTTATATTTGTTTCGGAGAAAGTGGGTTTGCAAATAATAAATTAAATTTCACATTAAGTGAAACTGCTAGTCAAGCTTTTAAGTTGATCGCTAGTTTCCAAAGCATGATTCTTTTAAACTAATTCTTATAATTTTACTAAGCAGCATTGGATTTGGCAATTCGCATTGCAAATGTTGTGTTTTGACTTCTAAATGTTTGATAACTTGATAATTGATATTCATGCTTTGCCTTTGCTCATGTTTACTATCGTCAACACTTTTTTTATTGGGAGATTTGTGGTATGCATCTATGTTAAACACACAAAGTGATCTATAACATCATGGATTACTCACATGAGGTTTATTTATTTATTTATTTATTTTATTACTTTTTCAGAACAATTGATGCACAAAAATCGTTTACAAGAGTTTGCTCAAAAGTCAAACATTGCACTTCCCATGTATGAAACTATCAATGAGGGACAACAACATGCTCCGAAATTTAGGTCAAGGGTGTGGGTTGATGGTGTGTGTTACACTTCTCAATCCTCTTTTTCCCACCTAAAAACTGCCGAACAGGATGCTGCTAGACTTGCCTTGAAGTGCCTCTCTAAGAGGACACAAGATGAAGCACCATCTCTTGTTTATGAGGTGTGTTGCAGCAACATTGTTGGTGTTGATTTCAGTAGGTGTAGATTCAGTTGATTGACTCATATCGACTGTTTAGTAACTTTGAGCCAATGTATGCTAATATGTTCCAAAATTTTAGACTGCTATAAATTAAGATTGTTTTATGTTTATTTTGCATCTGATTGGCAATCATACTAGTGCTATGAAATTGGAAGAATGTTGCATTTTTTCCCAATGTCTGTTATCCTGCATTAGATGTTTGTTTTTCTTGTTTCTTCCAAACAAAAAATTCTTTCTATCAAGAAGGTATTGTTTGATAATCTGAGAAGTTTTCTGTAACCTATTCTTCCTAGCTTGTGTATGTATTTGCCTAGATGGACCTTGTCTATATAAGTAAATTTCTGTAAGAAATTACAATGCACTTTTGCAAGTTATTTTGTTGTTATATCATATACTTCTCTCTCTTGTTATGCAAAAGAATCTAACTTGAAAATCACCCTGTAACCTATCACAGAGGATTTTAGTTTTCAGGAAGATATTAGTATCAGAAAATTTCACACATTTTCTTTTTAATACAAGCATTTAACTCATACAAGATAAAAGAAGCAGTACCATTATTATTGCAAATAAATTTTGTTGCCCATGGAAACTGAGTTTTGATGCTTGCTTTCATATTCTGTAAAGGTTTGAAACTAATCTAATATTAGCTTGAACTAATCATTGAAATATATGTTTTGGAAAATTGTTTTCATATTAAGTGCTAACTGCTTGTGAAAAATAAAAAAGCTGGTGAAATAGCATTAAGCTTAATTAATGATGCTTTAAGTAGGATGTTATGGCTTCAATTTGGCTTCATCTCGTATTACCATTCCATATATCTTAGTTTAAAACATCAACTACTACTTGTCTTTGTCTTCCAGATTTCTACATTTTGCAAGTCTATCTTGAATGAATATGCTACTAAACTGAATCTAGAAGGACCTACTTACGAAACTGTTCAGCGAAAAGGGTTGCTTCCTGTTTTTATATCTTCTGTAGTTTTCAATGGTACAAGTTACACCGGCGATGCGGCTAGAAACAAAAAGGATGCTGAGCAATTAGCTGCTCGTGCAGCTATTCTTTCAATTTCGGGTATTCTTTTGTATATGCTTTATTACATATATTTTTTTAAATAGATTTTATGTGACAATGTGCTTGCTTACTAAACAAGTATTTAATGCAGGTGATTCTGACTCAGAATCAATTCTCTTTGAGATGATTAAGTCAAAATCTACACTTTGTGATGTAATCAAACGAAAGGGCTTGCAAGGTATTCATCCTAGTGCTGTGACACCCACAGCAAAGACAGGACATACCTCTGTTAGATTGGGTCATAAGGAATTTTCAGGTTCTGTGGCTGATAATAATGATGAAACTGAAGTTGAATTTCTTAAGTCTTCTAGTATGGTTTCCAGGTGTAAAGAATTCCAGATATCAAAAGATTCAAAACAAAAATCATCCCTTCATGCCACCAAGGTTTCGAATGTGTCGCTGCAACGTTGTTCTGCTCGTCCTCCTCTTGATGGTGGTTCAAGTTTGAAAAGGCAAAGAAAGAACTAGAAAAAAGCTAATAAGAATTAAGAAGTCGTCGTGGCTAGAATCATTGCAAGTGTCTATAATAGCTCATTTATGATGTTTTATGTAGTGATTCGTTTTCTTCCTTTACTATATTTTTCTTCGGATATTTTATATTCATAAAATGTTGTGAGGGATGAAATGTAGTGCTTGTTTTAGTAGACCTATGTATGGGATGTGATTTAAGCTAGCATGTTTCATGTTTGTATTATTTGATTGGGAGGTAAAACTTAGTTTTTATTTTTATTTTTAACAAGTGATTATGATTTGTGAAAGTGTTTTATAATTAATTGGATTTTCTGTTGTGAGAATTTGCAGGTTACCAATTCTGGGTTTCCCGTGAACCAAGTCCCTAGTTGAGTGGTACATTAAAAAAAAAATGTAGAAGTGTGATGAAATTCTTGTATATGCATGTTATAAAGTGTCGAGACTAATCCTAGTTCATGGATAAAAAGTCTAAGTTCTTTTTTTTTTTTTTTAAATTAAAGAAGTGTTGTTAAAATCCGTTCAGTGGTTATTAAATACTAACCTTTTCTTGTTTAACTTATGCTTTCTACGTTTTGGACTACAAGCTTCTGTTTTTTTTTTTGTTTTTTTTTTAATTCTACAAACTTCTGTTGAGAATGCACAAATAGCAGTTTACTCAAGAAGACCATGTATTCTACATTTCTAGTATTTCTGTTGAAAATATTAAATACCATATTAATCGAATAGAAAATCCAAAAATCTGAATCTTATCTTACTCACTTTGGTGACAATTCAAATTCACTTTAATTAACAAGGGGATATCGCTTATCTGTTGGCTGACCTGAACAATACCTTAGTTGTTGTAATTATCTTTTGGTATCCGAATTCGACTCCTCTTTTTGAAAGAAAAAAAAGTTCACTTTAAATATTATAGGGGTAATGAATTACTTTTACATGAGAATATTTTGACACATACAAGTTCTAATATCATGGAGGCATTTTTTCGTGGAAAAAAATAGCGAATGGCATTTGTATCTGCTAAATGCCCACGTAGATTACATCTCAGACACCCTCACTACTATATATGATGAAGCATGTAAATTAATACCAGACTGTTACTCATTGGAGAGGTGGTCTAGACCAAGAGATTCTAGCACATTAATTCCATCTTAGTCATTATATATATATTGATATGATTTTTGTTTTATAACTGTACATTTGTATGCGCTAGAAGCATTTCATTATTAAGTGTTAACCTGTAATTAAGTGTATAGTTGTATATTATATAATTTAAATTTGCCCGGTGTATTCAATAAATTAAACAAACAATCGGAAAGCTAATGACAGCACTAATTGGCTAGTTTCAAAGATGTTTACATAATGTTTTTGAGTGGATTTGGAAGATATAGAAAATTCTGATCTTCTCCCTGATTAAGAGTTTCCAAGTTCATGGCAAGGACACAATTAGACACTCTCCATGAGACAAGGAAAAGGAATTGCTAACTTAATTTTCAATGCCAGCTCTTGTTTTTCACCCTCTCTCCCAAAAATTGTTTTGTGTGTAGAACTAATTAAACATGTGGATGATCTTCTTTGTGTCTACAAAAGATATACTTAACTGTATTTCATATTTTCATGAGCAGCCAGAAATAGTCCTGCACCGTATGAAAAAGATAACCCTAAAAAAATGAACATGATTAAACTGAGTTGACCACAGGAATTCCTTTTGGTTAAAAAAATTCAGTATGATGGAATCTGTTCAAGAGAATATTGACTTTTTTCTTCGGCAACAGCTAATTAATCCTAATTGAATTGTTTAAACTTAGAAAAGCTAGTTTTTCGGTGTTGATCCGTGACAGTGGTGAATGGTGTTAAAGAGAGTTAAGTAATGTTAATAGAAATAAATAAAAGATTAGGACATTAATTAATATATAGTTTTATTTCATTTATTTTAATGTTTATAGAAATAAGTAAAAGATAAGGATCGACATAAATAATAGTATATGTTAATCTGTCATTTTATTTCATTTATTTTAAAATTGATATATTAGAGAAATATTTATTAAATATAAAAAATTTATCCTCTTTTTCCCTCTAATACTAATCTCCCAAACATACTTATTTGTTTGGTTTAATTTCAAGATAAGAGAAAATATCTTGTTTTGATTTTTATAAGGAGAGAAGGAAAATATGAAAATGCATTATATTCTTATAAATAATAATAATAATAGAGGATATAGGCATTATATTCTTATAAATAATAATAATAGAGGATATGAGAGACAAAATAAAAGTTCAAATCAATTAATCTCTAGTTATAGTTCAAAAATATTATAAAGTACTTTACCTCTTCTTCAAAATATCTCAGACTATATTTAGTTTAGAAGAAATAAATAGAGTAGATAGAATAAAGGAGAGATAATTTAAAAAATAAGAAATAAAGTAGAAATGAAATGATATGTTTTATTTTTTAGTTTAAGAGAAATATGTGAGAATATAAAATAGAAATAATATTGTGAAGTTATTTAGTATAAATGAGAAAAGGAGGAGATAATTAAATAAAGACAAAAAAATCATTTTTTTTTGCCTAAATATAGTAGAATAACCAAAGAAAATCATTTTGTCCCACTAAGAAGTATTAGGTAAAGATACATTTTGAAAGACATAAGATTAACTTGGATTTTCAAAGTAGTATTTTCTTGATTCTTTTCCTTATTTTTTGAATTAATTGTATTTTTGGTCCCTTAATTATATTTAAATATTCAATCAGGTCCTTCAATTATTAAAACATTCAATTTGGTCCCCCGATTATTTAAAGGCACACAATTGTACCATTTCCGTCAAATCCTCAATAACAATGTTTGTAGTTTGTGTACGTGTTAGGTGACATGACCTGGGAAGTTAGATACGTGACCGTTGGCAACACAATAAGCTTCATCTTCCCCTTTTTATACCCAAACACAAAATTAGGGTTTTCCCCATTCCCAATTCTTCTTGTTGTGACAAAGCTAGTTGTGCAAAAAGGTGACATGTCGTGGTTTGAAGATTTTTCATCTGGTGACATTAAGGAACTTGTCTGGTGGTTGTGGTGCGAGCGATGACGATGCAACCAATGGTGGTGTCAGTGCTGGAGCTCCACTGTCGCCTGTTTTCATTTGCGAGCAGTTGGTGGTGGTGCAAACAATGTTTACAACGACCTCGAGAGGAGATTTTGGGGTTTTCCTAACTGCAGGGTGAGGGTTTTATTGAAAGTGTTGTGTTGATCCTTGTTTGTTTATGGCCATGGTTGTTTGAGAAACAACGTAGGAGTGAGAGTGGCTACAACTTCTTTCAATGGTGTCCAAATGACATTGATGACAAAGACCTTGTTATTGCCAGACAGAGGAGGAAGATTAACATTAACAACCTTGAAAGTTCATTGAAGGCAAAGGAAAAGTGGCTGAAATTTTTTATTGTAGTTTGTTGTATTCTGTTAGTCATGATTGTTATACTTATTTGGCTGAATATGAATGTCAAAGGATCCATGGAAGGATTATATATATTTAATAGAGTTCCTTTTTACCTTGTATTTGTTTGGTTATGTTAGGTTGAAAATCCTTTTGTACGTACACATTTTGGTATCAATTAGATCTTGCATTAATGTATTTGATTACACGTTGTGGTCCAATTTGGAAAACTGTGTCATAATTTGAGTGAATCCACAAGGTAACATTGAATAAAAATACCAATAACACAACAAGCATCGCAAAGCCATAATCAAATGTATTGGAACCGGTCAAAATACATACCAACTGGCAAAATACATTCCAAATGTATTCCCATAAAAGTATAAATGAACCTAAACTGAACATAAAGATACTAATTAGTGTTCATTTAGATACTATAATCCAAAAAAATAATTCTCATATCAATCTTCAATTTCATGGTTTCCACAGAGGTCTTCTTATCTGCAACTTTTGCCTCCTGGAGGAGGCCTTCTTTGGGGTAGCTTTTCCAATGTGGCTTGTTTGTGGTGTTTTGATGGGTTGTAGGGATTGAGTAGTTTGGGTACTTTGATGGGTTTGGATTTGTTGTGGGGGTTGAGTAGTTTAGGTACTTTGAGGGGTTTGTGTTTGTTGTGGTGGTTATGTAGTTTGGGTCTGTTGTGTGTGTTGAGTAGTCTGTGTTGCAGGGGCATTCTTGCATGTAGCTTTGTTTTGACCATATTGGTGACACCTACTACATTTTTTGTCTCACCCCTCCTAGTTACCATGTTACTATCATTTGTATTTTCCAAATTACATTTTTTCTTCGGTCTTCCTGACATTTTTTTTCTTTGGTGGTGGGAGGACATCAGCCCAACATGTCTTTTCCTATATAATTACCCCACCAACTGGATGAATTATTGGTGCATAAACTTGAAGGGATGCAGTCAGCTGGTTCATTGTTTCTGAACTTCATGGCAGTAATGGCATGGCAACATGAGATTGCAGTCATTTGTATGCAAATTAACTAAGAATTTGTCACCATTGTTGCAAATATGTTGAACTTTAAACAATTCATCTCTAGCAAAACTATATTGAACAACACATAATTATGTTAATGACAATAACACACAATTATCTTAGGCAAAGGACATGAATTAATACAAAATTATTATCTTGGAACCCACATATTACTATATGCAGATTCTTTCTGCAACCTCTTATTTATGTTAGGCAAAACAGATCCTTCAAATAGAGCTATTTTTCTATGTTTGTAGCCTACCAATTTAGCAAATACGATCTTATGTCTTTGAGCATTGTATAGATAGGCTTCACCCTAGCATCAACAATGACACTGTTGAATGCTTCACTCATATTATTAATAAGCATATTAGGCTTGTTGTTACCAATAAACCTGGATTTACTCCAAAACCTGCCTTAAAATGCAGAATTAGTACAAAATTGAACTAGTTCAATAAATATTAGCAAATTTACCTTGGTGGTTCCTACATCAAATACTTATATTCATCAACATTTAGGGCTTTTATATCTCTTATCAAACTTTCCCATTTATGTTTATGTGTTGCCTTTGCTGCTCTCCATATTAGATCTTTTAGTTTTCTTCCAAAAAATTGTTTCCTAAGATTGTTATACATATGACGCACACAAAATCTATGCTCTGCTCTAGGAAATAACTCTCTCAATGACTCCCTCAAACCCTCTTATACATACAAATCTGTAAATAATCGTGTAATTACTAAGTCAGTAACATCAAATAAGTCAAGTTAACAAAAGTGTAACACCAAACCTTCTGTCTGTCAGAGATAAAAGTATATTTACTACATTTGGTTGTACCACCAACATCATCAATCAAATATTGCATAAACGATGTCCAAGTTTCCCTTATTTCCCCCTCCACTACAACATAGGAAATTGGTAGCATCTTATCATTAGGGTCTACCCCAACAGCTGTTAGGATTTGACCACCATACATGCCTTTTAAGAAACAACCATCTAATCCTGTAAGAGGCCCGAACTTGAGGAAACTCTTCTTGCATGCTTTCAGACAAATATACATTCTTTGTGAATGTCACTGGTGGGTGATTGGTAGTTTCCTGCAATTCAGCATCAGTTATATGTGGTCCCTCAACCATCAATTTGATTGTTGATCCTTCATTAGTTTTCATCAAGGCAACAACATAGTCATAAAGTCTTTGGAACTATTTTTTAAAATCCCCTTCAACCATTGTCCTTGTTGTATTTTTAGCCCTTTGTGCCATAGACAATGTCACATTAGTATTCCATTTTTTCTAGGTTTTATGGTGGATGTCAATGGGCTTTAAATTGAGATTTTGCCTTAGACCACTTTGTACTTTCTTACTCATCCATTTCGTATTCATGAGGTTGCATTTGAACTCTCTGCTACATGTATGAGGTTCGAAACAATTTGAACTCTTTGCTACATGTATATACAGTATAACTTCCATTTACATTTAAATTGGTCATCATTATTTTTTTTTCATTTTTCTTCATCTTCATGTTTCTTCCTGAGCTAACTACATATGTAACACCATCTTTCACTTGTTCTTTATCAAAAAAATAAGTTCCAGACTTTTATTTGTAATCTATCATTTTTTTAGGTTGTACAAAGGTGGGATGCGTCATATTTGGCTTCATCTCTATATCACTCTCAATGTCAGTAGCAACATCCTTAAAATCATATTAAGAATCAGACAAGCCTCTAGCATATCCACCTTTTGCAATGTTTAATGCTCCAAACAAATCATTATCTGATGTAGACACATCTTCTTCAAAAGTAGGTGTTGGCAGACTACTTTCCCTGTTGGTGTTCCCCTCTTTCTTTTCTTATTTTCAATAGCACTTACATGGTCATAGGCACAAATTCATCATCACCAGCCACAAATCCATGTCCACCAACCACAAATCCACCATCACCATATCTTCATCTTCAAAGTCATTGAAAATAACATTTTTGTCATTGTCATCACTCTCAATGTCATTGTCCCCTTGGCCTTCTACTAAAATTTGCTTACCTTTGTCTTTATTGACATTAACTTAATCACAATTTCCACTATGATCTACTGACTCAATGTTAGAATCTGACCAAAAGTTATCAGTAAATAAAGTTACAAATAAAATAATAAACTAATCAGGTGTTATAGTATTGGTATAGACCTGGTCCATTCACATCAACTAGGCCATTGTCATCAACTTGGATATTGTCATCAACAACTGCTCCATTTTCTGCTATTGGGCCATTGTTTTGTTGTCCAAGGCCATTGTTTGCTACTGGCCCAATGTTATTCTCTGCAAAATTACATAAATCTTAGCAATAAATATATCCATATTTAAATTAGATCACTCCTACATAATCTTAAATTTTGCCTTGCTTAGATGGAACACAATCTATACATTCAATGACCTCTCCTACCTAAATTGGATGAAACACATACAAATGGACATTTCCATGTTGGTTTGCTATGTTAATCATCTGCATTGCCCTATTGTCATCTGTCAAAGGCCTCATTCCAACCTCCACATGTCAACAGTACTCAACACATTTCCCAAACTTCATAATTAAAATCTTTCAATATTCCAATCAATTCATAATAGCTCCAGCTATTCGGGTTACAATTTTGTGTTGACTCCAACCCATCATATGTTAGATTTTTTCTATTAGTAAAAGTTCCCCTATAGTGAACCACTACATCAAAGTAACCATTCATGATAGAATGTCACACCTACATAAAGAACTAACTGTGTCACTAAAAGTCTTACTAATATTACTCATTTAATAATAACACATTAAAAACATGCATTTCACCAACCATATCTAACAACCAATAAATACTGAAAACAACATAATCAATTTTTTTTAAAAATTAGACAACCCTAGTAATCAACAATGTCTCCAAAATTGTTATTCAACCAAAAGTGTCCATTTGGACCACAAAATGACAAAAAAATGTCAAGGAAATACTAACATACAAAGTGGACCACAACAAATACAATATTCACATGGTCCCCATAAAAAAGGACACACAGACAAAAAACTAATACAATGTGTATCCATCATGAATCACTGCACACTGTTAAAGCAAATATGAAAATCCAATGACACCTACAAAATAGAAAACAAACTAACCTTTCAATGTACTTGAAACCCTACCAACAACCAACCCAATCACCATGAACCCTAGCCACCATGAACCCAAAACACTTGAACCCTAATTGCTTCCAACCCATATAGCCTAGCGATATGTTTTCTCATAGTTTCATATTTCAAGCAAAACCTCTCCAATTCATGTAGCCAAAAATGACATCGTACTATTTATTTTTTTTATTCATATTAATATTAATTTTTATTATACATGTCATTTATTAATTATAAAATGATTTTTCAATGCCATGTTGACAACTTTTGTTAATCTATTTAACGGATCTGAGTGTGAGGGTACAATTGCGTACTTTTAATGAATTGAGGGATCAAATAACATTTTAATAATTGGGGAACCTAATTGAATATTTAAATATAATTAGGGGATTAAAAGTACAATTAAGCTTTTTTTTCAATTGTTAGGAATAAAAAAATACAGAATTCGAGTGAAAGATATGAAAAATGACATTAAATTTGTTTTTAAGAAAGTGTGTTTGGATTAGTTTGTACGTGCAATACTTAACTTTATATTTTATGATGTTTTTATCTAAAATTTTCCAGTTGCATGCACTCAAACAATTTGAACGTGACCTTAAGTAAAATATTATGAATTCATGCATGAGACTTTTAGGTCGTAAGCTATGAAGTTCATTTATTAATAGTTTGTGGACAAGAAACCAATTCATACTAAGGTTCAAAATATTCCACGTTACTTTCCCCTGCACATTTTTCCAACTTAAAAAGAAAAAAAAAAAAGGAATTCAGAGAATAAACGGAACTATATACAAAACCCACCATGCTTATTAATGTTCATAATAATGCCAATCAGTGCTATATCTTAGCCAGTTCAACAGCTAGTGCAGACAGCTACACAGAATGTTAACCTATATATAATAATATGGTACATAAATTGAATAGAGTATGAGTCCACGTGCTTAGTTAATTATAAAAAGGAAGCTGCAACCCCAAGAGTAGCTCCAGCTTAATTCTTCATCAAAGTGAGACTAACCAAAATGGGGAATCAAAGAGTACTCGTGGGTTTGGCGAAGGATCCGGCGATCCTTGTGCTACTTAATTTGCTCTTCTTTTATAGTCTCAATTGCATTCTCTTTTGCCAGCTAATTAACAATCCCAACATTAAGATGAATTAATTAATAAATTAAGAAAAAAAGAATTATGTATTAACAATATAATTTTTTTATAATGTTTTTAATGACAATCATGATATATGATAATTTATTAACTTTTAAAATAATTATCATAAAATAATATTTAAAACAGTAAATTATGATTAGATAATACTATAAAACTGTTATATATTTTTAATACATAAACATTAAACTCATAAATTAATTAACATTTTTTAAATTCTTAAATTAAGACACCAGTATTTTAGTATTATATTTTGATTTCTTGTCAAAGATTTCAGTTGACTACTATTATTCCAATCTCAAACAACACAAAATGGTGGTTAGTTTTTGAAGGCTATAAATAGGCCTTCTTCACTAGTTGCCATACTCATTATTCACCTCAACAAACAATATAGTTGCTTTTGCATTTGGGTTTCTTTTACCTCCTTAATGGCACTCTCTTTGACATCTAATGGGGTCAATGAGTACCAATGTGTGGTTGAAGAGGAAGATGGCTCACAAAGTACTAATGGGCTCAGCAATGATTCAGCTTCAGCCATAACCCATTCTCCTCCTCTATGTAGCATTGGCAATGAGTATGTTCATAATAAGAGCACACATTACCAACTTGAAGAAGCAGAATCTCTGATTAACTTCAAAGCCAATGAGTACAACACCCTCATGCAAGGTAGTGAATCTTTTCTTAGCGTTCAGCAGTGTTGGAAGTTCTCCAAAGAGAGTGATTTGCATGAAGGATATAACCAATGGAACCATGCTATTAGTCCTAAAAGCACCACAGGTATGCGCCTAGTGCAAAATTTCAGTTGCTTTGAAACTTCCACTGGCTATAGTTCCATATTCAATGGTGCAAAAGAGAAGCAACATTGTGAAAATTCATCATCTGGGTGGCTATACTCTGAACCAAATGTCCCTAGTGATAGCCTGCATGAGTCAGCAGCACAAGAGTTGGTCTTCAAAAAGCGCTCTTCTATGGTATTTTATTGCTTCCTAATCAATGCTTTTTTCTTTTTTAGAATAACTCCATAAGAACTTAATGAAATTATAATGGAAGATATTGAGGTCAGGTTTGTGTTTATAGGGAGAGAATATGCAAGCTACCAATGCCAAGAAGCCATGCACAAGTGCGAGTAAAGCAGCAAAACCAAAGTCAAACCCATTCAAGGATCCTCAAAGTGTTGCTGCCAAGGTTTGCTTCAAACCTAAGTTAAATTGTATTTGATATATATGTACTAAGTTTTGCATTGCAAATTAAGAAAACTTAAAAATATGAGATTCGATGCTGATAGAATGTTTATATGAATATATCACAGAATAGAAGAGAGAGAATAAGTGAGCGGCTTAAGATACTACAAGAACTGGTCCCCAACGGTTCCAAGGTAGGTTTTTTTAAACTAGCACAAAAAGTTGCTTTCTTTTGCACTTTCCTATATATGTTGCAGAGTTGAAGCTTCAACTCAACCAAACTCTATGAAATTTTACTAACTTGAATTATGATTTGGTTGATGAATTTTGCAGGTTGATTTGGTCACAATGTTGGAGAAAGCAATTAGTTATGTGAAGTTTCTTCAGTTGCAAGTGAAGGTGTGGAAACAGTGCACTACTTTTCTTCTTCTTTTGATAAGCAGCTTTTTAATTTGGTCCTATTTACAATTCTTTTGCATGTTCAAATCTTCAGTTTCTTCAAACTAAAGCTCATGGCTTAATTTGTATTGGAATCTCACATGTGACATCTTTGTTCTTTACTTGTTCATTGTGAAGGTGTTGGCAGCTGATGAATTTTGGCCAGTCCAAGGTGGAAAAGCCCCTGACATTTCTCAAGTGAGACAAGCCATCGATGCCATTCTTTCATCTCAAAGATGAATTTCATAAAGATCATGGATCCAAGAAATAAGTATCATCATAATTCATAATTCAAACACAACTTTGCTGAACAAGAAAAAACTTTGTTCTGGAAGTTGGTCGTTCTGAAGGGCATTTTAGTATTTCAGAATGCTTGACCTTTTCTAATTTGTCAATACTAAGTCAAGATCTAGCAGAAAATTTGAGCATCTTGTGTTAGCGTTTGTGTATATGCCATCAGAATGAGCTGCTACCATTTTATTTGGTATTACTTGTGGTAGATAAAACCATCTTGGAGGTTAGGTATTTCTTATACATGCTATCTAATGAGAATATATATATATATATATATATATATATATATATATATATATAAAAGAAGGAATCAAGTTAGTTATTTTTATTATTTATTTTCTTAAAGTTTAATGGCTATAATAAGTTATTAATGTTATTTGTTAGATTTAAAAAAATAAATGATGAGATATAAGTTAATCCCCCTATAATGTGACAGTTATTGTGCACATGATAAACGAGTAGTTAAGTGCGGAACGAATAATTGTTGAGAACATCTAAGTAGTAAATTCACCTTAAGATGAATGTTCTCCTATTTCAACTTTCTCATAGCATCTGATAATATAGTCGAGACAACGATGAGTTTTCTCTCCCAATAAATATGAAGCGAAAGAATTTTTGAGAATTCTAAGTTTCAAGAGAAGGTCACAGGCAAAAAACTTGTTGAATGATTCTAATCTCAGCTTTTGTACCCATAAGTTAGTAACTGATTTATGGATGAGTTTCGCTGGGGTAGTCCATCCGTTTACTATGAAATTGAGGATAAATAATAATAATAATAATAATAATAATAATAATAAAGTATAGATGATAAATTTATGTTTAACAATTAATGCTATACTTGGTACGAGCATCCCAAAAAAAATGAGAGGAAAAAAATGATTCTAAAAATATAAATAAATTGAGTTACATGTGAATTATTTGGGATCAAGTAATTGAATGCTCTATCAAATTTTTGTTAGTTTAATTAAAATAAATAAATTTAAATTTATGAATGAACTTGATTATTTAAATGCATAATGTTCAAATTTTAAATTTGCATATATACATACTTAGAGTTCACTATTTATATGAAAACACTTTATTTAATAAAGTATCAAAATGTAAGTAATACTCAATTTTGGATTTTTGAATTTCATACTTTTCCATAAATCAAAATTTCCGACTTAGTCACAATTTTAGATCAGTGTGTATTGTTTTTTTTATGTTGCAATTTTTTAAGCATCTAAATGCGACTTAGTCAAAATTTTAGATTACTTACAAAATCTAATATGATCGTACAAAAACATCAACTAAAATAATCATAATAATTAGCTATGCACAAAAGAATATTATATAATTAAACAAAAGATACTACACTATAGAAAAGAGATTTAGTTTTTAAAATATATGACAACAATTTTAATGATAAGAAAATTTTATTTTATTTAGATATCATGTTTACAGGTTTAAAAGTATAATTGACCTTCAATTTTTTATCAAAGCAAAATTTAATTTTTAACCTGAGAATAATAAGAACAATAGTTATTTGTTTCAAACAATGAAATAATATTTTTTTAATTAAAAATCGTTTAGAAAAATATAGAAAGGTCTTGAAAACTATTGACAATGACGGTTGTATATTTTTTAAAATTGGTATAATCTTCATTAGTAAAAGAAACATCAAGAAGAGAGAAACAAAATATGACATCTAATAAGAAATGCAAAGAGAACTGATTGTAACAATAAAAAAAATGAGGGATTAAAACACTAGAATTTGACCTCTGTAATTTTAGGGCTTTAATATTATTTTTGATTCATTATGTTGTATAATTAGTCTATTAACTTAAATTTTTTGAAATAGTAATTTAAAACAGTGGTGACTAAAGTGCCCACTATGTGTTTTTTCCGAGGGAAAAAAATTCAATCACCACATCCTTCTTCAGTTCTTCCCCAACAAGGAATCAAACAATCAAGCAATAAGATGTACGAAGTATAGTCTTAATTACTTTTTATGAATGAAGAAGTTGCAGAGAAAAAAGGAGATGGCTGACAAACAAAAAATAAAAAAAGGGTTCGCAGTTGTGGTGGTGGTCGAGCGGATCTGGATTTGTGAGATGGGAGAATGGAGTGGGTGATGGTGAAGGTATTGGCCGTGTTACAGTGGTGTTGGGGCTGCGTTGTTCAGACTCCATCGCTCCTTCTCCAGATCCAAGAAAATGGTTCATGTCCAAATCATCTCACACGCTACGCTACCACCACTGTCATCGGCGACAAGGGCCACCATGCTACGAAAACCTCGACGTTGTTCGCACACTCTTCCACTCCATGTCGCTTAGCAACATCGTTTCCCATAACTCCATGGTTGTGTGTGTTCAACACGATTTCTGTATTTCATTGCGGCAAAACAGAATGTTTCTCTTTGTGTTCGTTGAGGAGGAAAGGGTTGGCTATGTGTGGGGTGAGTTGTTGGGATAGTCAAAAAAGAGATTGTCGAAGGTTACTTTTTTATAAGATTTTTTGATGGCTTTGTGAAGAAGATGAGTTCTTTTGGTTAATTAGAAGAAATGATCAAGAGCAAAAAAATTTGAAGTACCTAAATGAAAATTTTAAAATTTAGGTTATGTTTAGCAAAATATTTTAACTAATTTTTAATATTTTTTATTGGTTAAAGAGTTCATTTGATTATTATTGGTTAAATAAATTTTTTTTAGTAGTTTTTCAATTAGATTTTGTGAAATTCTATTTGAAGAAATATTTTTTAAATATTAATTTTTAACTTTTAATATTTTCTTATACTATAATATTGAATTTTTTTCTTATTATCTTTTTTAAATAAATCATAATTTTTTTATTTTTTTATCATTTTACATTTTTTAATTATTTCAATCACTAACTTTATCAAAATTTTCTAATTTAATAAGTTTTTCACCTTTCATCTACCAACTACCCTAAACATGATAATATGTTCAAACTTTCTTTTTCACGATCTTTATTACTTGGAGCGAGTAATGTGTGTCAATGAACGAAGCCGAAGATGCCCGACGTTGATAATGCACAAATTCTCCACTTGTTTTGCTATAAATTTTAACATTTTATTGGATGAATGAACTTGACAAAGATCCAACTCTAAACCACTTAGGTTATGTTACGAAAACAATTAAATTAACTTATAGAATTATAATCATTTGGAAAAAGGTTTTCAACTAGTTAATGGATGTAAATTTATATAAAAGACATGTTCATGTGAGATTTTATATTTTCATTTTTTTAGATGGAGGTGTATTTTTAGATATATTCAATTTTAAGTTTTTTTTTAATTTTAATCTCTTATTATTTTTAAAGGATCAAATATAAAAAATGATAGCAGTTTGTTTGTTTGTTTTTTTTTCCTTATAACAGAAGACTGTCACGTTCATAAGAAAAATGACATGATTATATTCAATCATGCATACAAAAAAATCAACGTTGATCGTGGGATGTACCTTCATAATTTTGACTATATACACATAGAACAATCACTGCTTAGTAAAGTAGGAAGACTTCATCGTAAAGCCTAATTAATGTTTTCTAATAACATATCTAATATCTATCCTATTAATTTTTCCATTGCTGAGAAAGAGTTTCAAATTGAAATTCATTCATTTATGCTCCCTGTATAAGTGAAGAACTTTAGTTTAGCATCAACAACGTACAATTTAAAAAATTAACCAATTTCAAGTTTTCAAGAATATAAAAAATGAGACAACTCAAATATAATAAAAAAAATTGAAAAACAAATAATAAAAATTAAAAGAAATGAAAAAATATTCAAAGTAAAATGCCAAAGAAAGACAAGACTAGAAAAAAAAAAGAAAAAAGAAAAACACAAACCAAGATCACAAAATCCTTTCATGCTATCATATTCCCTATCATTAAAGCAAATAATTAGTAATAGTAACCGTAATATCCTAATAAACTCAGATTTATAATCCTTCTATATATATAATCCAAAGCGAATGAATTTGGATCTCCATAAATTTAAGTTGATTATGAAATATATATTATATGACAGTACATAGAGTAGATACATACTTATAAGATAAGATACACACCAGATTTGGACTTGCGTGTAGTTAATTACATGCATTAGTTCCATTGGTTTTAGCCTTAAACACGTTTGATATACTTTTGATTCAATGATTTCTTCAACCCCTCTCGTGCCTTTGAGAACCTAATTGGTAACGAATGTGTTATCTTGATGAGCTATGCATGCATATCAGTCTCCGTACAATTGTTTTATATATGCTTTACTTTGTCTAAACAAATAATTATATATCCTGTACATGTAGAGATTCACTCAGTCTAAGTTGCATTTCAATAAAAAATTTCCCTACTATAGCTTTTAGTTATTTTGTTTGGAATGAAGTTGGGGACCATGCATTAAGCAAGTATAACTTTTAATAAGAATCACATGGACAAGCGTAATCACATGCCCAAGCCCACAAAAATCGGTGACACTATACTATACAATATACATTCCAATGAATAATGCTCTGGGATTAAATAAGTCTTCGTGAAATTTAAAATGAACGAATAATTAATTGGTTAATTTATTGTTCCTCTCATCACATATAATTCCTTCCCTTACTTGAACATAATGGTTTCCCGGCCATATCCACTTGACATTATAGAGCAATTTGCATTTTCAATTATTGGCTTCATTTAAATTAATTTTTTGGGTACAATACAATGATATTAATTGTCACAATAAATAAAAAACTTTATGTACTCATTAGAGAACTCAGGGAAAAAAAGAGAAGATTGATGCTTTGTAACTAGTTAGTCAGAAATAACGAAAACTCATAAAAAAAGAGAGTCAGAAATTAAATAACGAAGTTATATGCGGCATTAATTGTCCAACCAGTAGCTATCTCTTTTCTTTACTAATTCTAGATCGATGAATTCATAATATACTACCCACCTATAATTGTGTTCCTTCAATGGAAACAATTAGTATGTAACAATCGAGATTTAATAATTTGTTAAAAAGAGATTAACAAACCCCATATTATAGGAATTAGGACAGGTAGGCAACGTGTTTTCATAGCGGCAAATTCGATATGGAAATAACTTCAGGTTTAAATTAGATCTGCAAGTTTAAATTAGATCGAATTATTTGTTAAATAAATCATGTTAAGACTTTTTGAAATGAAAAAAAAAACTATATATTTAGTTAGTAGAGTTAGGGTTTGAACCGTTTAATTAAAAAAAATTATACATAACGTTTAATGAAAAGAAAGTCTTTTAAGTTAAGAAGTCAGTTTATTTAAATAAATACAATTATAATAGTAATCCATGGGCTTGAAATTTTATGATAATATTTTGAAATTATTTACATGTTAATTTTTTTACAGAACTTGTTAATTTATTTAAAAACTTAAACTATATTGACTTACGTATAAATGTACGTTATTAGTATATTTAGATATATTTATAATTTTATTTAATAGAATTTATTATGGAATGATTTTTTATATTAAATAGATTTAAAAACCAATATTATGTTAGTTCAAATGGAATTGAACTGAAACATACTTTAAGTAAAATTTTAGATTTAAATTTTCTAGATAAAATATAATAAAAAAAACACAGTTAAGACTTAAGAGAAGAGATCTCCTTGTCAAAATAAAAAATAAAATAAAAAGGAATTTTATTAAAAGTGAACAGTCAATTTTTTTATTTATAAAAAATAGTCATTGACAAAGTCAGTACTTCTTGCTTATAACAATATAAATAAAAAGAAAAATATTGTAGAAGAGATTAAACTAAGTCTTCAATTCAAGTAAAGATACAGGTAAACGATTTTTTTTTTTGGGGTATAAGCCCCTTTGTTTACAAAAAGAAAATAAAAAAAATCAACCCTTATTTTCTTAGACAACAAATCAAGCCTTGTAAAAACTAGTCCAATTTAACCCAACCCCCCAACCCCCCAATAGGGCACATAAATGATAAAACCCCATACCAGTGACACCACACACACACTGGAATTTATCTTTTTTATAAAAAAAACTACTTCATTTGAGAGGAAGGGGTCTAAGTACCTCGCTTCTAATTAAATAGTTGCATCAGGTTGTTTGATGCAGCGGCAAAATATTATACATCTGTTTAATTGCAGGGAAAAACTAAATAATTCTGAGTTCATTTTTTTCATAATTGCAGGTTCTATAATAGTTGCATCAGGTGGAGATTTTCGTTGCCTGGCAAAATATTAGAAATTTTATATTTTGTTGTATACTTTTCTATGAATTAATTATTATATGTAAAAATAAATATGTCTCACGTATTTCGGGATTAGCTGAACCACGTGAATTGTGTGTTGCCAAATAAAAAAAAAAAGAACCACATGAATTATGTCAATCCATAAATTCATATTTAAAATGATCACCTCACAAGCCAATTTAGCTGGGTTTTGATGGCTATAGGGATGCATATGTTTACATCACGCATGCACATCTTATAAATTTGACTCCTTAATTAGGCTACGATATAATCATATAATCGACCTACTTACAATACATAATTATGGGTTCAAACATAAGGAGAAATGACCCTATTCCTATTTTGTTTTATGCATGATTAAGGGGACCGCTTAAAAAAAATGTGGTCACATGAACGTGAAACAATCGAAGGGTATTGATCCAATATTTATTTATCGAAACAGTCACACAATCGCCAATTGGGGGTGCTATTTTTTGGTTTATGAATATGGACCCTCCGTGTAATTTAATATCTCGAGAGAAAAAAGAAATAAAAATACAAGATAAATAAAGAAAAGTACAAAGAATCAAATAAGTGTTTGCAATATACGTACATATACGTTGATATTATCCTGACAGAGTAATTAATTAATTGCCTTGTGTAACGTTGCTTGAACAAAGATTCCACATGTTTTGGCCTTTTATTTAGAAAATATAGAACTTTTGAATAATCCTAGAACCTGCATACATACAAACGGGATATGTCGTAGATTAACCATGTAATTTCATTCATCCCTTCCTTGATTCCATATTTTTTATCAACTAAAAGTCACAATGCCTCGCGTACTCACTTTAATTACTACTTTTTTTAATCAATATAAACATAATTATATATTTTTCAAACCATTATTTAAATAATATTTGCAAAATATACAAAATACTTGCTATTTTTCAATAAATTTTATTAGAAAGAATAAACACACACATGTAACAAAAAAAAAGAATGAATAAACACACAGACAAAAGAGAAAATGTTACCACACTATGGGACTTCCCCTTAGGCTGATGATGAACCTGTTTAATTTAATTTAATTTTATACCAAAAAAGAAAGGAATTTCAATGAACCTCTTTAATTAAATCTGCGCCAGATTAAAGGCTTACAGAGATTAGGAATTTCTGTTCTTCACTTGAGGTGGTAAGAGATTAATTAGGACTTCGAAGGGTCAATTTTTTTCTTGGGCCTTATTTTTTATTATGAAATGTCCTATAACCTATATTTTCCTTGCATTTAGTCGTAGATATGTGCGTGTAAGATTTTATATTATATTTTTAAAAATTACAATTACAGGATCAAAATAAAATGTTTTAAACTATAAAAACTAAAAAAATATGTTACAATTGTTGGGGGAAAAAAGTAATTAAACCAATTTCAATTTAAATATCAAAATCACAAATTACGTGGAACCGGCAGGGTCGGTCCTGGGTTTTTATTTTGGATTTATGTGTTGCAATTTGTTTGATTTGGAAAGCGTTTGGCATTACAAAAATAATGCTTCTTTGTATGAACGAGGCGTCAGTCAATTCGGGATATAAATGGCAATGTGGGGCTTGAGGTTTGACCCTCCAAACTGGGCCCCCAACCTATTTCACATTTTTGTTAGGAATGAAAAATAGGTATTGATGCAACAAAAAGAAGAAGAAAAAAAACAAAAAAAAAAGTATTTAATCTTGAGGGATTGGGAATTTTCTTCGTCTTTAGCCTGATCATTTTCTTTGAATTATACAGAAATATATGTTTGGATAAAACTTTTTTATAGATACATCAAAAAAATATAGAAAAAATAGGATCATAAAATACATATATAGAACTTTTTTTTATAAGTTAAAACAAACTTAGGTATTTTTATTTTTATGAGAACTATCTCATATATCATTTTCAAAAAAGAAGTGATAAGTTGGTTTTAATTTATAGAAGAAGCTTAATTTATTTTGTCTTTTTTTTTTCCTTTTATAAGTACTTATAAAAGAAGTATATTCAAATAAGGTTCAAAATTTTCATTTCAATTAATAAATAAAAATATATTTTGTAAATTTTCATAATAAAAAGTTCAACCTAGTATTAAGAGTTTCATATATTATCATATAATTTTTTATATTATCAAAGAATTAAAAAACATTCTAAAAAGTAATATATAAAGAAAGACTTGTTTTATTGTTAAATAATGTTTCCCATAAGATATGACATGATATAGGGAAAAAGTTTCCACGAGCTAACTTATATAGTAATCTTTATTGAGAAAAATGGTACATGAAAATTGGTTAATTCACCACCCAATTGTAAAGTTGTAGGCATCAAGTGAATTTTCATTACTACAAATCTACAGTGAAAATTGAAAATTTGAAGCAATAATGACACTAATAGTCATTGTAATGTGGATCACAAATATCATGATGACTATAATGATAATTATGATATTAATAACAATAATAATCATGATAACATTACAATGAAAATAATAATAACGACAACGATAATGATAATATAATAATTTAATCTTATTTTTTATCATGTTGTTAATTTGAATTCAATAATTATTAATATTTTCATTGTTAATTTAAAAAAAATCATTTGAAACATCTCCTCTCTCTCAAACTAGATTTTAGATAAATCGAATATAGTTAAAAAGGAATTTTATAATCGATATGTAATTATATTTAAAAATTTATATTACTCGCTAAATTTAATTCATTTAATATCAAAATAATTTAAAAATTTATACAAAATTATAAACTTAATCATTTAAAAAGAACTTTTAAAGTATATAAGAAATGATTAAATTGAATAACTATTAAAAAATTCATTTGACATAACTTGTTTCCCATTATCTATTTTAAACAACTTAATAATCTCGCTTCGTTAGACGTTTTTGTCTATCTTTTTAATTAGTCATCATGGCACTCTATCACGATCGCGGATGTTTAAAAATATCAAAACTAAGACATAACCCAAGAGCTAAGGACACGTATTAGAAAAAAGAGAATATGCTCCAAAGAAAAAGCGAAAGACTCTTGTAGAAAAATCACTTGAAGCTCAAGGAAGGAATTTATTATATATTATTACATGAGTTAATTTTATAAATTACCCCCTTTGCCTTTTTCTTCCCCGTATAATAGCTACCAAAACTGCGACTATTTATCTTGCTTAAGTTATTATGCATACAAAAAGTGTACTCTACGATAGCTTTAAAAAAATACTTGTACTTTACGAACAAATATATGTCATGTGGCAAAAGTACACAAGTAATGTGCCAACAAACGGTTCTACATCTAAAACAAAATTCTAACAAACAGTTTTAATTTTATATATTCTCCTCCAACCAAGTAACTCATCCGTAACTTTTAAGCACATTTTTTTTAGATGATAATTGGTGATTTCCCTATTGAACTATGCAACAAAAGGCTGTAGTCATCACACCATTAATTAATTCATAGATGCTTCAATTCAAAATTGAGTTAATTAGAAGCTAGTTATTAGTTAAATAATTTAAGAGGAGGCATACATGGCAGTTGGGATTATGAGGAAGAGTCTTGACAGTTTCAGATTTGGCAATCCACCACCTTCGAAAGTTGTTGATTGACTCTGTAGGTATCTCATTTCTTATAATTTTCATTTCTCATACTATTACAAAAAGAAATTGTCATAACATTGTATGCTTGGATTAATTTTGTGATATTTAATTATGAGTAAAAAAGCAACCTTAACTTTTTTTTATAAAAGAAAAAAAAAAGATAAAGGATATAAAAAAAAAAGTTCAAAGCAAAGACCTTTTTAGCATAGCTTATTGGAAGTTACTTTGAGATAATGCACTTACAAAGACATGAACTGGAATAATTTAAAGTTGTAATAGTAAGTGGTAGGTAGGGGAAATGCTATCTCTTTCATTCGAGTTTTTTTTTCATATTAAAAATTACAATTCACTTTTAATGAGAATAAAGCCACAAAAGCAAAGTGAATAAGGATATGTATTTTTTATTTATCCCAGTGGAAATACCAATTAACCTAGCTATTAAAGCCTAATTCAGTTTTGTATTAATTAACTTATCAATAAATGAGCACATGATATAATTGAAATTCAATAGAGATCAATTACCCTTATAAAAAGAAAGCTGCATTAACCGAACCATAAAATTAATCTTTGCCGTTTATTCTTACAGCTACAACTAATCCACTAATCCCAAATACATGATTGTAAAGTAAAATTGATAGCATCTTTAAATCAAAGAGAAAATTATTGCAATGACTAACGTTTAGATGTAATTATAGCTAAAGCTATAGTCAACTGTACCTAACTGCCAATTAAATTGTCTACCTAGCAATTTTAATCAAACACTCACATCATTAGAAATATTTCTTAATTTCACCCACATTTTATGATCTAAAAATACGTCATTCAAGTTCAACACATGTGGTGGGTATATTGGCCATTAAAAAAAATTCCAAAACTGAAAATTGGACTCAAAAGGTCTAACATATTAGCTCAGTTAGACCATGCATTACCACCACCGTGCCAAACATGCAACGACAAAATACAATAAAGAAACCAACTCCTATAGTTTCTACCAAACTTACCGAAACTATACGCATCCTTATTTTTTTTCATCGTATTATTACTGTGAATTATGATTGTAAAATTTCCTTTTTAAGTTAAAAATAAAATTTTATAAAATAATTATAAGATCATTAATGTTATATAGAATTAAATATTGGTAAACATATAGATAATATGAACACAAAATAGAGATAATAAAAATTAGGATGTTAAGGTGGATGTTTGATTATATCAAAATGAATAATATAATAAATGAAAATGTTTGACAAAAGATAACATAATACCGGTGAGTAAAAAGATAAAAGAATATACATTGAAGTAGTTTGAATATGTAATGAGACAATCCCTTCATATTCCAGGAAGAACAAAAGTTTATTGCTAATCATTTTTATATAAGGGACGTTTGTTTCATAGACTATTTAGTTATTTTTGATAATACAAGATTAGAAAAAATTATCCTACATTGTTATAAGGTCATAAAAAGATTGATCATTATTATATTTTATTTATGGGAAAGATATAATTTCACGTTTTATCAATATTTAGCCCTAGGAAGTGAGAAAAAATTATTCTCATATGACAAAAATATCTCTTCATAATTAAAAATTCATATATATCTTCTTACTAATCACTGCCTATTACTCTCTCATTGTTCCTTTATCATACATGCTTAAACTTTTTCCAATCTCACAAATGTCATTCCTACTTAATGAATATTCCCACAATTTGATTTAGTGTTGAGTCATCGAAGTGAAATACAATATCTGACCTAACTTGCCTAACTTTTTTAAAAAACTCAAATAAATACAAGTTTAGGAGAAAAGAATGTTCTTTATTTCATTCACTATTAATTATTTAATGGTATTAACTAATAAGATAAAATAACTTACAAAATCTATAAAATTAATTCCTACTGATTATACACCAGACCAGACGATCTGTAAAGGATAAGCTTCGTTATTTTTTAAAACTAAAGAAGAACGATAGGTGTTAAAGTACAAATTCAAGAATATATTTTTGGTAAAAGCTTAAAGTGTTTTTCACATTATTGAACAAAAGTAATTTTTGCTTAAACGTTTTTTACATATGCATCATTTTGAAAATGAATTTAATTAAATTAAAATATATTCACAAAGTAAGAATATTTTACACCATCATTTTTAAAAATAAATTTAATTAGTGTGTATAATACGGTTGTTAATAAAGCAAAAAAGGAGAAAGTGGCTTAGGGGGACCATGATCACTTTCACATTTTTTTGAAATTTATTTGAATTATTACATAGATAATTTTGGATTTTTTTACATTAAAATAAAAAATAATTAATTGTGCAAATAATCTAAACAAAAAATTATTTACATAAATAATACAAAGTACTGTGCACGTTGAAAATTCGATTTTTCAATATCACAACTTTTTTTTCTTTTTCGCATTAGGTAAGAAATCGATTATATAGGAATTGATTTCTTAACTAATGCTTTTTATTATTCTAAATATGATTTCTTTATTTTTTATTTTGAAAAAATCAGATAAGAAATCATTTTTTTTATTAATTGAGTTTTTTTAATGTTTTAGAAAATGTTTTTATAACTATTTAATTTTTTATTAATTTATATAAAAATAATTTGCATATGTTGTTGCTAATTATATATTAAATTTATTTTGTATGCATGTTTTGACAGAAAATAACTCAAAGTTTCTATAACTCAAAGTCTCTATAAGATATCCAATCAAAATGAAAAAATAATTTGTGTTAATAATTTTTAAAATAATGTAATTGATGTTTGAAGAAATAAAACAAAAATAATGGTCTAACATTCTTTTTACTCGTGCTATCGAACCTTAATACGTAGTTTATAACATTATTGCATGAGATTCCAGAAAATAATTACAATCATATATCACTTCATCTAGTGAAATGTAATATGTTAATGTTTAATATACTGCCAAATTTTTTTATAAAAAAAAAGAAAATACAAAACAATTTAAAAAATAATTGAGAAACTGATTTCTAAATTATGTCTAAAAAAACTGTGTAAGTGTTGAAACCGATTTCTCAATCATGATTTATATCACTTATACAAATAAAAAAAAGTTGTATTATTTGTGTAATTTTTTTTTTGTTTTTTGGTAAAAATACTCAATAATTTTGTACGCCCTACTACATATTTTAAAAAAACTTTATCCATCTAATCTATCTTTTTATATATTATTTTTATATTCAATACATTTAGGTATTTATATTTATAAAAATATTAATTATATATTAAATTTCTTGTATACGCTATGTACATAAAATTTATTTTTTCTTTATTAAGTCATTTTTTTTTCTCTTGTGCCCATAAGTTGAAGTTCTGGCTCTTTGCCTTGATCATCGACTTATGTAATATTTATTTAAAAATACATATTTTAAGTAATTTTAAATTATTTTATAACAAAATCTTTGCTTTCAAATGTGTGGAAATTAAATTTTCGAAATAATTTATTTCATTCAATATTTTTGTAACAATACCATCAATGTCACGTTTTTTAGTTTTTACTCAACAATCTTTCATTCTTAATTCATTATTTTTTAATAAATTTTGATTAATTTTTACTACCAAAATAAATTTTAATTAATAAAAATATATTAAATAACATTTTTTATTCATAAAAATTAAATACAAATAACAAAAGCTTATAATAATTCACACTTCATGCTTAATCAACTAAATGTTAATCAGTATTCTTAAAATTTTAATTAAAAAAATAAAAATAGATATTTTTATTAGAATATATAAAATTATATTATTTATAATTTTTACACTTATTTATGATTTTTATTTATATACTTTTATTTTAATTTATTAACCAATATTCTAAAACATTTTTAACAAAAACTGTAACATATCACTGACAATCATAAATTCTTGACAGGTTTTTGTTAAAAAGTGTGAAAATTAAAATTTTAAAATAATTTATTTCATTCAATATTTTTTGTTAACAGTTTATGAGTGTCAGTGTGGAAACCAATATATAACACAGTTAAAAAGACATATTTAAAGTAATTTTTAATTATTTAATAACAAAATCTTTGCCTTCAAAAAGTGTGGAAATTAAAATTTTGAAATAATTTATTTCATTCAATATTTTTGAACAATAACATCAATATATTTTTTAACTACTACTGAATAGAACTCACAAAGTATCACTTTTAGTTTTTACTCAACAAACTTTCATTTTTAATTCATTATTTTAATAAATTTTGATTACCAAAATAAATTTTAATTAATAAAAAAACATATTAAATAACATTTTTTATTCATACAAATTAAATGCAAGTAACAAAAGTTTATAATAATTTACCGCTCATATTCAATAAACTGAAATAAATCTTCTTAATTTATTAAATTACATAAGACAAATATTTACGGATATTTGATTAAGAAATTAAAAAATAATTTATTTATTAAAATATATAAAATTATATTATTTATCACTTTTTATATTTATTTATGATTTTTATCATAAATATTTTTTATTTTAATTTTTTTAATCAATATTCTAATCCCTAGATAACAAGAACAGTAACATATCACTGACACTCATAAATTCTTGCTATATAAAATCAAAAAGTAAATCCAAATCAATACTTATAACTTGTTATCGCAGTAAACTGTTTATAAGCTTTTATTGTGAAATCTTACTTGTTTGACTGGTTTGGCCGGGAATTTTGAATCAGAAAAATGTTAGTATAAGTTCGGCAATTGGAAAGAAAGTTGAATAAAGAAAGAAAGAAACTGTCTCCACCAACAACTACCCTTTCTCTTTCTCTCTCTCTATATCTATATATACACACTGTGTTGTGAGTTATAACTACTGTTGCTTGCTTAAACCAATTTCTCTCTCTCTCTGTGATTAATTAACTTATGGAAGGTTTTTTACCGGAGCCGGAGGAAACGGTAGTGGCCGTACGGCGAGCGTTGGAGCTGCTGCAGCTGAACGACCCCGTTTTGAGGGTCCAAGCGGCGAGGAACATCCGGCGCCTGACCAAGACCTCGCAGCGGTGCCGCCGCCAACTCCAGCAAGCCGTGGCGCCACTCGTGTCCATGCTCCGAGTTGACTCGCCCGAGTTCCACGAACCCGCGCTTCTCGCTCTGCTTAACCTCGCCGTACAAGACGAAAAGTACGTACCTCTTCTACTCTTCAACAATCTTTATTAACTTGAATCAACACCTTTTCTCAATTTGCAATTTTGGAGCCACAATTTTTTTTTATTTTGTCTCAGAATATATAAATATTAAATGGTAATACCGTAATAGTAAATGTTGTCGTACTATTTTATTTAATTTGGTGAAGAGTGTTTGTTATAATTAATTTGTGACTATGTGTATAGGATTTACGGTATCGGAGTCCTGAGATATTCCTCTGAGGAATCCTCCTCTGAGTTTGTGCCAATAATTTTGGTTTCTTTGTTATATTAATTATTATTTTTCTTGTAATTACTCAATCTGTGTGGATGTTGTGAAACATATGGGATTCACGGAATCGTCAAGTTGGGAATAAAATACTTTCAATTTGGTGAACAAACAAATACATACATGGCACAACAATGAGTTTTTTATTCGTAGATATTTAGAAGAGATTACGAGAAGTTTGTAAATATATAGTTTATGTCTTAGTTTTTTGTTTTGTTTAACTTATTAAAATAAATCTGATTAGCTTATTTCCATAAGTTTCATTATTAAATTTACGAGATAAACTCTCAATTAATAAAACTTTATTAAATAAGTACTTATTGAAGTTATTTACTCAAATACGCTCTTTAGTCTTTTCCTATTTTTCTATTTACATCCCACTTATAGGTGAGAAAAATACAAGAAATTTTAGGTTTTTTTTTAACCTTAGCAAGATATTTATTAGGATTTAGGGAAGAAAGATGAGCATGAATGGAATTTTCACGGTTGGTATTCCCATTTCTGTCAGAAAAAAAAAGAGAGAAAAAAAAACAATTTTTCATGGCTTAGAATTAGAATGCAAAAGTTGGTTGGTTGAATTGATGAAAAATTCTGAAGAAGAAAAGAGAAAATTCTAGGCGAAGTGTGAGTATTTGCTTGTCATATTTTTCATTTGTAATGTTTTTCACTTTTTTATACCGTGTCACATGTACTGATTGGATATCGAGTTATCATGGTTTCTTATAGATTCAATGCGTGCATAAACAGGTTAACAATAAATAATTGGATGCTTTAACAATATAATCTTATCCAATTGGAGGGTAGTTTTTGTTTGGTACATATGGTGCACTTTACCGTTTTAACGTTTTAGGCTTGTCTTCTTTAAATGAAGTTAACCTGATATCATTTGTTGGCGAAATAATATTAGATAGAGAAAAGGTGGAGCCTGCAAAAAGATGCACTGGGTACAAATCAGTATAAATTTGTCAACGGGAAATAGTAAACAAACTTCAAACAAATGAGCCATGATTTAGATGTGGTTTATTATTTCCTAGTTTTAAAATATCACAAAGAAAATAATAAAAGTAAAAATATTCTATAAAATTATTAAATCATAAAGTAAAAATAATTTATTTTTATAATTATTGATAGAAACATATAAACTAAAAATAGAAAAACAAAGCAACTATCGACCTAAACACTTAAACCTATATAAATGGGGAAATTCTGGCTATTGTTTTCCTATTTAACTTTTCTTTTACGCTTGATTATATAAGTAAACTGTGTCCTCTTGTTTTAATGTTTATTGTTGGAGATGTTTCATGTCCCTTCATTCAATGCGGTACTTAATCACCGAATGGCTTTTTTTTCAACTTTCGTACTCTTCGCATTAAGGCTATGCTTGTGGTTGTAGGTGAAATGGAAAATAAAGATGAAATGATATAAAAAGATAAAAAAATGTTTTGATTTTACTTATTGTTGATAATGAAATCACTTTCATATCTCACTTTCAAGATGTACGAGTGGCCAACATGTTATGGCGGAGTGTAAAAATCATTTAAGTTCCATCTTTCAATACTTTCTTTTTCTTCCCATTTTTGTTCTATCATTAACTTCGAAGTGATTTTCAATTTTAAATTTTCCCTTCTCGATTTTCCATGTAGTCAAAAAGCATAACCAAAAATTTCTAGTTTTAAGGTCGGTATTTGGATTCCTAATTACCTTTTATATTGAATGCTTTAAGTCAAGAGAAAACCATACTTTTATATGTGTTCCACATTCAAATTCCCCTTCTCTCTCTTTTTTGGGTCCCTGGGGTGGGTAGCATATTTTGATGGTTATATTTTATCTAATAACTGATAGATTGTCGGGTCCATAAATGAGCTATAATCATAGAAAATGTCTGCTATATTCGACTTTTTGGAAGAAATAAATTTATCACAAACCCACTAATTCGGCCTAATGGTTCAGTCTTAGCTTTAAACTTCATTATCCTCATTATACGCACACACACAAAAAAAATAAAAATTATAACATACTCTAACCATCATCATATGTGTGTAAATCAGGGGATCTAATGTTAATCTGGCTTAAATATTTGGTTTTGGAATTATTTCCCCTTTGTAGCTTGGCATTAATCTTGCATTTGGGGCATGTTTGAGTATGTCCAGCTTAGGATTGAATATAATCTGAAAGTGTCTTTTATTAGAAAATGTAGTCTAATGAAAAGAAAGAAAAAAAATCAGGATTATGATTGTTTTTCTCTGTCTTTCTGGCAGTTATGCATGCACTAAATATTGACCTGTCTGTTATATTTTATATCCTGTTCTCTTTATAATAAGTACCAGGCACTTAGTCTTCCTTTATCAAATGGTTCATATTCAATGATGTTTAACTTTCTGCTATGTAATTTCTATAGCTTGAACGTAATTCATTCCTATTGTTATCAAGCAGGAACAAAATTAGCATTGTGGAAGCTGGTGCATTAGAACCAATAATTAGTTTCCTAAAGTCACCAAATCCAAATCTGCAGGAGTATGCAACTGCATCTTTGCTCACTCTATCTGCCTCTCCAACCAACAAACCAATCATTAGTGCTTGTGGCACCATTCCTCTTCTTGTGAATATTCTAAGAGATGGAAGCCCTCAAGCTAAAGTTGATGCTGTGATGGCACTGTCCAATTTATCAACAACACAACCTGAAAACCTCAGCATCATTCTCGAAACAAATGCCATGCCTTTTATAGTTAGTCTTCTCAAAACCTGTAGAAAATCCTCAAAAATAGCTGAAAAATGTTCTGCTTTGATAGAATCCTTGGTGGATTATGAGAAGGGAAGAATTTCCTTAACATCTGAAGAAGGTGGAGTTCTTGCAGTTGTGGAAGTTCTTGAAAATGGGACCCCCCAAAGTAGGGAACATGCTGTTGGGGCATTGCTGACAATGTGTCAAAGTGATAGATGTAAATATAGGGAACCAATTCTTAGAGAAGGTGTTATTCCAGGACTTCTTGAGCTTACAGTTCAAGGAACCCCCAAGTCTCAGCCAAAGGCACGTAACCTTTTGCAGTTACTACGAGAGTCTCCATATTCAAGACCTGAAGCTGAACCTGACACTCTTGAGAACATAGTGTATGACATCATATCACAGATTGATGGGGATGATCAATCTGGTAGAGCAAAGAAGATACTGGCTGAGATGGTCCAAGTCAGCATGGAGCAGAGTTTGAGACATTTACAGCAAAGGGCTCTTGTATGTACACCTAGTGAAATGCCTATGGCAAGTTGTGCTTCTGAAGTTTCTTCAAAATATTAGTTGGGGCTCTTCTTAAATTTGTATCTTTTCACCTTTTTTCTCTCTGCTCTTTTTCTTTCCAGTTGGAATTAGCAACATAAATTTTCTGTAATATATAAAGAGAAAAGAAAACTGAAAAGGAAAATATAACATAGTAAAAAAATGCCAGTCCAGGCCATCGTAGAGGTATCGAGTGACTGGTAATTGTCAATAAAAATGTTGTATGATGATAAGAGCCTGATTTTCTAGTTGATTTGTAAAGGAACTGTTGCATAAAATAATTTACAGAAGTAGTTAAGAATCTTATCAAACCTTCTTCCTCCTCTGTGCAATTGCGTGTTCAGAAAGAACTTCTACATGGTAGATCCTGATAGGACTTTTTTCTTTATTAAGTTTGGTATTTTAGACATCAGAGAAGGACTCTTCAGTGCTACTTTTATCAGTGCAAGATTTTCTATTTTGGTGATAAATAATGCAGTACCTTTTTTGTGGCAAATTTGATGTTGATGTTGATGGATTGAGGTTTGTGTGTTTGACTATTCAATCGAATCATTTACAATAAATTTAGGGAGGCCTTAAATCTTTTGATGATGACGGATAACAATTGAATCAATAATTCATTACACGCATACACACACATATTATAGGATCCACAAAAATAAGTGAAGAATCCATTTAAGAGCCTTAGCATTGGGGATGCACTAATTATCGAAGAGAAACCACTTAGACTGAACGCTACATATTGCTTTATAGTGCTTAATAGAGAAATTGAGTTTTTCTTTCATAGAATCTGCTGCAAGCCTGCATCACCTGACTCGTTGCTGTCTAGCTTCAATAAGTCCAAGTCCAATACCTTATTCCACGAGTTTCTTTGATAGAGTTCAAGATTTTGTTGCACTTTTGTTCTGCTTTTGTGCGGAACCAATTAACCATCACTTATAATAGTTCCCAATTGCTGCTTTTCTCTCTCTTCCACGTCCAATAAGGCAATAACTGAATGCTCTTCTTGAATGAGGGGTGGCATTTTGAAGAGAAACGAAGAATAATAAGCATAACCATTATCTGAAACACGTGCACTCCAACAATAGCTAGAGACAATTTCCTGCATGTATTTTTGGTTTTTAATTGAGATCCACGTTTAGTGCAAAATTACATCAAAGATAACGCAAAAGCATTTACTAGTTCATGATCATTAGTTGTGTTGGGAATCCACACTTACTAGGACCTAACATGTTTCCAAACACATTGTTTAATCTTCATGTGAGGTGTATACTTTTAGACATCCAAGGAAAAAAATATAGAAGATCACTTAAAATTCACACCAAGTTTGCCTTCACAAGCTGAGTGATATCATAGCAAAGGTTTGGAAAGTGCTAACTTAGTTTAATTAATTTGAAAATGTTAATTGTAAAATTTCGTGTTAGCAGCACTGTGTTTTAAATTCTAAAATGGATATTTATCCTATTAGCAGCACTGTGTTTTAAATTCTAAAATGGATATTTATGGTAGTTTATCCCAACTAGTCAACCAGGACGTTTTGTTTTCAACACAAATAAATTTGATTTTAATATTAATTTTTATTGAAAGATTTACTTTAATCAAAAACTGAAAAAAAATGATTTTCTAACCCTAAAACAAACAAGAACTAAAGTTTTGGCTTATATCAAGTTAGATGTATCGTTTTCATAATGTATCCGAAACAAATTCCCAAGTGGTTATTATCTTTAAAACAGAATCTATCTAAAATCTATTTTTCCGTAGTAATATTATGAATTTGCACGAATTTTGTTGCTTATCAAAGTTAAAACAAGAAAAAAAAATTGATAATAATTTGTCAAAAATCACAGAACAACCTCTGGATATAACTTGGCTCAATCATTCTTTTGGTAACAAACAGCATTTCAAAATCTCCAAGTGAGATATATAGTGTTTATCTCATAAAGTGCACGCCACTCTGACACAATAACAGAAATGGCAGCCAAATCTGAATGCATCCAAGAAAAAGAAATGTCAAGTATGGAAGAGGGTGTTTCTTCCCCCAGCTCTTCCAGAACATGTTCCATGTCACATAACTGTTGTTCAAACGTTGTAACCCTCGCACAGAAGGTCAGTGACCACTTTATCTTTTGTCTCACAAGAAGAAGTGCATGTTCGGTTTCAGGTGAAAAGAATACTTCTGAGATAAAAGTAATTTTACCAAAAGATCAAGACCAAATCAAGATCCTTATTTTTGTTTTCATTTTACTTTTATCCATTAGATTTGTAATGAAACGCGGGCACACCATTTCTAACTTCAATCCAAATATCCACCGGTTAATTGACAATTGCACACACACAAGTAAACACAATATTTATAAGAGTGAAATAAAATGAAGGTGGAATATTTCTTTCTCTCTTGGATTGTGACTAGGTGATCGCAGAAGTTATTGGCTCATATTTTGTGGTATTTGCCGGTTGTGGGTCTGTGGCAGTGAATAAGATCTATGGCTCAGTCACATTTCCCGGGGTTTGTGTCACATGGGGACTGATTGTAATGGTCATGATTTACTCTCTTCGTCATATCTCTGGAGCTCACTTCAATCCTGCAGTCACCATTACTTTAGCCATCTTTCGCCGGTTCTCATATAAAGAGGTAAACTTTCTTCTGTTATAGTCTTTGGATTCTTTGAAAGACCATACTTAAACACAATTCTTTCTGTGCTTTTAGTTATGTTACTTTAACTAAAATAAGAGTTTCCCTCTTGTTATAGTAAATGTCAACATATTTAAAGTCTACATTGAATTATCCTGAATAGTGAACATAAAAATTACTTAAATAATTGTACTTAAATTTGCAATATGCCTTAAAGTGAGGAGTGATTATTAAAATGTTCTTGGTCTGAGTAGAATTGCATTTGAATCCTTTTAAGTGTTTAAGTCTCATCGATAGAATAAAAGATATATATGAGAAGAGGAAATCTTATTAAAGAGATATAGGTAGGTTTTTCAACCAAAATTAATCATCGACCAAATCTATAAATTCTTTGTTACCAATAACATACAAAACTATTTTTTGAATATAATTGTCTCCAAAAGGAGATACTTATAGGAAATCAAATAAAAATAAGGCACGAATGCTCCCTTAAGTACTCACTATTAAGGAGCATGCTCCTAGTGACTACACTACGATATTTAAGATTTAACACTATACACTTATCTTTTCTGGTCAGCCTCTCCTTATGTAGCTGTTATGGAGACATTCACGATTAACTCTAATACCAATTGATAAACACTTAAAAACTTGGGTAACAAATTAAGAATTAAACCACTTAAATACTACATCCAACATCTTGTACTACATGACATAGAAACCCTACATATAATACCAAGTCCCTATTATCTAGTTACAAATTACTAAAGAAAGAACAAGTAAAAAAACTCATCTGCTTATAAAAAACCAAGAGGCATAGATGAAAACCAGGAAAGGAAACCGGGGTGTTTATAGATGTGAGCTCCTGCACGGTTTAAATTTCTAGATGAAGCTGTAAAGTTGAAAGGAAAAAGAAAACATGGATTAATCTTGATATGCTTTAATTTTTAGAATAATATGCGAGCAATAATTTATAGTGATTAAATTTCATGGTCCTTTGTTTGAGATTGAATCTTAGTGTGTTACTATGAGTTTTGTGCATGTAGGTGCCATTCTACATTTTTGCTCAGTTGCTGGGGTCGATCCTTGCTAGTGGCACATTAGCCCTAATGTTGGATGTAACGCCTAAAGCTTACTTTGGAACGGTACCTGTTGGATCCAATGGCCAGTCTTTAGTTGTTGAAATCATTATCACTTTTCTCTTGATGTTTGTTATATCTGCCGTTTCTACAGATGACAGAGCGGTTGGCACCTGTTCATACAATCTATAATATAAGGCTTTAACAAGTTAATGGTTTTCACTTTCTGTATTGATTTCTTGTGAGTCCAAGATTCTGATAATAAGCATTCTATGTTTGGCTTGATAAATTCGCAGGTGGGTGACTTTGCAGGTGTTGCAGTTGGGATGACTATAATGTTGAATGTCTTCATTGCCGGGTAATTACTAATTAGTCATTGGTTGGCAGGTTTTAAATATTGATTTTAGGCATGACTGATACAGATAAAAATAGGAGTTTTGTTTTTTTTAATGTTTTGTTGTGGTTGTGTCTAATAAGAATTGGCACAGTTATAAAGGTATTTATAAAAGAAATTTGAAAAATTAGGTTAAGCCATACACTTAACACACAGTATAAAATAATTTTAGCGTGTGATCTAATATTATAAATCATTAATGATATTTGATTGGTTGACAAAATTTTACATGACAGTACAAAACTATTAATTAAATTCAAGGAAATAACATAGTAAAAGATTGCACTAAATATTAATATAAATTGTATTGAATTGAAACTTTAATTATGAGGGAATAACAATGCTACAAATACTCAAGTAACTGCACATAAGTTTTGTCCTACTAAGAGTAGTTCGAGATGCTGCAATATATGTTGATTTCTTTTAAAATTGAAATTGATTTTGCAATTGCTTGCAGGCCTGTATCAGGAGCTTCCATGAACCCTGCAAGAAGTATTGGTCCCGCACTTATCAAACATGTTTACAAAGGGTTATGGGTATACGTAGTTGGTCCCATTGTTGGATCCATTGCTGGAGCACTTGCCTATTATTTTCTTAGATCCACAGACAAGTCACCTTCAGAATAAAAACCACATGGCCAGCTTTCTTGAAGAGCAGTGAATAGGGCTACATAACATTGTTGGGGGAGTCGATGGGAATCTATTTTCTCACGCTAAATTTCATATAGTTTTGGACTTATGCATGTTTTTTTTGAAGATGATGCAGGTCATATGTTTTTTTCCTGCCCCATGATCGCATGTATTTGGTACGAATCTTGGGTTGGTCTAAAAGCTGTACTGCCTTGTGATCCCCAAGCTCATTTCTCGCAGCAATTCATTGTTAAATGTTCTTCTAATTAAGAATGAGGCTTGGAAGATCTTTGTTTGGAATATGTGGTCGTGTAAAAATAAAAGTATTTTCAAGGGAGAAAATTTTGATCAAAAGAAGTTAATTGATGATATTCTTTTTTGGACTTGGTCCTGGCCGGCTCAAAGGATCTAGTTCTGAATTTTCTTACTCCTTTGTGCAGTGGAGGTCGAATCCTTCGGCTTGTTTATTTTCTTCTTTGTAAACTTTAAACATATAAATTAAAATATAATTTATATGTTTTAAAATATTTTCTTATTAAGATTTTAATTATAATATAATTTATATATTAAAATATTTATTTATTATAAATTTTAAATGTGTCAAACATACTAAAATTGGTTATATTATATACTGGAAAAGAAAAGCACCCGTCAAAGATTGACGGCTGATAAAAGAAACAATAAAAAATAAATTATTAATTTTTTGGGCTTACCATTTCATTATTTTCATGAATTATATCACAAAAACTTAATAAAAAAAGAATTTTATCATCACAAATTCACATTCTAAATATGTAATTGTCTTAAATATTTTTAAAAAAAATTAACTCAATCATTTTTTATTAGACTTTGTATATTAGTTCTTACAAAAAGTAAAATCCAGGATATTGAAATGTTAATATTGAACTAAACTACAGGATTTTCCAGACAATTCCTTTATTAATGATGACATCCAAATTTATCAACCTTGTAAAGTAGAGTTGATGCTTCTCAAAAGGTGATTAAAAACTAAACTTATACAGCGACTACTTTACCATCATGCGACGGGCTTATCTGTACTAAAATACAAGAGCGAAAAGCAACGAGCATCACACAATAAGAACTAAAGTTTTTTACATCAAATGTTAAGGTTGAATTGTTCATCGGCATCGCACATTGGAATCAGTTCACCAACAAGTTTACCAGGAAAGACAAAAAGCAATGGAAGTAAAAATAAAATGAAGATGATGATGTACCTAAAGTTAAAAATATAATGAAGATGAATAAATAGCAAAGTTTTGAACAAGGAAGAAAAATAAAACAATGAAGCTAATTTGTTGACTTTAGCTTGATGAAGTCATCACCCAAATAACATTGTGACTGACAGTGATCCCAAACCAGCCAAAACTAGCAACCCCACAACTCTGTTTTGTGCAGCAGAGTAATAGTATGCATATGCATCCCCCGGGGCACCGGTTACATATATGAACCTCGGCGGCGGCGGCGTTGGAGGTGGCCGTGATGGTGGTGGCCGTGATAGAGGTGGTGGTGGTGGTGGCGGTAATGGCGATGAATCATCACAACTCTCTGGTGGGGTTGGAGAGGAAATATCTGGAAGGAATAATGGTGGCTGCGAAGGTGGAGGCGGAGGCGGAGGAGGAGGAGGTGATAGAAGTTGCTCATCACAGGGGCTTCCACAAGGACATGATCCACATTTGATTTCAGTGTGAGTTGGCTGAGAACTCAGTGATTGGTCTAATTTGCTAGAAAATGTGTTGGCATAAACCGGAGATGAAATTGTAATGCAGAAAAGAAGCAGCACTACTATTGTGAGTTTTTTAGGAGTCCAACTCTTTGTTGGAGGAGACACCATTGTGTTTGTGTTGTGGAGTTGTAGGTACTTGGAATTTGGTTCCTTCTGAGCCAAGGTATATAAATACGAGATTGTATAAATATTATTTTTTGTAACTGTTGTAAGCATATTCTTACCTTTTGCATGAAGTATATGGTGACGAAACATCAATTACAAGAAAAAGTTCTCTTCCTCATCGTTCTCTCTAATAGGACTTATTTGGATAATCTTTTAATTTCTACAAGTATTTTTAAGAGAGAAAAAAAGTTAAAATGATTTTTTTATTAAATAATTATTAAATAATTTATAGATATTATCACATCTTTTAAGAGAATTATATAAGAAAATTTCTATAAATTAATTTGTAATTAATTAATGGAAAATTCATTTTAATTTATAAAAAAATTCATTTTCTTTTTTTCTTCTTAGAATTGTTTTTAGAAAAATGCATCCAAACATACACTTGTTTAATTTCCATGGCTACTGCAAGGTGTTCAAACGTCTAAGTGTTCAGTTTCTAGTACATTGGACAATCTATTAAGAGTGTATTTGAATAGAGAATTTTAATTGGGGAAAGTAATTTATCAGAGAATTTAAAATTTTTTAATTTAAAATTCATCGTTTGGATATTTTTATATGAAGAATTTAAATTTTTGGAAATTTAAAACAGAATTTTAAAAAACAAAAATGTAGAATTTGAATTTCCTTCTAAAATGTGGGAAATTGAAATTCTTTTCTTCTATAAAAGCTCTAACCACATCACTCTTTGTTCCGTGTCTATCACTGATAAGTACTCTGACCTCCATTACTCTACATGAGATTCAAAATTTTAAAAATAAAGAAATTCAATTTCTTTATCCAAACACAAAATTTTGAAAATAAAGAAATTTAATTTATTTATCCAAACATAGAATTTTGAAAATGAAAGAATTTTAATTAATGCATTTTAATTTCCCTGAATTTTAAATTCCCTTGAAATTTTAAAATACTTTATCTAAACATACTCTAAATTAAAAATAATGGGGTAATATAGAACTATATTCGTAATTAGTTATTGTTTGTAGCAGTCAATAATCCGTTCTCCTTTATGTAGCAGAGAAAGTAAACACAATTAGATTACAAAGCTTAGTTGTTACACAAAATTCTTAATTAGTTGGATTTGCATCACTAAACAATAGAAGAGAATGGCTACTTCACTTTGTATAAAGTGGAAAGCTGGCATTATTCCTCCCCATACGTAAACATATTATTAGCATCTTCATTTTATGTAGCTTGCACCTAACATATAAGTATCTCATTATTCTGTTTTTTTTTTCCTTTTAGTATAAACCTTGTAACTATTCTGCGGAAGTAGAATTACACTAGCCTTTAGCATATTTTGAATAATTTATTTAAAGACTATAGTATAGATTTTCTATTCAATCGTGTAACATTTAAGTTGTACCTTCTTTAAAAGCCAACATTTGACGCGTTGTAGTAAAATATTGTATTGGGATAAGAAATTAAGAAAGGAATCAGATGTTGTGGAAGGGGGTTAAGAAAGTGCACTTCCAACCTGACGCCAGAACCATTACCTTTTTTCTCTCATCAACCGATCAATTAAACTCTCCATTTACATCAGATGCATCTAGAGACAGATTTAAAATGGAACATCAACAGAAAAGCAGAAGTTTATGAATAATTTCACTTTTATATAATCTTTCTTTTTTATCTCTTTTTGCTGTAAAATTTAATATAAAAATAGCCTTACTAAAAAAAAAATCATAGACAGCAAAGGTTCCATGGGAAATACGAAAATAGAGAAGGAGAGTTACGAGTAATATTTTTTTCTTGATTGCATAAAAGTTTACGTTTGGTTCTAAAATATTGTAAATTTCTAATGTTTCATATTTTTCTTGATTAAATTAATTTGTAGGCATTTATTAGATATTAGAAATACTAATACCCTCCTTTGCTATAAGAAATAGGAAAAATAGTCAACTAATCTCCCTGTCTAAGACCTGTTTCCATACTAAATTATACTTATGAAAATGTCAGATAAATATATTGAACAAACGTATGCCATATGTTTGAAAATAAAAGTAGATCACTTTAAGATAAGTCATAAAATAGCTTGACTAATTTCCTCCTCAAGTAGTGGCATTGGCTGCTAGATATTTTGTCATATTTTCAAGCTATAATTTTTTTATTTAATCATTATTTCTGTTCTACTAAATGCATTAATTGTACACTTTATGAGAAACAAATCCAAATTATTTTTGCGCATAATAACCAAATTATTTACAAATTAGTAGTTAGTTAGAAAAATAGGTCAAAAATATGATTTGAAATAAGCCATGTTTGGGAACATAGTGAAAATCTTGCAGATCGAAAAGTTGGTGGTAAGTGTTAGTGGATCGCATGGCACACTGCAGTCAACAGGGAAGGGTGTATTGGGCTTTGCTAGAAAACGTGTTGGTATAGCAAAAAAACGATGATTGAATCAATAAAATAAAGCCATGGATCTCCACTGGTCACTCCATGAGTGTCAAATGGATGGCGATTTGAGAAGTTTATGACCATAATAAATTGACACCTTGACTGGAACAGCCATTATTCATCTTTTTTCCCTAAACCCAAAATAATTATTGGAGCCATAAATTAAAATAAAAGTATGCACAGTAACCTAATAGATTTGGCTACAAGACCTTTAGTAAAAATCTTTCAGTGGTCCCTTGACTCCTATCAATTTAATAGGTAAGAGCCTCTTGTTTAAATATTTTTAAACGGATTTTTTATGGAAGTAATTTTGTTTTTAGAAAACATATATTTTTTGTGTTGTTCAGTTAAAAATTAGAGTTTGAAACCTTTAATCTATATTGTTATGTAATAATAATAAAAGTAATATTATAACCTTCGATTAATTCCCTTATAAATCTTCTTATTATCTTATAAAGAAAATATGAAATGAAAAATAAAGTATTTATTATCTTGAAAATATGAAACGCGTTTAATATTTACCATATTAGAGCATTAGTATGAGGATGTTATATAATATTTAAAATTATTCATTCAAAAATTACCTAAAATACCTTACGTTGTTTTTCCCTTCTAGAGGATCTAAACATAATTTTACTAACCAAATGACTCAAACCAACATCATCTAGTAGTACATAACATTTCCTGCAAAAACAGACTTGCAAAATTTACTAGCCACCAACACCATCTCTACCTCTTCAAGTCCATAAAAGGGAAATGGCCACCTTGTGCCTAAATCGGCCAACTCTGAACCTTACCAATCAATCAAGCACGGTGGTTCAATTCAAACCCCATATATAAATACTAGCTAAGACAATTGTTCCAAAGGTGCTGGTAACTAACAATCATAAATAATTACTTAATTAGCCAGAGATGAAATAATGAAAACCCTTCTACCATCTACTCCAACTATTTTAGAAATTTTCAGATGGTATTGGGAGTCCTGTGGTCTTTGCTTAGAAGCTTCTCCAGTTTTCTTCCTTCTCAATTAAAGCAACATTAGACAATTAGAACATAGATTAAAGAAAATGTGTATGACTAGAAAGAAGACGTTTTACAAATGGAAACCGAATACTGACAAAAACGATGTCCCAAGTCTACCTTTCTAAGTCAAGTAAAACCCTTTAGACAAGCAATGCCCATTTCCATGCCTCTGCCACTTAGTATGGTGACTAATCTCTACCTACTTGTACTTACATACACTCCTAGGTCATTAAGGAATTTTGGTATTTGCTCATTAATAATGATCTATTATCTTTTACACGTTTTTATTATAAAATAAAAGTATATTTGAAAGAGTAGTTGTATTTTTATTTTAAAAGTCAGTGTAAAAATTATATAATAAATAACGAAGTAATATTGTAAATTAGCGTTTGGGATTAGATACTGTTTAATAAGAAAAAATATTTATAGAATTTATTAAAAAAAGTTGCACAACTTATGTGAAGTATGTATATAATTTGACTTATTTTTTTAGGAAAAAGAAAAGAGACAGAGAAATCACTTTATTTAGATAAAATTGACTAAGATGGGTATACCCACATAGGGGTGGGGGCTAAGTAAGAGAAATTCCTTAACAAATAGCTTGCATCAAAAGATGTGGACAAATGATGATATTTGATTTTTTTATAATTAATAATATATTTTTATTTTAAATTACAAAAAAAAATAGAATATCACCCTTTATAATTTCGAATTAAAAACATAGTGACTCAAAATAAAACAAATAAAAAAAACCCGCCAAAATACCCGTTCGTTTGTATTTTGTAAAAAGACTTGACGAAATTGTTATATTTCATTAGTGCACGGCTATTCAAAAGAAAGTTTTTTTTAATAATGTCCAAGGGAATGATGCATATTTACTTTTACAAATTTCCATGTTCTCTAGAGAGAAAAAATAAGAATACTGTACAGCATACAAGTATATATGTAATGATATATTGTAGAGTTCCGCACGTATTTTACAGCTTGGTAATGGAGTGAGCGGAAAAGATTTCCATTCCAGCAGATAAACCTGTCAAAATCTTAATCACAGGCAAATAGGAATTGGCATCTAGAGCGTATGACATACTCTTAAACCAATAGTACACACTAACACCAACGTTTTGCTGTGTCTCTTTTTATTGCATTTCCATCCAACCCTTCTCTTCTAAGTAACTAACTAACTTCATTCCATTTCTCAGTTCTCACACATGGCGAGGCCTCTTCTCACCTCTTCCATGCACAATCTTATATTCTCCTCCATGCCCATCACCACACTTTTCTTAGCTATACTCTCAGTCTTGTGTCTATTTTCCATCATCACTTTTCTCTGTGGTTCTGACAAACTGAAGAAGCTCCACATAGAAGCAGAGAAAGAAGCAGCAATAAAAACGAATTCGAAGGAGCACAAGCTGATTTCGAAGCTGAACAGCAATATTGGCAACAGAGCACTCTCCATGGTGAAGATGTTGTCTTGGAGGAAAGTGCAAGAGGGAGAATATAGTGATCAAGATGAAGAAGCCCTTTGGAGGAAGAACATCTTGATGGGAGAAAAGTGTCGTCGTCTTAGCTTTTCTGGGAAGATTGAGAATGATTCTGAAGAGAAAACTTAACACTTCTTTTTCGTTTGTGTTGTGGAGATGAGTATGGTTAGAAATTGTATTTGTGTGGCTTCAATTAGAACTTGCTAACTAATTGCTCAGGTTTGGGACAGTATCTAGAGTTTGCTACTGTATTGTAACATAGGAAATAAACTTGGCAACTTTTTTTGTGTGTGAAACGTGTTGGCTTTGCAGGGATAGACACAAAGTTTAGAAACTTTTCCATGAAACGTATAATGGGATTGATTTCTTCTTGGTCTCTTATCTTATTCTTTAAAATTTCTTTTTAATTTTGTTATCAGGTTTTTATAATTAACAGATTGATTGATTTCTTGGTCTCAAGTTGCCTTGCACAGACACACTTAATTGAAGAAGGGATTGTATTGTTGAACAGTGAAAAACTTTCATTTTCTCACCCTCTACACGGTTGACTTTGTGAAGTCTTTCAATCGTGTAATTGTAGTTTAATTTAATGTATTAGGATTAAGGAGGCTTTTCCCGTGTTTGACGATTATAACATATAGAATCTGTTATGTTTTTCTTTGTAGCTTTGGTTTTCTTTTAGTAGTCACCACATGTTAGTAGTTTTAGTTTGGTGGTTGTAGAATGTGTCTGTCGTTCTGGACATTTCATTCAGTGCACGCTTTTAAAATATTTTAAAGTAAATAAATACATTTTGGTATTTGTTAATAAATTGGTTTAAGTGTCTGTTTGGTTAAGGGGTGCTATTACCGCAAGTTGCTTCTTTTTTTTTTCTTTTTTCCATGGTGTCTGCGAGACAACTGTTTGTTTCTAATGTTTCACGGTAACACCACGGTTTTGGGATTAAAATCGATTCCGATAAGGTTTTCAACCTCGCACTAAATGACTTTAGATTATACTTTTGCATGAAGAGAAAAAAAAAAAAAAAAAAGACAGTAAAAATGACCAATTTCCTTTTTTCCTTATTTTTATTGGGTGTTTCTTTGCCCATCCAGAAAACTTAGAAAGTCCCACAGATTAAATGATCCCCGCCCCCTCTCACTCTTTTAATTGGATGGTGAGAGTAATTCTCGATGCAACATATAAAGAAGAAGAATGTGATTTTCTACTCTAAACACTTGTTAAAAAAAATACAAGGCTGAGTAATTTTATGGGAGTTAAACATAATAGGTATATTATGGTATAAAACTCTTAAGTGTTTAATAACACTGTATATTTAACATTCAAACTGAAGAGTACTATTTAAACAATAAATAATTGTGTATCAACTTTATAGGTACATTTGATAATATTTGATTGATATATCAATTTTTTTTTTCTTTATCACATCATATTACTTGTTATATTTTTCACTGTAAAATATATGTAAATCTTGAAAATTAATCTCGCTCTCGTATATGAAAACTACTATATAAGGGTTTTTGTGGGCTAGCAAAGCCTGACCCAATTCCCCTTCTCCCGCCCCTCGAGTCACCTCACCCAAAGCTCTCTGTGTCCAAGTAAGGTTGGGCTATTGGCAATCCCAAATTTCCTTAAATGATACAAAACTTTCTTTCAAATTTCATTTCTCGTGGTAATTAAATATATATATATATATATATATTAAAAAAAACTCATTTATATATAACTAGAAAAGGAACAAATATTTTTTAATTTATCAAAGATATAGATAAAAATATTAGTGGAAGGAAGTTTAAATTATTATTCTTTTACTTGAAAAAAATATTAATAAAGTCTTACTACTAAAATAAATGTCACATTTATAATTTGAATGTTTATTAATTGATCTAAGAAAGTTTTACTCAAACAATAATTGGGTAAAAGGCATCAAATCCACATTATTTATGTATGATACATCATGCATCACACAATACAAGTAAAAGGCGGCTTAATTGTTGTTGTATCAAACACACATTATTACACCAAAATCAAAATTTTATTTTTTTTCATCATACATCGAAATTAATATTTTAAACAACTTTCCTTATCTAAACTAATTCTTCAGGGCTGTTTAAGGGTGACGTTTTGGAAGGAAAAAAAAAGTGGAGGACAATTCTTTTCTTCTTTTTTTAATTAAGAGAGTTATATAATGTTTATAAAATAAATACAAAATAGAACATTAAATTTATGTGAATTTGTTATGTTTTTTTTTACTTCAAATAATTATCAAATTTAAAACTAATATTTATTGGAAATGACAATTTTTCTTTCTTTTTTTCTCCAAAATCCCATACCCAAATACAACCCTAAATAATTATTGGAATAACATTATAGTGTGTTTAGTTTTGACCTTACTAGTTCCAAAATATAGCTTGGGCCAAAGGTAAAAGAGACAAATTTTCCAAACACAGATTGATCATTCAATCCTTTCATTAGACGTAAATAAGATATATATATCTCGTTCAGTCAAGAAAAAAAAATCTCGCTTTAAAGTTTAAACCTTGAAATGAGTGTTTTGGTATGTTTGTTTACGCCAGGCCGTTTGCTGGTAGAAATTTAAAAATGTTAAACAAACAAGGCAAAGAGGATCAAATTCGAAGCAATAATCTTCTAACCATATCACTACAGATAAATGCATGTATATACATATCTATATCTGCTCTCATAGTGAAGTAGGCTACACATTAATTACAGAACAAAAATAGCATGCTTCAGAAGCACCAAAACGAAACTATGAGGATGTTATTGCTCTGGCTTGCTTCTTGCTTCTGCGTTTTTGCCTCGATCACGACTTTGCTTCTACTTAAATACTAATTACAAAGGAAAGAAGTAACCTTATTGAGCAGCTCCTACTACATGAATTTCTTCATTTTCCATTGGGCTAAAACTCACCCGTTTCTGCAAAATCATAAGATTCAATTCAAGAAATAGCATTAACACAATCCCCTGAAGAATCGCATATTAGTTACTTAAATGAATTAGTGTGAAAAAAAATTGGTTTGGATTGAATTGGATTATAATTAAACCTAAACAGAATTGGTTTTCTTTTGAACAAATTCAAGAAAAAAATAGTGTAATGTTCTATAAAACCAAGTTTTGTTAACCAAATTGTTTTTGTAAAACCAAGTTTTCTTAATGAAATTATTTTTATAAAACCAATTCATTTGAATTTTTATTTGAAAAAAAAAATAGTTCGAAATCAGTTCGAAATTGATCCTTAGAATCAAATTAAAATTGGTTAAAAGCTAATTCGGTTCAAAACTAATTTTTTAAAACCAGTTTAATCATTTAGATATAAAACAAAATCGTTTAAAACTAGTTTGATTCAATTTTTTATCGAACTACTTTTTTCATACCGCTATTGCTAGGAAACTACATACACGTGAAATGTTTCTTTTTTTACTCGTTATTTTAATACACCAACTCTCACCGAGTCTAAGTCTCGGATAATATATTATTTTGTGGATTTATATGACCACAATCAGTAAACGACGAGTACTATAATTGAGTGCACATGTAATACTACCAAATTTGTGAATTATTCTTTATTGGCGTGTTTGATTTTACATAAACTTCCAAAATCCTGTATGTTTCCCTAGACGCGACTTCATTTTGTATGAGATAAAGTTAAATTTGAAGCCTTAATTAATGCTAATTCTTTATTGTAAAACAAACATTTTGATATTTTTACAATAAATAGAAAAATATGGATAAAATTATTTTTCATTTAATATTATATTAATACTATCAAAACTACATATACTATATTAAAATCACTTTCAAATAAATAAATAATTTGAAACATGGATTAATATGCTCAAATTTGTCTTTAACTGAGATTAATTTATAGAAGTAAGTCCATCAAATTGAAGCAATCAGTAACACGTGGTGTATGATTGTATGAACACTGAAATACTCTCCACACCATGCGTGTACAAAACAATCCGGATCTAACTAACTCTAAATTGAACTAATTTTTATCGAACTAGTTTAAGAAAAAAGAAGTGCATTTCTTTATAAAATCAATTCGATTAATTAAATGATTTTTACAAAACCAATTTGATTAACCAATTTTCACTCGAATATTAAAAACAAAAAAAATAGTTTGAAAATCAGTTCAAAATTTATCCAACTCTTAAAATCAATTTAAAATTGATTAAAAATCATTTCGGATCAAAATCAATTTTTTGAAACAAATTCGATTTTGAACCAATTTTTAAACCAATTCAATTATTTGAATATAAAATCTAATTAATTAAAATAATTCATAACCAATTCTGTTCAATTTTTTTATCGAAATAGTTTTTGCATATCTCTATTACACACGTTAGAGATCGGAAAGTAAGTAATTGTTGTCCTCGTGTAAAAAAGCAGTCGCACTTAATTAAAAGCCAAAACATATTAGACGTATGGAGTGTTTGGACACGCGTTTTCAACACTCATTTTCCTGTATTTTCACATCAAATGGAAAAAACAAATGCAGAAACTACTATTTGTGATTTCTAACTTGATGCATATCTTTCCGGATACAGTGAATGTTTGGTAAGTCGATGAGGATCCACATTCAGTACAAAATCACGCAAACAATTATTAATTGCTTCAACAATTGACGTTCAGTGCAAACCAACTAGTTACCAAACACATTAATAGAACTAAACATGCATTTAATTAATACAAATTTGAGTTAGGGTGCTTATTTTTTGAAGTTATAAGTCAACTTATTAAAACAAATTATGGCTGGTATTAAAATAGTTTGATTCTATTTCCTTTAACAATATAAAGAGAACTTTGTTGAGAGATTATTTAAAAGCAACTTTGTAAGAAAAAGCAAGTATAAAGATGATGAAATCTTCAACTTGCAAGTATAAACGCTTAAAATATAACTATAACCCCATGAAATCCGGTACAAGAAAACGACCCTCTCTAAGCAACCACATGCAATTTCGCCTACGTCGACATCAGCATTAACCGACGCCGTAATAAGCGCCCGTGAACACAAACGACCAAACACTAACAGATACGAAAGTTCAACCCACTTTCAAAGATTCAAGAATAATAATATGTTTTTAGAGAGAGTTTCGTGTCTTTTTTTAACTTATTTTAACTAAAAAATAAAAACAGCATGAGAATAGTAAATAATTATTAAGAGAAAAATAATAAATTTTTTAAAATAATCTAATGAAATATTAACATCAAATAGGAATATTTTTTTATTATTAGTATATCTTAAATAATAATAAACCAAGATATTAGCAAAAGAAATACATACCCCACGTGGTTTGTGATTTTGCACCGTCTTCGGGACACCGTCCTCCGGCGCAGAAACTCCGGCGCCACCCTCGCCGGCATTGGTTCCCATATACAAACTTATGATTTTCTCGGCCACCTCGGAGCCGTCGGTGCTCTCCTCCATCAACTTATCCAGATGGGCCTTGGGGAGCCTCATCTTAACCCTCATGGGCCCATCAGAGCCCAGATTGGGGCCCTGCCTAGAGAGCGGGAGGTCCGAAACGGAGCGTTTGGAGAGCATGAGAAGCTCAAGCCTATCCGAGGCGTTCATGCCGCGTATCCCACTGGATCGCACCCTCCTCGGTAGCGCAGTTTTTTCCTCTTCGGGCTGAATCTTGGGTAACTCAACAAGAAAGTAAATCTTTCTGGGCTTCAGTTCCTGGTACGGCTCCAGAGGCTTGGCCCGAAGCCCGAAATGTTTCACCGCTTCGGAGTCCATAAGCACGTGACCGGGGTAGTCCTTTACGACGTCGTTTGCTCTCGCTGGCGTTTTCAGCTTGAACGTCTCTCCATCCACCTTCATCACCTTGGCCTTTTTACTCCTTCCCATGGTGTTCCCCATAGCTTCAAGCTTTCCCTTATGTTCCTTTACTCTTTGGATTATTTATTTTTTTGTCTTTGGTTGATTTGGCGAAATTAAGATACGTGTTCTTTTTTTTTTTTTTGCCTCACCGAATTTTGTGGGGGGTATTTATATTGGGATTATGGGAGGGATGCTTTAGTAGTAAGGGGTTGACAAAACCAAAGTTGAATTATCAATGATGGGATTGTATGTGTGAATTGGTGGAATATTGCTACTATGTATAAAATAAAAATATGTTAGTTTAGTGATATCAGATATGGATGGTAAATAGTAGTGGGAAAACTTTGGTTGTTAGGGAATAAACACTAGTTTGGTTGGGGTTATAAATTATAACAATAGTAGTGGGGTAGGCCAAACCAAGCTTCAATCTTAATCAATGTCTTTGTAGTTTTGTACTACCTATTTGAGAAAAAATAAGTGGGGTACCCTCATGCTTTTCATATGTGGTTTTGTGTACCTGTCAAGGGAAGTTGCGTTTATGAGAGAGCATGATGACGTTGGACATTGTCAAAAAAGAGAAACAATTAATGATTTATTCAATTTTGGTAGTCAGGCCACAAGATAAATAATAAATTCTTCATATATGGTGCGAATAATTAATATTTTTAAATACATAAATTATGCTATTCTAATTAAGATTCATAATAAATAAATATTTTTAAATATAAAATTTATATTTTAAATTTATAATAAACAATTTAAGCTTAAATATATTTTTTTGTGTAATTTAATATTTTTTCATTTTATTTTTGTAATTTCTTTCCTTTTAATCCTTCCAAAGTATGTTTATTTTATTTTTTGTTCTTGATGTTCTTTAGATATTATTTTTTTCACTGCTCAAAGCGCTTTAAAGAAAAAAAATAAAACACACATTTTACAATGACTAAAATGGAAAAAAATTATAAAGACAAAAATAAAAAAAGTGTTAAATTACATAAATAAAAAATGTATTTAAGCCATTAATTAAATATGTGATATAAAATTATTATTATTTATGGATATTTAAAAAAAAATAATTGAAAATTAATTTAGAAATAGAGAAAGAATATTATAGATTTAAAAAGGATGAGAGCGTAAGAAGATCATGCATGTATACATATAAAAATAAGAGGAGTGTTAAAGAATATATAAAACAATGAATTAATATTTGAAATATAATTTTTAAAAAATAGGAGAAAGTAATGTGTGATATAAGATTTAAAAAATATTTTCTTTATTATTATATATAAGAGTCAATTTATCAAGATTAATTAAAATGGTTGATCAATTTATTTTAAATTTATAACTTTTTTAAAATTATCATTGTCGTCATTAATATTTCTAAAACATATTTTCTTTTTTTTTTAATGAAAGATATTTTTAATATAAAAAATATTATATATTGAGCCTTATAAATAGAAATAAAATAAAAGAAGTATTTAAAATATTTATTTTAAAAGGTAAAAAGAAAACAAGTAAAAGTCTTAACTATATATAAACAATTTAGAAAGTCTCACCTTCTAGTATTTCAATTCATAATATAAGACTAATATACAAGCACACGCAAAAGAATGAATTAAATTCCACGAAGGGGGCAAAAGTATTTATTTTTCTTTAGGGCAAAATGAACTCTGATGAGTATTGAGTTTGATCAGTGGTAAAATATCCTGAAGCTTTATGAAATACTGCACTTATGTGGATTCAAGCCAAACATAATTATGAAAAGACCTTGAGGCAGAAAGTGGCTCATGGGCTAGCTGCACCATAACCATTACACCACGTATTTAACATGCTTTACGCCGTTTATGGAAAAGAAAAGAAGGGAAATGATGGAAATGCCTCCCCCATCAAAAACATAGCCCTACACTGTATCATTATTGTTAAAGACTTTAGGGAGTTTTAGGACACCTAAAAAATATAAACATTTTTGTTGATACTTCATTGTTTCTGTTTATTATTTTTATCACCTCGCATCATTAATATATTAATTATTGAGGTGTAGAAACTCCTTCGAGTGTTCAACAATCTTTTTCCAATTGATAATCTCTTTTGGGTTTTCTGTTTTTACTTTATAATGTTCCCATGCTGCTGCAGTCTCAACTCTCAAGTCCCAAGTTGGTAGGCATTCACATTAGGAAACTCTTAATGGATAAGACCGTCGAATTCAAAAGTACCTTTTTTTTACTTTATAAAGATTTAAATATATTTTTATTCGGTAATAATTTAAACGTTTCTTTTTTAATTTTTATCCTAATTTTTGTGACAAAATATGATTATTTTATTTTTGTCTTTAAAATTTTTTAAATAACATTTTTATTGTTTAAAGTGATATTTTTTTATCCTGAATTACAAATATCTCTTAATTCATTAAGTATGATACTAATTCCACTTGCAATACATATTAATGGTTCAAGAAAATTTTACATGATAAAAATTAAACACAAATTCTTTCACTAAATAAAACAATATCAATTAACAAAATTTTACTCCACTATATCAATTTTCAAATTATTTAAAGTGATATTTAAAGTACACTAAAAATAAAAATAAAAACTAATATATTTTATAAGAACTAAAAAAATGTAAAAACATTAAATTACATTAAAAACAAAAATATATTTAAGTTTAATTTAAAATTGTAAATTACCTGCTCTTCGTAAATCGTAACAGTGGGTGTCGGCGTTGGAGCGGTGCAGCTCACACTCACACCTTACATAAGATTATCTAATCTTTGACCACTTGACCTTCTAAATTTGTGTTCATTTTTCTTTTTTAAGAATATGAATATTTGTATTCTTTCATGCTATTTTTTGTCTTATTTAGATTTAAATAATCCTACACGTACATATACATTATATTATTCTATAATTTTTCATGATGATGACATCTTATATTTTTTTATATTTAACATCTTATTGTTTAATTAATATTCTTATACTTTAAATTATTTATTTATTAAATAATGAAAGCTGTATAACTATAATATATATATATTGTTTTTCTTTAATTATTTTATGTCTTTTCTTTGTACTTCGTAGGTACATATTAAAAAGCAACAATATGCAACTGTTTCGGAACAAATTGAAAATAATTATACAAATATAATTTAATCTAATCTTCATCGTATAATAATAGATTATTAATAGTATATTTTGATTAGTTAGAGATCTACTAACTCTACGCGTAGATGTTGTCAAACTTATTTGGCTTGATAATATGTTATGACCATTGGATGGCAAGCTTATATCCAAAAAATCATGTTTATGGCATTTTATATAAATTAAATATTAGTTGGTATTTTATTAATCAAATTTATTTTAACATTACAGACTCCCTTTGTAGATGAAGGTTACCTTGAAAGAAATTGTTATTGTTTTAGAAGTATAACAACTGACAAAGTTTTAATATTATTTTTTTTACCTTCGTTAGAAGTAAATGGTGCCATTACATGTTTGTATTTAATACATTATTACTTTAACAACGCACGTTAACATTTTCTTAATTTTGATTAATATGCACCGATTAATAAGCTATCCACATTACTATTAAGAATTGAATTAATTATATTTTTAATGTTTGAATTTTTTCAACTTTTAACTTTTAATCTTTAAATAAAAATTGATGGGTCTTCATTCCTAATATTTATCTCTATATTTGTATTTGATCCTTGCTGTAAAAATCATGAGGTGACACTACGGTTAAAAAATCCCAAACCAGATAGTTTTGCGTTGCGACGTCGCGTCAAAAATGAAATTGGATTTCGAATAAAGAAGAATGAAGTCTCGATGAATCAATATTCAAACATAAAAATAAAAACGAAAAGGCAAAAAGGTAATATGTTGCTTTTTCAATCTACAATTGCAGAAATTGTTTGGGCAAAGAGAATTTTACAAAGCATGAAATGCAGCACAAACAGAGTTATCTTTCTCTTAGCTCAAAATAACCCTTTCGTCGAGGAGTGCAGCGGCAAGCGACAACGATGGTAGAAATTGTTTAGCTTCGTTTTTTCTTTGATCTTTTTCTAGGCTGCAAAAGATACCGATGCTTCCTTTCTTTTGTCTAATGGTTCATTTTCAATCCATTATGATGTTGAAATCTGGGAACATAAAGGTCCGATTTTTAATCGTGGTTGATTCGTAGAGATTCGTTGTGAGTTCCATTTTTTAATACTTTTAAAAATCTCATAAAAACAATTTCTATCGATTTTAAACCGTTCAAAAATGGTCTAACAAGGTTAAGTCCCTTTAACCAAGTATTTTCTTGCGGTTCAGAGATGCCAGAAAATAAATTCTCACAAAATACTTTAAAATAATTTTAAAAAACAGTCACCTTATTAAATAACAGTGATTTTTTAAGAGACCAAAAACAAAAACAGAAATAAACATTGGGAAGAGTTGTTGTACCAATTTTTATTTTTTTTTCATTTTCCTTCCAATAATTTTCATGAAGTAGTTTTCAGTTAGGAAAGCCATTGACTTCTTTCAAGACTCGTAGATCCATATTTCTCCAAACTTTATCTACCAATTAGAAAAAGTGGCCGGGAATATACATATAGTTTGAGCAATTATACCAAATTTAGATTCCTTTCTTTCTTTGAATGATTTTTTTTTCCTTCCTTTCAATCCTTTTAGGTTTCGGTTATTAAAGATAAAGAGTGAACAGTTAAGAATGACGAGTTTGACTATTTTCATTCTGACTCCCATTAAAGGCGAAATGAGTTTAGAGACAAGTTTAAAAGAAATGAATATGGAAAAAAATATAAGCTCATTTATATAGGGATTGGAGAAATCTATGGAGCATTCACTCACCTTTCTTTAAAAAATAACAAATAAGCATTTATAATTTTATTTTTTATTATTTGATTTATTATTTAAATTATTAATAAATTATATAAAAGTTAACAGATAAAATAAATTATAAAAATAAGAAACTAAATTAATTATTAATAAATTGTGTAATTTTATATTTATTATTTGATTTATTATTTAAATTATTTAATTATTGTAATGATTATTTAATTAATTTTCAATAAGCATTTATAAGACAACAAATAAGAAAACAAAATGAATCAAAATTTTCGCATAAATTAAAATTAAGTTAAGTACTACTAATTTTGAAGAAATTAAATTATGGAACTTTAAGAAAAGATGTGGCAAGTTAATTTTAACGTTTTTTCTCCCACAAATTTAAATATTTTGAATCTTTGTATGACTTCATAACTTTTATTTATCAGTGGTTTGTATTTATTATTTCATAAGTACTAGAAACATAATGGAAAGATCGAGAAAGAGATAAAATTTTAAAAGTGCGTATAGTAGTAAAGTTGAAGAAGGAAAAGACAACACCACTCTTAGATTTTGTTTGGATTAATGGAAAGCTGATCGAAATTAAGAAAGCCAAAAGAAGGGGGAAAAACACATAAAAAACGTTTTCATCATTTGATTGATTTCCTTTCACTTGTGATGAAATGGTGCTGAATTGTTATTCTAATCTAAGAAAGCATATAATGAAATTTCACTAGTGATTTTTTTAACCCTTGCACTTTATCCTTTCTGCATCCTCCAATTCTTGCACAGATATGCTTGACCTATTATTATTATTATTTAAAAAAATGACCAAATTGAATTGGCATCATACATATGGATGTCAATTCTAATCAGCAATCAGTTTCCTAAATGGTAGTTCGTTTGAATTGTTAGTTAGAACTTTGAATATGTTAATGAGTCAGCGGATTTTCATCAGCTTAGTGAGACTACCATTAATAATTTGTGTCAATTGACATTTGACAGTGGTAAAAAAAAATCATATGATGATTTATTTAAAACACGCTGACTGGGATAACAGAATTCAGAAGTTTGTTTTGGTCCAATTCCAATATAATTGTTATAGTATTAATAAAGACAACGTTTGTTCTCATCTTCTAGTATAGTAATTTAATGCATCTAAAGTTTTATACTAATTCAATTCAAGTCATCATGTTGCATGGTAGTTATAGTCTTCTCCATCTCAATGTTAAATCAATTAGGTACAAGAAATTTCTCTATGTTCAGTACATTCCTAACGTGCTTGCTATTATGGCTCGATCAGTAAATTGACATACTCAAGAACATAACTGAAATTTCTACTTCTGTTGCCACTTTAAATGCGGACACAATTACCGAAACAAAAGCTTTATCACTGAAGTGCAACGAAGTAAAATACTATATATATATATATATATATATATATATATATATATATATATATATATATATATATTAAGGATTTTGTCTCCTTCAAAATTGTCTGTTAAATATTGGATTAGACTTGCAATCTTAACCTTTATTATTATTTCTCTCAAACAAAATTTTAAAAACAAATTGCATACAGGAACTATAGATAATGCTCGGATAATTTTTAAATTTAATATTTTCATAAGCAAAATTCTCGACTTTAGTATGATATATTGTAAAAAAAAAATATAAGAATGGCCACGTTATTCGGGTTTTGTGTGAACCCAATTCTAAACAAAGGTGGCCCAATTCAAGAAATATGAAAGCCTTTCGATTGGGACGACCTGTATAACCATTTTGTGGACTCCGGACTACATTATTAAAGTGTTGACTGTTGATAAAATTTGAAGATTTGATTCCCATTCAATAATTCATAAGATGATTAATTTAGCAAAAAAAAAGTTATCAAAGAAGGGATTAAAAAATTGTACGATTCCGAATCGATGAATAATTTTACGTGTTTGAATAATAGATTTTTTGGTAAATGATACGTTTTTTTGGTAGCGTTTGAATAATAGTTTGCTCATACGTCTTGAATGTTATAATAACATAGATTAATAAATTTTGCTTAAATATAATTTTAGTTTCACTTAAGTTGAAATAAATAAATTGAATTATTATTTGCGAACTGTTATCCACATGGGACTACGTAAAATCAACGAGCATCTAGATCAACTTTAAGAAAAAAATTGTTGGTCAAAAGCTGAAATATTACGAAATTAAACAGCGTACGTTATAAAATACGTAGATTCATTTGTACTTTGTAAAGGCAATGCCAGTTTACCACAAACCAGCACATGCACGCATCCTTCTAAACACGCGGTCTTTGATTCCAAAGTCAAAATATTATCACGCGTACATAATTGGCCAAGAATAAATATTCTTTTGAGTTTTGAAAATATATTCCCATGACATCTTTATAAAGAGAGATTAGAAATATTATGATTTTTTTTAAGTGAAAGTATTATTTTATAGAATTAAAAATATATAAGAGATGTTTTAACTCATTGACAAACAGAAAAATAAACTCCAATCTATAAGATTGATATGTCCGAAAAAGTAGTTAAATTGATACACCACTCAGCCCGCAAACAAAAGTCCTTATTAAATTTGGCATAGAACCATGGATCTCTAAGAGATCATATATATATATAATATCATAGTCCTATCCAAAGTGGTAACTAAGTGGCACCTCATATTTGAAAAAAAAAAAGACTCTATTTTAAATGACACCTCCTATTGAAAAAAATTGACTCTACGAAAATTTATTGGCTAATTAATGAGTTTTGCAATGCTTCAAATGGTGTAAGCTTTTAAAAATCCATATAAAATGTAATGTAACATGTTTAGCATTTAATGGCATACATGATAATGTAATGTAACATATTATACTCTTAATAAAATGATATAACACTCTCAAAATATTTATAAAAAAATTATAAGAAAAAAAGGAATAACAATATATTTTCTTCTATTGGTTAAAGAAAAATTATAAAGAGAGGGACCTTGGTTTGACCTCCCGCAGTGGTCCTTGTTTTTAATAAAGCGGAGTGGGACCAATTTAGAAAGAGAGAGATTCTCTTTTCATAAATTTTTCTTTTAATTCAAATTTTAAGAAAAAAAATTCTTCTAGCCAAACAAACTCTTCGGCGGTGTTTGGTGCAAGTGATTTTCAGTGGCTGGAGATCGAAATGAGCTTGTCTGTTTGGTAAAGGCTATTATTTTGTGTAAAAACAAGTTACATATGTACTAGGGTCTCACTCACAATGACTTTTGATGCGATCATATCATATGTGAATGAATTTTTCTCCTTATTTTGTCAAAAATAAAATTGATGTTGTATGAATAAGGATACAATAATATTTTAATTATAATGTTTTAATTTTTATTTTTACTATATTTTTTTATCTATTTATTTTTCTTTTATTTTTCTTCTCGCAACCAAATAAAACATCAAGATATCATGTGTGTTCATTCTATATATATATGTGTGTGAGAATAATAATAATATTATTAGTGATATGAATTTTATCAAATAAAATTGATAACAGCAAATTGGTTATAAAATGAACTTTGATTTGTTTGTTAAATTAGTAACTATATTTATGATATTTTTTACGATTTGTATTTAAAAGTGATGCAAAAGTTACTCATTATAATTGACCTTGTAATGTCATTATCCATTCTCCCTCCAATTATTGTGAAAAGCAATTTCGACCATTCTGTTTTTTTTTTTCTGAAATGAAATGAAATATTTGTATAAAGGACATAAATATTTTCAAAAGAATTTGAGGCCATTCCATGTGAACCACCAAATCGTGTATATATATATATATATATATATATATATATATATATATATATATATCTGAATGGTAGATGCCCCGACATGAGCTTATGAAGGGATAACTATGAAAGATATTTGTACTATTGTTGTACGATTTTGAAAATTCATATCTACCAAATTGTTAGATATATCAATTTGACACCTTAAAATTGCTAATTCATTTTAAACTGATGATTTCATTATGTGATGACGCTAAGAAAAGCTCGTTCAATCTGCATTCCAAATTTTACAAACCTATAGACACTTGAAGTTTGATTCATCATGATCACCTAGAGGTTTTGTGTATTTTTACTTCTGATTAAAGCTATTATATATTTTTGTCAATAATAATTTGTATTGAAATTGTATTAATATTTTTCTTCAAATAAATATTAAATAAGTCTCGTTTATTTTTTTATTAGAAAAGAAATATACATAAATTTTAAATATGATCATATTAATTGTCAAAATTAATTTGGCACAAGATAATTCATTTCCATAGACTAGCTAGTAGTATGTAGCGGTACTTCTGCTGGGTTTGAATCCCTAGAGTACATCACAAGGGTGCGATTTGGATCTCTTGGGCAGCTACAAAACCAAATTCAAAATCAATTATTTTCTAGAGGCTAAATTGCAATACATTATGTAGGGCATATGGAAAATAATGCCGAAACTTTTTTTAATATAAGCCTCATGCTTTTTTGTGTGTCGGGAATATATATAAACCTCATGTATTATCTCTTAAGAAATCAATCCTGCTCAAATCAGCTGATATGAAAAATGTGGGTGAATCTCTCCAAATATTTAACATAATAGTATATTCAAGCTTAAACTTGAAATTATTATAATAATTTCATGTTAATTAATTTACATTTTTAGTGGAAAAACACTTGTTTTATAATTTTTCCTTTCCTTTTCTTTATTTTTTCATATGAACAAAAATAAATGAATAGATTATGGGTAAACAAGTATGATTCACAAAACTTCAAGAAAGATTTACTAGCTGTACGTCAGGATGATATATCTGAAGGGTCTTAAAGATTGTATGGTATCATAAGGGTGCTGATTGTTGCTCTCTCAATATATATCTATAGATTAGTTAAATTTAATTTCTACTTAATTATTTTAATATTAACATTATATGTATGCAAGAACTAGTTTTAGAAACGTTAATAAAGGTCTTGCCCCATCAAGAGAACATGTCCAAGCGAAGTCAGTTGGTATGTATGATTATGCGTCGGGCTTGAAGTCTTATGCTTTGAACTTCTGCCTAATGGATAAGAAACCAAAAAAAAGTTACGTAAACAAACTAAAACTTTAAGAAGTTTTGGATGCTCATCCCGATGGTGGTTGTTTGGTCTACTTGGTGCATAAAAAGGGAATTGTGTCTTTACGGGAAAAAAACAAGTAGATTTAGCAAAAGTTGTGGATCACATAAAGGTTGATCTTAGTTGACTTCACAATTGGAGAGTTCTCTTTTTGTCTGTTATATTATTCCCTTATAATTCATGAGTTTTTTTTTTGGTGGGCATTATAATTCATGACTCATGAGGTCATGGCAACATCTTTTGAACAAATCTCGTTGTAATGCGGGCTGAAATATCTCTCGTATTTTTCATAACTATTTTTTAATAAAAATTATTTTTTCATAAGTTATTAAATTAATACTACTTAACTTTGAATTTTTTATATAGATAAGATTGGGAATAGGAGGCATCTTCAAAATGCATATGCTCTTTACCAATCTAATATGGTTTTTTTTTTTTAAAAATCATTAATTTTATTATAGAAGTGTGAAAGTGTGGAAAAGTGCATATAGAAAACTATATAGATTACTTGTACCTCTTTTGATTAAAAGAGAGAAATCATATATATATATATATATACACACCTTTTCTATGCCATGAGATGATCACATCAAAATAACTTTAGAGTTCGTTACTTTTCTTTTTTCAAATGTTGTTCTAAAAATAATCGTACCTAGAAGCTTCGTCAATTTTGTAGAATATCTAGCTAGTACTACTTCAGACAGGTTTTGTATTGGTCTTCTGGTAGCTGCAACCACCACTCTCAAAATAAGATTCATCATCACTTGGAAGTTGAATGGAAATTGCACCCACTACTCATCAACTCCGAACTTAATGGAAATCGTGCATTCATTGAGAGTGCTTCATTCATTGATTTGATTCTTTACTTTAATGCTTTTGGCTCTGTATACGAATACGTGTTCGAAAATTCCAAATCAACAACAAAACCCTATAACGACTTTTGCATCACTTTTCGCCACATTAGCACTAGATATGCTTATAAGTTATAGGGTTTGTATAGATAAAAATCACAAATACTTTTTAGAACTTTTTTATTGAAAATATGAAATTTTTTCTAATAAAAAGATTCTCAAAAATACTTCTAACCTTGCAAATAAATTCATAATCAAAGTCTATGCACATGAACCAAATTTAGGTCATCATAATATGTATATACAGAGGACACTTGCCATTACATGAAAATAACTCATGTTAAATCCTTCATTCATCCCTCAGCTTTTGTTGTCATGTATCTCTCTCGTCAAGATCTAGCAGGAAAATTCTAGTACATTTTGTAATTAATTCAATTTATTTTAAAGAGATAATCAATTTTTTAATGTTTTTTTTCTTGAATTGCTTTTGAAAAAATGATTATTTCTCCAAAATTAATTTGTAACAAACATACAGTAGTACTGCTGGTAATTAATAATCTTGCCAACAACTAAAAGGACCAACAGTTGAGATCTATATCCACGTCACATGTCTTGGCGGACACAAATTTTTGTCTTCTTCCACAGGCGAAGGTAAAGAAATTGTAAGATCAAGATTCAAAGGGGGTGACGAAATAATTGCTGTTTCTTCTTTAGTGAATGAAATCCTATGATGATCAGTGGCAGCTGCACCACCGGAATTGAAGAAAGGGACTTTGTGGTTGTTGATGGACTCAGATGCTGATGCACCCTGATGATCAGCAGAAGAAGCATGAGGACGAGGAAAGCTTTGGTGTGGCTTATGGTTATTTGGATCAATTCCCATCTTTATTAGTTTTCTTCGGATGTGAGAATTCCAATAGTTCTTCACTTCATTGTCTGTCCTCCCTGGCAACCTTCCAGCAATGAGTGACCACCTATGATTACATAAATATATAAGCATCCAATTAACTGAAGATGCTCTAATAATATGGTCTATATATAAAAACTACCTTTTGCTAATCATATAGTAGTAGTTCAAAAATTTGATAAATGAAATTATTTTTTATTAGAAATCACGATAAGAAGGAATTTATAAAACTCAATAGTGTTTTACGATAAAACTATTTTATTTCCAAATTCTCTATTCATTTCTCTTAGGTAGTTAATGGTTAACAAAAACGGTAATATATAGTATAAGGTCTTTTAATTTCAAATGAGAGATTTAAAATTTTCTATTTCAATTTTCTTAAATGTGATATCGATATTGAAGGTACCTGTTACCAAGGAGGGCATGGAGTTTGATGACGAGGTCTTCCTCATCTTCAGCAAAGATTCCACGTTTGATGTCTGGTCGTAAGTAGTTTAACCATCTCAGCCTACAGCTTTTGCCACAACGATGCAGCCCTATATATATATATATATATATATATGTTGAATGACATATGGTTATAAATGGTACTCAAAGAAAGTACTCTATGATATAACAAGAAATTAATTTAAGGTTTTGGTATTATTATTATTTTAACTAATAATAGTTAAAAAATTGTATATATATGCAGCCCTATATATATATATGTTGAATGAATTTCTATTTAATGAAACTCTTTCTTCTTTAGTATGTCTAAATTCATTTAACTATTGAGTATTGACAGCAAAAAAAATTGTATATCAAAACCCTCTTTGGGTACTCTAACAGCTCTCTATTAATATGATACATCCTCATGAATTATATAAGTTTTTGCTACTTAATTGATTGGGTGTACTGAGTGTAATCTAAGATAGAATTGTATGAAGAATGAATATAATTAACTCAGGTTCTTGGTGGTTGAATGGAGAAGGAAAGAGGAAGAAGTCTTGGTGAATTTGAATCTCTCGGTTAAAAAAACTTATAAATTAACGATTAATATTTATTAACAAAAAAAACTAACCAGCAGCTTTAGGAATGGAACGCCAACAGCCTTCACCATGGACTTGGATGTAGTCAATGAGCTTTTGGTCTTCTTGCTTGGACCAAGCACCTTTATTGATGTTTTCCTTGTCACAGCAAGGTTTTCTCATTGTTTTCTTTTTGTTGTGAACTCCCCCTTTTGTAACTGCAAGGGGGTGCCCTTGTGGGTGTTTGGGGCAAACAAAAGGCTAAAAAATGTATATGGAAAGAGAGAGAGAGAGGTAAAAAGAGAGTGGAAGCCCTGACAAATAGCAGAAGAAAGGATAGATATATATTTATAAAGGAGTGAGGATGAAGGGTGTGGGATATGGATATTTTGACTTGGACTGGTGGTTTTGCTGTATTTGTTGTTGGTGATAACCCTTTGCTTGTATTTTTTTATTTATTTTTGGGGATAGGATAATATTAAGGGTATGCATTTGATGCCCTTAGGTGTTCTTAGCATTCCATTGCTTACCGTTAAGTAAATGTCATTGTCAGACTAACGCATGATAAGAAAAACATGGTGTCAAGAGTCAATAATAATGGCTTTTATTCGGAGAAACTAACGCATGATACTCCAAATTTTAGAAGAAAATGGATGCGGCGGAGACAAGATGAATCAACCGGCCAAGACTAACGCATGATACTCCAAACTAACGCATGTACTAGGGATGGCAAATTGGCAGTTGTATCCCTGGATAACCGCAAAAATATATGTAAATAAATCGAGAAATATTCACTCACTGGGGATGAGTTTGGGATCAAATATTTATCTGCAAATTTTAATAAAGATAGATATAACTCAAACTCATATCTTCTCTTCTCATGTGTGTGTATATATATATATATATATAAAAATATAATTTTGATAATTATTATAATTTAATATAAAATGTGATTTTTATTGATTTAATTATTAAATTATATTAATGCATTATTAAAATCGTTTATATTAAATTTTGTCAAAATCAAACAACAATAAAAAAAGTAATCAAACAATTCATGTTTTTCTATATTTTGAAATATTTATATATATATTACGTTTAATTTAGTTTATAAAAAAAAGTTATAAATAATTTTAGATTGATATAAAATTTTGTATATATAATTTATGTGAAAAGAATTTTTATTCTAACATTGAATTTTAAGAAAATATTATCAAGTAAAAAATTATAAATAATTTTAATATATATTATTAATTATTAGATTTAATTACTAAAACGTAGTAATTTATCATTGTTAATTTTGTACTATCAAACAAATATGATTCAAGTTGTAGCGCATGTTGATCTTGTAGCCTTATAGAAGAATGCCTGGTTTGATTCCAAAAATAAAATCTTGAGAAGAAATTATTAATTTTAAGTATAATTAAATTTAGAATTAATAATTAATCTTGATAATTAAATCAAAAAATTAAAACTTATAAAAATACATCAAAATTTTATCAGTGAGTTAAAAGACCTAATTTCAGTGTACAAAATTGTTATTTTCTTTCTTTCTTTTTCTTCTTATTTATCTCTTTATTATATATATATACTGTGGTAAAAAAAATTATAAATCTAATTTCCTTTAAAATAAAAAATACTCTAAATAAGTTCCCCCTCTCCACCGACTCTAAATAACACCACATCTATATTAGCCACATAATAGCCGAGAAAATAAGTGGTGAAGATCTTCATGTCCCCCACAGAGATGACAACATGAAATTCACCTTCGTAGGCACGAAAACAAAGTTGTTTATTAATTATGACCTCCTTCCTCACGGATACATAAAGTAACCAAAATTTAAGACCAATTACTGCAGTCACCTATGTCAATTATGCTACAATCATCGACCTATACCTAACTCGATAAAGATACCAGCCTCAACTACGAGTCCCATCTGCACTTCGTTTTTATGTATGTCATTACACAGATGACCAGAAATATCTCCAAGAGTGTGTTTGGAATTTATAGAAGATAAATAGGATAAATAAAAATTAGAAAGAGAAGATTTTAAAAACGAGAAATAAAATGATATGTTATGTTATGTTGTTTAGTTTAAGAGAATAAGTAAGAAATAATAAAATAAGAAAATCGATTTTTTTTGTTCAAAAAATTATTATTTTTACCTAATCGCAATTGAGGAAAAATAAATTTATAACTTTACTATTTCTAAAATTGCACAAATCACATGTATCCATCTTATTCTTGTTTTCGATCACTTATTTCTCTATTTCAACCAAATACAGCCTAATTAGCATGTTATAGCCGTTGGCTTAGGATGAAAGAATATATAAGATAGATTGTGATCCATATATATAATAATATAATCACATAGATACATATATTTAACTTGATATATCATAAATTAAATAGAAAATAATTAAAGACTAAAATTGTCTATTCAGTAGTCACGAGACAGCTTCCATCTTTGTTTGATTTTTCTTTGGACAAAGGGCAACAACCAATAATTTAAGAATAATTACATTCTGATTGATATTGCTAGGGTTTATGCCATATTTAATAAAAATATTTGAACGGAAACAATTTCTATAGTCACATTAGAAGTAGCTAGATATTTCTAAAGGAGCATTATAAGTGGCTTCCTAACCCATCACGGTATTCTAAATAAATTAAACAAACTTACTTACAATTTCATTATCTAATCAAGTGTTATAATTAAATTAATAGTCTCCATAATTAAATAATGTATTATACTAAATAATTCAAAGAATTCATTCTAAATATATGAACCTTATATCTCCACAATTAATCATCATCTTTTCTCATCTCATCAATATCCACAGGTATTAATTTCTCATGAAAACGCAATATTATATATATATATATTCAAAATATCAACATATAAGGATGTTCCATCTAGCAACCCACTTGTGTACAAGGTAGCCTATCACATCGATCGACATCAATATAAACATAATAGTAGGTATGGCCAAAATATTTAACAATTAGATCCACCTGTTAACAATTCCGGAAGCGACATAATATCATTGCTGGAATGAAGCATTCAAAAAGGCAATAAGTACTATATTCATGCCATCATATATATAGACATTGATATCTACCAAGAAGGTGCCTCTACAAAAAAAATACATGACTGGTCTCTAACATGCTCAAAGAGGATGGGAAGGGAAAAGTGTCAGGGGAAAGGTGAGAAATATGCAGCCGTACAATTATATATATCAAAAGGCTCCAAGTCCTTCTCAGGTGAAACCAATCACTACCAATCACCTATGGCTATAAGTAACCTCTTGAGTAATGTAATCCTAGTGTCCCCTGCCATTCATAGATAGAACTTCTAATTAGTTCACTGCCGTATTCTTTTGTCTTGTCAATAGCTTCCCGTCATAGGATTTAATCACATATAACATACCAGACAACATAGATAAAGCAAATGGAAAGGGATAAGAATCTAATATACAATGAATAAATAAGTCTATTGTTATTCTCTGATCTCTATATACATAGTTTATATGTTAGTTAGGACCATGAATAGATGACGGTACTAAACTTTCTAAGAATTCCTCATTTTAAAGACATGATTTAGTTTCACGTCAACTAAATATATGGTTTAAATAAAATTTATATATTTGAGCATTTCTTATTTTGTAAGCTAATTTTCTAGGATTGAGTTAAATTTTGAACTCAAATTCTAGGAGTTAGGAGTTATTTGCTCTTCTTCATGTTTTTGGTCAGTTGACCAAAAAAAACATTCCACGATTTTCATCAACATTGGTTTTACTCTCCTCCTCTTCCGGAATCATGGCCACAAAAGATTGGTGGTTTTAGATCCTAGATAGAGATCTGGTATGGTACCATGTAACAGAAACAAAAAATTTATATATGTGATACAAATACTAATACAGATTTTATTATATTCAATAGTTCAACATAATCAACTCTTTATTTTTATGCTAATTTACAATTAATTGATATTCGTAGTTGATTCCTAAAGATAAGAATCATAATCTCCAAGGTGTTAAGGATATCATGCTAACATGTTTATTTATTTATTTTAATGAATCACTCAATGTGAAAGAATTTGACAAATAACAGTGCGACACATTATCACTTTAATTTATATACATGTGCTCTTCTACTGGATGATGATCTTTGTGTACTCTTCTATATATGTGGGTGCCATATCAATCTTACACTTACAGCGTTACTCTGTATTTTTTAACTTAAAATAAAGAAAAATATAAAAAAAGGAGTTGAATTTTATTATTATTTTCTCTCCAATCAAACCTCGATCGACAAGAGGGTATTATTATGAGCTAGTGAACAACATTTATTCGGACTGGTAGGTTAGACGCAATATAACATCCAACGGTCTTGCTTTACTCTCTTTGAAGTACATTCAGACTAGATATCAAAATCACTTGTCTGGTTTGCGGTGAAGAGTCATGCGGATGCACATCCAATGTTGATTGTTGAGAGAATCACACGAATCACCTATATCATACTCAACCGATCAGCTTGGGGGATTAAGCATTAATTCAAGTCATTCAACATTTGTGTTCCAACATCCAGTGCAAACCATGTGCATCCATTTAACATTAAACACGGGTAAATTATTTCAACCATGTTTTGAAAATTTGTCTTTACATTTACTTGTGGTTGAAAATTAAAATATAGTTGTATGATGTTTAGTCTCTTTTTAATAGATAATTTTACTAATTATTAAATAAAAGACCATTCTGATTTTTTTTTTATGTTTTGAAGATGTTTTAAGCTAATTCCAAAACCTTGGTCCACATTAAAGTATAAAAACAAGTCTAAATCTCCATAGTAAGCCAAATTAGCCCAATCCAAACCTATCTGGCTGGGATATCACTTAACCTGACAACAAAACGATGGCACCCTAAATGTCACTTTAACAAAGTGTATTACACAATCAAATGAGAACTCTCTTTCAAGATGCAATAGTAATATTTAATAATCTACCTAAATACATTCACTAAAACACAATAAAATAAAATAAAGGGTCGAACAGGTAAAGACCCAGAAACTTATATAAAGGGGGGCAGAATTTTTTTTTTCTTCCTTTAAAATTGTTTAACTTTTCAAATAATAAATAATTTTTAAAAAAATGTTTACTATTTTTACACATAAAATTGAAACTAAATTTTATTTTAAATAATAATAACCTTAACTGTTACCTTAAAAACAACACATAATTAGTTTTATACAATTTGACACTGGCTAAAGTCTTAATCATTGCATTGCACACCTCTAGGTCCGTCCTGAGGTCAGATGATATTGGTTCATAAAAATTTGTCCAAAAATTAAAGGAAATGAAGAATCTGATTAATACGTGAGTTTGTTCCATAGTAGTTAATAGCAGATAACGAGATAACGGTAGCAGCGGGATGACCACTATTTTGATCTCTAAGTACATTTATATTATAATATATATATATATATATATATATATATATATGTATGCAGAAAAATAAACAAAAACACCTAAAATTAAAGACATTTAGGATTAGGATTCATAACAGTTTCCCAAAACAACAAAAGTTGCATAACAACATATCACCATGTCCAAAATAGAAAAAGCCATTGTTTGCATATCCAAAACGCCAAACAATTAAGGAAATCAAATAAAAAAAAGTTTAAGCCTCTAAGCCTTAAAGGCTAGAGGCAATTTGCAAATTCAGTACAAAACATTAGAAGGGTTGAGAGGATGACTAATCAGGTTCAAGGAGTGAAGCCATGACTACTGTTCCTTTCAACAATAGTAGGACCGCCAAGTATTTTTTTTTTTATTTAAAAAAAGGACCCCTTTATGTGAAAGGCATTGTTTCACTTATAATTTAAAAGAAAAAAAAAATACCCCAGTTTGCGAAACTATGACATTCGAGTCCTCTTCTTCCCTAAACCTAAACAACATAGTCACGACTGTGGAGGCTGCAAAATTCCACAGTAATCCCTTTAAAAAGGGGCGTGACGGCCGCAAGACTGAGATGCGATGCGACACAAGGTGCAGGAGCGACGACCAGCCACTCCACTTTGCAAATCCGCAAAAGCGCCACTATTGACTTCTCTAGTTTGTTCTGCTAGAAACGATAGAGAAACAATTCAAAATTTGACAGTTAAATTTCTGTCCTTAATGTTATCTCTACCATCTCCCTACCGCCCAAGTTACAAACACAAATTAATAAATAAATAAGTTTTCTGAGTATTTAAGTCACTCAATAAATTCTAAAATGAAAGTGCTCCCAGCAAAATGTCCTATTGTCTTTAGCCAATTCCTTGTTTCATTGTTATTGTCATAAACTTTTTACCCATGTGGTTCATAGCCAAACACTTGCAAATGCTATACTTTCAGCTACACTTTTAAAAAAATAGGGAAATCAAACCACCAACCCAACAGTTATGGAAGCTAAAATCAAGGTTCAAATGTTTAGGGAGTAAAAATAGAAATAGTAAGACAAAGATCAAAAGAACAAGACAAACAGAGTAATCAAACCACTAACCCAACAGTTATAGAAGCTAAAATCAAAATTCAAGACAAACACCCTAAATCCAAGACCGATCAATAAAGCATATGTTTGGAAGCAAAAAAAAAACTTTTATCAACAAGAATATCTAAGAAATGATCATTTTGATATTTAGAAAAAAACGTTTCAAAATTTATAATGAATTAATGATGAAGTATTACAATCCGGCACAAACAAGCAAGTTAAACTCTATTTGTAACACTAACGCAACAAATTAATATTAGTTAATATAAGAAAAAATTTAAAATCATTAAGCATCAAAGTGAATCTCGCAATAGTTTTGGGCAAAGAAATACCAGTTTACTTATATCATAGCACCTTAGTAATATCAACAACAAACTTCTAGGAAAAGAATCAGTAACAAGTAACATGAAAGAAACTAATGAAATATATGCTTGAAAGCAAAAAACATCATCAATGATACCTAAGAAATGATTATTTTGATATCTTAGAATTTCAAAATTTATAATGGTAAAGTATTACAGTCCAGCAGCACAAACAAGCTAAATTCCATTCCTAACAGACTCAACAATTTAATATTTGCTATAGAACCTATAAGTTGTAGCCACGTTTTATGAAAGAAAGGATCAAATCTATCCTGCATATGCTAATATTCTCACAAAACTTAAAATTGTGAATACATATACAAATATTGAACCAATTGAAGTGTGTATTGTACTATTGTCAAACAACAGCTATTGAAGAAGAAGAAAAGAATCAATTTTCCTACAATGTCTGGAGTTTGAATGGATTTAATGGCATTAGAGACCCCGACACACACCCACCCAAAAATAAACATACTGTCAATAGTAGCATTCTAGTGAAATTCAGAAAAACATATATTTATACTTCTGCACTCACGTCTTATTATTACTCACCAGATTTTGAATTACTTGGGCTTTTCTATATTGGTCAATATCCTCATTATTTTATTCCTTTCTAACATATCCTTCAACACAAAGTCTACATACCCTTAATAATCACCGAGAATAAAAGGATAACATAAATCCACCTAGACAATAACCAACACATTTGGCCGCTGAAATAGCTAAATAAACCTTTGAAATTTTAAAACAATTACTTATCTTTTCAAATTACAAGTAATAAGAGATTACTATTTACATCTCTGAAAGCAAAAGATCCAATCCAACAGTATCTTAAATCTTAGAAACACGTCAAACAAGCATGCTCAACTGTTTCCCCTTCTTCCCCTCCCCAGAGTTTCGCATTCCCTTCCAAAATAATATGATACAGTTGCAAAGGACAGGTAATTGCACATTCCATGTTTTCAATTATCATCTGTTGAGAAGATCACCTGAACTATATAAATTCGGAAGGCGAATTGGCATCGGGTTTAACATTACCCAATCCACCTCCATGATGCAAAACCTGAGGAGGCAATGCCCCCAAAACATTACTCAATCCATCAGTTCCGGACCCGAAGAACTGGCAAAGGAATCTAGCCATGATCCCTAGAACCTGCATTTGATTCTGGCACGCCTCTACGTGCATCTGCATCATCTGCTTCTCGTGCTCGACCTGCATTGCCACCATCCTCTGCCTCCACTCCATCTCCTCCTCCTCCATCTTCTCCTCCACGCGCTTCCGCCACCGCCGCTCCGCGTCAAGCTCCCTCTCCAACCTAAGCCTCTTCTCCAGCTCCCTCCTGGCCCACCTTAACTGCCGCTCCTCCAGCTCCATCTCCCGATCTTCCAGCCACTCCCTTCGCCTATCCCGCCGAAACTCAGACTCCCTCCGCTTCCTCTCCCGCTCCGCCTCCACCTTCTCCCGCCGGAACTCCTTGTCCCGCCGCCTCTCCTCGCGCTTCACCACCGCCTCCCTCAGCTCCACCACCGAACCCAACCTCCTCATCTTCAACACATCCTCCTCTTCATCACAATCCTCTTCATCATCATCTTCTTCTTCCTCATCCTCCTCATCATCAGAATCAACATCAAACCCTAATTTGGCGGTGGTGATAGGTTTTGGGGATTCCAACAATTGCACATCGCCGAAGACTTCTTTGTATTTAAGAAAATTCTCCCAATGATTATTACCGTCCTTCCAATTGAAGTGGTGAGGGGAGAGGCGGATCTTCTGCTTGACGCCGAGGTACTGGTGGCGCATGTTCTGAACCTTGATCGAGACGTCGCGCCACGACCACTTGAAGGGGAACGAGGCAGGGTCGCGGAGGTGGTGCACCGCATTCACGTGCTCCGCCACAGGCTTGAACTTCTTCTCGCGGGTTTTGAGTTTGGCGAGGGTTCCTGAACGGAGGAGGTCGGAATATTTGGAGAGTAGGGTTTGCTCTTCCAGCTCCGACCACTTCTTCCGCTTCATTGATTGGTGGGTGGCGTTGAAATCAAACGGGGAGCGACCTTGCTTGGACACTCTGGAGACTCTTTTCCTATGCACAAACAATCATATTCGACCCTAGACCACTATAACCGCAACCCTCTCCCTCCCCTAAAAGGGATCCCCGGGGGACTGTCCTGCACACGGGAATAAATATTTCAATATTAAAGGTTCATTTTATATTTTTAATAAACTTAATCATTTACACACTAATACAACACATCAACTAACAAAATAACAACAATCTTTTCTAAATTTACTTGTATTAAATTTTAATTAGTAGTTTTTTACTAAGTTTTGGAATACACAAAGATGGAGATAGAAAAAAATATCTCACATAATCTAAAATCAAAGATGGAAATGAGGCTAGTTGGGACCTGTCACCGCCCCTGCTTCATATACATCCCTAATTTTCACTTTACATGTTTTGTATTTGTAGAACTAGAATAACTCATCTATTTGAATTTTAAGAATTTAGTCAATAAGAGTGAACTCGTGTCTCATTCTCATATTTAATAGGATTAGATTGTCAATTCAATTTTTTTTAAAGTTGAATTAATATAAGTTTTTATAAGTATTTTTTTAACTCTTTTTTTTTTTTACTTTAAATTAAGACTAAATCTCTTTATCTTAATATCTTGTAATTTAAAAAAACTTAGCAATATAAAGTAATTTTCTATAAAAATGATTAGAAGAAAAGCTTTTTGAGTAAATATGAAGAGTCATTTGTTCAAAATAGTGTATGTTAAAGCCACTTTTATATTTTTATTATTTAGAAATATATTCTTAAAGAAGTAATTTATTGACCAAGAGCACGTTGTGTAAGTTATTATAAATCATAATACTTATTTTTTATTCTTAAAAAAAGAAATAATTACTTTTAATTGGATTGAACCCTTATTAGCTCACACTAGAGTTGGCTACGTGGGTATTGGTCTAACGGGTCTAACATCAGCCCGTAAAAAATGGCAGGACGAGCTAGGTGACTTAACCCATTAGCTTGCATTGATTTGTCCCACCTAATTCGTCAACTCAACGGACCATCTATGTTCTTTCTTTCAAAAAATATTTATAACATTTTTAATTTTTTAAAATTTAAATAAAGCATTCAATTGTTTTTCTTTTGTAAAATGCATTCGATTATTTTTCTTTCGTGTGGCTTTCTTCCATAATCCCTATTGGACAATGTTCAAATCATGTTCAATTTTTTTCACGGATCAATATGGCTATTTATGTTTGGTGCCATGTAAAAACGATATCCCATTTCATGTGATATTTTTTTTCCTTCATAGATTTCCTGCATTGTGTTTATATTTGAAAAGGAAATAAAATATTTAAAATGAGTTTCTAATGTTAGGTGAAAGGTAACGAATGGGCATTGTAGGGTCATTGAAAAAATTAAGTATAGATATTAATTTAGTTCTGATAAAAAAATTCTTATTAATTCCACCCTTATAAAATTAAAATATATTTTTGTTAGTTTTTAGTAGCAAATCAATTAGACAGTAATATGGAGTTAACATACTTGCATATATAATTTGATTAAATTAATTAAATAACTTGTGGCACTTAAAATTTACCAAAATGAATAAAATAATTTACTGTGGTTAAACACTCCCAAAAATTACAAGTTTTGTCACTTCCTAACTAATTTTCTCCTGCTTTATAATAAGATTAGGGAGAAAGATATGACAATAAGGGTTCTTATGTCTTTTGAGTACACTTGACAAAGGTAAAATGAAAACCAACAAAAATATGTTTTATTTTTACAAAAATCATACTAATACGAAAAAAATTATGAGGATGAAATTAATATTTTTAAATTTTCCAAGGACCAAAACATATTTTATAAATTTTAAAAAATGTCATAAATACTATACTGAGATTGAAAATAATTGAGGATAAATAATTAAATTTAAATTTATTCATAGTAAATATTTGATAACCATGAAACTCTTTTTCTAAAGATTTTAAACTTTTAAAAAAATGTTATAAATGATTTTCTGAAACTAGGAAACAGGAATAGTTGGGGATTAATTAGTAATTTTCAAATTTGTTGAATTTAATTATTTATTGTTATAAATGCTTTCTTGAAATTGTAAATAATTGAGGTTAAACAATTAAATTTAAATATTTAAAAATTGTTACAAATGCTTTATTTAAATTTTAAAATTTGAAAAATGTTAACAAAGAATAATTAAATTAGTAATTTGGAATTTACTACTTTTCATTAAAAAAATGGACTTAGTATAACCATAATCATCCAAATACAGTTACAAGACCAAAGATTATACACATAATTTTTCCGGGTCCATTATCTAGTAGGAGTAGTAGTATTAATCAAAAGTAATATAGGTAACCACAGCTAGGGGGAAAATAATAGAATACACATTATAAATCTTGGGCTCAATACGTGCTTCGACCACAACTCAACTCAATCATCTCAATTGTCGTACTGTATTTACAGAAGAAAATGATAAGCAAACAAGGAAATGATGAAGACCGCTAAGTGAGGTTTAATGTGCGTGTCATGAAACAAGACCCTCCCGAGCGATACTGGTGGTCACACGAAGTACAGCTTGAGCATTAAGAGGAGAAAGTTTTGACAGACAGAAGCTTTCCCAAGAACTCACCTCTGGGTCCTCCTCATTCACAGAATCACCATTCACAGTATGCTCATTATTGACAGGAGTAGCTGGCATGATGAGATCATGAGATTTCTCATACACATTTTGAAGCTCAAGAAGTAGAGTTCGGGCCGCTTCCCTGGACTCTGGGAGCCGGTCACTCAACTGAGATGCAGCAACTTGGATCAATTTGTCAATCCCATATGTCTTTATGCCTTCTGCACCCTATTTCAAAGTTCAAGGATACAAATCAGTAAATGTTAATGCTCCTCATCCAGTTGCAAAAATAGGCTGGCCATATTCATGACCCTTTCTAGATCAACAAAATCTCTTCCAAATTTCAATTATATAATGCAGGTAGTAAACTTTAAAACGTAGCAGTAATTTAAATCATTTGAGACAAACCCCCACCCTTCGATAGAGTTTTTCGAAGCATGGATGCATTGATAACAAGCATTAAAACAAAAACAACATAACAATATTATAGAATTGAGCTCTTTATATATAACTATCGAAACAAAAAGCCTGAAATAATTTTGAACAGAACATTATAGAGAAAGAGAGATACACAAATATACACACTCACACACATATATTGATTGTTTTACAAGCAGTTTCAGAGCACTGCAAAGTAGAATTAAATAGATACAAGTTCATTGTAACTAAGAAACAGTATCCTTCTATTTGATGACACTATGTTTGGCCATATATCAACAAAAAATATGATTTATAGGAAGGTTCATGATAAACCATTTCTCTAATCATAGACATAGAAAGCTTTGTTGAATAAATTTGGGAATGAAACAAAACCAATTCAAAACTCAATCAGATTTCCATAATCAAGGCAGCATTTTGGAATTTCAAAATCATCGGTGTGGAAAGTTCTTTTCCTGCATCATTAATCTGTTTCCTAAAGTTTTGTTTCGTTTCGTTTCATTTTGCTTAAGAAAAAATCACTTTCTGAAAATGAACTCTTACCAGCCGTGGAACACTCCGAGAAAAGCACATTGATGCCTTTGCACGGATACGAGGATTCTTGTTCTTAAGGTATGGTTGCAATTTTGGCAATAAAGAAATAGGGGAAATCCAAGTAGTCATTGATATCAAGGCTTTTTCAGCTGCCTCACATACAAAGCGTTTGTCTTGTGAAGACTTGAGAAGAAGTTGTACTAGCTGCATTGACCAAATAAATGTTTCAGAGAAAATGTTAATTTGTGAATAAAACTATCAAGTGTAGTTTGAGATTCCATATTGCTTAAGTGAGGAAATTTATTAGTACACATAACGAAGTTGACTTACCAGAGGGTCCAATGAATCTATTATAAGATCATTATATGCACTGAAAATGTCTGCAGATGTCATAATGGCAGTTTTGCAAACAGCACTTCTAGGACTTTTCAGGGACTTTGCAATAGATGTGATCACATCCCCCCTATTTACCAGATAACATATGAATAATTTAATAAATCCAAATAAAATCCGCAACATATTAATCGATGATATTTTGATTTTAAAAACCAAATTTCAATCAGAAAACCAAAAAAAGAGAAGATAGAGTTTGATACTTACAGCATATCAAGCATTGCTTCCTTATGAAATATAGACAATCGACGTACATTATTCAGTGTGTCACAAACCAGGACCCAATCCTTTGAGTCAAGTCCAGCTAAGAGGGTCTGTAGCAAAAACAAATAACTATTTTCACATAATACAAGTGTTGCATTTTTATATAAGGCTAATAACCAAAGGAATATAACTAAAGAAAAATAAAACACCCACATTTAAGCTAGACCAGTTTCAATGGTTATCAACCTTCAAACCCTCTAAGTTCCTCAACCCAAAATGTGGATTAAAAAAATACCTTGAGACAAGTATCAATATCGTCTACATCATTCAAGTTCTCAGATTCAATATATTCTACTTCTGCATTTACAACCTCCGCACCAGAATTATCAGTCACAGCCTGATTTCCATTAACAGCTGGAGAAACCAAGGAGGAACTATTATTTTTCTTTTTCCATTCTTCAATATTTTCATCAGCATTGTCAACAGAAGGCTTGGATAAACATGCCTTATTGGAATCCTCATTCTTCCTTTCAGTTCCAAGAATTGTATTGAGATCCCTAAGAGCTTTCTCCGACATCCCTGTCAGCTATAGTCTGATATCAAAATGAAAACATCCAATCAAACTCAACAATAAGAGCTGCTCAAAACACCATCTAATTTCTGAAACCAAGTTCAATGTAAAGAATAAATTTAAGATCCAAAACAAACTCTTAATTCAAGATCTGAACTTAACAACAAAGACACAGTCATGAAAATATGATGTAGTGCCATAACATCCCCTCCCCCCCCTAAACAAACATACATACACTCTATTAGTCCGTAGAACAAAAATGATCCATTCTCATTCTTTCTGATTCACTACTAATTTTCCACCCCTCCCCTAACTTTGGAATTTCAACACTGTTTCTCTTCTTTCTTGTTCTCAATCTCATTCATTCGAAAAAAAATAATAATACATCGAATTTCCAAAGCCAATTACAATCTTAGGACTGAACTTCCACTTCAAACATGACATCCAAATACACTACAAATCACCACACACAATTCTCTAGACACGAAACGAGAAAGCACAAGTCGAAGCATTACATATGATTCACGAGCGTCATGACAGATAAACACTGCAAACTAAGGAGATCAAAGCAGAACCAAAATAAGAACAAAGCGCAGATAAAATCCATAAACCAACAGATTCAATGCGAAACTGAAGCCGCGCAACCAAATCCCCCAAAAAAATTCCAAAAAATAAAGGAAAAACAAAACAAATCAACAAGATCTCGTTATCCCCCGCACTACACCCCCCCGAATCTCCATTCACAGACACTCGCATTTCAATCCTAAACCCTAACACCCCAGCATTAGATTCGAAAACGGAGAAACAAAACGATACAGTAATCTCAATTGCGCTAACGGATCACTACAATTACAGTGGAGAGTAGAGAGAGGAGATTACCGAACGAAGAGAGAGAAGAAGCGATCGGAGGATAAATGCAGAGAATGCGATGAGTAGCTGAGAGAGTAGAGAGCGAGTTACAAAGACTCAGTCAACTCAGTGTGAAGAAGACGGAGAAGAAGAAGAAAGGGAGAGAGAGAGAGAGAGAGGTAATTAGTGTATTTTAGTAACCGACGAAACGAAGAGAAGGGACAATAGTCGCACACCCCAAAACGACGCCGTATAAGGTGAACCGGACCGGGGCCGGCAAAATAGGGGGCCAATAATAAATACACATACATTGCATTTGCATTTGCATGTGAACCAAATTAATTCCACCTTTTTTTTCATGAGGATTTATTTTACTACCTCAATTGTTTTGATTCAAATTAGTACTAATCACCCCCTTCTTTTTCTCTCCCCTCGCGAATTACATTATTGCTTTTTAAGAATTTTAATTTTTGATTTTGATAGTAATTAATACTACTATGATCATGCTTCTTTTGAATTTTGTTGTATTATTATTGTTGTTCATAAAGTTAGGTCGCCTGTTTCTCCAGCAATCAATGACGCTCCAACATGAGAAAGGTTTAAGTTTTGAGATTTGAAATGATGCTTTATCATTTTAGACAAGGATTAATTAATTAATTAATTGTTGTGTTAAGAAATTGATAGGATTAGCCTAGCTCGTGGCTCTTGATTGAGATTTGAGAGTCAATCGGAAATTGAAGTCTAATATTTGGTATGATATTATCAAGAGAAGAATTTTTTATCTGAGGAAATCATTTTTACATTTTTTTATTGGGATAAATTTATGTAGTAGGAAAAGTTTCTTAAAATTAAAATTTATGTGAAGAAATTGTTTTTTAGTAATAAAAATAATATTTATGTAATACATGACAATATCATAATTAAATTATAATTAAGTGAATAAAAAATATAAAAATATGAGTTTTTTTAAAAAATTATTATTAGAGTAAAATTGTATATAGCTTTTTACACATTACACTATAAGGATCATAAAAAATAATTTAAGAAATGTACTTACAAAAATTTATTGGAGATGCTAGCATGATGTGATTTACTTTTATGTCCCTAACTCCATTTTTTTTTCTGAACCCTTAGTTCCTACCCTCCAAAGACTACACAGCACCATAGCCACTCTAACAACATTTTACTGCTATGAAATGCTACATTAATTTGTTTTTTTTAAATGAAAAACGTACTAGTTTATTTTGGTATTCAACATATATAACTTTTGTTGATCCCGTGACTAGCCTTTCTATGGTAGAAGAAAATATCACAAGAGTCACAACACAACACAGTCCACGCAATGTTATTAAAGGTAAGGAGATAAAAGGTGGTACGTGTAGGGGTGCTTATGTACCATAAATAGATAGAGAACCCAAAGGTTCTGTTACATTAGATCAAAATATTTTAAACTAATAGCCAAAAGTCTATATGAAAATGTCAAATACCATTTTAGCAATGCATTAGATCCAAAGATTTTATATGGCAGCAAATTAAGTATGTTGCTGATTTACCTGAAAGAACATCAAAATTATATGCTAGTCACCATACTTTTGATTACGTCCGTAGCTGTATTGAAAGTTTTATTTTGAATTAAATGATATAAGTTTTCTTTCTTAAAAAAATGTCGATACCACAGCAAAGGTAATTACATGAAATAGCGGTTTTAACTTTTTTTGGAGGAGACTATTCTGTGAGTAATTTTTGAGCTGACCCAACCTAACCTATTTTTCATACTTTAGCCCACGACTCATTTGCCACCTCTACCAGCCAATGCTTATTATGTAGAAAACACTAAATTTGGGATTAAGGAGAGAAATATTAGAATAAGTGACTACGTTGAAAATAATTTATAAAAAGTTTATACCCTATTTTATAAATTTAAATACATTTTATTAAAGAAAATTTAAATATATGTTTTAAAAATGGCTCTTTATTTTACATTTTTATTAATATTTTTTTTTAAATAATTCAAAAAAATATAAAAAATAAGAGTGTTTTAACAAAGAGAAAAAATATTATAAAGTGACCATGTAAAAAGTTTTACACAATCACAATTCATCATGTATAATAAGATTGTTACTTTTATAATACTTACTTTAAAGTCATATCAATGGTAATTTGTAACTTAATGATGATATTAAATTATTTTATATTGTTAGTGCATGACCATTAAATTCTTTAACAAACTAGTATTGTGAAAAAAAGAATAAGAAAAGTTACATCTTTCTAATTTTTTGATCATCATGACATTGGTGCGAGGTATCTATCTTAATATATATAAATTCACTTACATACAAGACATTTGTTCCTTCCTAAACTTCCACATTAGTTGTAGCTAGTATTATTAAAATCGGTCTGGTCATTAACCCGATCGAAGTAGTGGGTCAATGGGTCAGTGGTCTAATCGGTGGATCAGTAATTGGTCCGGTTTGACTCGGTATATATTAAAAATTCAAAATTATATATGTATCTATTATATATAAGTATATAACTAACATTATTTGAGTAAGAAAAACCCACTCATACTCCAAAATCCAAAACAACAATTTATAATAATCAAAAATTTAAAATAAAAAAAAAAACTATGAACCCAACTAATCCGACCCAATCAGATTTGATCAGATCAATTACATAATCGATTTAATAGTGGAACCAGATCAATTATGCTACCAGATTCTGATCCAATTGATCAGATCGATCGGGGCAAATTGATTTTAATAACTGTAGTTATAACCTACCATACTAAATATGTAACTCCTTAAATATACCTTACTAATACTAACTCCTAACCTTTTCATTCTCACCAATCATTCCTTAGACATAGATACTACTAATAACTCCTAATCTCTTTATTCTCTTTCTCCATCTTTTTATCTATCTACGTATAAGAGTACATTGTTCTATCTACCCATTTGCTTTTGATAGTCACATCTTTGTGTTAAGATTTAGTTATATATTTTTTAAAAATATTTAATTTATGTTATTTTTTTGTTCATATGATTCATGGTTCATGAATTTATAACATTAGTTTTAATATTTTTATTTGTTTTCATACTTTGAGAATTAGAATTATATTCCATAAAAGGTATGACAATAAATTGATAAAGTTAAATCAGTTTTATATTCCTACTTTTTTTATACTACTTATAACTTGTTTCCTATCTATTTTTTTCATTTTCTTTTTACACAATACTTTTGTTGTTTATATAGGAAACTAAACATTTAAGATGTGGTAATGGAACATCTAAAAATGAATGACGCATATTAGGGGATGGACTCCTATGGATCTTATAGGAAATTTTCATATTCTGATTGTTGATAAGGTATTTTCGGTTCGTGAATTTCTAACATTAATTTCAATGTTTTATTTGCTTCTATATTTTGAGAAATAGAATTACATTGTCTTAAATATATGATAACAAATTAATAAAATTAAATTAATTTCACATTTCTACTTTTTTTATACTACCAATAACTTGCTTCTTATCTATTATTTATCTAGATTTAAAATAAAATGACTATGTAAAAATATTAGTTTCGATAAATTGATCTAACCATTTCTTAAAAATGTATTTGCTTATAAAAAAAAAATACTTAAATCATACCAAATTCTTTTATAATAACCTAACCATGAACTCTAAAATTATATCCATCCATCTTTTTAATCACGTTAAAGTACTTTAATTTTATGCATTAAAATTAACATATATTCTTTTAGGATTATTTAATTTAATCATACATTCTACTCTTTTGTTTTTTTTCTCTTTCTAGACGTCTTATAATATAATCCGTGTTCATGAAACATTTTTCAAATAAAAAAATCTATTATCTCTTAGAGAATGTTTAAAATACTTTTCTTTGAGGATATAATACCTCAATTTTATTTTCATAATTTTTAACACCTCTAATAAACCAAACAAGAAAACTACACAACTCTGCCACAACTTTATAATATATTTCTTTAAGAAAATCGACTCCAAAATCACTCTTATCAATAATTTATTAGTGGATCATGCTAATTTAATATTAAAATACTACCCTTCTATATCTATAGTTGATAAGTAACACATGAAATTAATTCAAAGTATGAATAGATGTAATAAATTGAAATTTTAATTAGACTATAATTCAATTACAAATTATGTATGAATGATAAAATTGTTAATTTTATAATAAAATTATTCATTAATATTTTAAAATAGTGTTTAATTAGTTAATATGATAACTATACATGTTTTTAAAATAATGAAGTAAGAAAATTGAACTCAATGTATGTGAAAAAATTGTAAGCCTTTAGTATTTACTATTTAGCCTTCAGGATATAAAAACTTACAAAAATTTAATTAAAACTTTGAAAAAAAAAATCCAATTGTACTATTTAAGCCAACAGTTTTTACTGTTTACTATTTACCGTTCGACGTGGACACGAAATAGACTTTATCAAAATAAGTGATAAGTCTTCTTCGAAATTATGAGCGCACATAGTAAATTGTAACCTGATATTAAGCATAAATTTTATAATAAATAAAGACTATTCTAAACATAATATTATTAAAATTTACTTAGATATAAACAATGTTTAATTCTAAATTATTTTAAATGATTTGATTTGGTTCCCAATTTTTAAATAGTTGAATTTAGTTCAAAATTAATAATTAAGTAAAAAAGATTTTTTATTTTAGTTTTTTAATCCGTCCCCAGCTCTAGAAGAGTGTTCTCATTTCTCAATTGTTCTTAGTTGCGAAGCAGTTTGCAGCATAGCACTATCTCGAAATTGTTCATTTTCCTCTAATCTATGGATCCTGGAACAGCGTTAGAGCTTGTCAAGCATGGTGTCACTCTTCTCTTCCTCGATGTTCCTCAGTACACCCTCGTCGCCGTCGATACTCAGGTAAACTTTGTTCCTCTGTAACCTTTCTCCTTTTTTGTACTATCGTGGATTATCAAGTTGTTGCCTTGTTTTTTTAATGGTATCTAAAAATAAAACTTGAAGTTCATGGGATATGAAAAACCCAACCATGATTTCAACTTTGTTTCACACTGGCAATGTGACGTTATTTTTCTTCTGTGTTTGGTTTTGTAGATGTTCTCTGTGGGGCCTGCTTTTAAGGGTATTAAGATGATTCCTCCAGGCATTCATTTTGTGTATTATAGTTCATCAAGCAGGTTTGTTCATGTTTCCTAACTATCCAGGCTTTTTCTCTTTTGTTTAGTTCTTCTTATTCCTGCAAAATCGTATCTTCCCTATGGATATATGTGGTGGCCTATTATATTAAATTAAAAGGCAAAGATAGGAGTGGTGGGTGTTCCTGTGTATGATAAAACAATGCTTTTTCCTATAGTGACGTTGCCCTTTCCCATGTGTATTAGTGTCTTCTCAATCTTTTATACTGCGGCAATGTGTATTTTGTGGGAAATAAAGTTGGATTCATAATATTGGAAATAATATATCTCTTGCATATGGTCTCTCTATTATTATGTATGCGGACCATAGAAATATTAAGCATAGGAGATAGGACTTCACTGTTTCTGTCAGTTGCTAGAATCAATAATGTTTCTTTCCTGTAGCATAATTTTTCAAATTGCTTGGTGCATTGATTCTTCTTCTTCTTCTCTCTCTCTCTCTCTTTCTTTCTTTTTTTATTTATTCATGCAGGGATGGGAAGGAGTTCTCACCAATTATTGGATTTTTTATTGATGCTGGCCCGTCGGAGGTATGGGAATAAATAATTCAGTGTCTCAAATGATTCAATTAAATTTACATTAATTTTGGTTCACTGAGCTTTGACTGAACCTTTTTTTAGTTTAGAGATCATAGCAAACACTATATCTTAAATGTTATAATTTAGGTTCAGTTCTCACTTATTATTTGACTATGGAATCACGGTTGAGATGGGGTGTAAGTAACCTTTATGCTTTGCTTTTAAATATTTTTGTTAAAATCTTTGATAATATTGATGTTTTGCTATGGTTTTTTGATAAATTCTCAAATGAATTGATTCATGCAATTTTGTTTCAGTACTGGCCTAATGGAAAATGTCCGTCATATGTGAAAGCTTAAAGACTTAATAAAATAATTAGTTTTGAATATCAATCAATGACTAATTTTATGAAGATGGTAACTCAGAAAGAAGGCTAAGTGACTAAAACCTTTCCTGTTAAGTGAGCTAGAAGTTTTCCTGTGACTCTATTTCCTTGGCAAATGATGGTGAAGTTAAAATTATTACATATAGTTATTGCCTTTTAGGTGTGGATTTTTTTTTTTACTTGTACCATAGTCCTGTCTTTCAATAATTTTGTGGTGTTAATGCACTTTAACCATCTTAATTATAACTAAAATGACATCTAAAATGGATTGATTAGAACTTTTTTCTTCTGATGAAAAAAAGAATTTATTAAAAGTGAAGAGAAAGTTGAAAATGTGAGAACCTACAGGGTAAAATCCTTAATAACTAAAAAAATTAAGACCAAGAAGACAAGTGGAAAAAAAATTTAAGAACAAGAAACACACAACACACCATGCCAATTTCTCTGTAAATCTTATGAAGACACTCCTCTAAAAAACGATTAGCAGAATTTCACAGAGAATCTAGGAAAGCCACTTGATATGTTAATCAATGCTCATTTGTTTGATCTTGTTTGTGGTTAATTTGTATACCAAAAAAATATAAGAAAAATGTGACACAGTGATTATTTGGTTTGCATGCAGGTAATAGTTCGTAAATGGGATCAACAAGAGGAAAGGTTAATCAAATTATCCGAGGAAGAGGTATGTGTTCATTTAAATTTTTAATAAAGATATAAATACTCGTAACATGTCTATAATGCAGCAAAATGTCATGATTGATATAGTTTACATCCTGTTGGTCAAATGAGGTCATCATGAGAAAGTACTTGGGAAACTATAATTTTGGTGGATTTATTAGAAAATGTGGGGGTAGCCCCTAATATATTCCATCAAATCTGTGCTAATTTGTGTTCTGGTTCATATATTGATTATCGGCCAAGGAAGTAATTTTTTTGATTTCATTTCCTTTTATTCCATGCTTTTTATTTTTAATGTGGCATATTTTGTTTTCTCTGCTTTTCCTTTAGGAAGAAAGATATAGTCAAGCTGTTAAAAATTTGGAATTTGACAGACAACTTGGGCCTTACAATCTCAGCCATTATGAAGATTGGAAACGATTATCTAATTTTATCACAAAGAGTGTCATTGAACGGCTTGGTATGCTATTTGCTTGACTGAGGTGTTCTTTGTATTAAATAGTTCATTGATATTTTGATATTGTATTAAATTGTTAATTTATAAGCAGAGCCCGTAGGAGGTGAAATTACTGTTGAATGTGAAAATGAGATAGTTAGGAACACTACTAAAATGCCAATGGAGGAAGCACTAGACAAGCAGCTGAAGGTTGGTAATTCTGCAACATCTGTTGGCAAGTCCCGAAGGAAAGGATGTTATTATACCTCAATTCCACGTGTTGTGAAATGCAAGGGGATTAGTGGGCAGGAACTTACTTCTTTGAATCTTGACAAGGTTGGTATACATAGGCTATTGAATATTTGGTCCCTGAAAAGTAATTGTGAGAAAACAGAAAAGGTTACTGTAAGCAATACTCTTACCTTAAAATCGATACCTGTTATTGTTTGCTCGTTTGTGAATATTATTTTTGTTTGCCTTCTCAGACACAATTGTTAGAAACTCTACTGGCAAAAGATTATGGAGGTTCTGAAGAGTTGCTTCTTGGAGAACTGCAGTTTGCATTTGTTGCCTTTTTGGTATTGTGGACAAAACATAATTTCTTTATACATTTTGTTGATTTTGTTCAATCCAATGTGACATTTTGCGATGGTTCAGATGGGGCAATCACTAGAAGCATTTCTCCAATGGAAGTCATTAGTTAGCCTTTTGTTTGGCTGCACTGAAGCAGTAAGCATTACCTTTTATCCTGACTGAATAGTGAAAAATGCATGCATAGACTGTCTACATTGACTTTAGAGTTTCTGATTTTTTTTGTGTACTTGTCTTTGGCATGACTCATAAACCAACTATCCCAAAAGCTTAAAGCAGTTAGGTGAAGACATGTGTATGGTTTTATATTGCATCTCTAACATTCCCCCTCACACCAGAGCCCTTTAGACTTGAAGGGTGGATAACATTGCAACCCATATAGTGCTGAAATTTGACTTTTTATTAGAAGAATTGGGGTGACAAAGTTTGAACACTAGACCACTTGGTCATAGTGACTTCGATACCATGTCATGATCCATCCCAAGCAGCTTAAACTGGTGGGTGAAGGCAGATGAATGGTTTTATATTACCTCTATCGGTCTGCTTTTCCACCACATAAAATAAATATATTGATTTGCTGATATTGAATATTTTAAAATGTTGCTTATTCACCAAACTTTCAAACCTATATGAGATATCTATATATAATTAATCACGATAGTTAAATGAGTTGCCATTATGATTTTCATTAATTAGATATTCAATTGACTTGGTACAAGTGATGTATATGAACCACTGATATATATATATATATATAAATTAATAAACTCATTCTTGAGCTCTTGATTAGTTGATTGACAGCTTAAGCTTTAAGTCAAGTGATTATATGAGATGTGCTTACTGTCAATTGTTGCTCTATGTTCAGTAAGTACTTGTGCTTTCATTTGTGTTTTGTTAGATGCTTGTTGGTCTTTCAACTTGGTGGGCCAGTTTGTTAAGTTCTTTGATTCTGTGGGCTTTACCATTTTTCCTTTGCATCATTTGCTGGAGGGTTCCCCATCTTTTGAGAATTGTGCTTCAACCCAGAAAATAGATATAAATATGATAAGAGTAATCATTTTCGATGATTCTTATGGAAATTTCTGCAATATTTTTTCTATGAACAATTTTTACTTCTTTCTTAGGACAGTTTATGGTGGTAGGGCCTAGGTTATGTTGCATATGGATACAAGACACTTATTGATTATGGTAAGATATCTAGTGTGGGATTGCTTAGGTTCAAATAAGCTTGAAGTTGTATAATTTCATAAATATATATCATGTTAATAAATTTGCATGACTTTGTATACTCTTTTGCAGCCTTTCCGCACACGAACTCTTCTATTCACAAAGGTAAACATTATAATGTATTTTTTTTTTTCTTTAGGTACAAAACAGTGGCATTAATACTTGGAATGCTGTTAATTTCATCCCTCATTGTAGTAGTTCTTCTGACTTCTGAATTTAGTCTGGGAACTGCAAGCAACTGATTCTTGATTAAGAAAATGAGTAATGATCCTGAATCTTATATTATTTGTCAAATTCATTTCAATGATGGAAAATCAGAACTTTCACTTTCACACTTTTGTGGTTTGTGACATGGAAGACAGGGAAAATAAAATATGTTCTGTTTAACAGACTATGTGCAGTCCTAGAAATTAAGGAGAATTTTTCAGCAGACAGCTCTGGTGTTGATATTTAATGTATAGACAGCCACTGATCAGAACTAAAAAATCTACAAAGTAATTCAAAAGAGGCAGAAAATAATTGGAATTTTATTCTTTTCCAAAAGTTTAATGTGGTGGCTACTTGGGATAATTTTATATTTTCTAATTTTTCTTCCTTAACTATTTGTAATATATAAGTTATTATTTAAGATATTGTACATATCCTTAATACATATTGTAGATTAATTCGATTGGCTTTTTTTTATTGGGCAACTGTGGCTTTAAAATTTCACAGTATATTTGATATTTTTTTGTTTAATACTTTAATGACAGTCTAAATTCTTGTGCCCTCCCTCTTGTTTGCTGCCTTCTTTCCTCATCAAACTTTTTGGATTCTTGTAGTTCATAAAAGTCATATATAATCAACTAAAATACGGACTACAGAAAGATCGCATGGATGAAAGAGGATCTGCATTATTGGATGATTCTTGGCTTTCTGCTGATAGCTTTTTGCACCATCTTTGCAAGGTATTTCACTGATGTTAACTCAATATTCATGTGCACAAATTTGATATGTGACCTATCTTTCTTAATTTTAAGAAGCTATCTTGGCACATATTCTGGTCAGTTATGGATTTTTAAGATCCTGAAATTCTAAAACTTGTCATTGTAGCACCAAAAAGAAATGCATGAGTTGATCTTGAAAGTGGAGGTCAGCAGCTCATTTCTTCGTATATGTAGTTGTTCTTCAGTGGTAATGGTTAGCATATTAGACTGCACATTGTTTCCCTCTACTTGACACTGTCCTCCACTTTCTTTATCATCCTTATTAATCTTTTTTGTGTTTTCTAAGTAGTTTTTGTGTCCATAGGACAAAAACTGTTAAATAAGCAACTCATTCCAGGGGGAAAATCAGAAAAGGCTGACAATTTTCATAAGAATAATGTAGGCCTTTCAGAACGCAGTTTCCTTTCCTAACTGAACATCAAATCCCCCAGACTCAAGCATACTTGCATGTCCTACTGGATTCTGTATCCCAATTTACAGAATAACACAATTAATGCATGCCAATAACAAGCGGACATGTTTTGTTACTTTTCAAGGGAGGCTTGGTCAAGGCAAATGGGGCTAGAAGAAAATTCCCCTTTCTTGTTCAATGATTCAATTATCCTCCTTATAAGACGGGTTGTATTTTGATGCCTTTGATTTTTGTGGACTAGTTGCTCAAAGTATTGTCTGTTTCAGGCTTTTAGCTAATACTGATTGAATATTTCTTTCATTATAGAAATTTGATATGCTTTCCTGAGCTCAAGTGCAACTTATTCTTTTTGATTGTTTTGGAATTGCAGGACTTCTTTTCATCATTGCTTGATGGGTCGGTTGTTGATGGAGATCTTTTAAAATGGGTATGAGCATGGAACCTATGTCTTAACATAATGTGATATTATTATTGATATCTACCTCCCTAACTTCAATCTGCCAGAGGCAAAATAAGGCATTGATTTGAAAAAATGGGAAAAAAATTGTGAAAGTGAATATCAAAAGTATTAGAATAAAGTGACCTCAACCTGGGTATAATATGCTTGAAATGCTTTATGCAGCAAAGCAATATTCGGCAGGGATAGATTTGTGATTTTTTTTTAAATGCTACCTGGATATATTGCTCCTCCAAGTTATTTATGAATTTTTAGGCTAAAAACTTGTTGATGGATATGTATAATTGACTCTGTAAACAATCTTTTGTCGGTATATAGGAACTAGGAAGTGATTATTAATTATAATCTTGAACCTTAATTCCTTAACACATCTAGGAAGTGAGTATTAATTCTAATATTGCACCTTAAACACACGCATGCACACACGTGAAGTTATTCTGCACCTGGGTTTAGACTTCAGAGTATAATGTCAATTCTATGAGCACTGTTTATGTGCTTATGAAATTGTTTGCAGACTTGCATCATTTGCTGCTTGCTACAACGTATTTGATTGTAATCATCCTCTCCTTGCAGACAAGGAAATTTAAGGAGCTGCTGGAGAGCAATCTAGGGTGGGAGTTTCAGCAGGGAAGTGCTGTTGATGGAATATATTTTGAGGAAAACGATGAGGTCAGTATATGCGTTTATCTGAGTTGCTTTGCCTCGTGTAATACGTTTTGTTCACGGACCTTATTGGTTGACTTTGCAGTATGCTCCCGTAGTTGAGATGTTGGATGATGAAGCTCAGGTAGTTTAAAAATGTGGATTATATCATCACTGGGGAACTAAACCAAGACTGTCACGAATGCCACTTTGCATGGCCTTTGGCCAACTTACTCTCACAGGCATACTACCCTTCCCCCACTTTGTACAGTAAAGCTTACGTAAACTCGACCTTACCAAAGCAAACTATAGGAAGATCATTTTGCAATATGTCAAATTTCAATTGTGCTAAAGTCAAATGTTGTACTTGAAGTAGAAATGCTGTAACCTTTTCTCTTTGGTGGGATAGACTTTCAATAACTTTGATGGAGATTGATATTATATACATAGTTGAACAAATTTTGGTACTTCTCTACGAAACTTGTGATTTGTGAATTTATTATGACATGTTCGAGTAGATTTGTCAACAATTGAAGGCATGTTTTCCTTTTGTGTTGGCCTTTGAAATTGGGGCAATATGATTAACAGACAGACAGGACTAGAGGATGATAAGGGAAAAGCACGAAAAATGTTAAATTGTATAAATGAGTTTTAATGAAACCATATAGGAACAAGTAAGAAAATTGAGTTTTGTTGATTAACTATTTAGTTATTAATATTTTCATATAAAAATATCCATACCAAGTACTAGTAGCTTTTTTAGTTTTTACTTACGAAAAGATAATTTAATAAACATGGTCAGCTAATACTGAAATCTCGAAAATAGTAGTAAACGGGCCAACAGTGAGCCCCTATTCCCTCAATCCTCTTCAAGAACCATGGTCAGGGTTTGCTATTCGCATCAATCTTTTGGCATTAACTTCCTACACCAGCCAAATGTCTTATACACCCAGCACTCAATAGTGGAATTCCGAAATTACCCCTCATTAAAATGGTGACTTCTACATCAGTTTGAAGCATTTCTAATACACCCAGCACAGTACTGTTCTTCTTCTTCGTGCCCTCTGCCCAGCCGTGCCATTCGCCTTCTCCACAGACGCACCCGCCATTGATATGGATCAAGGAAGAAGGAGGCTAAGGAAAACAGTTGTCTCTGCTGCCGCCATTGTCGAATCCATGAGTTCTGGCTTGAATTTTTTTCGTTTCCATCGTTAATTTGAAATATGAATGGGAGTTGATGGCTACGGATTGACAATCCGTAAGAAGCAAATTGGAAATCCATATGAGCCTTACGGATTGCCGATGAGCCTTACGGATTGCCAATCCGTATGAGCCTTATGGATTGCCAATGAGCCTTACGGATTGTCAATGAGCCTTACGGATTGCCAATCCGTATGAGCCTTACGGATTGTCAATCCGTATGAGTCTTAGGGATTGCCAATGAGCCTTACGGATTGCCAATCCGTATGAGCCTTACGGATTGCCAATCCGTATGAGTCTTACGGATTGCCAATGAGCCTTACGGATTGCCAATCCGTATGAGCCTTACGGATTGCCAATCCGTATGGTTTCTGCTACAGTGATCAAGTTGCAGAACCACGCCTCCGACGACGGCAGCAACCAATGCAAGCTCCACCAATGCTAACCACGACCTCCCGAACCAAACCAACAACGTAAGAGGCACCAACACGCAGCCAACAAGCAATAACGAAGACGCAACGAAGAAGCACAACAGAGAAAGCGCATGGAAGAAAATGGAAGAAAAAACCTGCTGGTGTATGTTAAAAAGCAACAAGGGTAGTATTGGTATTTTTTGAAATTGTTGGGTGTATAAGAAATTTGGCTGGTGAAGGAAGTTAATGCCCAATCTTTTTGCCCTTTGCATCACCTATCAATTTTTTTTATTGTTTACGAAAATACTTTATATTATATATATATAGAAACTAGTTTCACAACGGATACATAATGGAAAATAGTGTCTAGTTTGTGTATTTTCTTGTCCAGATACACAACGGAGATTAGTATTCATTGTGTAGTCATATACAATATAATTTGTTTTCTTTATTTATCTTGTTCAGATTTAAATACACAATAGAAATCAGTTTTTGTCAAATTGGTGTTTTACAATAATTTCTGCTTTTCTCACAATTTCATGACTCAAAAGTATATTTTAATAATTCATATGCTACCGTATGTATTTTAAATACATATTTGTACAAGTTAAAATGAGCAAGATCAGTGATTATATACATATGTTCGTCATGTAGTATGTTTTGGGTTGAGATATTGTATTGCATTGGCCTATTGGATAAATTATACTCCATATATAGATGACCTTAAAGAAGAACAACACTACTTTATTCTAGATTCTTTGTTCTTCGTCATGTTTCATCTTCCGTACTCAATCTTAATTTTGTACATGTATCATAGTAAAAATACGTGTAATACACCTAATACACGTGTATTTATGCATATTTATATGATCTCCTAATCATTCATATGATTTCTTAAATGCGTAATCTCCATTTTTACCTGAATTTTTAAAAATAGGAGCATATGATTCAGATTTATATTTTTTAATAATATTAAAATTTATTTTTTAAATACTTAACTATTTCAAACTTTTTAAAAATTTACGTTTTTTAAAGGCAAACTTCTAACTACTTTGCTTATTTATTTAAATTAGTGTATATATTTTCTTGTAGTTTTAAATTTTTTTGTTTATTTTTAAAAAAATTACTTAAATTTTTCATAATGACTTATTAGTGAGAAAAATAAATGAGAATTTACTGAATTAAATACCGGCCAAAGAGCTAATCTTAATAAGGATGAGGAGTAATACCAAAAAATTGATTAATTTTAAAATAATTATCTTAAAAATTATATCAATAATATTTTAATAAGTAAAAAGTGTAAATTTTTTATCACTAACAATTCATAACAATTAAACTAAACTCGTATATAAATGTATAATGAAAACAAACAATAAAATTATGCCGCAAAAGTATCATATTTTTGCTTCAGTCCAAATATGATACCACTATCTAAAACTGATGTATAAATTCATGAAATCATATTTGAGTGGTGTAACTGTGTTTCCAAAGATTAATTATAGAGTGTTTGATTTTTTTATGAAAAAAAATCAAATTATAATAAGAAAAAAGTTTATTTTTATAACTTTTGTCAAATCTTAATGTTTTTTTAAACGAGAATCCACAAACCATTACCCTTCATTTGGTAGAAAGGATGAAAATGTAAAAGATAAAAATAGAATAATTTTTAAAAATTAAAATAGAGTGTTAAAAATGTGAATCCCATATAATATATGCTTTATTTCTTTCCTCATTCACCCTATCTCTCTCCTTCTAAACACACCATAATATGAGTTGGCGTTATGGACTTTCATGTCTTTTTCAATTCTATTCATTAACAACTTCAAATTTTTTTTAATGAATCTTCATTTCTTTTATTCATCACTTTTGAAGAAAAAATATTAAATTATATTCTCATCTAAAAGAAAGGAAAATAATAATATATGAAATACTATAGTAATAAATAAGAGTGATGAAAATACATATTAAGAAACAACTTACAAATAATTTTAACAAAAATAAACAATTAAATGTTTTTCTTAACCTATTTGTTACAAGCATAATTGCCTAAAAACAAACAAAATGACTAAAAAATAGAAAAAAATGTTTAAAGGGAGAAGCAAGTAATTGAGAAAAAGCATCGCAATAACATGCTATGGGATTCGTATAGTTTGTAATGAAAGTTTTGCAGATTTCGCGAGTTTAAATTGAATTTTAATGGTCACGCTTTAGTGTGTGTGTGTTTTCTTCCTGCAATCACGCTTCAGTTTTAATGAACGTGTTTACTGTCTGCGAGTATAATCCTAGCATAATTTTGTTGGGGTCAAATCCAACAGCATTTTGCCGGATGCATAAGAAAATGATTTATTGTTTGAAAGGGCATAAGAAAATGATGATATTGTAGTTGTGGTTAAATTAAGTGCATCCGGATTAATTTTGCTTGTATCTTGTGTATAAATTCCTTATTAATTTTTTCATTATTGTGCATTATTGGTACCATATACTTAAACTTAAAAAACTTATGATATGACATCTTCTTTCATCTTTACTTGCAAGTCATGTTATTCTCAATCTCTTGCTAAATTTATAATACATATCCTCACTCTTATTCATTCTTTTTAATCAACTCGCTTTTATTCTTGTTTGAACCAAAATCTTTTGTTTCCAAAGTCTATCTTCAAAGCTAAAATTTAAAGTTATTATTTCTCTTTGTTATTAAATAAAAACTATATCATCAACAAAACCATGCAATTAGGGTTTTTTTAACACCTGATACCGGGATTAAACATGTACTTCCTTCATTTTTAAATAAGACTTAAGTTTGAAATGATATTTTTTTATTTATAAAATTTAATATATAATGTTTCTTGTATTAATTATTTTTAGATTAAAAATTCTTCATTGAAAGAAAAAAGAAAATATATTGATAGATCTATTAAAAGAGAAAAAAATATTAATATCAATAATAATTTTAAAAGAAATTATAAATTTAAGACAAATTTATTACTATAAATTAAATTAATTAATTTTCTTAATCTTAATAAATTAGATCATTAAGATATATATATATATATATGTATATTAACGAACGACTTAATAACTTAAGCTAAGCCTTGTAAGTAACACCAAATAAAATTAATTTGAACGTGTCTTAAGTTAATTAATTCTTAAAAACACATTAAAAAAGACACCAATAATATTCTTTTAATAAAAAGTTAACTTTTATTTTTTTAACTAATATTTATCTTTTTGGACATTAGTATCATTTATCTAGTAGCATGAACAAGTGAATAAAATTATACAAAGTACTAGTAATAATGAATGTTACATGCCTATCTGTTACAGGATTTAGACCTTCCAAAATTAATTGCACTGGTTTAACAGTAAATTTAAATGGATTCATGCCAAAGTCAATGTCTGGCATTGAAGTGTCGGCACTAAAGTCTGAATCACCTTGTGATATGGTTACTTTAATGTGGCAGGCTAGGGATTGCCCTGTATGAGAACATCAATTGAAAATGAAAGTTTGGTCTTTACTCCTCACTGTCCAAGCAAGTGGAAAATATACTAGTAGTACTATTATTTTAGGCATTTTTTATCATGTCTTACCATGTTTGGGCCCAAGGAAAGTCCTTTTATTCAATGCCAATTGCCAAATATGGTTTCTTAATTCTCACACCCAATACCAACCTCTAAATCATGTACACCAACTTTTGTGAATATGATAATTATTAAAACAGGTACAATCATGATGCCTGGGCTTTAAATGTCAAACCCCCAACTCTAACATTAATTTAGTTAAAAAAGAGAGAGAAAATAAATAGATAAAATGTTTTTATTTAATTAAAAGAGAAAAATAAAAGTAATTTTAAGAAGTAAATAAGTTATTCTTTTCATTTTTTTCTATAACAAACACAAAATATATTTTTCTTCAAAAATAATTTAGAAAGAAAAACTAAAACTTTTCCTTCATACGTTTGTTTCTTTTTTATTCTTTTTGGACACATCACACGCATTTATTTTAATTAAGCACAACGTCGTCCGACAAAATCTACATACTATATCATACTAAATTGTAAGGAATATTTTCTTTCTAAGTCCCTAAATTAATGATTATTTTACGGACAGTCTTCCTGTAAACGTTACCCTCCCTCGGTAGTATATAATGATAATCTGCTCAATAATAAATCCTGGTCAGATTTAGCGACTTTCGTCGATATTGTTATTAAAAGAAGTAAATCGTTTATGTTGTGTTACTCTAGAATATAGATGATGACATGATGTAAGAGTATAAATATTCATATTTATAGTTTATGAATATTATATAACATATACACTATAAATTACTTATAATTATCAACAGGGTTGGGATAGGATGGTAAATAAATTATAATGTTTGAGAAAGTAAAAATCAAAATTTAAATATCATAAAAGACAAACGCTATGATAATTTTGAAATATCTAAAGTCAACAATTTATTTTTCTTCGTCGAAACCAGACATATGTCTAATTCTAACTTTTTGGCTGAAAAATTCGAGTTGCCTAGCGCCTCCATTTATTAGAATAAAGAAAGAATTGTCACGCACTTTAATCATATCATGTTATTATCTTCAAATCTCTCTAGTGTATTCACACCGTCAATTGCTAAATTGTGTGTTCCCAACTTATTTTTATGAGTGATATTAGTCAGCAATAGCATAAAAAAGACATTGAATTGTCTTTTGGGGTACAAAAAGGCATCGAACTTTCACAAGCAATGATCTCTTTCTCTCTCTGACCTAATGGTCCTAACTTAATCTAACGGTTGAGGAAGGTTGTGGCCATTCAAAGTTGTCGTATAACCAAGACTAAGAAAGACAGCGATCAAAGCAACAAAGGGAAAAGATAAGGTTTGAAGCCGTGGAATGGATCCCACAATAGCCAAAAAAAAAAAAAAACAGCAAGCATGGAATCAATTTCATATATGACATCAGTCATCAGGATGAGGGACTACAACACACTTATTATCTTTAGCTTACTTTTTTTAATTAAAATTTATTAAAAATTATATATTTATGAGTATATTTCAAAAATAAAACTTGTAATCTATAAAAATTTATAAATTTTAATCAATTTTAGTTTATTATTTGATTTGATGAGAGTAAGGTATTTTTACAGCCAAAATCATAAAATTAGGAAGTATGAGTTAAGGGGAAATTATGCTTAAAAAATACATTTGCAATTATTTTTTTGATTGTATTAAAATTATCGTCAAACTGACATCATAGATTATCGAAGTACTTTTTGTTTCTATATATAAATTTTATTCATACGTATGATAAAATTAAAAATATAGTCCCTAGCTACTTGACAAGAATGAATTATGTTACATATACATTAAAAAAATGTAGATGACATCATGGTCCACTTGATATAATCTGAGTATCTAATCAACCTGAGGCATCAGGTCAACCCAGTTGTGGTTTTCTTTTGCCCCTCCTCTTTCTTTCTCTCTCTCCATGGTCAAAAGTCAAAAGCATGAAGCTTCCAAGATCAACCACAAGGCATTCACGTTCACACACAGAAATGACAGAATACAAAAGAAACAATTTGGAACTTGAAGCCAGCATTTTGCATTGAATAGGGCGGTTAAAAACCGCGGTTGACAGCTATAACCTTTCATGTGGATATAGCGTTCCTTTCACACTTGCGTTCTTGTTTTCTTTCTCCTTTTCACGGGCTTTCTCTTCTTTTCCTCTGGCTTCATCATCATCTCTCTATCTGCAGCCCTTTTGAGAACTTCAACTTGTCACTTAATTACTCTACTCTCCCCTCTCTAGCTTCTGTGCTCTTCTTCTTCGGTTCTCTCTTCATGGGGTGCTGCTTAAGTGCCAGGATCAAAGCTGAGAGCCCTCCACGCAATGGTAATTACCATTCTTGCATGTGGTCCTTTTAGTCTTTTCTGCCTACCCTTTTGCTTCAATCCTTCAACTTCTCATTTTGATCAGCTTGTTTTGATTTCTATGCAGTTTTAATGCCATAAATAACTATTTTGTTTGTGTTTTTGTTGTTTTTTTTTCCAATAAAATATGGGGGTGGCTACTTTTGAAACAGTGGTGCTAGTATTGGCAGCTTGATGTGCGAAACAGGAAAGCAATTTATGGGAAAAAAATTTCTCTGTTTTTGAAGTATGATTCACAAATCACAACACAAGGAAACTTGCTTTAATTGATTATGTTGTGCTTGTTTGGTTGTTTTGCGGAAATAGTAAACAAATTTGGATGATGTCATTTATTTATTTGGGAACTTTGAATGAGCCAATCCTTGTATCAGGATTTTTTTCCCACTGTCTTCAATGTAATCTTGCTTTGTTTCAATTGTTAAGATGAAACCTGAGATGAGACTTGGACTTTCAAACCTTCAAGTTTATTGAATTTCTGAAGTGTTTGATGTTTTCATGCTAACCAAACAGTGCAGAGTGTAATTGGTAGAAATATTGTTGTCTTCTCTCTCTACTATGACTCTGACCTTTCTATTCAAGCATAAGCTGAGTTTGTATTTAGATTAGAATGCTTATATATGGCCTGAAAAATGGATCCGGGTTTCTTTTGATGTGTGCAGGTTTGAGTTCAAAGGATGGTAACAAGGAAGAAGATGGCTTAAGCAGCAAGGCCTCAACTCCCTCCGTTCCTCCAACTCCGCGGACGGAGGGAGAGATCTTGAAGTCCTCAAACATGAAGAGCTTCAACTTCAGTGAGCTAAAAACTGCTACAAGGAACTTTCGTCCAGATAGTGTGGTGGGTGAAGGCGGGTTTGGTTGTGTTTTTAAGGGGTGGATTGATGAACAGACACTTGCACCAGTTAGACCAGGGACTGGCATGGTCATTGCTGTGAAGAGGCTTAACCAAGAAGGTCTTCAGGGACACAGTGAATGGTTGGTGAGTGTCACTTTGTAGGGCTTATTACAATTTGGAACTTTGCTTGAAGCCTCAGAATTTAAGATACAGTTCCATTTTGAAGCTTAGGAAAATGTAAAGTTAGTTTTAATGCAATTTTCTTTTTATTTGGGAATTCCTCCTTTGGTGATATATATTTAGCAAAAAATTAATATTTTAGAAGATTTCTTCGGTTGGTGTAATTAATTAGCCTTGTGTTATAGACAGAAATCAATTACCTGGGGCAGCTGCGTAATCCTAATCTTGTGAAACTGATTGGTTACTGCTTAGAGGACGACCAACGGCTTTTGGTGTATGAGTTTTTGACCAAGGGAAGTTTGGATAATCATTTATTTAGGAGTAAGTTTTGTATTTCTCTCCTTGTTTATCCACAGTTTGACATTGTGTAGTTCCTTAGACGCCTCAAGATCTCAATAATGTAACCTTTTTGGAACAGGAGCTTCTTACTTTCAACCACTTTCTTGGAACATCCGTATGAAGGTTGCTCTTGATGCTGCTAAGGGTCTTGCATATCTTCATAGCGATGAAGCAAAAGTTATATATCGAGACTTCAAAGCTTCAAATATCTTACTTGATTCGGTAAGCAAATCTCATTTATCTAATATTTTACTAATCATATTGGCTTTTCTAACATTCCTTTTTGTTGATGACAGAATTACAATGCAAAACTTTCTGATTTTGGCTTGGCAAAGGATGGACCAGCTGGTGATAAGAGCCATGTCTCTACAAGGGTAATGGGCACATATGGCTATGCTGCTCCTGAATATATGGCCACAGGTACCTAAGTTTGTGGAGTACTCAGCTTACGAACACTTTAGTTGGTCATACAAACTTCTCTACATATCCTGCCTTCTAAATTATTGTGCACCAAACATATAATAATAGATTACCAGAACTTTTTAGCTTTTTCAAGGCATGGTGGAGCTTTTTAGCTTTTCCCCTTCATTAACAAGCACTGCATCACATTTCATCTCACAAGCACATCTTGCATTTTACTGGTTTACAATTTGGGCCTAGAGGTTCTATGTTTCAAGGCTCTTTTTTGGTAACATATGTTGTTGGTTGACTCATTAAAAAAATATATACCATCATCCAATGTAATTTAGTTTTTAGTGTAAATCAAGTCCTAAAAGCAACTAACTTGTTTTAAAGCTTAGCAGGGTGAAATTGACTTGGGGCATTTTGTTCTGCTAACAGAAATTCAGAGATCCCCCCAAAGATACACTGTACCATCCATTCGCTTTCATAAACACCACATGAATAAGATACGCAACAATTTTTAAAAACATAGTACACAACACAACAATGATACATCAACGTCAACAACACCTTTAATCCAAGTTAATTGGGGTCAGTGGTAGATGAACACAATGATAAATATGAAGAAGTTGAAAAAAAATAAAAAATAAATAAATAAGGAGAAATAAAACAAAAGAAAAGAAAGTTGATGGTTGAAAGACGAGTATGAGTCATTATAAACTAAATAGAATGGTATAATTTATCTAAAGATAGTCTCCTCTATGTTACTATAGAAGTTTAAACTTTAAAAGTAAAAAGAAAATTATAAAATGCACTTAGAAGTATTCAAAGTGTCCATTAATTATCTGAGATTATTATTTCGAAGTATTCAAAGTGTTTTGATTCTTTTAAAGTATTTTTGGAGTATCAGAGTTGACTCGCAGGTCTTGTTATTTTGAAGTACTCAAAATGCAGTTAGAAGTATTCTAAGTGTACATAAAGTGTTTGTCAAATATGTGTGTGGCAGGAGTATGCCACGGACACAATTATTATTTTGAAGTATTCAAAGTGTTTTGAAGTACCAGTTCTTGTTATTTTGAAGTATTCAAAATGCAATTAGAAGTATTCTAAGTGTCCATAAAGTGTCTGACAAATACACATCTGACATGAGTATACCCTGGGCAAAATTATTATTTTGAAGTATTCAAAGTGTTTTGAAGTATCAGAGTTGACTCCCAGTTGTTGTCATTTTGGAGTATTAATGCAGTTAGAATTATTCAAAGTGTCCACAAAATATCTGACGAATATGTCTTCCACATGAGTGTAACATGAACATGGTTATTATTTTGAAGTCTCCATGCTCATCAGTGTAGTCAGCTACCAGATTCAGTGTAGTCAACTTTTTCACACATTCATGCAATCTATAACCACTGGATAAAGATTGAACCTCTCAAATTTAGAATGCATGTTTTAAGTCTAATTTACTGAGATAAAACATGAGCAATCCGATCTTTATCCTGACAGGTTTGAGTTGCTAAATGTGTGAATGTGTAGAAAAACATGTGAATGAACATTAACTGTGTGCTATGTTGCCAGTCTTCATTTCATAAGGTCTCTAATATTATGTTTGGATAACACATGATTCTAGTCTACAAAATCATGGTGATACCACGAAAAAATAGAAGCAACTATTTGCTGCTAAATTTAATTGATTTTTTTCTCACCATGAACCTATTCCAGACACACTATAAGTCATAGCTAAAACAGCTTGTCTTTTTGTGAAGGTCACTTGACAAAGAAGAGTGACGTATACAGCTTCGGGGTTGTTCTGCTAGAAATTATGTCCGGCAAACGAGCACTTGATAGCAACAGGCCAAGTGGGGAGCACAATTTAATTGAATGGGCCAAACCTTACCTCAACAGCAAGCGCAGGATCTTCCAAGTCATGGATGCTCGCATTGAAGGCCAATACACGTTGCGTGAAGCAATGAAAGTAGCGACCCTTGCCATTCAATGCCTATCTGTGGAACCAAGATTTAGACCAAAGATGGATGAAGTGGTGAGAGCATTAGAGGAACTTCAGGATTCTGATGACAGAGCTGGAGGGGTGGGAAGCTCTCGTGATCAAACCACTAGAAGGAGTGGCCCTAGACAACATAGAAGTAGACAACATGAAACAACAAGGAAGTGAAAAGTTAATGTTGATTTCATGTTGTGACCATGATTTTGCTCCACTTGGTATTTTGTATGTATGTATATCATGATGAACTTAAGCATGGCTTAAGATGTCTGATTGTTGTACAGTTGTTGATTGAGCAATAATATTGAAATATTCATTTCTTTCTTCCAATACTTCTCTTCCCTTTCCACCTATCTATCATTATAAAAAAATATAAAAATTATATGCATTATCCGTGTAAAATACGAGTATGTTGTGCATCCTATTTGTTAAGGTGAGTTGATGATAAGATGAATACATCATCCTTTTTATTTATATGATGTGGTGATAAGATGAATTTTTATGGATGTCTTTGTAAAAAATATATACATTGATATTATATAAAATTAAATTAAACTATTAAAAGGAGACATGTGACAAAATTACAATGAAGATTGTATCAACACGACGCACACTCACACTGCAATATTGCTGGTTCTATCTTTTCTTTTGTTTGAGGGAATGTTGGAATTCTATGTTACGGATGATGGGTTTGACTGTTGAGGAAATTTAATTTTGAAGTTTCAAACTAAAAGTTTGATTAAACTTTTGCATCAAAAATATTTTGAGTGTTCAAGAGAAGAAAAGGAGAAAAGGTTGCAAGTTCCTCTTTGTTATTAATAAAATTAGCAAAATATCATATTGTTGAAAGATAATTAAAATTAACTTTTTTTAAGGATAAAATTAAAATACTTAACATAGAGAAGAAAAAAAGAAAAAAATTAAATATTATATTGGACATTTATGTTTAATAATAATTTTTTTTTAACTTGGTTCACTTGTTTCTTCTAAATTTTAATTATAATTTATGAAGACTAAAATGAAAATTATTTATCATATTACATATACAATGTTTATTGCCACTCTCATATATCTATCATCACAATTATATAAGATTTTTTAAAAAAATTATATTATTAATTTGATTAACAAAGATGAAAATATCATTTTAGAACATTTTAAAATGACAAAACACGCTTTATTTTTTGGACTCTGTCACTATGTTGAGATTAAAATTGAGAAAATACTTTACAAATTTTATCACAACTGTAAATTTCAATCTACAAAAGCAGAGAGGAAAAAATTTGTTGCTTTAGAACTACCCAACTAAAATCAAAATTCATTTTTATTTTTTCAACATGCATCACCATATTATTATTATTTAAAAAAAAAAAAAAAGAGAGACGGTAAGGGTTTAAGCGGAAGGGGTTTTTGGTTTTGTTCGTTTTCTTCATTTTCATTATCTTCTTCTTCTGATGCGAAAGTGAAGACTGAAGAGAAGGTAAGATCAATCCAATGCTGGCGCTACTTCAAAACTACTCCATGCCCCTCGCACGTGCGGTAAGCCAACCACCTCGCACGCACGTGCGACCGTATTTCACTGCCGTGGCCTACGCATCCATTTCCCCACGTGCCAACTCCCAGTCTCAGGTTCTCCTCGGCTTGTCCGACAAGGAGCTGCAACAACTTGCCCTTGACCTCGGTCAGGTAAATTTTTCGTCTTTTCCCATTCAATTCGACCCAAAGAGAGATATAATTTAAATTTCTCATTTTTTGCTTCAATTTTTTCTTCTCAGGAAACCTATAGGGGTAAACAACTTCATCATTTTTTATACCAGAGGAAGCTCAGAGAAATTCAGGATTTCACTCAGTGTGGGTTTATTTCTTTTACTATTTTTTTGTATTTATATTTCATTCCCTTTAATTTACTTGGTTGAGACTTAACATTGCATGTAGGGACGGAACCAGAAAAATTTGTTAAGGGGGGCGAAAGTTTAACACATAAATTAACAATAATCTATTAAAAAAAATATTTTTCTTATATAAATATTAATTTATCTATCAAATTAAAAGTGATTTAAAACTTAACATATACCAACATGTCTTTAATTTGAGTAGATTGGAACTCAGATATTTAATATGGTAAAAGTATATATTTACTATGAGAACAATAAAATTTAACTCTTGAATTATTATTTAAAATATATTTTGTATAGCCTCCCGTTCTTTGAAGTTTCAAGGCCATCAAATATCCTAACAAAATGCTCTCACAGATGGGGGTGGGGGTGGGGGTGGATAGATAGCATTATATAGTATGGTAAAGGTACATCAATTAAATGAGGGCCCCTGTAAACCAATACGTGGTTCCATCCCTGATTGCATTATGGTTTTTCTTGAATTGCAGTGCCTCAGGGATTTAGGAATACTCTAGAGGAAGCTGGATGGAAGGTGGGGCGATCTCCTATTTTTGAAACTGTAACTGCAGCTGATGGAACTGTTAAGGTAAATTGTATAATCATAATTCGACAAAACGTTTTAAATTGCATTTGCAGCTTTGTTGTTATTTATTTTGATGGTTTCTTGTTGTTTTAGTGGCCATCTTATGTTTTAAGATGTCCACATGAAAATGCAATGTTGATTATGTGCTTGAGTTTTGAATTATTTTGGCAATGGTTTGAGTTTTTTTTTCTCTTTCTTTTGGTGTTATACTTGGCACTTTCAAAAAAGTAGGATATTGACTTGCTCTTTAAGGAATGTGATTGTGGTTGTTTCCTTGGTTTCTTACTCTTCTTTGGGTTGGCATTTGATTTTGCAGTTGTTGTTGAAGTTGGAGGACAATAGATTGATTGAAACTGTTGGCATTCCGGTTATGGTTGATAAAGGCTTGACTCGCCTCACAGCATGTGTCTCATCACAGGTGCTTCGCTGGTTCCTGAATCTTTAAATGATTAGCTGTTGTTTTCGCTCTTTGCTAGAGTATTTGTATAGTTGATCTGGAAACTAATTTTTGTTTATGTGAAAATTTGTTCTGATGTTTCCATTGTTTTGTTATTGCCATCTGTTTGGATATTAGGTTGGTTGCCCTTTACGCTGCTCTTTTTGTGCTACTGGAAAAGGGGGTTTTTCAAGGAATCTTCAGAGACATGAAATCGTTGAACAGGTCTGTGTCATATCTCATCTCATCCATGTTTGTCCATTAAAGCAGTTTGATGTTAGATTACCTGCATGGTTGATGAGATAGTCAGATAGATTCCTAGGTCTTCTTACATTATGTTAGGATCCAATTGCAAGGTATGGGACTTGGAGTCCCACATTGGAAGTATGGGATTCTAGTGTTGGGTTTATAAGGCCTTGGGCTCAACAACCGCAATAGCTAGCTTTTGTGGTGTGGTTCTCTCAAGGTTCTTATCAGATTAATTTACGGGAATAAAGAGAAGATAAAGGAAAAAGAATGTAAAAAGTAAAGATAAGAGGCTTTGGATCATTTGCATTGTGTTTAGGATTGTAAATATTCTGTAACAAGCTTGACTTTGTTTACTGCAAGACGGATAAAATTCATCTTATGTGAACAGGTCTTGGCCATTGAGGAGGTCTTCAAGAATAGGGTGACAAATGTAGTGTTTATGGGAATGGGTGAACCAATGCTAAACCTGAAGGCAGTACTTGAAGCACACCGTTGCTTGAATAAGGTGAACAAATGACTGTGATATGTGACATTATTTCCTTCCAAATGCTTACTTGTAAGTTGTAACAGTATTCTATGAGATTGAGATATCAAACTTTCATGTAATATATTATATGAAGAACAAGGAGTGTTGTTTCAAGACTTTCCAAACTTAATTTATGCCACATGGGATGTGGAATGCATATGTAATTTATCTTCAATAGAAGTGCATACATGCAATAAAATTATATACATACATTGCTCTCCTCCAAAACCTCAAGAAATCATTGTGTCAGCATAATGTTTGTCCTTATTTCACTTTCTACATTTCATTCTATTGTGATAAAGTATGATAATAAGTTTTGCCTGTAAGTATGCTTATGTAGAATGTGTTTCTTGTAGGATGTGCAAATTGGGCAAAGAATGATAACCATCTCCACTGTGGGCGTTCCAAATACAATAAAGAAACTTGCTTCTCACAAACTTCAATCTACTTTAGCTGTGAGGTAAATTACCTTTGATATGAATGAAATTTCGACTGGCCATTAATTTGAATCTTCATGCTAAGGTAGATGTAAGGTGGCAAATGACATTTGCACCAGTATTTAGACCTTTGGGCTGCCAGCCAGCCGCAGTAGCTGGCACCCTTTATGATTATAATGTGCTGCAGTTCTTTTCTTTTGTTTGAGAGGCGAAGGTGATGTGTCATTTTGACAAAACAAATTTAAATTACCTCATGTCCCTGGTGAAGAAATTTCTAGTTCTGCATCTTGAATTTTCATATTATTAGGTGTTACTCAATGCAACTTCATAACATCTTCAAGTTGGGGATAAAATTTAAACTTTCATCAGCCTATGTATCTTTTGTTCCATTGCCTTGTAATTTTCTCCAGAACCTAAATTTCTATTAAGTCAGTTGAAGATATAAACCTTAAAATAGAATTGATCTTTTTATCATCCCCTTTTTTGAGTAGAATGTCTGATAATCTCTTGCTAATTGATCTCTCTCCCACCTGGTTCAAAATACATAAATAAATAAATAAATTCCTTGTCAACGATTTTGGATTTATGGCTGCAGAGTATAGCATTATTTTGTTCCTGTGTATAATTTCAGATAGCTTTTTAATGGATTCTTTCAGATGCATATATGCATATTATAGTATGTGAGTTTTCTTTTGTACTTTGCATCAGCCTACATGCTCCTAACCAGAAACTTAGGGAGACAATTGTTCCAAGTGCAAAATCCTACCCATTGGATGCACTTATGAGTGACTGCAGAGAATACTTTCAGCAAACTAGTAGGCGGGTTTCCTTTGAATATGCACTTTTAGGTATTGAAAGTTCCAATACATACTATTTCCTTTTCATACAATTTTTTTGATGGAATCCTTATAATGCACATGGCACTTTCTTGGCATTATGTTTGAGCAGCTGGAGTTAATGACTCAGTAGACCATGCATTAGAACTCGCTGAATTACTCCATCGATCGGGCAGTGGATATCACGTAAACTTGATACCTTTCAATCCAATAGAAGGCGCCGAGTATCAGCGTCCTTCCAAGAGAGCAGTATGATGACTTTCTTTTCTTTTGTTCATTTAAAACAAGATTTAGCTCATGGCTTGAGTGATCTTTGTAATTTTCGATGTTTAATCCAAAGTTCCTCGTTTGGTAGGTGCTAGCATTTTCTGGTGCTTTGGAGTCCTCTAAAATAACTGTTAGTGTACGTCAAACCAGAGGACTGGATGCAAATGCAGCTTGTGGTCAGCTACGGAACAAGTTCCAGAAAACTCCTCTGGTCACCGACCCTTTTGATCTTGCAGCCACAGACACTTCCATGCCATACAATAACAAGTTTGCAGTAAGCAGTTGATGAGAGGTTTGATGAGCCAAAGATGAGCATATATCTATTACCAGTTGTGAAGTGATAAAGGTGTATACTGTTGCTGCATCAGTTGTAATATCAACTTGCCATCTGAGAAATTGTGGACAGACACCTATTTGCTTGTTGTCAATTTTGCTGGACCATGCAGGCCTGAGAGCCTAGAGTAGAGTGTTAGGCCTATACTAAGTGATTAGGGGTCAAGTGGGAGACATTTTCTTATGGTTTGGACCTCTTTTGCTTGGTATATAGTGTTGTTGCAACTATTGAACCCGCTTGTAAAAATCCTACGGTTTACACTTTGTAAAACACTATGTCCATCAATTAGAAATCACCACTCATGCAATTTAAATTTATTATTATTACAAAAGTAAAAAATCTTACTACTCAAACAGATAATAATTTATAATTAAAAAACAATGTAAAAAGTTTTACATAGTTAATTGAATTCCTGTCTACATGATTTTAGAATGATTTGGTAACTTGAGTGGAATACATCTCGAGATTAAAAATTTAAATGCTCATCTTTTTTTACAGCGAAATAATTTCCATGCGTACTCTACTTACTAAAGTCGAAAGTCTTTCTAATTTTGTTTACATGTCTTGATTGGCTTTTAATTAAATCAATATATATTTTTCTTTAATTAATATTTAAATTCTTTCAATTAATAATGGACATAATTAGATTTTACAAATCATCACAAAAATAATGTATTAATTTAAATTTTAGAATTTTTTTAAAAATCTATGGCTTTTTAAAGATTTTTTTTATTTTAATTCGTCTTTTGTTGCTAATTGTTAATAAATTAATGGTATACTAATTAAATTAATCTTTTTGAAGTATTTTGAATTTACATTTTCAATATTTTATATTAAGAAAATATTTGGGTATAATAAAAATTTAAATCAAATCATAAATGTTAAAATATCCCTCCTATCAAAGGATTCAATTTTTCTGTAGCTTTTTTTGTACCTAATTACAAGCCAAACTATCGATCATAATTTATAGAGAACGTGCAGAAGGTCAAAAGGAAAAAGTCATTCAATTTCATAATTTATAGAAAAACAACAAATTAAAAAAATGAAATTTTCTAAAAAAATCTTATTAATATATTGTTCAATTTATTTAACGTTAACAATTAACTTGTATCTGGTATATTTGATCCGATTAAAAGAAGGATTTTAAAAAAATAGAATCATTATTTTTAAAAAGATTTAATGTGGAATTGACTTGGATTTGCAAATTATTTCCGTTAATAAATCTGTTACATTGGATTCACAATTTATTCCCATAAATAAAATTAATAACAAATATCATTTTTTTGGACGGAATAACAAATATAATTTATTACCTTAAATAAAATCTATTTTGACTATTATGATTATTTGTATTATTTTAAATTAACTAGTTACAAAAAAAAATTTAATATTACGTTGTTGATTTTGTTTTTTTACAGTTAATAATCATTTTTCTCATATTATCTGATTAAAATATACACCAAATATGATTTATAAGAACATCTAATAGAAATTAAATTAAATTAACATAAAAAATGTACCAAATATTATTTGAAAAAAATATTATACATAGACAATATAAATATACGATAAACAAAGTTGAATGAATATTATTTATTAATACATGGTTAAAAAAAATCATTAAATGCAATTTTCCCCCTTAAATTTGTGATTGAATATAATTTAAAAAAAGTAAGGACAAATTAAGATAAATGGGCATAATCGTAAAAAAAAAGATAAATTTGTAAAAATTAAGAACAAATTAAACGATAAAATATGTTATACATGTCATTTGAAGTTTGTAAAACAATGTTATTTTGTCACGTGAACTCCAAACCTGTTTTTGGATTCCTTAATTTATAAATATAGATTATTGATATAGATTTAAATTACTACTAATATATTTTCAGAGTAATTTTCAAATTTTCAAGCAGGTTTATCTTCTAATTAGCACCTGAGAAACAAATAAAATACTATACGAATAAACAAATGATTATTTAAAGAAGAAGACTAAAGGGTGAGTTGAGTTGGTCTTGGTCCTAGGGTTTAAAATCAGCTTGCTCTCCGAAGACAACGAATCAAAGTCTTCTTCTTCTTCTTCCTATTCCTCGTACGAACTCGCCAGATTTCTTTGTCCTCACTCAAGGTAAAATCACTTTCTAATTCTCAATTTCTCAATATTATTGCGTGCTTTTCCGAGAACAATCGTTGTAAAGGATTTAATTAAACGCGTTCCAATTTGCCTATGATGATTCTTAGTTCTTTCATTGTTCGTTAGGGTTAGGGATGCGTCGGAACAGCCCTGCCTACTACAGCCCTCCGCGGCGAGGATACGGCGGTGGTGGCCGAGGAGGAGGAGGAGGAGGGTCCGGCAGGAGGGGGTTCGGTGGAGGCAGGCGCAGGGACAGCAATGGGAGCCTCTTGGTTCGTAACATTCCCCTCGATTGCAGACCCGAGGAGCTTCGTGTCCCTTTCGAGCGATTTGGACCTGTTCGTGATGTTTACATACCCAAGGATTATTACTCTGGGTGAGTCACTCACTCATCTCAATTAAGAGTTTTTTTTTCAGAACAACTAGGGTTTATTACAAATTAAGAGTTGTTTAGAGAAAGTTGTGCTTTTGTTTTCAAACTGAAGGGAGGTTGTTGAGTAGTTGATTGTTTCAGGGTGTCGAAGCGCTGCTGGGTGCAGATGTTAGCCTTGATTTTGATTTAGGTCATGTTTGGATAAACTTCTCAAGCGTCACTTTAAGGAGAAGAAAATAAGATGAAATGAAATAAGCTTATTTCATTTTTTTATTTTTATTTTATTCTCTTATAAGTGCTATGAGAAGTTTAACCAAATAGTCCTAAGTGTGTTTTTTTCTTAAATTTTGGATTGTTGAATTGATCTTGGACTGGTTTGTCAGGGGGTATGTTTGTTTGAAATTGTTCAAGTTAAAACAAGACCAAGCCCCAAGTTTGAAGAGGAGATCTACTCACTCTTTTAACAAATTGGTCCTCAAGTTTGTTAGTGTTCATACTTCAAACCAAGAGAAATTATATAATTAAACAACACAATGAATGCAAGATTGGTTGGTTGGTTCTTGTCCCAATTGAAGGCTTCGTGAGGAGGTTTTTTTAGTTTGTGGTTGTGAGAGCTTTGTGCTCAAGTGCTTCTTGTAAGTACAACGAGAGAGTGTTGAAGAATTTTTGAAGTCTCTTCCATTTACTTTTGAGTGCAAGTAAAGGAAATGCCCGGACAACTAAGCTTTGGATATTTAGAGGATTTAGTAAATTCAGCAACCACTGCTGTGTGCGTGTTTCAAGTGTGTAAAGAAAGCATATTCTACAATCTGTCTCTGCCAATGTTTTTCTAGTAGTGTTGGAATGAAGCTTCACTTTTTTCCCCATACAGAGAACCTCGAGGCTTTGCATTTGTGCAGTTTGTGGATCCTTATGATGCCTCAGAGGCACAGTACCATATGAATAGACAGATATTTGCTGGAAGGGAAATATCTGTAGTTGTGGCTGAAGAGACGAGAAAAAGACCAGAGGAGATGCGCCACAGGACTAGTAGGTTCAGGTATTTCTTTTGCTTTTTCATCCGTGTCTGCTCCAATCATGTGATGGAATACAAAACTTTTGGTTTAACTGTTTCCCTTAAAATATATTTATATTGTTTTTGCATTTTACAGAGGACCAGCAGGCTATGGAGGGCGAAGGTCTTCTCATTATGGTAATGTCACTTTTAAAATATATAACCGTGTTAGATTTAAAGTTCTGTTCCACCTGCAATTGTAATGCATTTTTTTCTTCTGTCACATTAGAAATTCTATTCTTGTTTGTTGAATTTGAGAATGAAATTATAGTTTGAGGGATGGATATTTTCTTATCTTATTGAATTGATAATCTGATCATCTTTGTTTTGTTGATTAGCATCAGATATCTTCAAAAGATTGTTCCTTTGTCCTGATTCTGTATGGTTCCAATAATGAATCTTAAGTCTAGACTATTTCTTATTTTAGTCGGAATTAGTGTCAGTGGATTTAAGCCCTATATTTTTAATGTAATTTTTTGTAGTTCTGTAGCAAGACTGAGTACCCTTAAGTTCTATTGTTATATTGATTGCTCCAGTTATTAATTGTGAGGATTTCTGAGCCTATATGAAACATTCCTGTCTTTAATTTAATTAACATGCTGGGTTTAGTTAGCTTACTGACAACCATTTTAAGGAGTTGAAGACTGTCCTTGCTCGAGTGCTGGATCCCATCAATGATTGTTATGATGGGGATCCAGACATTGCTACCTTGCCAAGGTGTTGATGGCCGGCAGCCAATTTTTCATTGCCTGAGGACATGTTTTTTTCATAATAATCTGCTTCGCATCCACCTCAAATTTTGGTGAATCATATAATAATATGTTAGGTTCCACTTTTTAATAATACCAAATTTCATGCATCTTATTAAATTCAGTATTAATAATTAATTTGTTTCACTGGATGCTCTCATTTATTTGAAGAATTGCGCAATATTGAAATTTTGTTCTTCTGTTGGCCCAAATGTGAAGTGGCACTGCTTTGCATTTCTTATCAAGACTACTGGCTTTTGGTTATCAGGGCGTTCTCGATCTCGCTCTGTTACAAGATCACGCTCACCACCTTATCACTCTGGTTCTAGGAATCGATATCGCTCAAGGCATGTTTCTTTGAAGAGTCTTCATTTTATTGTCCACGGAAGCATGTAATAATGCTTTTAATTGGTCTTCACCAGGTCCTATTCACCTGCTCCAAGACGGCAAAGTGATTACTCTGTTTCCCCTAGGAGGCCAGCTGAGCACCCCAGATCACCGAGAGGTCCTCCCAGGGAGAGGGATGGTGATCAAAAGCGTAGGTCTTATTCTCCTGCTTATGGCAATGCTATTGAACAGAATCAAAGCAATGGATATGCTGAGTGAGTCCATTAAATTTTCTGTATAGCTTCTTTACTTGACTGTGTCTGGTTTTTTTCCACTACTTGTGTGTTTACACTATGTATTATCATTCTATGAAAAGGAAATCTATGTACAAGTCTGACGCTGATCGTGGTCAGTGGAAGTCATCTAGATCACCACCTGGATCTCGATCAAGATCTGCTGAATTGTCACCAAGGCGTGGAAGATGAGGTAAAATGTTCAAGAGTAGGACTTTTTTTATATTTGGAGATTGGTTTTTCTTTAGGTTTGATTTTGTTCTGATTGATTTTTTTTGTGCTGGTTGCAGGTCGCTGGCAATGTGCTGCTAGGCTTCTGTACATTTCCTGCAACTTATCGTGACATTTGCAAAATCCTGTATTTTACTAAAGTTTGCGAATATGATGGATGAATGTATAATAATTATTTGATGTGCGGGTTTTATATTTGGATATTTTGAACTTCTAGAACTTACCGTGAATGATGAATTGTTGAGTTTGTTTTATGACTATGTTTTCAATTTGACTGCTGCTGTTGTATGAGCTTGTCACTTAAGTACATATTGCAAACTAAATAGTTATCTGGTCACAAAAATAAAATGCTACACTTAGAAGGAATTTGAAAGTGAAATTTGCACCTTGTTTGGATAAGCATTTTTAAGTATTAATTTGGGTAAAGACTGTTAAAATCTTTTGGAGACCATAATTTTTTTGAATAAATTGGAGTTGCCTTAAGATAATTCTTATTTGACTTTGAAGTTTATTAAAATCTGATAATAATTCAATCCCTAATAAAAATAAAGGGACAAAACTTATTATTTATTGCCTGGGTTTAAGTGAAATTTTAAGTTAATTCGAACATAGCAACTCCAATTTATAATAACTATCCTTGAATAAACTGTGTTCATCATGCTTATATAGCCGAGAGGTTACAAAAATATTTTCAATGGAAGAATTTAATTTGTGTGCTTCGCTTTATTTTAGTTTTCTGTTTATTTTTTCATAAATTCAAGAATATTCATTAATTTTTATTGTAGAATCTAATTTTAATTTTTTAGTGAGTCATCTTATTCCTTTACTCACAAAATTTCTCATTTTGACTTAAAAAATTGTTTTTAATTTGAATATTATTTTTAATTGGTTTGTAATTGTAGCAGATATGCTTTTACAAGAACTCTATTTCATTTGTTCTAATGGTATTCTTTAAGTTGCTTTAACTTTTAGAATAAAGAATCTACGTATTGTCAAAAATTAATAATTAAGAATTTACGTTAGTAACTATAATGGAGTTACTTGTTTTTAAATGTTTTTTAAAAAACTGATATATTTTCTAGAAGTTCTTACTTTATTATTTTTTTTAAATTATTGTAATTGTGTAAGGAAATTATCAGTTACTATAAGTAAATTGAAGTAGTTTATGAAAATAAACTAAAAATTAATAAAATAAACTTGTCAAGCACACTCAATCTGTTGTTAGTTAACTTGAATTTGAGTTGCTATATAATAATTGTTAATGAAGTTCTAAAAGTTTTATACTTAGTACATTATTGTGCTTTCGTTAATTCTTCAATCGATAAAAGCGGCTTGTATATAATATATAACTAAAATTAATAAAATAATTCAAAAATGAAAACTAAATGATAAGAATTCTATATTTAATATCTTAAAAATAAAAAATATAATATATTTAAGTAATTATGATGATTAAATAAAAAGTACTAAATATCAGAATTATTATAATATCCTGTTGAATAGAAATAGAATGCTTAATATGAATTTTCAGAATATTAAAGTTGTCAAACTAAACATTTCCGTGTTATCTTGGGTTGACTCAGATATAGCAGGTCGTGTGATTATTCTACAACCCATCTTCATCTTCTAGAGCCAATTGAAAAAATGGAATTAACAGAGAGTAGTTGTTCCTGTCATTATCATTTTTCAGTTGAAACATTAATTTATGTGTGACCGTGATCTGAGGTCATAAGAAGGTTTCTAGAAACGAAAAAAAAAGGAACTTAGATGAAGTTAGTTTATGTTTTTTGTTTTTTGACAAAAAGTTTGTTTATGTTTTTGCTATCAAATTCTTAAACTAATTAGTATAACTATATATTTTTAAAATTTTTATAACATATTTTAAATGGAAATTATTTAATGGTATTGTAAAATATAAATATGCTATTATTTGATATGAGAAATTCCCAGATCATATTTGTCATTTTGTGTTTATTTATCTATTTTCTAATAAATTTTAATCAGACCTTGTACATTTCGTCCTCGTTTGTATCACAGGCTGCTCATTTTGCTATTTAAGATTTCTTTCTTCCTTCAACGTAAAACCAGGGAAGATTCTATTTCATTTCCTTGCCAACTTAGAGAGAGAGAGAGAGAGAGAGAGAGAGATGGCAATTGGGTTCATGGAGGTGCAGCTGGTGAAAGCAAAGGGTCTTCAAGAAACTGATATCTTTGGTACATCACATCTTTTGCTCAGATTTTTATGTTTACACACCATGCTCTTTTGATCAGATTTAAACTTTTTCTTATTCTAAAAATGGGATTTTCCAAAAAACATTCATTCATCCATTATGTTTAATTCCTTGTTAAACTTCTGATCTGAGTCATCTGACATTTCAACTCTCAATTCCTTGAGTCCAATTTGTTTAACTTAGATGGACTCAAGGCTCTACCATGATGATTTTCTTCTGCTTTCAAAACAATTTAATGAAATGATCAAATGCATGCAAGTTTTAATACCTTTCTGTTCTCTGATTCTTACAAGGTTCTGTTTATTTTTTGATAATCTGTTTTCTTTGTTGATAGCTCATATGGACCCGTATGTCCTGTTACAATACAAAGGTCAAGAGCGCAAGAGCAGTGTAATGCATGGTTAGTTCTGTGTTCTATTGTTCATTTTCGTTGAAATTTGTATAGCATTTCCAATCATAATCGGAAATGCGTGGAATTTCATGATTTTTGTGTTTCATGTGCTAAATTGTAGAACTTGACATGGAGGGATAGGTGAAAAAGAAACTTTTAATTGTCACCAATTACCATGAAAAGGAAACATAATATCTGAATGGTGTTTCACATGTGACATGTCATTGATAGATATGATTTCTTAAACTGTTTTTTCTTTTTCTTTTTCTTGAAGTACTAGGTTCACTAATGTTAATGTAGTTCATGATTAGCTGGACTTACGAGGTAAGCTTCTCCAAACCAAAGTTGAATTACCTAAAGATAGTTGTTAATTTCCCCAAAAGAGAACAAGGATAATTTTGGAGAGATGTACATATTTCACACAAATATGGACTCGGTTTAAAATTCTTCTTTAAACTGTGTAGTTCATACAAGATATTGGATCCACTTACCTAAACAGCAGATTCAAACAAACTACCTCAAAACTTGTGATAAGCTTTTAGTGTTGTGTAAAATTACTGAAATATTTAATTCTGCTTGTGAGATTGCAAGAGTGGAAAAAGGAAATATGAAGCAAGAAAATTATTAGACTAAATCTATACTGGACATGCAGTTCATCTGCAAGTGGTATGCTGATGCAATCTGTTGTTTGTTTCCTTATTTTTCTTATGAAGGAATTAAAAAATGTTGTAATTAGATGCTTAGAGCTTAAGAGTCTCACGCCAAAAGGGCATCACTGGAGGGAATAAGAATTAAGAATTTTGTCAGACATGGGGTTTGCTTTCCTTTACCCCCCTCTCCCTTCCCTTTGTGTGTATTTCACTATGAACCAAACTTAAATGCAGTGGCATAAGTGTTTTTAGTATTGTTCTCAAATCAGAGTTGGAGTTTCACTTTGCTAATCTGTGTTGACCTTTAACGAAAACCTTTATTAGATAGATTACTAAGGTGAAACTCCAATTCTGATTGGAAAATAATAGTTAACACCTATGGAACTGTAACTAAGCTTTGTCCTTTTACTATTTCCTTTGTAGAAGGAGATGGCAAGCAAAGCAGAAAAGTTTGCTCTTTTCCTTTTTTCAATTTAAAGTATCAAACAAACACATACATGCACCACTAAAAGAAATAGTGCATATTATATTACTAGCCTTAAAGTAACATAAATGCTAATAAAAACTGAGATGAATTTTCAGTTTTTTGCCATTAATAAGGTTTATGGTTAGTTGACTTTATTTAATGATGCAGAGGGGGGCAGAAATCCCATATGGAATGAGAAATTTGTATTCAGGGTGGAATACCCTGGATCAGGTGATCAATACAAGCTCAACCTTAGAATCATGGACAAGGATGTATTTTCCGCGGATGACTTTGTCGGCCAGGCTACGTAAGTCTTCAATAGCTTCTTAAATTAAGTGCATTAGTCTTCAATAGGTTCTAAAACTTTCATGTTAACATTTTGCTACGGATCTAATTAAGAATTTTGATTCCTTTTTATCCAATGAAGAAGGGTGGCACAAAATGCAAAATCAGGACACCCTTACTTCCACTAGGTCATGAGAAAAAATATCATCAAGCATATCCCTACTTTATTTCTTCTTCATAAAAAAGGATCAATTTTCTCTATCCAGAATCTATGTGAAGGATTTATTGGCAGAAGGAGCAGAGAACGGATCAGCTGAGCTTCGTCCTCACAAGTATAGTGTAGTTCGAGCTGACCAGTCTTATTGTGGAGAAATTGAAGTCGGTATAACTTTCACCCGAAAGGTAACCTCTTTATAGCTTGCTGATATTTCTTGTTATGCAAACAACTGCAAAGAATATAAGTTTTAGTTCCTATGAAACAACATCTAGTTATGATGCATAATGATAAATTTGAAATGAAGCTAGTAAAAAGGTAGTATATGATATCTAAGTTTCTTTAATGTTGTTCTTGGAATTCACAGGAAGAGGAATATATTGAAGATGATGTTGGAGGATGGAAGGAAAGTTGCTTTTAGTTCAGTGTGCTTCAGATATGGAGTTTGGAATGTAACATGGTTTCATGGAGACAACTCTTCTTAAGTCTTTTCTGTATGTAGTTGAATATGCATAGGATTTGAAATCCTTTCTGTGTTTATGATGTGATGAAAACACTTGGCATTGTTATGACAGTTGTTAATGAGTTTAACCATTGTAATCAAAACTAATCATCACACAAGGAGTAAAATGTACATAATAATTACTTGGAAGTCAGGTCTGATTAAAACTCTGAGATTATATTTTTCTGTTTCAGTTTGATACCTTGAATCTTCCTTTGTCAAAATGCAATTAGGTGGCAATTTTTTCACAAGAAATGCTCCTTTTAGTGTTCTGTATTCTTGGGCCATTTTGAAAATATGGAATCACTTATCTACGTATGATTGACTTTGAACTGGATTTGTATCTAATTAAAAAAATTGTAATAATTCTTACTTTATAATTAATTCTTTTGAGTACTTAACATTTTCAAATGCTAATAAAAATAGTTATTGTATGCAAATAGATTTAAATTTTAGAACTTTATATAAAATTATCAAATGATAACTAAGATATTTGTAATACATATTATTATTGTATAAACTCTTCCTTCATTTGGTTTATGAAGGAAAGTGAAAGGAAAAAAGAGTAAAAAAATGAGATGATTATTTAGGTTGTTTGTAGTTGTGTGTAGTTAGCAATTTAGCATTACTCTTTCATCATTATATATAATGATGTGATTATATGAGTAAATAGTTATAGTTTTGTTATTTATGAAGAAGTTATGCTATATAAAAGTCTAATTGTTTGATTCGTTCCAAAAAAATAGGCCAGTTGTAGATCTTCCATAGTGACTATTGGCAAGTCATGTAATGAGTTTGAACTGGTCATCAACACTTACATGATAAAGACAAATTGAATAACGGTATGTATGACATAAAATAAAAATAGGTTTGACGTGTCATCACTAATCAGTTCTTTAGACAAACTGATTCTCTCCCGAGAAAAGGATTGGTCTTCAAAACGAGTTTGGTACAGGAACGAGAGGGCAAAAAAAGTCTAATTCTTCAATACTTCTCGAAGTTAAACATAAATTATCATCAATACTAGATGAGCCTATATATAATTTAAATTAAATTTGATACTTATAACTGCATTAACTAATTAGATAACATTTATAAATTTGATAATAATTATCATAAAAATCAACAATTTTAAATATGACAATATATAAATAATTGATACTATTAAAATATTTTCATTAATAATGTATTTCAATTAATTCATATAATTCTCGTCATGATTCAATTAATATATTATAACAAGTCTGTATTTTTTTTATTCAGCAAAAAATAAATCTTTTGGATTCTAAGTGAATTTTTTTATAGGTTTAATCTAATATAATTTCATCAATATTCTCATTTCAATTTTTTTTACTTTTTAAACTGCAAAATTATTAGTCAAAATATTATAATTAAATCATTTCAACATTTCATTTTAAAACTTCATTCAACAGTGACAATAATTATAAGTATTATAAATAAATCTAATATTTTAAGTTAGTTACTATTTTTAGTGAGGTATTGATTTTTTTCATTAATACTAGCTTTGCGTTATCTTCAATTTTAAAATCAAATTGAAACCATAAACTAATATTAAAATATTCACCAAAATTCAAAACCCTTTTAACATTAATATCATAGTTTTTTTTTTCAATTCATCCTCATCTAAAATTATAAGTTAATTTTCAATTTACCACACGAAGTTGCTAATGTGATTTTTTTAGCAAGGTATACTAGTAGCACATAGCAGTCCTTTCTGACCACTCCCCGCAAAACAAGGTAGCAGCCCTCGTGGCCCCGTGGGTAATAATAGTTTTACCAAGCCATTTACTTAGATACTATAGATTATGTATATTTTTCATAGAAAAGAGCACTTAGTTGTCCTTTTAACTATTTACTAATGCCAAATGACATTAATTATTTGCTTAGGTTATGGAAATGAGAAGATAGACCAAGCTTGAGGTGTGTGGCTGACCGCGTTTGGTCCAATTCATACTTTGATTTTGTACATTGCCAAAGTCTTGGTCTTGGTCCTATTAATGGCTCATTGAGGATACTATATAAACAACCCCAAGGTTACAACTACTTCCAATTCCAACTTTAACTCTCATAACCCTAAATCAGAGACACTTCTTAAGCACGTTGTAAGAATTTGCTGACTTAGAATCTTCAGAGAGAGACAAAGATAGACTCGGAGACATGGCAATTGGGTTCATGAAGGTGCAGCTTGTGAAAGCAAAAGGCCTGCGTGACACTGATATCTTTGGTATTAACAAGTGCCTGTCTTATTTTGTTTTCAAAAATTGCGTTTGTTTCTTTATATATATGTGCTCTTATTCTTAATAACCAAAGATGAAAAATAAAACTATTTATATCAAAGACCAATATGTTCTGATTTTTCATCTTGCTTTATTTTTTTCTTTTGAAACTCAAATGAGCGAATAAAAAGTTTTTAGTACATGTTTTATTAAGCTAATTTGTAAAAAATAGTTGTTTACATTTTTCAGATTTCTAGAGTAATTAAAATAAACGATTATATTTTTTTTAGCATTTAGCTGAATCAAACATGCCATTAATAATATGTCCAATTATGGTTGTCTTATTTAACTCCTTAATTACCAATTCTATCAAGGTTAATTTGGGTCATTTGTTCTTTTACTTTGTTGATAGGTAAAATGGATCCCTATGTTTTGATACAATACAAAGGCCAAGAGAAGAGGAGTGCTGTTGCTAATGGTACGTTTTGCCGTATATATACGTTTTGTCGTTTTCTTTTTGTACTGTACTCTAAATCTCTAGTACATATATCAAACGCACCCTAAATCTCGAGACACTTTAACAATGTGCATGTTAATTTAGTAACGATCGAGTTTTTCAGTCCATTTTTTATAGTAACGAGTTCATTTAGCCAGACTTCAAGAAATATACTCGACCAAATAAAAAAGGTATCCTGTGACAACAATTAATCTAGAATCTAGGCACTAAATGCAAAATAATATATGGTGACAAGAACTATTTTTTGCAAATTTTTGCTCTTGCATGGAGAAATTACCGTCCACAATTGTTCTTAAAAACTTATTTGTGATATGTACAAGTCAATAACAGGAAATGCACGTTTGGGTTTACAAAAATAAACCAAATTTAGCTTAAAATCAAACATATGAATTAAATTTTAAAATCAAATCACTTTTGTTTTTCAAAATTAATTTTATTTTTTTACCAAATTAGTTTCCGAACCAATTTACAAACAAAATCAAATTTAGTTCAAAATTGATTTTTTTTTAAATTCAAAATCAATTTTGGAACTAGTTTTTAACTAAACTATTTTTTAAAAGTAAATCAAACGAATCCACCAACATTATTTAGATCTTTTAAGTATAACTTGACTTATTTAAACTAGATTTTTTCCATAGCCATAAATTATAATGATCATAAATGCCTTATTGCAATGAGAAAAATTAAAAAAATGGAGATGCATAAAAATATATCATTAGAGAAGTTTTGTAATGCTTATGCCTTATGGGTTTTAAATTTTTGCTGAATGAACTCTTTTATGGTGTTTTGTGTAGGCCAGGGTAAAAATCCTGTATGGAATGAGAAATTTATCTTCAAAGTAGAATATCCTGGATCAAGCAATCAACACAAGCTCATCCTCAAAATTATGGATAAAGACTTATATACAGACGATTTCGTCGGAGAAGCAATGTAAGTACTTCAGTGACTTCATGTTATCTCATGACTAATGTTGTTCTTGTGGGTGAATAAGCTTCACTATTTATATTATAAATAGAAATTGTTATCTATAATCTTAAGCAAGCCTATTTTTTGTTAACTTGTTCACAGTTTAAAAGAGAAATTGGTTTTTTTTTTTTTGTTGTTTGTAGAATCCATGTAGGGGATTTACTGGCCCAAGGAGTAGAGAATGGAGGAGCTGAGTTACCGACTCTCAAATATAGAGTGGTTCGTGCAAACAAGTCTTATTGTGGTGAAATTGATGTTGGTGTTACTTTTACCCGAAAGGTATATTCTTCATATTTAATGACTTTTGTAAAGTGTGTTGTGTACATATATCTTATCAATGCAAACATACTTATTATTCAAAACATGCATATACAAATCACATGCTCTACTTAATTTATAATCCACAGAGTAATTAACTAAATGTTAATGATATGTTTGCATAAGTAGTAATGAAATTTATGTTTATTTCCTGCTTGGCTAACTTAATTTTTTTGTCGGAATTCGTGTAGGTGGAAGATAAATTTGTGGAAGGAGACATAGGAGGATGGAAAGAAAATGACCACTATCTATTGTAGATTAGCATGGCTAACATATAAAAACCATGTGTAAATTGGAAGTAGTTTCGGATTGTCATTTTATAACATATTTATCATTTTCAATGTCATATTATTTCATTCTTTAATTTTATTATTTTGTACAAGCATGAGCCAGATGCATTTAAGAAACAGTTGTAGTATCAAATTAGTTTGTATCATTCCTATAATAATTTATACTTTTTATATTATTCTCATTATCGCAAATCCCAATGTTCAATTCACCTTTTATTTTGATAACTGATCATGAATTTTAACTTATTTTATATTCACTCCATCCTAAAATAAATGTGTTAGTTTACACAAGGCACAAAAAAGTTAATAAATGAAGGAGTGTAATAATTTTTACAAAACCAACCTTAGTAATATTAATTCCACTCCGTTCATGAAAAGAAAACAGTGCCATGGGGGACAGAATTGAGCAGTACGTACACAATAAGCCACATCGGTTCCACCATCAACGATGAAAGCTTCCAAGAAGAAGGGCCAAAACCAAACTAAACTTAACTAAACCCAATCCCCTTCTTTTGTTATTCCTTTCCCATTATATATGCATGCACTCTTATATTCACAACCTCTCTTTGGTCAACGAGGACTTAATTTCGCGAGGAGAAATCCGATGAAAGCAACACCAAGGAATATAAACAGTGGTGTGGAGGCGGTGAAAACAAAAAGATGAGGGATATTTGATTCAGTTTTTAAATTAAAGTATTAAACATTGATTCTGTATTTAATTAATTAAAACTTGATTTTGTTTTGCACGTGGCATACGTTGTACCACAAGTTCCAAAGAATAATAGCCAGCTTACTCATCATACAGTTTAGCTGCACAGAATAATAGCCAATTGCATTTTACTGTTTGCTTTGATTTGTTTAATGTGATAGAGTCTGTTATATACTATATGTTTTTGGTCTTAGGCAATAATATGTATAGTAATAATTAAAAGTTTATTTCACTGAGTTTCGTTACATAAACTATATAAATTTAATATTTAATTATATAAAATAGTCCACCTCGAAGTTAAGCATATATGGATTATCGCAAGACTATGCATATAGATATTTATTTTATATAATTAAATTTTACCGATAAATAAATTTTTTAAATATATAAATTAAGTTATAATTGAAATTCATAATAATTCACCAAAAAAATTAAAATTCATAATAAATAAATGATTTTGAATATATTAATTATATTTAAAATTATTGAACATTTCTTTAAAAAATATTAAAATTTAATTTAAAAAAGAAGATAAAAGAAAATATATCAAAAGTAAAAAATAGTTAAGAAGACCAAGCAAACTCGATAACTTCAATCTAATGGAATTTTTTTTGTCCGAAGTCATCAGAGATCATGAATATCTCAATACATTAAATCAGAGATTAATTTTATTCATAGTATAACTGTTATTAGTCAAAAAAAATTATATACATTAATAACGAACACAATTCTCTCACAGTCCCACTAAATAGATGGTTATTGCTTGTTGCACTCCCATGTTAATTCATGTATTCTGGATTTTTTTTTAATCTATCATGATGGTTATTTCGAAATTCAAAAAGGAAATGTATTTCAAAATGTAATTTTACATTCTGGAAGAAAAAAGAAGTGCATGAAACAATAATCTAAATAGTGCATTCTCTCACATGTAAACATAATGAGATATTATATCATTATGTCAATAATTTAAATTTAATATAATCAAACTTAAATTTCATTAATTTAGATTAAAAAAATCGTTTATAAAATTTGAAAAATAAACATTTAAACTTAATTCGATTCAATTTAATCTGATGAGACCAAACCCAATCCATGGTGATCCAAAGTAATAGTTTCCAACGCAGTTGCTAGTCATAATCTCAATCAAGTTTATGTACGTTCTGAGAACAATATGACCAAACTGGGTCAGAATGGACGTTATAAATTTGACCGTTGAATAATAAATCTCACGAAAGGGAGGGCTCATGTTTTTTACGCAAGACAAATATTAATCACACGACGTTACTAATTAATGTGAATTATATATTTAGCAAAGTAGCAGCCCTTCTGAATCCCCCAAAAAAAGTAGCAGCCCTGATGGAGTATTTTACCAAGCCATTTAGTTTTCCTTTAATTAATTATTTACAAATAGCAAATGACATTAATTTTTTGTTGGCTGACCGCGTGTGCTACTGCTAATCCTATTGGTACTTTGATTTTGTACAATGCCAAAGTCTTGGTCCTCTTACTTCTTCCAACTTTAACGCTCATAACCCTAAAATATAGCACGTACCTAGTAAGAATTTGCTGAATTAGAATATATATATATATATATATATATATATATATATATATTAAGAGGGATCCACTTAATTCAAGAAGAATTACTCTTTATTTTCACCATCCAATTTCTTAAAATTCAATGATTATAATAAGTAATTAATCTTAATATATATATTCTTGTGGAACATTGAGTGATAAAGACAAACTTCATATATAACATCATGAAACCAAATAAATTAAAAATAGGTTTGACATGTTATCACTCATCGCTTCATTAGACAAACGGATTCTCTCAAGAGATAAGGATTGGTCTTCAAAACGAGCTTGGTACAGGAACTAGAAGAAAAAAAATAGTCAAATTCTTCAATACTTCTCGAAGTTAAACATGAATTATCATCAATACTAACTAATCCCATATAGTATAAATTAAATTTTTTGATACAGTATAATTATATTGACTAATTGGATAGCATTTATAAATTATAAAATAATTATCATTAAAATATATACTTTTTAATAGTATATGACAACTTATAAATAAGTTATAATGTAAAAAATGTTTAGATTAATAATACATTCCAATTAAATTCGTATAATTCTGTCTCATGATTCGACTAATAGATTATATCAAGGTTGTAGTTTTTGGATTTTGAGTGAAATTTATTTTTTATGTTTAATCTAATATAATTTCAGAATATTATCGTATTATTTTTTAACTGTAAAATTATTAGTCAAAATATTATAATTAAATTATTTCAATATTTCATTTTAAAAATTTATTTTAACAGTGACAATAATTTTAATATTATAAATAATGTTTAATATACAACTTAATTATGAGGTATTGATTTTTTTCATCAATACTTGTATTTTGCTACTTTAAAATTTAAAATTAAATTGAAACCATAAACTAATATTCAAATATTCACCGAAATTCAAAAACCTAATTTTAATATTAATATAATATATTATAAATAGTGTACTAATGTGAATTGTTTGGCAAGTTAGCGCATGCATGGCAGCCTTTCTGACCCTTCCCTCCAAAAGAAGGTAGCAGCCCTCGTGGATAATAAAAGTTTTACCAAGCCATTTACTTAGATACTATAGATTATGTATAATTTTCATATAAAAAAAGAGAGTACTATATTAGAAAATCATCTAACTGTGTTAAACGTTATTGTTATTAGGGATCCTTTAATTATTTGCTTAGCTTTTGGAAATGGGAAGACCAAGCTTAAGGTGCGCGTGGCTGACCGCGTTTGGTCATATTCGTACTTTGATTTTGTAGAATGCCAAAGTCTTGGTCTTGGTCCTATTAAATGCTCGTGCTAAGGATACTAGCTATATAAACAACGTCGAGGTTACCACTCCTTCCAACTTTAACTCTCATATTCATAAGCCTAAAACAGATACTTCTAAAGCCTAAGAATTCGGTGAATTAGAATATTCTTTACCCTTGAGGGAATTAAGAGACAAGATATGACAATTGGTTTCATGGAGGTGCAGCTTGTCAAAGCAAAAGGCCTGCATAACGCTGATATCTTTGGTATATATTAACAACTACAGTACTTATATCGAAGACCAATTTGTTGTTCTTATTTTTCTTTTCCCTAAAAACTCAAATGAATGGATAAAAAGTTTAGTATATGTTTGATTCAACATAATTGTAAAAAACAAATGTTTATATTTTCAGTTTTCTAAAAGAGTTCTTAACAATAGACGATTATATATTTCTTTAGAATTAAGCTGAACTTCATGTTATTAATAATTTGTCCAAATGGGCAAATCAAATGGCACTGTCTTATTTAACTCGTACTTACCTATTCTAAGTTTCTAACAAGGTTTCGGGTTATTTATTCTTTTACCTTGATGATAGGTGAAATGGACCCATATGTTCTGATGCAGTACAATGACCAAGAGCAGAGGAGTAGTGTCGCTATTGGTACGTTTTGGCTTAATCAAGTCCATATTTAAATCTCCCTTAAAACAAGTTATCTATTCTTTTGCTTTATTATTTCAAAGAAATTAACTTAGCTATATATAAATCTAGACACACTTTAATTCAATAATGTGCATGCATGGCATATTAGTTGTGCAAATTATTTCTTAGCTTAAACTGCGTGTTCATGCGAGTCAAAATGACTTGATCTAGTTTCGAGTTAATTTAGCCAGGCTTACGAAATAAACATGACCAAATAAAAGATGTACCCTGTGACAGCAACTAATCTAGAATCTAGGCAGTAAATGCCAAATAATATGTTGACAAGAACCAATATACGGAGTGCTTGCAATTTTTTTAATTTTCTCTTGCATGGAGAAATTACAGCCTACAATTGTTCTTGATATCTTATTTGTGATATGTAGAAGAAAGTAACAGGGTATGCATCATATGGGTTTACAAATATTAAACCAAATTTAATTTAAAATCAAATATAAGTATTAAATTTTAAAATCAATCTTTTTTTTCAAAATTAATTGTTTTTTCTACCATTTTTTTAATTAAACCGATTTATATAGCAAAACAAACTTAGTCCAAAATTGATTATTGAACTTATTTTTCATTCAAAATCAATTTAAAAAATAGTTTTTAATTTAAACTAATTTTTCAACCAAAACTAGTTTTAAACAGTTTAACATTCGTCTCAAAATTGAATTTTGTAAAAGAAAAAAAGTGAATTTAAAACCAAAATTGGTTAATTGAGCCATTTTTAATAAATATATCAAATTAGTTTAAAATTTAATTCACATTATTCAGATTTTTTAAGTATGATTTGATTTAGTTTAATTGGCTAACCCTAAATAAAAATGACCTTAAAAGTATTATTACATTCAGATGCAGTAAAAATAAAATAAAATCATGAGGAGATGCATAAAAATGTCATTAGAGAAGGTTTTTAATGCTTAAATATAGTTTTATTTTATTGTTTTTCTAAACAGTCTTTCTTCTATATATGGTGTTTTGCGCAGGCCAGGGCACAAACCCAGTATGGAATGAGAAATTTATGTTCAAAGTTGAATACCTTGGATCAGGTGACAAACACAAGCTCATTATCAAAATTATGGACCAAGACCTATATACGGATGAGTTCGTTGGACAAGCCACGTAAGACTTCATTATAGTTAATTAATGTCATATCATGATTAGTGTTGCTCTCGTGTTGATTTTCTTAATTAATTTGTTGCCAATTATTACATGATTTACTAGCCGTCTTACTACCGGTTTGATTAAGCAATGTGCTTATTTCTCACGTATACAACAAAAAATTAATTGCAAAAAAGGTTAGGACGAGACCCAATTTTCATACTTGATTTATTTTGGCCTACTATAGTGCATATATAGGAAAGACATGCATGACTTGATTTGAAATGATTGCATGTGAAATGGTGAGAAAATGAATATTGAATTGTATCCCCAAACCCAAAAGAAGCATATAATAATTCATTAATAGTAATTCATCTATAATTCTAACTAAGCTTCAATATTTTAATGGTTCTGTATGTAGAATCCTTGTCAAGGATTTATTGGCCCAAGGTATAGAGCATGGAGGAGCTACGCTACAAACTCTCAAGTATAGAGTGGTTCGTGCAAACAATTCTTACTGTGGCGAAATTGATGTTGGTGTTACTTTCACCCCACAGGTATTATTCATATTTAATGACTTTCACATATATATACGTTACATGTTGTACTTATGATTCAAACAACTGTAAAAGAAATCACATGTTATAACTTGGTTGATTTTAATCTTTGTTGAAATTTGTGCAGGTGGAAGAAGAAATTGTAAAAGAAGATATAGGAGGAAGGAAAGAAAGTGACCACTGTCTACCATAACAGATTAGAAGGGCCAAGATATAAAAACCAAGGGCAAATCACAAGTAGTAGTTTTGGTTAATTTGGATTTTCATTGGACTGTAACATATTTAATCATTTTCAGTTTCATATTATATTTCATTTTTTATTCTTTTTAGCAAGAACAATGCAAAGATACATGTAATAAATTGTTGTGCCATCAAACTAGTTTGTATTATTACTCTAATTTATACTTATTAGATTATTTTCATTATTCCAAATCTGCATTCTCAATTCACCCTTCAACTCTATTATCTGTCATCAATTTTAACTTGTATTTATTTGGAAAAATAAAATAAGTACTATAAATTTTAATTAATTTTGATGGTTAATCTAATTTTGAGGGGGGGGGGGGGCATTTGCAAAAATTAGATTAGAATTACTTTGATGAAAAAATCATATGATTCAATGAGTGTTTGATTTTATAATCCAATCAATATATTTTATTTTAGTTTGGATTGGAATTTTTTAAAATAAATTATAAATATTAAAATAAAATGTGAAATACAAAAAATAAGCAAACATCAAATATCATATTCTATATATAACTCGTAACATAGTTCAAAATATAAGTTCAAATTTATAACTTGAAGATAACCTTCCTATCTCTTAAAAAAATAAATAATAAATATCTAACACACGAATTTTTAAATACATGACCAGGCACAATACATTTTTCTCAATTTGAATGGGATCAATTTTAAACATAAAAATCGAAAATCTATCCAATTCAATAAAAAGTTTTTTTTAAAATATTTTTTACTATCATTTTTTCAATTTGGTTACTATGATTTAGATGGTTGATCAAGACACCTAATTTTGAGGTCATCTTGTCAACAATATTCCCAAAACATCAAATAAGGAATTAGTACTTTAAAAAGAAAAATATTTCATTATTTTTGTATACATCCATCACTCATTTTTATCTTTTTTTATTACATTATTCATCTTATTATATATACGGTGCTGGATTTGAGTGGGCTTATCAGGCTATATTATAAACTAGTATAGCTGCCGTGAATTAATAATACTATTGATTATATATTTTAATATATACTATTGCCAAATATTTTCATCCAAGCCGTCTTAGCTCAGTGGTAGAGCGCGTGGCTTTTAACCACGTGGTCGTGGGTTCGATCCCCACAGACGGCGCTCTTTATGAATTTTCTTATTTTTCATTTGATCTATATTTTGTTCAACTAAAAAGAAATACAAAATGTTCATTCGTTCATGGGCTTCACGTTATCACCACTTCATTAATGGGCCTCACGTCTCCACCGAATTCAACAACATATGTGAACATTCCACTTCCAACAAAGTGAAAAATAGTTCATGTGATGACCATGCAATGCAACCTCAAAACCCAAAACATATTATTCCCCACCGTCCCAATTCACCGCACATTCTGATTATAAATTCACCACTTCTATTTTGTTTATTTTTACTCTATTCATTTAATTTAAAGGTCTTCATCCCTATCATGTAAATCTATCCCCCTATAATTTTGTAGCTAACTATGCACTTTAATGTCAGCCACTAACAACCAGTTATATTAATTTATCACTACCTCCACTCCCGTACGCTTACATATGTACCTCTTGACTGTGACCAACTTCTCACACCAAAATTATATAATACGCTACCTAAAAGTCAAAGGGGTCTGTTTTTTATTCACATAAACAATGAAATTTGAAGACTATCTCATGGAGAAAAGCCAACAAGAGCCTCACAATAGACAAAACCTTGAGAAAGAGGTGAGCAACTTTGTTCTCAATAGCATCTTTCATTTGGATTATTGTTTCTCCAAAATCCACTCATCATATGTTCATATTCACAAAAGGCCAAAAGAGAAAAAGAGATAGATATATATTAGTACATAACAAAGCTCAGGATGTTTGAACAGTGTTTTCTGAATAATGATTTCCTTTATTTATTATGTTGTCGCAGGTTATCCAATTGCAAGCACAATTGAAGTGTGAAGAGGCACTCAATAGGGTCTTACGTTGTGCACTTCATGGACCTGTTTTCTCTCTTCCACTCATCCCCCCACTATTTCCACCTCAGGTATATAGTATAACCAAATCCATAACATAGACAAATACAATTTGAAATGATATAATACTTAGGATTATTTTGACATAAGAAAATTGTAGGTTCGTGGGATTCTTGAAGAATTGGCAATGGTTGAGGAAGAGATCATCAAGCTTGAAAAAATAGTTAAGGAACTGGAACTTAGATTGTTCCAGGAGAGATACCAGAACATAGACTTGGAAATACACCATAGGAAACAACCTAAACTATATAACCATTTTCGAGGATCGTCGAGGTATGGTTCAATGATTACTGAGCAGAGGTCAAGTTCACTCAATTGTGAAGTAATTAGTAAAGGAAGAAAGACAAGCAATAGAAGGGCCTCTCTAGGTTCTGCTTTGGATTTCCATAGCCTATTTTCCACACCAAGAAGGTCAACAGGTAAACACATGACACTTCAAATGGCCCATTTGATTTCGTAAAACATTTTCTATATTTATTTGTTCTATCGTTAGAGATCTCACCTTGACTAGTGATAATAAGTAGCAAATAATCCTCACTTTATTAGTTAAGCTTTTGAGATTGAGTTAGATCATGTCTAATGCATTTGTAAATCTGAAATAATCAGACTATAGGATAACTCTAGTAATTCTAAGGCTAATTTAGTTAGTCACAAACATAAATTCTAAGATCTTTCACATGTAACAATAAAAATGCACTTTGCTTCTTATTTTCACATTTGGCATTTTTGTAATTTTTGTGTGCTCAATTTTCTCACAATGTGATTTGGATATGTGCTGAACAGAATATGAAGTGCCAAGAAGGAGCAGTGCGAAGATAGCAAGAGAATACCCTATGCATATAGAAGATGCCATTGAGAAACCAAATGAACTGTCAGAGGAACTGCTCAAGTGTCTGATAGGTATTTTTCTTGAATTGAACAGGGCATCATTGGACAGAGAAGAATCAGAACCTGTCCCTAGACTTGCTCTTCCATGCATGAAGTCCACCGGCTTGATGGCAAAGACCTCCTTAAACTGCAAGGCACCTCCAAATAGCAATGCCTCCTGTCTTGATCCTTATGGCATATCATCAGATTTGGATTGCACAGCAAGAGATGTAGGACCCTATAAACACTTCATTCAAATCACTAGGAGCTCATTGGACATAGATCGCTTTGCGCAGTGCCTTCCAGCATTCAGAAAATTGAGGTTCATTTTGAGCTTTATTAGAGTCTTAGTTCATTTTATGTCCTATACAAATATTTGAAAAAGAATGAAAAAAGAAAATGTTTTCACTAACCTACCAAGTATATAGTTTACCAATAACTATTTAAACAATGTCTACATGTTGTAATGTTATACTATCTTATTTTACCTATTTCTTCTGACTATCTAATTCCTCTTTTATAGGGTTTTAATGCATAAGCTATGTGATGTGGATTTAAGTTTCTTGACCTACAAGCAGAAGTTGGCATTCTGGATCAACATCTACAATGCCTGCATAATGAATGTACTGTAAGGCATTTCATTTCAAGCCTTAATTAACATCAATCAACTTGCCTAACATCTCTGTGCGTTAATTCTTTAAACCTTTGTTTTTTTTTATCATCTAATTACAGGCATTTTTAGACCATGGCCTTCCTTCTACTCAGGAGAAACTGTTGTCTCTCATGAACAAGGTATGTCAGTGAGAAATCTATAGTAACTGAGCAACTTTTTTTTTTCTTTGTTTCTACAAGTTGTGAAGCATGAACAGCTACTTTTTCTTAGTGATTGCGGTATTATATTAACTGTGTAGCTACGTATTGACACAGGCTGCAATGAATGTAGGAGGGATAGTACTGAATGCACTGGCTATCGAACACTTTATTCTTCGGCACCCATGTGAATCAAAACATGTACGAGTTATATATATTTAGTTATCCCACAATAACTTCTCAACTGCCTGCACCAGATTTTTTTAATTTTTCTTTTCCTCTTACTTTTTTAAGGGAGAAAGCTGAGTTATCTTAAAAATTCCCTTAAACTTTATTACTTTCTGAAAATGAGCTAAACATGCAATTATTTTAAAATTTTATTAAAAAAAACAATTAATAGAAACTCAGATAACGTTCAAGCAAGTTTGAAATGATAAATTTTGAGCTCTTTCTACCTTTCCCAAATGACATAAATATGAGAACCATTTGTGTTCACAAGGAACCTTGTTCTAGTCTTCTACTATGAAAATCTAGAGTTTTCTCTCTTTGCACCTATAATCTGACTTGTCTAAAGTGAAAGAGTTACTTCAAAGTAAGTAATCTCTGCTTTAACTAGAAAATTAATGATTGATATTACATATAACAAATTATGAATGTATTAAAATATCAATAGTTGATTTTTTTATTAACAAATTCGTCGAGTTCCATGGCATGTTTTGATGTTCTTTAACACCCAACTAACTATATATGGTTCACAAAAGGGTCCTGTGGATGAAAAGGAAGTGCTATTGCGGCATGCTTATGGCCTGGGGTATCCAGAGCCCAATGTCACCTTTGCCCTTTGTAGAGGCACCTGGTCCTCACCAGCAGTAAGTGCACTTAACAAACTTTAATAAAACAAGTTGATGAAGAGTTTTATTTGGTGAATGTAACACATTGCACACATGATGTTTGTTGTAGTTAAGGGTGTACACTTCAGATGATGTTGTGAACCAATTGGGGAGGGCCAAAGTGGAGTACTTGGAAGCTTCAGTGTGTATCACAAGCAAGAGAAAGATACTTGTGCCTAAGCTTTTGGAGTGGCATATGCACGATTTTGCAGATGAGATGGAATCGCTACTGGAATGGATTTATAGCCAATTGCCACGCTCAGGATCATTGAAAAGAGCCACCATGGAGTGCCTCATAAGAGAAACAAAATATCCAGTGTCCAAAATGGTGGAAATCCAGCCATATGAATCAGAATTCCGCTACCTCCTACCTATATAAATAAACTAAAATAAAAGCAAAGTTTAACACTTTTGACATTTTTTTAAACATTTTTTCAATTATTACTAAAGTCTGTATGTGTTTGATTAAATAGTTCTATTTAAGTTTCGTTAACTAGGTTAAATTTATTAAAATTGCTATTCAGTACAAAAGTTTTGACATGAATAAAGATTAGTTCACTTAACCCAGCAAATAGTTCATAAAGGAGGAGGGCTAAGGCCTAAGGGGTGTGGAGGAGGAGAAAAGGGAGGTTAAAAAAATGGTCTTGTACTGAGTGGTTTTGATAAGAAAAAAATGAGGTATTGTTGAATAAAAGACTCTTGTTTTCCTGAAGAACTGAGAGGGGTTTAACTTTTTAATCCAACACTGATATTTGATATATACCTCCTTTTCGGTGATAATATTTTATTTCTCAATAAAGTTTTGCCATTGCTGTATTGAAAATTGACCCGGGTAGTTAATGAGAACAACTCTAAAAAATGAACCAAAGCAAATCAAATTAGAATGACTATTCTTCCTCAAGATTGCTCCTTGTGATGCAGCGGAGTGGTGATACCAAATATATGTTGGTATATACAACACTTGTTGTCAAATTTGTCATTGTTTTTTCTAGTTTTTTTTTTGCTGCTGTTTAAAAAAAAAAATGCTGCGGATGTTTTTAAATTTTAATTGTCTACTTACGTTTATTTAATGTTATATTTTTAAATAGAATTTACATTTTAGAATCAAAGCTGCCTTAGCTCAGAGGAAGAGCATGTGCCAAACGTGGTGGTAGGTTGGGTCCCCACAGTTAAAAGAATTTCTCGCTTTCCATCTCTCTTATGCTCAAACGTGTTCTTCTCCCACATTAGCTTTCATCCAAACTCATTCTTATAAACATCTCTTCTTTTTTGTTAACATTTTATTTTATCCATTATTTGGGATTTTTTTCTTGAGTTTTACGATATTAAATTAACACCCTTTGTTAACTTATTTCGTCTCATCGCATGGTCAAACCTTGTTATGATAATGAGGATATATACGTAATGAGAAAGTTATTTTTATGATAATGAAACAAATAAATGTTAGTTATTAGATTTTGTTATAAATTATCAAAATTTAAAGGCTAAATTGCAATTTTATTTTCTTATAATTTCAAATCCATAATTTTCATCTTTCTATTTCTAAATAAATATATTTGTATTTCTAAAGTGTTTTATTGTCTTGTTTATGAACAATTTTATGTAAATAATTAGAATAAAAATAATATGTATATTAAAATAAATTTTAAAAAAATATGTAAATAATTTACATTGGTAAAATAAAAATAAAAATATATAAATTATTTAAAATAAAAACATTTAAAATGATATAAAATAAAACTAAAAATATTTATGTATTAAATATTTTTTAATTTATAAATTTTGATAATTTGAGAAAAACATAATAACTATTAACTAATAATAATAAAAAATGTTAATATTTTTAATCAAAAAAAGTAAGGGTGTTAGTATTTATTGCCTTGATGTGAAATAAATGATCATAAATTCAATTTTTATTAAGATATTCTTTATTTTTTATTTTATTAAAAAAAATTCACATAAGTGTCATGTCTAAATAAGAGGACCAAAATTACTTATTATAAAAAAAAAGGAGATTAAATATATTGATTTAGAAATAAGAGGACAAAAAATCACAAATTTAAAATTATAGAAACCAAAATTATAATTTAACCAAATTTAAAACACAAGTTATCCGTTATGTGCGCACGGGCACCGAGTACAACCACTTAATAGGGTAAGAATTTAACGGGTGAAAGTTGTGTAAGAAAATATATACCAGAGTATTAGGCAGGAAACAATGTGATGAATTCTCTTCTGCATTTTTAATCATTTTCACAGCTTCAACAAAATATAAAAACCAATTTCCCCGGTTCTTGATTTTGTTTTCTTTCTAATTTCGGGTGCTAGCAAGCTTAGGTGACGCTTGTTTAGGCCATTTCCTGTTTTCATTTTCACTAAAAATAAAAACAGTGGGGAAAAGATGGTTGTTTTACTTTTTGAAAATGTTTTCTTGAAAAATATTTTCAAAATAGAGCTGAAAATTGAAAACAATAAATTATCGTTTCCGGGATTTTCAAGGAAACAGAAAACGCTGAGTGAAAATGCGGTGGCAGTATGGGTAATTCTATCGTAGTCTTTCTTTCTTGTTTGCCGCCGCCGCACTCCTCCACCATTGTGGCACCTCTCCATGGCGACAAGGCCCCTTTAACACCTCCACCTCTGACGCACGGTTAGAAGGTTTACTGGAGAAGCTATTGACGCTAGATTTATGTTGATGGTGGGAAGAACAAACTCCTACTACGTAGGTGGAATGTGGTGATATTAATTTGCATATAACAACTTTTATTTGGTTTTTACATAAATAATAATTGAATTTAATGTTAATTAGGATATACCGAAAAATGAACAAAAATCACATATTTATTAATTATTTTTCTACAAAATAAATAAATAGCATATATATGTATTTTTGTAGTATACTATAAATTTATTTATTTATAAATATATTCTTATTATTTAAAATTCATTTGTAAATTTAATATTAAAATATTTTAGAAACTTTTATTGAAAATAGTTATACCAAACATATTTTCATTTTAAAAAAAAACAATAAAAAATCAAAACAAACACATTTTATAAATCTTAAAAATTTAAAAATAAGAATTATTTTCAAAAAATGAAAACAGAAAATAAAATAAAAAAGTTCTCTCTCAAACCAAGCGTCCCCTTAGCCGCTCATGCGTTCTCTGGCATAGCCCTTTATTTTTTAAAATAAGTAGTTTCTTAGTTCAGAAATGTGAAAATAAATTGTTACTATTAAGGAGTTGGTATTCGATCCACCAATGAGATTAGAGAAGTCCATTAAATATAGCTAGCTAATAAGTAGAACCACCCTTTCACTGCTGATAATGATATATGCCTGTGAAAGAAAGGGGATCCACAACCCAAGTAATAATATCTTCTATCTTCTATTTAAAATTTGCAACACAATATAGAGTATATATAAGCTACGTGCACAATTAGTTATACAAGAACCACTAGTTTTTTTAATTTTTCCCCTTACAATCAGAAATCAGAAAATTTACGCCCCGCAAAATCTATATGGTGCAATTTAGTATAGGGTGCCAGCGGAGTTCCTTTCCACGCGAAAGGAGAAACAAGATAAACTCACGACACACGATATCATTGGATGAGTAAATTCATTCAATAATAGTGTAAGAAAGGGTGGATAAAAGAGTAGCAACACGTAATAAGAATGAAAACATATAAAGTCAATCTGGTAATTAGAGATTAAACATAAAAAGAGATTACAGTCATTCAACCCCCACCCCATCCCTTTTTTCTTCCCTCCCAACAATATATAAGAGACAAAAATCTAAATTCCAATGCCTCACCAAAAGGCATAAATTAAAATCAGAAAACAATTGCTTGAATGGCATGAAAGTTTTTCAAATTTACTTTCCCACAAATCAATGTGTGAATTTTCTATCCGACATCAAATCTTATAAGTGGCCAACAGACGGCTCAACTAAGAAATTGACAACCCTATTTAAGAAATTTAAGCCAAATACAGTCTCTTCACAGTTAACTTTTACAGAAACAACTAATGGATCGGAGCAGTTACCTTCAACAGTAACTGTAATTAAGCATGGCATGGAATTGCTCAAGATCTCACTGCTGAAACGCAAACACAAACCAGATGCATCATCAAGGTTGGCAGCAACCGGCATATCCACAGATACCAGAGAAAGATTTGCATTGCTCAGCATCTTTAGGCCTAACGTTTTACATATCACAAGGAACTTGTCCTCTGTCAAAGAGCTGCTGTCCTTGTTCAGCTCTAGAATGTGATCGGTAAAGGTGCAACTGTATTCAAGTAATGGAAGAAAATCAAATTTAGAATCTCCTACGATGAAACAAAAAAAAAAAAAAAACTCATCCCAAGGATGAAACAGGAAAAAAATAAAGAGGAGACAGAATCAAGAAGGCGTAGAGAACATAAGAAATGAGTTCATAATAAAAAACAGATAATTAGCGTCGATTAAAGCACAAAATAGATTCTGTATCTATTCAAATCAAGATGCAGATTGCAGAATTAAGTTGTCTTATAAGAATTGCTTGAGCCAGATAATTAATATTCTGAAGCTAGCAAACACTTGCAAAGATCATTTTGTTTGACAATTATAGATCCTAACATCATTTTTAACAAAGATTGTGAAAAACTAGTTGGGCAAAACGCTAAGTTAGGCTACCAGAATAGCCATATGGGTAAGTAAACCACAAGAGTTTATTTGCCTTGTGGAAATGTTTTCCATTTTCAATAATAATTACAAAAATGTCAAATTGTTTTCACTTTGTTTCTTGTTTTCAAAGATTTGTACAAATAAACAAGAAGACATCTTTGAAAATTCAATTGTAGTAAATAATAATTGATGAAAACATAAAACATTGCCATTAAACAAACAGACCCGGTAATTATTCTAGATTCTAACACATTTAAAAAATAATTAAAAATAGACAAATGGGATATACTGATTTAATCTTCTTTTTGACGTATAACCAATAATGGATTCAGAAAAACATAAAACCACATTTCAAAGATGTTTTCCCAAGGATGCCCCTAAATGATATAGAAACAAAGCAAAGACCTTGAATAAGTAATATCCATACTGTTCAAAATTTAAGCCTCCTTTATTTTTGACATGCAAAAACAGCCAAAATACTAAATAAGTGGTCAAAAGACCAAAATAATTTAAATTTTAAACTTTAAATTTACACAATGGCCCCCATTTACTTATAAGAAGCTTCGTATTCTTTGAAGTTCAAATTAAAAAAATTATCCCTGACACACTCATTTTGAATATGGATGTGGATGGCATTTCAAAGAATTTGACCGATGCCTAATCCTTTATTAAAGTATTTTAAGTTTTCAACATAATAAAGTGTGGAGGAGGGCTATCGAGTATGATAATACAATGAACCATAACCTTCCTACAAGGCATATAAATATATATATATATATATATATATATATATATATATATATATAACAACAAATGACAGACATACCTTCTCACATATTCAAACATCCCTGGAAGGCGAGATTCCTTGTCTTTGAAATCTTCAATACTGAGGGGAAGTGGTTTTACAAAGTATCCTATGTCAGGCTTTAACTTGACAGGGAATTTCTTGTCATTGCAAAATAAAGCCAGTTTCAGAGGCAAAAGGTGGTGATGGAAACGAACTAGCAGAGTTCGGTTTGCTGTCTGACCAGGCTCCAGAGAAGGGATCTCCTCCATGGAAACCAGTGCTGGTTTATCAACATGAAATTTTAAGGTACTGCCACAGAGACATATAAGTAGTCTGCATTAAGCACTTTGAAGCTAGCATGTAAAGATTCCACATGGATAAATTAGCCAGTATATATACCATAGTTCACACAATGTACAGGCAATCCAAACTCAAATTTTCACCTTAAAGTGATAGCCTGATAGATACTAATTTATGAAACCCAGATAAGAAAACATTTAAAGTTATTAGAACATATCAATAACACAAATAAGTATTTAAATTCCAAATCATAAAACAAGAAAAATGAAAAAAGCCACCATACAAAATCTGAAAAGTTTAAAACTTACTTTTCAGTTGGTGATGATGTTTGATCAGTAGAATCAGAGCTTTTGCTATAATCTTCTTCTATTAAGACTATATCAAACATGGGCTCCAGAGAACAATTTTCAAATAATACTTCCAAACATACAAGGTACGAGGATATGCTTGAAGTCTCAGATGAAAATGAATAATTAACCTTTAACCCATTTCCATTTACAGGAACTAAGAGAGAGTAGCATTTAGGTTTAACCAGGCCTCCAATATTTCCAATGGTTATTCTTGCTGAAGATCTATGAACTCGGCTTTGCTCTATCTCACTTCCTTTAGATGACCTGGCTGGTTCATCTAACCAAGACTCAAGAGACTTCGTTGACATCAAGTCCCGAAAACCAGCTGTGTCAGAGGTAGCCCCATCATTCTGATTTTCACAGACATTGCCAGAGTCTGAAATTTGAATCAATGGATCAGCATTATCTTCTCCTTCATTGCCAGAAACAGATTCATCACTGCCACTGACTTCGCCTGAAGCAGTAATCGACTGTTCAGAACTATAATCAGAAGCACTTTCCTCATCCAAAGACCCAGATGTGCCAGTATCATCCTCCTCATCTGACTCACTCTTAGCAGCTCCATCATACTGATCAAGATCAGTGTATGGCAGGCTACAAGGTTTTGGGAGAGGCTCGTAGCCTGGAGCTGCATGGAATACTAACTGTGAAAGAGACCCGGGAAGATAAAACCGGTAATCAATGGGTTCAGAAGGAACTGTCACAGCTTTTGTCTGTCCACCAAATATGCATTCAGCAAGTATATGGGATTGGTCTCTTTTTTGTGATTCAGTATTTTCTTCTTCCCCATGTTGAGACTCCAAATTACTAGAAAGAAGTTTCTTTAAGAAACGTGAACGATCACGAATATCGTAGTTAAGGTCACACTCAGCTAGTTCAATTACATAAGTCCAAATTTTTCTCACAGCCAAAATATCTTCTCCCTTGATGCACAGTAAGACCTGTCACAGAAACCCATTTAAATCATTAACTCACCACTTTCAATAGAACTCTATCCCCATTCTTTCTTATATAAGGAAAAAAAAACACAATAAGAAGCATGCATATAATATTCAGGACAAAAGAAAGTAAGGTCCTAAGTTCTAACATCAGTCATTATATGGTCCCATGAACATCTAACAGTACATTAAAAAAGCAATTAAATCTTCTAACTTGAAAATTGGGAAAGAAACAAACCATATATATCTGTTATGGAAAGAGAAAACTCTGCAAACAAGGGTAAGCAGATGAGCATTTTGTTTCCTTTGTTGTTTTCATTTCCTTCTAATTCTATTTGTTTCATTTTCTTCCTTTATACGTTAGATTTATCTTCAGCGGAATCCTTAATTGACTAGGATCCTATAATTTCAGATTTCTTTCGTCGGTTAGCCAAGATCCTGTCATGCAAGATTTCTTTCCTTTGTACTGGTAGTCTGTAAAAGGCTGTCATTATTCAGTAAGAAGCAATCAGATTTATTCTCATATTTTAGTCAGCCTTAGAAGTGAATTTGTCAAGGACAAGTTTGCTTCTCTCTGTTTACAATAGGTAACAAGAAGGATCCTTCCACATCCAGACCAGCAACTAGATCCTACGCTAAGGCCCATAAAATTACCCTCACGCAGGAGTCAGATATATTTTGTTTATATTTTCCCTTGAACAAACCATGACACCAAAATGACCACATGCAAATACCCACCAAATGGGTCTGGAAAGTTCAATTGAAGAACAGGAAGGAGAAGGCTAGTAACGGAAAACATTCGTCCAATTATCATATTAATCAATCAATAAACAACATATAAAAAATCAGCTTTTTCATACAATAGTATAAAATTTACTTGATTGCATACCTTTGCAGTTGTATTAAGAATCTGAAGCTTAGCTTCTAATGCTTCTGAAGTAAAACACTGGGCAAGATACTTAAGTACTGTACTCAACATCCTTGGAATTATGTCACCCAAAGAACAATATTCCCCCAATATCCAAATAATCATTGCACGGGCAGCTGGAACCTTGATTTTATCCAAGCTACGGACTAACTGAATTATAACCTTTTAAAATAGTAAGTGTAGAGGTTTCAGTCATAACAGCAAAAGCAACATACCAAAAGATTGCAAGTACTACTAACTCAAGAATTGAAATATCACACACAAGATACTAGTATGCTGTCCAATCTCAGGTCCAGTTTGTTCCACATACTCCATATTGTATCTTGAAACAAGTTTAAATTCAATACAAAAAAAAAAAAAAAAGGAATAACAGTACCATGGGAGATGATTTTATAAGAATACCTTCTCATAACTGGATGGTTCTAATTTTATAATTGATTTGATGGATATAATTGCCTGAATTAACACACCCTCTTCTCCATCCATGGATCTAACTTCACCACAAAAAAAATCTGCAAATATGGATATTAAACAAGAAATGTGATATATTTCTTTAATAAATAGACTTAACAACCAGATTGCACACCTTGTCTAACCAGAGTCAACAATCCTTCCAAGCATAAAATTGCCATTTTCGGAAGTCGCTGAGCACATAGACCAAGGGCAGCAACTGTGTCAGCAGCAAATCTCCTATCTGGATCTCTGATATAATCCTAGCAACACACTAAGAAGAGTGTCAATTTATGCACCAAACTCCATGATTTAAATGTCATGGCAAAGAGATAAATGCAAAAAAACCAAAAAAAAATGAAACCTATGAGCAGGTGACAGTGGATGTCTGCATAAGCATATACAGCTCCTTGAATATTTTTTTTCTTTTGGTAAGGTAGGAAGAGACGCCTATTGGGGTGTTGGGGGATTGAAGCCCCCACCATGGACACCAAAAAATCCTGGTGACTAGGCTAGGTGCCACTAGGCTGCCAGGCTTTTGGCAAGTATATCTTTTATTACAGTGGTAGTGTCTGGAAAGCTCTAATATCTTGAAAATTCTAAAATATGCATGAAACTCAAATTCCACTAAAAGACCTTTTTATATATTCATACATAATATAAGAATCATTTATCACACAATATATCTGATGTTCTCCCAAAACACAAGCATTCAATTCAACACTGCACAATAAAGCCTTTCCTGTCATGCTTACGTAAACAAGTGTTTGTGTTTCTTTATAAATGAAGAACTTTCAGCACAAGTAAACAAAACATCAATGGAAGATAAATGCAACTAATAAGTGTGTGTTTGGATTGCAATTAAAATCTTGTCAAACGGAAAAACATACATTCCAATGCACCAAACAGAGAAGCAAGTATTTTGTCTCAATGAGAAAAAACCAGTTACGTTGAACGTAACTTTTATCCAAACACACCCTAAATAGCTCAAGAAAGAATTTAAGTAGTTTGAAGTCTTGGAAAGTAACTAGTATATGAGCAGAAACCAAGTAAAACTAGACATGTAGTTCTTTCTAGAAAACAGTCTCCTCACACCATAACTCAACTTGGGGAAAAAACACATTCGATGTGAAATACCTGAAACTCTTTATAAATGAATGAAATGGATGAATCCGTAGCAATAGAAGAAAGTATATCCAGCTTCAACGCCTTTATCTGATAGGAATCTGAAGAGCATATGAAAAAATCTTGGTAGTGTGGAGCAAAGAGAGATGGGATAGCTTTAGCAAACACTTGGATATTGCACAATACCTACATAAGTCAATGAACAAACAATAATTAATATTGAAATCAAGTATCAAAGAAATGGAGAATATACATTTTCTTGCCTTATCCAATGATATCTATGTACCCCATCTCTCCTAATAATCTTTTTATATCAAAATAGGTTTTTATTATTCACCAAAGAGACAAATTCCAACATTTTAATTGGACAATAGTAATACATGTCAGTAGTAAATGCTGAATCAAACACCATTACCTCTCAAAAAGGATTCAGCATAAAAAACAAAAAGCTTGCTAAATTCCAGCACCTTGCAGATACAATGCCATCTCTCATTGCATTAAGTAAAGAAATCACTAATTACGTCTATACTTTGAAAATTGAAATGAATGAATCACCAATCAAACATTATGTCCATTCTAGAAATAGAGCATTCTTATTTAGATGTCTGAGCAAATATTTGTTCAATAAGGTATATATACTGACAACTGTCACCACTCACCACAATTGAATAAAACTTCCTTGAGTAAAAGTGAAACATTAATTCCGATAACATATCAACAATGCCATTCATTCATTTATAATAATAATAATAATAATAATAATAATAATAATATAATTAGATCATGCATTTGAAGGAAATGTCACTAACAAAGCCCTCTAAATTCAACAGTTACAGGGTTCATGAAAAGTTCTAACTTCGTAGCCACACCATCTATGTAAATAGTGTGGTGTCACCCTAGCTAGAAGACACTGGGAAAATCGTCTAAGTGAAGTGACTCCTGGAAATGTCATAAACTCATCAAATTGTAATAAATGAAGGATAAGACTAACATCATTACCAAGTAGCATGGGATGCTTTAGGTATCCCTGACCCTATACTATAAGCTGTAATATATATCCCACTAGCATTAACTCAGGTTCATGATGATGTATTCATTCAACTCATATTTGGAACATAGACCCAAAAAAAATTATCATTTTATATTTTAGGCTCATCATAACTGCAAAGTCTAGATTCTTGACTGTAGCAGGTATTCTATGAAACCTAAGCAATAGATAATTCTTGTCTCATGAGGGGTATCACATCACTTCAATGACAGTCTACCCAAAAGTTTCCTTTGACATTTTCTAAAACTAATTTAAATGATATCATACATACAGAGAGGGTTTTTTCCCTTTCAAAAAAAACTACATACCCCATTGTCCGAAAGCTACACGCTATGCGCAGGTAAGGGAGAGGGATGTTGTACGCAACCTTATCTTTGCATATGCAAAGAGACTATTTCCGGATTCGAACTCATAACCAACAAGTCACCAAGACACAACTTTACCGCTGTGTCGGAGCTCACCCTCTGTTTTTGTTTTTTTCCCTATCAGAGGCTAAGAAAATTAATCTCCTCACGAAACTCATTAAAAGTTTCATGAGTCACAAGGATGAGCAGTAACATAATATAATCGACAAGGGGAAATACAAACATCATCTAATAAAATATCAATAAAAAAAAGTGATAATGTATTAAAGATTAGACAATAAAACAAGACCTATAATGATATAGTACACATTTTTGCAAGGTCCTCAAAAGAAGATTTCATATATAATCTAATATATCGAATAGCAAACAAATGAAAGTAACAGACAATGTAGAAGAACAGAAGTAAAACAAGCTAAACAAACTAACAGAGGACTCAAGAAATGATGCATACCACATATCTTGAGGCAGACGATGATCGCAGGACAAACAAGAGTGGCTTAACAATTCTAGTGATGTGCTCCTTAGAAGCCATTATCCAGTGTACACCAGCAGCTGCAAGAACAACTGCACTGTTATTACTCCATAGCAACGGTGATGTACACTGCAGCAGAATCTTCACAACATCATTACTGCAAGATGTATATTGTGATACATCTAATTTAGGAGCAACCCTATTTGTAGAACTTGAGCGTGATAAGTACTCATCTAGCCCTTCAATGTAACACTGGAAGACCATAGTAGCTAATTCAGATACAGTCTTATCAAAGGAATAGCCAGCATCTTCTTTTGAAGTAACGTAGGACTCATCTTCCTCTAAATTGTCAATGTCTTTATTGTACAAAGAAAACATGATGGATTCTTTGACAAGCCCATGCCTTGCTATTACATACCGCAGAAGGATCCCAATTAGAATTATTTGACCCCACTCTTCCACATCAGGAAGAATCTCACACAACCGTCTGTA
>CM023942.1:19912058-20062926 GCA_013407115.1 Glycine latifolia | reverse complement strand
TTGAGAGCTTCGCACTTCTCGGAATCGAACTTGCTGTCGAGGAGAGGCGCGATGTTCACTTCTTCCGGATCGTCGTAGAGGTGCGCGTCGGTGCCGATCCGAAACACCACAGTCGACGCCTTGTTCAGGGATTCCGCCGTCGCTCCGAATTGCGGGAACATCATTTCTTAGTCTCTCAGAAGGAATGAAATCAACTCTCATCTGTTTAGTTTATTGTTTTCAAGGCTGAAACTCTAGTAGTAGCTGATAGTTTGGAATTTGGATATTCATATAGTTAGATGCAATTTTTCTCTCCCTATTTTTTTAAAGTTGTGATTTTAGTTTATGTATATTCTAATGGAAACATTTAATTTCTCATCTTTAAAAAATTTATAATATTAGGCTCTTATTTTTTAACTAAAATATTTCATCTCTCATTTTTTTTAAATATAATTTTTGTCAATTTCAAACATTAATTATATTATACAAATATTGATTAACATGTATTTATTTAGTATCCACATAAAAAAATAATTATTTAATTATTAACAAGTTTAATTGATTAAAAAAATATATAGTAGAGTTTGAAATTAAAAAAGAGAACTAAAATGTAATTTTAAGAAAAGTAGAGATGAAATGTCTCAAACTCTCAATTAAAAATAAGGAAACTAAGATTATAGATTTTTAAAAAGTTAAAAAGTAAAATAGTAGATTTAAAAAATAAGAAAATTGAAATTATATTTTAACCTAAAATAAAATAAATTTAGCATATTTCATGTAATAATATTTTTCACTTTCGTGGTGTGTATCTTATTTTTGTTTTATGTCCATCACACATACTCACATATACTCATTTTGACACATTAGTTTTTCATTATCACATAACCTTAAAAGGCGTCACACAGACACACTCATAAAGTTTTCTTCACTCGTCGTTTTGCAAACCTCTACCAAGTTAGTGTTGGTAGCACAACTTTGACATTTGGATCTTCTCACAATGGATTTGACTAATTTAGTATATATCACAATTCACAAGATTATATGTTAATTTTGGGATAAAAGTGTTATTTATATTTTTTCTAAACAAATTTATTATTTATTATTTTGATCAAATATTCGAATCAAAATCAATCTAACACATAAACACCCTTATTTGTCTCCTTCAAAATAAACACGTCATCAAGTTTCTTCCTTTTGGATGAATAAATTTATCTTTGTTACTTGGTATTTTTGGAAGTATTTATATGATTTACCACTTTTTCGCATAGAAAAAAATACTTTATTTTTTGTGTTTATGAATTGTCCTTTTAAAATAAAAATAGATTTAAATATTTTTTTAGTTATTATAATTTAATATTTTTTTCTTTTCATTTTTTGTAAAATTGTTTGTTTTTATTTTTAGTTTTTGTAAAATGTTTATTTTATTTTTTATCTTTATAATATTTTAGATAATTTTTTTTAACTGTTCAAAGTGTTATATAAAACATTTTAAAGATAAAAAATAAAATAAACATAATTTATAATAAATAAAAACAAAAATAATAATTTTACAATGATGAAAAATAAATAAAAAATACTAAATTATAAAAACTAAAAAATATATTTAAATCATAAAAATATTTAAAAGTTACAAATTTAACAAAAGAAAAAAACTATATTTTAATTTAATGGCTAGAGTACGTGGGTTCTAATAATAAGATGAGTCATGTTTCATTTGAAAGTACTTTGAGTTAACATTTCCTCAAAAGACTATAATTGTATCACAAATGTGAAACGTTAATGTCAATTGTAGTCATCAATATCAATAGATTCAAAAGAGAGTATCAGCAAAATTACATAATTGGACATTATACATTGTTGACACTTGGCAAAAAGCAAAATTACATAACTCGACATTATACATTATTGACACTTGGCAAAAAATTAGGGGTAAAATGGTAATTGGATATCAATTTTCTAATTGCACCTCCTTTTTAATAAGTGCACTTCAATATTCCCAAATTAAAAATTGCTAATTGCACACCCTTTTTAATAAGTGCACTCTAATATTTTCCAAATTAAAGTTGGAATTGCACACCCTTTTTAATAAGTGCATTCTAATATTTTCCAAATTAAAGTTGGCTAATTGCACCCCCTTTTGATAAGACAATCTATATTCTCTTTTAAATCTTAAATACTCATTATATCATTTATTTCATCGCTCTCACACATTATCTCGTTAATGCGTAGGCAGTGGTATTACTCGTGTACCTAGGGTATCATACTATCCAGTTACAAAAATACAAAATCTCAATATTATTTAATTTTTCTTCTAAAAAAACTCTAAATCACTGGTGATATATTAATTCTTTCCTTATTTACTTAACAATTGTCTAAAAACTTGCTAAGTGCAGTGATTTCACTCATTATATCATTTATTTCATCCCTCTTACACGTTATCTCTTTAATGCGTAGACAGTGGTATTACCTGTTTATGCACGGTATCTAACTAGCCAGTTACAAAAATATAAAATCTGAATATTATTTTAATTTTTCCTTCCTAAAAGACTCTAAACCACTGATGATATAGTAATTTCTCTATTATTTACTTAACAACTATCGAGAAAACTATAATGATTTCCTTTCATTTTATGTTATGATTTTCACAATCTCTTACTTTGGGTTCTTTATATTTCTCAATATTGTTGATTTTCATCTCAATTGACTTAGTCTAATTATTGACGAGTTTGCACAGGCATAATAAGAGATAGAGTCTTAAGTGGATCCATTGTTTAATGTCTGATTTCAACAAAGGTGTATTATCACAAGAAGAAGAAATTATTATTGAACTCCACTTCTTTCTTTTTCTTATTAATTTACTTGACAATTGTCTAGAGTGCAGTGGTCTCTTTTCATTTTATGTTATGATTTACACAATTTTTTCCTTTGGGCCCTTCATATTTCTCAATATTGTTGGTTCTCACCTCAATTGACTGGGTCTAATTATTGGCAAATTTGCACATGCGTGATAAAAGATAAAATCTTAAGTGAATCAATTGTTTATGGCATGATTTCAACAGAGGTATATTATCACAAGAAAAAAAATAATATTGAACTTCAATTCTTTCTTTTTCTTATTTTTGTTGCACATCCATTTTGTCATTAATAAACTATGCTAGGTCTTGCAGTTTTTTTAGTTTCTTTCATTCTATATAATATGTTGTCTTAACTACCTTTTTAAGAGTTATGTGTGTTCAAATATTTTTCTTATCATCTTTTCTTTTTTCTCAACTCTAAAACATTTTTCTTCTATGATGTTCTTTGTCTTCTCACTATTTTTTTCTTTTCTCTTAACTTCTTTATTTACTCAATTTATTTTCTCTCTCTTCTACAAATAAACCAGTGAGATATCTTTTTATTTTTCCATTAACCGTTCAACATCCCAACCCTTGCTAAAGATGTCGTTGCCAGCCACTATGACTACAACTTCTTCATAATTTTTTTCATGATTTATAGTGATCTATAGCAACAAAGTTTCTTAGTTTCTATTTTTCTTGATTGATTTTGTTTTGGCCTAATTACTTTCTTTGTTTCTTTCTCCTACATCAAGATTTCTCTAATATTGTGAATATAAACTAAATTTGTTAAAAAAGTTTATTTGATATGGTCTATCAGTTAAAGCATTTTGTGAAAAAAGATACTAAATGGGTCTTTATAAGAATAGATGGGAATTGGAGAATTTTTTAAATATTTATTTGATATTGTTCTAGATTGATTTTTTGTTGTAAATTATGTGTTTGATCCAATGTCAAAATGGAATTTTTTGGTATGTTTCCTTATTTTTCAGTTTACTTTTAAATTTATAACACTTTTGAAACTATTTTTCATATGAGAACTTTTTAGTTGATTCTGTCAGTTTGGTATTATCTTATATGATAAGAATTTTTTACATACAATCTTTGGTTGTTGTTGCTTATCTTTTGTTAATATTACTCATATTTATAATCAATAGTTCAATTATATTTGTTTAAAAAAAGTTAGTAATCGGAAACTGATGTTTATTGCTGAAATTTAGGTGAACGGGTAAAGAATCAATGAAATGTTCAATTGTGAAATTTGGTACATGACCTCTATAAAAGTAAGCATTGATACAAATAGAAGTGAATTGAAGTAATACAGTTGATGATTGAGTGGAAGATGAAGGTTCAAAGTGGAGAAAAGATGCAGGACAAAATAGAGAGAAATGAAGATATTACTTGGATAAATTAAAATATAAGAGCTAAACAAGTGATAAATTTACTAGCATTACATTAATTTTGTATAAATTTTTCTGTTGTTTTCTTTAATTTAAGTTCATAACTGAAAATATTCTATTAAAAACAAATGATGTCATTTTGAAGTCCTACCTTTTTTTGGTCATAGTTATGCTACCAACAAATTCAACAACCTACGCAAGTTGTATATATACCAAATTCATTTTCAACTAATTATGACATACATGGCAGGTTTTTTGACTTCATTATTAGAACTGTCATAGGAACAAAAGTGTTAATGAATAATAAAATTTAATGAAAAAACTTACCTTAATATCAAGTATGATAACATAGAGTACATGAGTTGTTCATTTCCTAATTATGGTTATAGGTGTCATGAGAAAAATTGAAATAAGCAATGTTCATGCATGCCTAAAGAAACTTCTTAGTCATTTCTACATCACATGTTCCTCTACTTAGGTTAGTCAACTTTATATTATGACCATACTAAATTACTTATAAAAATAACTTTATATTATCATTTAAATATATATTTTCTTATTGACTTTATTTACTTTTACAACTCATCATAATTTTAATAACATATATAATCATCACAGCACATTCTTTAGAACTCCATTATCCTTTAATTATGTACAATTCCAAAATAATAGCTACTCATACAAATATGTTGGATTTAACATATTTATATCTATAAATTTGTAACAATATAATTAACATATAATACAAGATACTGGAATAATTTTGGTAAAAAATTTTCAATCATTATTCATATAAATCTATATTATTTAATAAACTTTATTATTAAACTCAAACAACACACAATATTCACCCGTGCGAACACATGGATACCATACTAATATTTATAAAAAAACCTGTTCAGCCTTTCTTTTCATTTATAGGTACAGCTGTCAACATATTACAGTTTCTACAATTTTTTTTATTTTTTCATTTATTTTATACTGAAATGATTATAATAAAAAAAAAGATGGGCACTGCTCAGTTGTTATGTACTTTTTATACCGTGTAAGTGCACGTGCGCTGATCTAGTTGATTATAAAACACAAGAAATGAAGCCCTAGTTAGTGAGTATGAAAGTTTTTATTTAATGTTTCTTGAGGCATGGACAAATAATAGGAACAAATGGACTTTGCCCAATTATGTGATTTACAAAAGTTTTTTTTTCATAATCATTTTTCCCTTATTTGCTTTTATGAGATATTTTCTTTCTTTTTAAAGATTTCCCATTAACATAATATTTATTAACAGTCAATTGATATATTATATGATCACTCTCCTTCCTTAATGACATCATCATTGCCATTTAAAGGAATAAAATTTTTATTCTCCATTTTGCCCTCTTCTTGCAAATAGTTTTCTAGTATTATTTCCTTTATTAGTGCCATTATCTCATTTTCATCACGAAACTATAAGTCAATTTTCATAATATCTTGATTGTCATGATTTTACACAATATTTTCATTTGACTGGATTAGAGTTTGCATGTTAACATTTTACCTACAAATGTGTTGACCCATTCATTCTCAAAGCTGGTTATGCCAATCGCTAACAATGGAGCTAGATAGAACTTCACACAATTTCTTATAGTAAGTCAACATTATCCGTATTTCTCTATAACATATACAAACATTTATATTCAACATTAAACTAATTATTTATAAATCATACCATTCCCACATAAGTTTATCTAAAGTTTATTTACACAATACTTTGAAAAACTCACATTTTCATATGTCAAGACTCATAACATCAAAATTAATCACAATTGACACTAATGTTAAAAGAACACTTTCATAATGTTATTCAATGTCAATATTATTGAAGTGATAATTTTATTTTTGGCGTGATACTTTGAGGTTTTTATAGAACAACCCATTATGATCCACCCTCATGTTTTAACTCCCCAAAAGAATGAGTTGAAAGAAAGTAACCCACCAATTTATTTTTATCTATAAAATATAAAAAACTCATTTTTCTTAAACTTGTTTTTTTTATATAAAAAGAGATTAACTTATTCCAAGAATAATTTTTTTTTATAATTATCCTTTATCTTAATCATTGATTTTTTAAAATCTAATGATTAAGACTAAATACTTATTACAATCATTTAAAGAAAATAAATAATGATAATAAAAAATAACTATAAGACATCAATTCAAAACTACATGGAAATCATTACGAGGCATCGATGCAATTGAGGTGGGAAGTGAAACAAGGTCATCAGTGATTTTTACCACTAACTTGCAATCAGACCATGAATTTCAAACTTTTATACAAAGAAAAATAGAAATTGATAAAAAACTTGGGTTGAGTATGTTTTCATAAACATTTATGTGTGATAAAACAGGTCAACTTATCTTACTCTATCAAAAAATGGGTCCCATCTCAAATAAGAAAAGTGGATTAAAAGTTCAAACTGGTTCGATTTATGTTTGAGTTGATGGGTACCACCCACAAAAACCAAAAATAAATAAATAGTAAACATATTTGAATGGATTTAATTAATTTTATTTTTATAAATGTTAAATAATAAATATTTATTAAAAAATTAAATGCATTACCATAAATTTGGAATTCTAATTTATTTAGAAAAATAAATTAAATAAATATTAAAAATATATGTCCTCTATATAAATATTTATATAATACATGTACCGTATTGATAAAATAAATATAATACGTGTACCGATGCATGGGTGTACTCATGTTCCAATTCAGGAAAAAAAAGAAAAGAAAAACTCATGTTCCATTTCACAAGTGCTCCTCTAATTTAACGCCTTTCTGGGCTACTGGCACCGTCTGTCTGGGACACGCGAAACCTCAATGGCAATGACAATTGCTCATAGCACGCACTCTACACTTCCCAACGCGAAACCCTAGCTTCTGAGTAGCAGAGTTTTCTTTATCGTGTTCCACTCCCTCGAATCCGATCACTTTTCCTCTTCAATTTCGCTCTTGCTGACCTTTATCGTGCCAATTCGCTGAAGGTGAACAACAACATTCCTCTCAGCTCTATTCCTCTCATGTTTCGCCAATCGGTATTTTTTTAATCCTGCATTTTGCTTGGAGAATTTAGAACTGATCGCTTGCAGTTGAGTGCTTTTCGTTTATATTGTTCTGCAATCTGCATGTTTTCACCGGAACTTCATATTTGTGCAGTGAATTTCATTATCATTTTCGTTTTTATGCTTTTAGAAGTTTGGCCGTGTTGTTAAGAGTCGACGTTGCTTTCTTTTATTTTGTTTTTGAAAATATGTTATTTTGATTTTTTTTCCTTTCGTAAATTTCTCTCGATGCTTGCATTGGTTGATGTTTGGTAACAATATCCATTTCCGGACAATGTGACACAAATTTTTTGTTGGTTATGCCAGTGCTGAATGATTGTAAATGTCAAACTAAGGCTTTATAAAAATTAGAAAAGACAAAAAAAGATGTCTCTTTGCTTACATGCTCGATCGTTGTTGAACATTTCATTTTATTATGATTTTCTCGTTTTGATTAGAAGTTGTTTACCTTTTTCTTGACTTTGGTTCTAAGATGCATGTGTTCATGCATTATTTTTTTCTTCTAAACTATAAGATTCCATAGATCAAGGCGAATTCTAATTTCTAAAATTGTACTTGTTACCAAGGTTTTAAATTGTGGTTTTGTTGGATTCCTTGATATTACGGGGATATTGAGGTTGGATGCAGCCACAGGTTGTGTTGCAGTCGCATTGTGGTTGCAGACACCCAAAAACCTTGATGTTGAAACTGAAGTCGTGGTTGCGGACCCTTTTTAAAACCTTGCTTGCTACTTCACAATGATATTTTTTGGATGATATCAGTAAACCCAACACAACTGCTAGTACTAACAGTCTAAAATTAATTTGTATCTTTCAGGTGCCATAATATTAAGCCTGAGAGAAACCTTAATGGCTCACTGTTCTAACAAGGATAATGACCCAAGTGCATCTCAATTAAGTTGGTGGTATGTAGATATATCTTATCAAGAACTAAAAAAGGGAAGTTACAAAGTGATGTGTTCAGGTGAAATTTTCATTTGTCCGTACTGTCCCGAGAGAAAACAGGATTATAAGTACAGGGAGCTCCTTAATCATGCTTCTGGGGTGGGTCGGAGTAGTTCAGAAAAGAGAACTGCAAAAGAGAAGGCTAATCATCTGGCTTTAGTGAAATATTTGGAAAAGGATCTCATACATATGGATGTCCCATCAAAACCTGTAGATAAAGGTCTTCCTGTTAATGAAGTTACTATAACAAAATTTCTGTTTAAAATTTTCCCTTGTTTCTTATGCTGAAACTTGCCACAATTCACAAGGATATTTAATGGAATAATGCAGATATCTGATAAAGTAACATGACAACAGTCAGCGCTAACATTATTTTTTGTCTTTCAGGTGCCAAATTATTAAGCCCAGGAGAAACTGTAATGCCTCACTGTTCAAACAAGGACACTGATATAAGTGCATCTCAAATAAGTTGGTGGTATGTGGATACATCTTACGAAGAACTCAAAAACGGAAGCCGCAATGTGAAAACCTCAGACGTGACTTTCATCTGTCCATACTGCCCTAGGAGAAAACAGGATTATTTGTACAGGGAACTCCTAGAACATGCTTATATGGTGGGTCGGAGTAGTTCTGAAAAGAGAAGTGCCAGAGAGAGGGCCAATCATCTCGCTTTAGTGAAATATTTGGAAAATGATCTTATTATTATGGATGGCCCGTCAGAACCTGTAGATAAAGGTGATTCTGCAGTTAGTGAAGTGGCCATATCAGTTCATGATATTTTTTATTCCCAAGTTACTGAATATGAAGGAACTTGCCAATTTTCAAAGATATTTTAATGGAACAATGAAGATATATGTAAAGCAACATGAGAGTAGTCAGTACTAACACATTTTTTATCTCTCAGGTACCAAATTAAGCCTAGGACAAACTGTAGTGGCTCAATGCTCTAACAAGGAGACTGGTATGAGTACATCTCCAATAAATTGGTGGTATGTAGATAAATTTTACAAAGAACTCAAAAAGGGAAATCACATTGTGCAAGCCTCAGATCAGACTCTCTCTTGTCCATACTGCCCTAAAAAAAGAAAACAGGATTATGTGTACAGGGAACTTCTTGAGCATGCTTCTGGGGTGGGTCAGAGTAGTTCACAAAAGAGACATGTCAGAGAGAAGACCACTCATCTAGCTTTAATGAAATATTTGAAAAATGATCTCAAGTATATGAATGATCCATCAAAATCTGTGAATGAAGGTAACCCCCCAGTTAACAGGGGGGATCAGCGCAGTTCACAAGAGAGAAGTGTCAGAGAAGACGCTACTCATCTGCCTTCAGTGAAATACTTGAAAAAGGATCTTACAAATGTGAGTGGTCCATCATCAAAACCTGTAAATGAAGGTGATCCCCCTATTGTTAATGAATAAGTTTTTCTAGTTACTGGTTATGCTGAGATTGGTTAGTTCTATTCACTATGATCTATAATGGAAGTATTCTGTGACGTGAATTGTTTTTTTTATCAAAATTAAAAATCTGCAAAGTAACATGATGGCAGTCAGTACTAACACTGACTTTTTGTCTTTCAGGAACCATAACAGTAAGCCCAGGAGAAACTGTAATTGGTTGCTGCTCTAACAAAGATAGTAATATAAGTTCATCTCAAATTGTGCGGTATGCAGAAAAATTTTATGAAGAACTCAAAAGGGGGATACACAATGTGAAAACCTCAGATGAGACTTTCAGGTGCCCATACTGCCCTAATAAAAAGATAAACCGGGATTATGCGTACAGGGAAATCCTTGAACATGCTACGGGGGTGGGTCAGAGTAAGTCTCAAAAAAGAAGTTTCATCGAAAAGGCCAATCATCTGGCTTTAGTAAAATATTTGAAAAGGGATCTTATGAATGTGGGTACTCCATGTCCATCAAAACCTATGGATCAAGGTGATCCCCCTGTTAATGAAACAATTATAACAATGTTTCTGTTTCTTTTTCCCTGTTACTGAATATGCAGAAATTGGCCAATTCACAACAATATTTTGTAGAACTAACCTATAAAGCAACATGACAACATTTGTTGCTAACACTAATTTTTAACTTTCAGGCACCAAAACAATAAGCCCAGGAGAAACTGTAATGGGTCAATACTCTTATAAAGACAATAATATAAGGGAATCTCAAATAAGTGGGTGGTATGTACATAAATCCTATGAAGCACTCAAAAAGGGAAGCCACAATGTGAAAACCTCAGAAATGACTTTCTCTTGTCCATACTGCCCCAATAAGAAGAGAAAACGTGATTATGTGTACAGGGAAATCCTTGAACATGCTTCCGGGGTGGGTCAGAGTAGCTCAGAAAAGAGAAGTGCCATTGAAAAGGCTAATCATCTTGCTTTAATGAAATATTTGGAAAAGGATCTTATGATTGTGGATGGTCCACCAAACACTGTAGATGAAGGCTGTCCTCCTTTCAATTTTGAGAAGCAGTTTGTGTGGCCATGGACTGGGATTGTGGTTAATATTCCTACTAGACTGACAGAAGACGGACGTTGTGTTGGGGAAAGTGGTTCCAAGCTGAGGGATGAATACCGAAGTAGGGGATTTAATCTACGAAGAGTCCGCATTCTTTCAAATTTCTGTGGCCACTCTGGAACTGCAATTGTGGAATTCAATAAAACTTGGACAGGCTTAGATAATGCTTTAGCATTTGAAAGAGCATATGAATTAGATCATCATGGGAAAAAAGACTGGTTTGCTAAGACAGGACATAAGTCTGGTATTTATGCATGGGTTGCTCGAGATGATGACTACAAGATGAACAATATCATTGGGGAACAACTGCAGAAGATGGTGGATATCAAAACAATATCTGAACTTATGGAAGAAGAAGCTCGGATGCAGGATAAACTTGTGTCCAGCTTGAATAACACTCTTCAGGTCAAGAAGAAGCGACTAAAGGAGATGGAAATAAAATATTATGAAACTTCACGTCGTATGGACATTGTAATGGGGGAAATAGATAAGCTCACTCAAGGTCACAATCAAGGTATCTATTATTGTTGAATCTAAGTTGTTTTTCTTCTCTTATTTGGATCATGACTCGTTTTGTTTTTGTTAGTGTTCTGCTAGATCTTCTACAATACATTTCTGACATTTCATTTTTTTAAATGATGCCGAACTATTTTATTGATATTGTATTATACCATGATTGCTTGCATCAGAGATGAAGAAAATACAGTCAAGTGCAACTCAACACTTCCAGAATATTTTTAATGGTCATGAAAGGCTTAAGTTGCAACTAGAATCTCAGAAAAGAGAGCTTGAGTTGCGGAGAATTGAATTGGAAAAACGTGAGGCACGTAACGAAAGTGAAAGAAAAAAGTTGGAAGAAGAGATTATGGAGGTGTAGTGTTTTCTTATTACTGTTGCATCTCTTCTATCATGCTGTTATTTAAATTCCTGTCAAAGGGAAATTGAAGGAAAATATATTGTTTAAGGATGATTAATTAAGATGATCAACATTTACATGTTTTAGTGATTTCAATGGAGGAGTTGGTCTCCAAAGTTAATAAATTTTCCATTTTTACTTATCAAGTTTGATGATCAGTTGACTTTGTGGAGAACTTAGTCCAAGAATATAATCCAATTGATTTCTATTAATGTAGTATGCAATTGAAGGCTACACATTTTCTTTGTTCTTTGAAAATCCATTTTTGTTTATTTTGCCATTCTTAAATCGACTGCATGAGATGGTTTCTGTCAATGAATATTGTAAATTTCCTGAAGTGTGTCCCTTTTCTTTTTCTTTTTTTTTTTTGGGGGGGGGGGGGTGGGATTTACTCTAGTCTTAGGATGTTGAATGTAGTGTATTTCAAAATGGATGTCTATAATAATAATAGTAGTAATAGAACTCCATTTAGTTTTCATATGCTAAGGAGTGATGTTATGAGATGAAATTTAGGGAAAGGAGGGTGAAAATAAAAGCCACCAGTTTAGAATTGTATGTCCAAGAAATTCACCGGGATTTTTTTGTCTATTTTGACACTATTTTTCCCCTCCCGGTAAGGATGTGGAATCTAAAACAAAAAATTGGCATTATGTTTTTTTTTTGTGACTTTGCAATCATTTAACATTAACAATGATGATGTGTCCAAGATTTTTTTTGTAGAATGCTATGTTTAGCAATGCTGATGTCTACTTTCTTTTTAGAATGCATTGAAAAATAGCTCTCTTGACATGGCTGTTCTGGAGCAACAGAAAGCTGGTGAAAATGTTTTGAAACTGGCTGCAGATCAAAAGGTTTGTGTAGCCTGTTTTTGTGCATTTTTTATGACTGAAAGTGTCATTGTCCACATCAAGATAGCTGGATGTTAATGCTATTTGACAATCTATTTATCCAGCGGCAAAAAGAACAATTTCATGCTAAAATAATCCTGCTTGAAAGACAACTGGAAGTGAAACAAAAACTAGAATTGGAGATTCAACAACTGAAAGGAAAATTAAATGTCATGGCGCACATAGCAGATGATGGGGACTCGGAAGTTTTGAATAAGGTGGATGCTTTACATAAGGATTTAAGAGAAAAGGAACAGTCACTATGGGACTTGGATTCCCTGAACCAAACACTGATTATTAAAGAGCGTCAGAGCAATGATGAGCTACAGGAAGCTCGAAAAGAATTGATTAATGTAAGTGTTTTTTAACCAATTCTATCTTCTATTCCCTTTGTGTCGATTTTGTAAGCATCTTTTGAATTTTCTCATATTTGAATACTTGGCTGTCTGTAGAATATGGCTGCAGTCATGTTTTAAATGATGATTTTTTTGTCTATTTAAACTGTTATATAATAAGAAGCATGATATTAATTTATTGATAAAACTGCCCTGCATATCCCACATTGCCAGATCAACATCAACAGCACCTTTAACTCAAGTTAATTGGGGTCGGTGGTAGATGAACCCAATGATAGATATGAAGAAGTTGAAAAAAAAAATAAAAAGATAAACACGGTTGGTGTTATGCATTTAAACATGGGATGCATGAACATACTATTTCGTAGGTACATTAAAGGCCATTATTTCCAATATGGGGCATAAGGCTCAACCGTACACAGGAACAGGGGAGGGAAAGTAGTGGGGTTCTCCTTACTTTGTTGAATTCACAAAGAAGAAAGGAACTATTGGAGGAAAGAAAGCATTGGGTCTTATGAAAAGGAAGGGACATTTGAAGTCCAAAACACATTGGGAAGGGGGGAAATTGACATTTGTGTAAAATAGTTGGAAAATGAATCTTAAAATTGAAAAAGCTAAAAATAATTGAGAATATATAAGAGAAAAAGTGACAAATTTTATTTAAAATTTAATTACTGCACTACTTGCAGTTGCTCATATTTCTTAAATTTCAAATATGCGCACACAAATGTAATTCTTCTAGATGTTTTTGTAAAAATTATGTTAAGAGCATATCAAATTAATATTTCAAAACTATTACAAACCTAAATAGCATATGAACTATGTATACCATTACTCCCCTCCCCACATACCATACATTTGACATGTATGTAGTAACATACCACAAATCGTGTGCATGTACCTGTTTTGAAGAGTATTGCAAACCAGATAACAATGTTTAAACTATGATCATGTGGGGTATTCAATCTCATTTGTTACTCTCATGTTTTTATTTTTTTTACTTTCTTGAAATTTTATCTATTGCAGGGCATTAAAGAGATATCTTGTCGTGCTAATGTTGGTGTGAAGAGAATGGGGGAGCTTGATATTAGACCATTCCTTGAAGCTATGAAGATAAAATATAATGATGAGGATGCAGAAGATAGAGCTTCAGAACTGTGTTCGTTGTGGGAAGAGTATATAAGGGATCCAGACTGGCATCCATTTAAAATTACCATAATTGAAGGGAAACATCAGGTGTGCCTTACTTAAGCTTATAGATATCATTATCAAGTCTTAATCAAATCTGGTCTTTTCTGTTGTAAGCACTGCATTTGTATGTATGTCATTGTACTGTTGTCTGAAGATAATGAATGTCCTTGAAGGCTACTCAGCTAGAAAACATGGAACTTGAGAAGCTTAATCTATAAACCTTTGATACCTATTTGGCCACTGGAACATGTATTTCTCTCAATTTGTGTTGTCTGAAGAGAATTTTATTTGTATCATTTTCATTTTCATTTTCATATTCATGTTTTGCAGAAGTAGATTGTTTTTGACTGATTGATTTACCTGCCCTCATCCCTAGATGAACTTTTGATGGCCACGAATTGGAAGAAAAAATAATGCTGAATGTCATTGCTATATTAACTATTCTGATCAGCATGTATGTCGTCTAATGCTGTCATCAGATATTAATTTTAGAACTAAGATAAATGGTGCATATATTTAAGAAAGTAGATTAGGATATGTGTTAAATGTGGTTGGAACAGCGCTTCTCCAACTTTTATTCGTCCGTGTATGACCAGCTTGCTTAGCTCATTCCACTAGTTTGGGACAATAATTTTTCAATATATCTATTTGAGCTATACGATGGTTTTCATATTCATTTTAATCTACAATTTATTGCATTATTGATCTAATATGTGTTTTTCTAACTTATCTGGCTTCGTGGTTTTTCATATCAGGAAATCATAGATGATGAAGATGAAAAATTGAAGGGACTGAAAAATGAGATGGGTGAAGGAGTCTACAAAGCTGTGGTGACAGCTTTGACAGAGATAAATACATATAATCCAAGTGGGCGGTATATAACCTCTGAATTATGGAATTACGAAGAGGGAAAGAGAGCTACCTTGCAAGAAGGAGCAAGATTGTTATTGATGCATTGGAAACTAACTAAACAAAAAAGGGGGACAATGTGAAGGCCGCCGGTATTTGTATAAATTAAAATAAGGCACTACAATTTTCTTTTGAACTATACCTTGGGCGCCGGCTGCATCTTTTCTTAGAATATTGCTAGAAAATTTATAATGTTCATAAAAATTGGTTTTTTCCTCCTACCTATTTGATCACTGATTTGGTTACAGGAATAAATAAACATGTTGCTTTCCCAGAAGGGCTAAATGTGCTTTGAAGCCAAGCCGTCACATCTACGGGCCGAATATTTTTAAGGAATACAGGTTGTATTTAAACTAATTTTCTCTTTGCACTCCATACTTCTATGGAGGTTCTTTTCTTACCAATCTGTATTCATAACAATTATGCTTACTGTTTAGGTCAAGTTCCATCTTAGACCTAAACTTCCAATTCAGATCCCTAAATGTGTGAAACATTCAATGTAAAGTGTTGAGATATGATAAAAATAGGCTATTAAGATAAATAAAAATTATATTTCCTAAATTAGCAACATAACAGAATCTGAGTCATCTCAACATTTTTAAACAGCATTTCTAATAACTTGTTACATAGTTTTATGCACAGTGACATTGTGGGTTGAAATACGTGAGTGACTGAGTGACCAGTTACCTGTACTGCTCGTATTTACTTCTCCCTCCAACTCATGAAGCTCTCCTTGTCATTCTAAGCTGAATTATTAGTTTGTTCTAATAATCAATAATTAATATATTTAAGAAATTACTTCACTTAAAATGTGGTCTTCAACCAGCTAAATATTTAAGAAGCTATTTACTAAAACATGCCTCCTGAAGAGAGAAACCCAATGAAGAAAATGGCAATTAGTGTGTGATGCATTGCAAAAATTGCTATGCATTTTGGCTCTGTTCCTTAACCCCACCAACTGAAATGTGGAATTGCAGTTTGAAAATCTAATTAGCTAAAGACAAGATAATGACAAATGTGCGAGCCTCAGCCTTCAGAATCAGCATATTTGATTTTTTGGTTAAAAATCAGAATCAGCATATATTTAGTTCTTAACAGCTATGAAATTTTGTTCTCCTTAATTAAGATCTTGGGTTAAATAAAGGAGAAAAAAATAAAAAACTGCCACACCAGCATTTTCATACTCATTCATATCAGATTCCTCTTAATTGGTCAAATTAAGTTTAAACCCTCTCTTTGTTTACGATATATTTGGAAGTTAAAGTTTAATAAAAAAAGAAAGGATAAAAAAAATATTTTCAATAAATTTGTAAATATTAAAGAAAAAAAAATACAACACAAACTCAATATTTTTAATCTTTTGTTTATTTAAAAATAATATATTCATCTTCTCTTTACTCTTTGAAATATACCACATTTTATTGGACATGTAACATTTTTTTAAAAAATTCTTAAACTTTTGTATCTCTTACATATTTGGGCTTTTATGAGTTGCCTTGTGCTGTCCTTCCCCTGCTTCAACTCCTCAAGCTCGTGTATTTCTTAGAGTGAAATTCTACGTTATTCCAACAATCACTAAAGTCCACTATTTTTTAGTAAAATAAAACGAGAATAAAATTTTATTCAATAAAGAAAAATATATATTTTTCAACAAACCAAAGAACAAATTAGTTTTTTTTTAATCCATATGTTACTTTTATTGGGGCATCGAAGAAAGTTAGGAAAAACAACACGGAAGGTATAGAATCTACTTTGCTACCACAAATACGGTCAATTAGCACCCATACGCATAATTTTCTTTTTTATCCTTTTGCTTTTCGGCGCAGCCAAGCGTGCTTAACAACTTAAGAACATCTCATGCATGCATCAAACACACTTTGTCAAATCTCAATTAGTAGCTTATCACTTCACCAAATCAAATACGTAGATGGAGGCAAAAGAGAAAATTATGGTTCAATCAGCCCGTAATACCAACTTAACTAAACAAAAGTGACATCAAACATTCAAACCCCAGCCTAACAAAAGTGAACAAGAAAAATTATAAAGAAGAAAAACAAGATAAGATAAACACACTTGATCTTTTCATACAATATATATATAAATATACCAATATAAGAAACATAGCTGCGGGCTCATGCATTTGAAGCCACTTCAGCCCGTTACATAAAGTTTCCCTCCATTTTTCTAGAATCCTACTATAAAACTTCAAACTCGTATACCAAGACAACGACAAAAGTCAAAAAGTTTGACTAATCACTACCACAACTTACTTTTCTTTCCCACCATTTTTTTCTCTCGCCGTTTCCCTTATATCCCCATCCCAAGGTAAATTCAAAACTACAGAGGTTAAGAAAAACAAAAAGGCCATGAAACATAGTAATTAGACTTTGAAATTTTTGCCGGTGAATGTTTGACCAAATTGCCAATTGGCGGGTACGATGTTCCAGGAGGTGGAGGTGCGTCGGTCACTGGCTGTGACCCTGAAGGAGAGTGACTGACCAACCAGAACAGCGTTTGATTGCCAGTTCTGACCCCAGTTGCGGCTCAGGCTCATCCACCCAGTCTTCGACCCTTTCACGCTCGTCTTCACGATATCCCCTGCACCCGCGACGTTGGTGATCAAAACCAGGTTGAAGTAACGGAAACCGTTGATCGTGAACCTCATCCCTCCCTGCTTACGGCAAGGCACCCTGCACATCACCGCACACAATCACGCTCGTCAAGGGCATTATTCGTAATTAAACACAACCGTAAGGGCAAATACAGTTACATTCAGTAATCACACGTAATAATAAAAGATGAATCTAAATTTTGGTTGGTTCGTGAATCGTGCAATTACGCGGCAAAAGGTGCACGTTTGTCAAAAATCCCGAACCGGTTTCAGATGAACGGTTCAGGTTCACTCTCTCGCTCTCTCTGAACCGTCAACGGTTTTGATAAGTTTTTCCATTTTCCGAATTACGAATCACAACCACTGTCTAGTGTCTGTCTAGTCCCCGCCACAGCGTAGGAATCTTTGTACCCTTTGTCGCTTTAACCGACGTCGCATTTCTGATTATGCGCTTTTGTACTTCGACATGGCCAAAAGCCAAACAAGCGCGTTTGTCTATTTTTTAATAAAAACTATAAAATAACTAAAACGAAACATCAAAATCTTGTTCTACCTTAAAAAACATCAAAACCTTCCTTTCCTTAAATTTTAAAACATTTAAATTTGTTTTCTGTTTTCTGAAATATTAAATTCTCAATCATGTATGGTTTCAGATCATTACTCATAAAGTAAAAAAAAAAAGTATCAGATAGAATTTTTTAACTCAATTTTTCCAGATATGAATTTAATTGAAATAAAGTAAATTATTTATAGTTTTGTACTATTCCTTAAACACTTTCATATGAAATAATAATAATAATAATAATAGATGCAATAATAGTGTAAAATTTGTAACTACAAATTTCCACTAATTATAAATTTATTAATATAGTAATTATCTTTAAAATAGTAGTACTAATATTTTTAAACTAAATAATACTACTAATATAAAAGCCTTACATAAAAAAATATATTTTTATTAATGTTTCATGTTATTAGCAGTATACTCTTTATTCTTTTACATTTATGATGAAATAATAAGTTAGAGTGGACAATAACACAGAAGGTGGAAAAAGAAAGTGTTAATGGATGTTGTTAATAGTATTTTTTTGAAATTAGAAAAAGAATGTAGGTGAAAAAGTAAAGGGTGAAGCTTGTAGTTGGAGCGAAAGAGAGAAGAGGTGAAAGGTTAGAACTTGACCTGCGGTAAGAGACGGGGACGATGCCGGCGCGGTACTGAGCGATTTTGAGGAACATGGGCATGGCCAGGTCGAAGTGGGGCCGGGGAGGGTTGCACCATCCTCCATTGTCGTTCGGAAGAGCGTAGTTTGGGGGACAGAAGTTTGTGGCGGTTACGAAGATGGAGGGGCTGCCAGCGTGGCACCAGCTGGGGTCGTTGGCACACTTTATCTCGAAGCAGGCACCGCAGCTCAGCCCGTTGTTGAACAGCGCCGTGCTCAGCGCCGCCGTGTTCACGCCGTACCCCTGGCTGTACAGGTTCCCATACCCGCACGCGCCGCCCATTGTCCCCGACGCGTCACTGCCGCCGTAGAACGTGGCGTGCGCGGTCTCCCAAGCGCCGCCGCTGTAGGCGCCCGGGATCCTCGCCTCGGTGGAAGTGAGAACAACGGTTATGAAGGCGAGAATGCCGATGAGAGAAAGGTTGAGCCAAGCCATGGTGAGTGGGAACAGTGAAAATGGGGTTTATGACTTGTTAGCAGAGGAAGAGGAAGGAACTCAACTCAACTGAGTCAGGGAGGGAAAGGTGTGTTGCTATTTATGGAGGGAGTGGCGGAGGAAACTGGGCCCCACTGTCATCTGCTTTCGACCCTGTTCTTATCACTCTTTCTTTGCCTTGCTCATTAATCTTTTGGACATACAAAGCTAGCTACATTTGAGAGAGATAGAAAGATAAAAAAGATGAATAACAATTGATAAAATTGATTATATGATAGGATAAAAATAGAGATAAAAAAAAATGAGACATGTTATAAATTAGGAGTGTTCAAATATTAAAATTCTATTTTTTTCTAGGTTTTTTTTTCTTTGGTTGATTAAAGTGTAGAATTTCATTTAATTATAACTATTCACGATATTAATAACAATTTCAATTCAGATCAATAAAATTATTTTCAGGAAAAGAACTTCCAATACTATCAAGATATTAATAACAGGTTGGATCTACATGGATAGACCCATGCATGTTTGAATTATAAACAATTTCAATTCCATTTAGTTATAATTATAACTATTCACGGGTCTTTAAATACAAGCAGATCTCTCAAGAAAAATAAGTTGCCCATAAAAAAAGTTACATCAAGGATATTGAAACCCTTGCTTTGTATGTTTAGGGGTAATCAATCACGTCAGTGCCCTGGCAAGTTATGATAATTGGTAATTGGGAGTGACTATAAGGAGGTGGTGGTGTGCGAGAGAGTAGTGATGGGTATTATGGTGATGAGTGTAGGGGACAAAAGAGGTTAGGGACCTTAGGACCTCAGAATTGATATCAAATCTCTTTGCTTCATTTGCAAGTTGTGCCATCAAACGAAACCATTTTTTTTTTCTATTTCGGAATTTTGGCTTGTTCTTTATGTTACTGTTAAATGTTAACTTACTATGCTTGTGTTTTTTGTTTTCCCCTCGATATTTCAACTTTGGTGTTTGTTGCTTGCTTGGACTCGAGTCAAAAGTTAGCGTGGATCCAATAGTGTGATGGGTTGCGTTGGATAATAAATTGCTTCACAATATGAATACAGTATAGTACGGATGTGATTTATTTCCCATCTAAATATGTGGATAGTGCTGGGAACCAGAGGATGACCAAAAAGAAAGAGGATAACTTTGCATTACTTTTGACTATTGCATTACTTAATATTTTTTATTGGGTAACTTTATTTTAAAATCCAATGTTATAAAAATATAAAATAAAAAACCTATTGTTATAATATTTGAATAAACAAAATTCTAATAATATTAATTTTATATACAAAATCTCTTGTTAATTTAAAATTATTTAATACTCTATCGATAAATATTAAAATTAACATAATATACTTTAAAATATATAACAATAACTTTTATTAAATATTTATAATTATTTAAATATGATAAAATTCGACACTGATAATAATATATATTATAACGCCTCTTAAACATATAGTTAAGGGTTTGCTTCAAAATAAATATATAATTAAGGATTTGATATCCAAATATAAAATGTCTTTTATCAGAAAATATTAGTTTCTTAAATATTTCTCAATATCTTGAGAATTTGATCATTGATTTCTAATTAGAAAATATTTTAACTTCACAAGAAAAATATAATTATAATTCAATTGTTAGATAAATCAATAAAAACCATATTTGATATTAATTTGTTAATAATATAATAATTTGTGTAAATTGTGGTAATGTAGTTTTATCCCTCCTTCATTTTCTTATACCACTTCATTTTTAAATTACAAATTATAGACTTTCTTGTGAACATATTTTAAATATATTATTTTCAATCAAGAAAAGGATAGAGATAATTAAAAAATAATATGTGCGAAAAATAAAACTTTTTTTTACTTGATATTGGAGTGGTGTTTAAGGAATCTCCACTGCGAGCCAATGGGCAACAAGTCGAAGAGAGGAACAAGAATGAATCATCAACAACAGGGAGTGCTGAACCTCCTATAAAAAAATTTACCACCAAATTAATTTCATAAACAAGTTAAGCTCTTGGGATACTAATAAAGTTGCTTGTGCATCAGAGTGATGGTAACAATTATCATAGTGGTAGTGTACAAAAAAAAATAAATTCAGATAAAATATATTCAGACACTGTGATTTTCTTTTTTTTTTAAGGCATCAAACACTGTGAGTTGATGTATGCGTAAATATATACACTAATACAAGTGTCAAGTGAGTTCCTCACCATGTATTTCATTTTTTCTAATATAAAATTTAATATTAGTTAAATACATTTTTACTTTTTAGTTTTTACGTTTTCTTTTCGTACCACATGTACTAAGATTTCAATATACATTATATCACCCATTCACCCTGTATGCTTTTCATATTTAGTTTATAAGCAATAATATATATATATATATATATATATATATATATATATATATATATATAATTTATTATATTAAGATTATTATTAAACATATTGATTTGATTTTGTTCATATGTGAACAAGTTATTAAATAAAAATATTTTATTAAATTAAAGTATAAGTATTAAATATATTGACATAATAAATATGAGAAATAATTAAATTTTATTCTTCAACCCTTAGAGACACATGTTAACAAAAACTTTTTTAATCTTTAATTTTTTTTTCACCCACGTTAAATTTGTATTTACTTACTTTCTGTTATATTATTTATCACATTTATTATTTATTTATATCTCTCTTCTTTAGTGAGTATGAAAACATTATCATTCCTTTTATAATAAGTACTTATACTATTTTTTAGCATTATTAATATAAAAAAATTATAATATCAATTAATCTGAAATAATTGAAAATATAATTTTCAAAGTAATTTTTTTAAAAATCATCCTTTTTATATATAACAATACGTGACTCAATGACATATATTGTCGGTAGATTCTAATTAAAATCTCAAGTAATTATATGTCATATTTAATCAAATTTAAGTACAATAAAAAGAAATAATAAACCTAAAAAGTCAGAGTCAAGTCACTTATCACGGCTATTGTGCCTGCATATCCCGTTACTTTTCCCTTTCGTGTTTACTAAAATGGAAAGAAAAAAATAATTCCCGTTCAACATACTCATTGATTGATTTTTCAATATTTTTAGGTTGATAGTCAGAAACTCTGTAGCAAAAACAGGAAAAGTCGGAGAAAGAAACTAATAAAGTAAAACATAATATTTTATGATTTTTAACGTAAAGAAGCAGTGGAAATTATGAATAAAAAAAAAGTAAATATTTATTTTTAATTTAATAATGTGGTAATCACTTTATTTAGAAGATGGAAAATAAGAAACGGATAGAGACACTTGCCAAATTTGTTAGCACATTGTATTCCATGTCAGGTTTGTCGAGTTCACACATGAAAGTAGTAACTCACTCGGAGATTGTTGCTATTTTACTTTTAAATTACATTGATATTCATCTTTTAATATAGATTATTTACTTACTTGTTTGGTGAGAAGTGCTAATCTAGTTCCCATTTATATATCAAATTTCTGTCATTATTTACCACATAACCCAAATCAATGTATGCATAGTTTTTTATCATGACATTTTTAAATTCGTCGTTGAAAATACTTATATTTTATTCACACAATAATCAATCCTAAAATACCAAATCTTACAATTTCTTTGGGGGAAAATAAAACGAAACAGTCTACTCGGAACGGTCTCAAGACTCAAGTCTGAACGAAAAGGCTGTAAGCAAAGAGCAAACACATAACAATTACATTTACATTTAGAAAATAATTACAGTAAATATTGTTTTTTAGAGAAACAGTGAATAATGTTAATATATGAACTGTGATTTTTTTATTTCTTTCATACCAAGACGGTGCACAGTGGTTGAATGGCTTAGATTTTTTTTTTGTCGACAAAAAATATATTGATAGTGGTCAAAGGGGTATAAAGACGAACACATTAGTATAAAAGATTTGAATTTGTGAATAGACTAAAAATAAATGATTCAATGAAGTAGTAGTACCAAGTGAATCATTGAAAACATGTGCACTTATTTTGGTTAGAGATAGTATTATCTTACATATATATATTGTTCCGTTCGTTGCAAACGGAGGTCCAGTAATGAAACTGGGTCTTGATGTATGATCAAGGTTCTCTCTCTCTCTCTGAATGCTATGGAAGTCGAAGCACCCAAAGGAAGATGAAGATCACAGCAAACAACACGACACAAGTGGCGTGCAGTGTGTGCTTGTGTGAAAGGGAAAGAGTGAGTCAGAATATGTGTGTACCTTTCACCAAAGGGGAGATGGGCTTTTTATATTTACTGACCTGCAGACAAATGAGGAAACTGGTCCTATTCTTGGTCACGATCTTCTAAAGGATGAGCAGATATATTGGATATTTGTTGTAAAAATAACCTCCTGTATCTTCTTTGATTCTTGTGAATATTTAGGATTTTAATCTTCTTTGGTCTTTCCTTTAATAACTTGTTTTATATTTACCTTGGGCCTTTTGGCCTTTGGCCCAATATAAAATATCCGTAACAGTTGCCCTTCATCTCGGTTGTTGAGGAGTCTAAATGACCGAGATGAATTATTTTAGGCCTACACGTTTGTGGCCGGGATGATTATCTCGGAAAGGCCGATTTCATGGTCTTCCGAGGTATTTCTTACAATTTACCTTTGGAACGTGTATCAACTATTGGTTTCCCTACGAACCGACCTCTATGTCCGATCCAGTCCGATATAATGAGACGCCCTTCTACCAGGCCGATCTCCTGTATTTTCAAAGTCTGGCGTAAGAAATCCCACTTTATGGACAATCGAACAGACGCGCCTCCTTGGCTTTCAATGCTCTGCCAACTCAGTGCCCACTCTAATGATTATGTCAAGCTGCTGTCTAATCCGCCCGTCTCTTGGTTTCCAGCCATAATTGCCCCAGCAATCAAGCACGCTTGTCAGTTACGTTTCTTAATTCAAATTTTGACGGTTACTATTCTTCACTTTCGCGGTTTTGATGGTTACGGCCTACATTTATAGCCCATATTTTGCCATTTCCTTTTGGTTCTTCTCATTTGCGACTCATTTCCTTCCCTGCTGCTTACTTTCTTACTTGCCTTCTTTGCTCTCGCGTTCAGTGTTTCAGTCTTCTTCGAAGTTCTCCAATCCAGGTACCTCTTTTCTTTCCTTGATTCTGTTGCGTTCTCTCCTCTTCTTGTTCTCTTTTTGCTTCTAGAAATTCGTTTCTTCTTTCAGGCCTTATTTTCTTAGTTCCTTCTGGGTTATCTGCCTCTTTTCATTCTTGCCCTTGTTTTGAACCTTTAGAAACCTTTCTAAAACCCCTAATGGTGAAGCTTACTCCTGAGGAGGAGGCCTGTATCATTAAACGAATCCCCCCTTATTCTGCTTATTGGTTCTTTGGTAAACCCCTTACCGAGGAAGATAAACTTAAACGCTTCCTTCGAGCCCCTACTGGTGGCTCAAAAACCTCGAGTAATTCTTCGTTTGAAAAATCTCCCCCTTCTGAGGCTAGAACAGATGATTTTTCCAGGAATGTAGGGGGTTCAGGTACGAGTGGTAGAAGCCGCACCTCTTCTAAAAGTGCTAAGGCATTACAGAATTCTAGTGCGAAATCCACCGGGGAAAGTAGGGTTCGAGCTGTAGCCCTTTCTACTCTTCCCCCAAGTCCCTCTCCTTTAGAAACCTCTTCCGAGATCCGATATGAACCGTGTACCAGGTGTATGGATCAATTTTTGTATTTAGCCTCCTCAGGTTTTGACAGAGATGCCGACGCCGCACTAGATGCGTGTCGGCACAATCCCGTGTCCGTCATTCCTTCACTGCCCCAGCCTAGAGTCGGGATATCGGCGGAAAATATCTCGAGGCCGGTTGGGACTTCCCGGCTCGCTGTTGATCTTCCAGGTACCGTTGCTGACCCTTTTCTATTTTACTTTGTCGTAGGTCATGGAAACCCCTTCTGTGGAAATTGTAGAAGAATCTCGGTCAAGCGGTTCTCATGCCGGCAACCCCTCTCCCGATCTGATGGCCCAATTTCCTTGGGTGACCTTCGAGGTCCTCAACACCTCCTCATCAATGAGTCCGGAGGGTATAGCCGCCCTCTCGGTTGGGAATCAAGAAGGATTCTCAGTTCGCCCTCCCGGCCCACGTGTGCCGATATGCTCTCAAGCCGAGCAGGGCGATCCTAACTTTTTCTTTTTCTGTGCCGACGTGGTCACCCGCTTGGGTATTCGTTTTCCTCTTTCTGAGTTCGAAATGAAACTCTTGAAACATCTTTCCTTAGCTCCTTCACAACTTCATCCAAACGGCTGGGCCTTCGTCAAATCGTTTGAGGACTTGTGTGTTAACTTAGGCATTCCTTGTACCGTTCCTGTCTTCATGTATTATTTTTCCGTTCAGACCAGCGGTTCGGGCCGAGAGCCTTCCAACCGCAAGGGGTGGACTTCCTTACGGAGTCGCCCCAAACGCAAACTTTTTCCCCTTTTTGCCGATTCTTTTAAAAGGTTTAAAAATAATTACTTTAGGGTTAGTGCCAAACCCGGCCAACAACCTTTCTTCTTACAAGGGCCGGAGTCTGCCGGGGTGAAGTGGAAGTTTCCGCTTTACTGGTCTCATGCCCATCATGAGTTTCACCCCTCTTTTTACCATCGTGACGAGACTGGGTTGTCGGATGAGGACGCTTTCTCAGTTATTCAAATCGACGCTTTCCGAGAGAGTCAAGGCCTTTGCGGAGTTCCCTCGGCTTTCCCTGAGTGTCGGTGTTATCTTAATGTGTTTCTTTATTCTTTGCTAGTTTTGGTGCTTATTATTGTTTTCTGTTTTGCAGCTACCGAGATGGAAACTCAGGTTGAAGATTTGCGCACCCGGTCTCGCAAGAACTCCGGGGCTCCTCGTCCTCCCCCGTCGACCGAAGCGGCACCTTCTTTTTTCAAGAACTTAAAAAGGAAGAAGATGACCAAGTCGGTTATTGAGGCGGGCACACCTTCGGCCATCGTGCCCGTTGTTACACCCGCCGCTTCGGCCTCGGTCGCCCCTCCTGCCGAACTCGTCGCTCCTTCTCCGGCTTCTTCGGTCGATCCTCCGGCCTACGTGTACTCACCTGCCGTGCCTTCCGATGCTTCAAAGCTGAAGGTCGGCCATTTATGGGAGAGGGGGGCCGATGATCTGTTCCCGTATGTTCAAGCCCCCAAGCGCTTCGCCGACTCCTCCCGTCTTTCCGGGGAGGATGTTCGACTTCTTCAGCAGATGCAGCGGCATGCCTACCAAACGGCCTCCTTGGTTGATTGCCTCGTCGTCACCAAGGAGAGATGCCACAAATACAAGGAAGAGCTTGCTGTTGCCGGCACCAAGCTTCGCCAGGCTGGGGACGAGCTTACGGAAGTTCGGGCGCAGGCGGCCAAGGCGAAAGAGGCGTCCGAGCAAGACCTTCGGGCGGCCCGCTTCGAGGCCGAGCAGGCGCTGGCGAAGGCCGCCCAAGCAACCCAAAATCTGAACGAGGTGAAAACCTTGTTCGAGGGTGCTCAGGCCGAGGCTGAGGGGGCGAAGTCCAAGCTCTTGGCGGCAGAGAAAGAGGTGGCGGAGCTTCAAGATGCACTCTCTTCTGCGGCCGAGGATTCGTTCAACAACGCCGTCGCCCAGATCCGGTGTCTCAACCCCGGGATCGCCCTGAACATGGAGGGGCTGCACTTTCAATCTTTCGTTCATGAAGGTGCGGTCGTCCCCTACTTCGATCAGGAGGATTCGGTCGTTGAGGCCGAGGGTCGTGTTGAGGCGGGTGTTGAAGAGGACTCGACTCCTGCTGGTGCTTGAAGGGCCGGGATGCCGGTTTAATATGTAATTTGATATTTTTGTGAACACTTGTTCTAAACAATTTTTGTATTTTGGGCGATTAACCTTTTATCATATTATATCTTAGGCAAATATGCTTAGTTTATTTTGTTCTTCAGAACTTTTTCAATATGCGCATTTATTATTCGTTTGGCTCCAACAGCCAAGTAAAATATTGACCGACTTACGTAATCGTTTCTCGGTTTATTTTCATTCCAAGTTATCGTTAGTGCATCACAGCCGCGTTGGACCGTGCCGACCTGATCAGGGTTGGGAAACACTTCGGATCCGCATGGAACATAATAAATATTGCTCATTGAGCATATGATTTACTAATCATCAAAGTATTCAAATTGACTTGCAATTCGTTTATTTATAATATTCATAATTTATTCTGATAAAAGGTGTTGTCTGTAGTGGGGGTGTCTAAACCGTTGGCCGCCACTTTCCTCATAATATTAATTTAACTATAATATATCTTCAATTTGTCGGCATTCCACGTGCGCTTCACCGCCTTTTTATCCAGTGTTTCCAACGCGTATGCTCCGTGACCGAGATCCTGAGCGACACGATAGGGTCCTTCCCAGCTTGCCGCCAGCTTTCCATCCCGCACATTTTTATTGCCGATGTCGGCCCTTCTTAGGACTAGGTCACCTTTTATGAAGGCTCTTGGTCTAACCTTTCTATTGAATCTTCTGGCCACCAACTGCTTCGCGGCCATATCTCGGATATGTGCTTGAGCTCGTGCTTCGTCTATCAAGGCTAGCTCGGTGCTTAGGGCCTCATTGTTGACTTCCTCCCCCCCTTTGAGTATAGCTATCCTCCTCCAAGAGGGTTGTCCGATCTCGACCGGGATCATGGCTTCACTCCCATAGGTCATTCTGAATGGGGTTTCCTGCGTGGACGACTGGATTGTGGTCCGATATGCCCACAAGACGTAGTACAGCTGCTCCGCCCAGCTACCTCCGGCGTTATACATCCTTTTTCTGAGTCCTTCCAAGATAACTTTATTGGCGGCTTCGGCTTGGCCATTAGACTGGGGGTGTTCAACAGAGGCGAAGTGGTGCTTAACATGAAAATCGGCCATCATTGCCCTGAACTGCTTATCAGTAAATTGAGTCCCGTTATCTGTGACGATCTCGGCCGGGATTCCGAACCGAGATATAATGTTCCTCTCGAAGAATTTCCGAACTCGGGCCGAGGTGATGGTGGCTAATGGTTCGGCTTCTATCCACTTTGTGAAGTAATCAACTGCTACAATCAGCCATTTCAGTTGACCCTCGGCGGCCTTGAACGGGCCGAGCAAGTCCATTCCCCATTTATAAAAAGGCCAAGGAGAGGTGATAGTCGTCAGTTCAGATGGGGGAGACCATATTATCTTAGCGTGCTTCTGACAACTCTCACACTTCTTCACGTGATCCTGGGCGTCTGCCTTCATAGTTGGCCAGAAGTATCCAGCCCGAATGGCCTTTGTTGCCAGTGCCTTTGCTCCCATGTGTTGGCCGTTGATGCCCTCATGTATCTCGGCCAGTACATATTCTGCTTGGTCAGGTCCAACGCAGAGCAACAGGGGTGTGTGTGGTCCTTTACGATACAACTCCCCCTCCAACGTAGTGTACATCACAGCATCTCGGATCAACTTTTTGGCTTCCATGTCATCATCCGGGACTATTCCCTGCTCCAAGTATCTGATAATCGGCTGTCTCCAATCGGACTCGGACGATATCATCATGATGCAAGTGGGGTGGGCCAGCTCCTGCTGGACTACCGTTCTGTGATTGCCAGCGCCCTTGGTGCTCGCCAGTTTGGATAATACGTCGGCTCTCACATTTTCTTCTCGGGGGATATGGGAGACGGTGACTTCATCAAACTCGGCCATAATTTCCCTGACCCTAGCCAAGTATTTGATCAACAGTGGTCCCTTGGCTTGATATCTTCCTTCGATCTGAGCCGCTACGAGCTGTGAATCTGTGAAGACTTTCACCTTCTGGGCTCCTTGTTCTCTGGCTAGGATCAATCCAGCTATCAAGGCCTCATATTCAGCCTGATTATTCGATGTCGGGAAATTCAGCCGCAAAGACTGCTCTACCGATGTCCCCTGAGGGTTCTCTACTATAATTCCAGCTCCACTTCCCTTGGTGTTGGACGATCCGTCCACGAAGAGGGTCCATATTTCCTCGCTGGCCGAGGTCGCCGGGGTGAGTTCGACCAGGAAATCGGCCAGGGCCTGGGCTTTGATAGCGTGTCGCGCTTCGTACCTCAAGTCAAACTCGGATAACTGTATCGCCCAGTGCATCATTCTTCCCGCTAAGTCCGGTTTATGAAGAACCTGCCGAATTGGCTGGTCGGTACGCACTACAATGGTGTGACCCTGGAAATATGGTCGTAGCCTCTTAGCTGCTACTAAAAGTGCGTAGGCTATCTTCTCCAACTATTGATATCTTAATTCTGAGCACTTCAAAGCTCGGCTTATGAAGTATACAGGTAGCTGAGTCTTGCCGGTCTCCCTTACCAATACGGCACTCACAACTTCCTCGCCCACCGACAAGTATAGAATAAGTGTTTCACCTGGCTCCGGTTTAGATAAAACCGGTGGTGAGGAAAGACACCTTTTGATCTCCTGAAAAGCGGCCTCACATTCCGGACTCCATCCTACCCGGGCTTCCTTCTTTAATAAACGAAAGAAGGGGAGGGCCTTCTCTGCCGATTTGGGAAGAAATCTTGTCAGTGCTGCTAACCTTCCGGTCAGCTGCTGTACTTCCTTTTTTGTGGTCGGGAATTTCATGCTCAGAACTGCTTCACACTTGTCTGGATTAACTTCAATACCTCTGTGTGTCAACATGAATCCCAAGAATTTACCCGCCGTTACTCCAAAAGCACACTTGAGCGGGTTCAGTCGGATGTTGTTTTCTCTCAAACTGCGAAAAGTCTCCTGTAGATCTCGGATATGATCGCCCTCTGGTGCTGTCTTCGTAATCATGTCATCAATATATACTTCTATATTCCGGCCGAGCTGCTGGGCGAAAACCTTATTCATCATGCGCTGGTAAGTGGCTCCAGCGTTTTTCAGGCCGAAGGGCATCACGTTATAACAATAGTTGGCCTCTCCTCCCCTGAAGGCCGTCTTCTCCCGATCTCCTGGATACATCGGAATCTGGTTGTACCCAGAGTATGCGTCCATAAAAGACAGTAGCTTATATCCAGCGGAATTGTCCACAAGCTGATCTATGCTCGGCAGTGAATACGAATCTTTGGGACACACCTTGTTGACATCCGTGTAGTCAATGCACACTCGCCATTTGCCATTAGCCTTCTTAACCATCACCACATTGGATAGCCAAGTGGTGTACTGGATTTCTTGTATGAAACCCGCATCCAATAGCTCTCGGACGTGTTTCTCTAGCGCTTGCTTCCGATCAAGGCCGAGGTTCCTTCTCTTTTGGGCGACTGGTTTTGCATCGGGGTACATGGATAGTCTGTGGCAGCAGAATGCAGGGTCTATCCCAGGAATTTCTGAGGCCTTCCATGCAAAAATATCTCGGTTATCTTTCAAACATTCTATCAGCTTGGCTCGTGCATCAGGGTCGGTGATCATCCCAATCTTGATGACTTGGGTGACTTCTGGACCGATCTGGATATCCATCAACTCGTCGGCTGGTTCAGGTCTCCATTCCTCCTCTTTCTCCCTTACGTCAAGCTCTACCAGATTTACCGGCTTCACCTGCTTCCCCCTTGTTCTCTTTGTTTCGTCTCGGCCTTCTGGGAAACTCGGCATGGAAGGCGGGCCAGCTCCCCTTTCCTTTACAGTATTGAAGTAACACTGGCGGGATTCCCTCTGATCGCCACAGATAGTGATTACTTTGCCGTTGCTTCCCACAAACTTCATCTTCTGATGCTTGGTGGACATCAGGATGTCCCACCTATGGAGGGTGGGCCTTCCAAGAATCACATTGTACGGTGAAGGAAACTCCCCTACCACGAACTGGACTCTTTCCGACTTGAAGCCCTCCTTTGTTCCCAGCGTGAGTCGCAACTCAATGGAGCCCTTGAGTGCGGTGTTCTCCCCGTTAAAGCCCGATAATAGCGTTTTGCACGGTTTCAAATCTTCCTCGTCCAGGTTCATCTTCTTGAATGCTGACCAGGATATGATGTCAGCGCAACTGCCATTGTCAACAAATATCTTACTAACTCGGCAATTGGCTATGGTCCCGGTTATGACCAAGCCGTCCTCGTGCCCCGGTATCACGTCGGCCAGATCATCTCGGGTGAAGTAGAGCAAAGGTGGTTCAACCCTGTCATTAGTGGGTTTGAACTTGGGATGCTCCCTCACTGCCAGGACTTCTCGAAGGTATTTGCGGCGTTGATTGGCCGTGTCTCCTCCTCCTCCCATAGCACCTGTGATGATATTGCACTCGAATTCTGGCTCCGGGAACTCTTCCTCACTCGTCTTTTTCCTCTTTTCATCTCGAACCTTTACCTCCTCGTTGGGATTGCCTTTGCGTTTGCCTTGCTGCCCCTGGGTTTTGATCACATACCGTCTCAACTTTCCTTCACGAACGAACTTTTCTATCGCATCTCGCAAGTCCCAGCATTGGTCGGTAGTGTGTCCCGGGCCATTGTGAAACTCGCAGAAGCGGGAATGGTCGAGGTCGGTCTTCTTGAACACCGGTCGAGGTCGGTCTACTTTCTTCATCTCTGTCAAGGCCACTTCTCTCCACACTTGTGCCCGTGAAGTGTTCAGCGGGGTATATTTGTCATATTTGGTGTCGTGTCTTGCTGGTCTATGGCCGACTTCCGAGTTCCTGTTGATGGGTATATGCTGGCGATGCCTTGGTGGTGAACCCTTCCTTTTAGGAGCCGTGTTGGCAATCTCCATCTGTTCCAACTCCAGGTACTTCTTTGATCGGACCCTGAATTCTAGTAAGGTTTTAACAGGGTCTTTGTAGATGGATTTCGCCAGCCGAGATGATCCATTCAGTCCGGCCGATAGCAAATGAACGTGCACTTTTTTCTTCCAGGCCTTGTACTTGTAGGGCGGCTTCTTTAAACCGGTCCAGGTAGCTTTGCAGTGTCTCCCCCGGATGCTGTCGGATCTTTCCCAGAACAAATTCGGATTTCGGCTGTTTCTTGCTCGTCGCAAAGTTGAGCAAAAACCTCTGGCCGAAATCCTCAAAATTGTGGATTGACCGGGATGGCAATGAATGGAACCATGTCTGAGCTGCTCCGGTTAGAGTAGTAACGAATATGCGCGAGATGATCGGCTCGTCAATTCCCCGCACGCACATTTGCATGTCGAACTCGTCTATGTGCACCTGAGGATCTTGGCTCCCATCGTACTTCGACAGGAAAGATCCATCGAAATCTTCCAGGAATTGGGCATTGACGATCTCGTCCACAAAAGGACTATTGTTGTGCTGCCCACGCCTGTACTTCCGTCTGTAGACCTCCGCGCCGCCTCCCGATCGCAATGCAACTTGTGGGCTTTTCCCTCTGATCGGCCCTCGCTGCTGTTCGGGGTCCTGCATGTTTCCGGCCGGAGGGGCGAGTTCGGAGTGAATCATCGGCTCCGGGGGTGGTGTCTCCATCTGGCCAAGGCTTCTTTCCCTCCTTCCTAGCCGGTTGCCATCGCCCAGCGTCCATCTTGCACAACGTTCATCGAGTTGTGCCAGTATATGATTCATATCTTCCTCCCGCTGAAGGGCATGTCGTCTCTCGAACCTCTCCATTCGCAGGAGAATGGACTGCAACGCATTGTTGGTGAGGCGCTGCAAGGATTCTTGATCTGCCTCGGCTGGTGTGGGCAGCACCCCTTCGACAAGTGCGGGTGGCGGGTTGTTCTGCGCTCGGGATGATGCGGTGTCCGTCAAAGCGTCCTCCACCCGGACCGATCGTGACCGATCGTCCTCGGGTGGGCCTTCAAAATGATGTCTTCTCGTGTTTACCATTGGGAACGTGGGAGTAGAAATTTAACGTCCCCACAGACGGCGCCAATGTTCCGTTCGTTGCAAACGGAGGTCCAGTAATGAAACTGGGTCTTGATGTATGATCAAGGTTCTCTCTCTCTCTCTGAATGCTATGGAAGTCGAAGCACCCAAAGGAAGATGAAGATCACAGCAAACAACACGACACAAGTGGCGTGCAGTGTGTGCTTGTGTGAAAGGGAAAGAGTGAGTCAGAATATGTGTGTACCTTTCACCAAAGGGGAGAGGGGCTTTTTATATTTACTGACCTGCAGACAAATGAGGAAACTGGTCCTATTCTTGGTCACGATCTTCTAAAGGATGAGCAGATATATTGGATATTTGTTGTAAAAATAACCTCCTGTATCTTCTTTGATTCTGTGAATATTTAGGATTTTAATCTTCTTTGATCTTTCCTTTAATAACTTGTTTTATATTTACCTTGGGCCTTTTGGCCTTTGGCCCAATATAAAATATCCGTAACATATATAAAACTTTTCTTGAACTTGATTTAACATGAGAGATTAGAGTCATCTACTAAACCTTTAAAAATTGAAATATCTACTATATATGCCTGAATATATGACTTCTCTTGAATTTGATTTAACCTAAAAAGACTAGAGTTATCTACTAAACTTTTAAATATATCTTCTGTGCCTAATTAATTATTTATAATTCTAGACATAATTCATCTATGTTCAAAATACTTATTATAATAGTGGGTGAATAATGTTTAAAAATATTTATTACATGAATATCGAGTACATAAATCAACTAAGCTAAAACTGTTTTAACTTAATCAATGACTTTAAATACAAGTATTGAACATAATATTGCGTTACAAATTCAGAGAATTTTTTTTATCACTCGCAATAATCTTGTCCGATTCAATTATAATTATCATTCGTAACAATATTTGTGATTTGTAAAATAAAATGTGATAAATAAATTATTAATATAAAAGAACGCTCTTGGAATGTTAAGTGTTAACAAGATAGATTATTAATAAAAAAAAATATGTTCTTTATCTCACAACTATTAATATTGAAAATCACTATACATACATTAAGAAATAATTAATTAGTATATATTTGGACTAAAATATTTTCATTTAATTTTATCCATTAATTAAAAATTACAAAAATATATGGTGAGTGCTAAAATTACACTCTCAAACACTCACATTTCTAATAGGTAGAATTTTATTGAGAACTGTAAAATCATGATAAAGATTTGTTAAAATATTATGTGAGATTCTGTAATTTTTAACCAATAAGAGAAATTTATTCAAAAGAGTGTGTCTAACCTAGCATTTTCTAATTCACATGTTTTCCCAATTAGTATGATTTTCTCCTTTAATGTACTAATATTATTAATAAAACACAAATGTTATTAATGTATAACAGTAAGTATATATCTTTAACTTTTTTTGTGAACTTGTGGTATCACTTGGCCGAGAGATAGGGTCTGTTTGTTCAAAGGAATGAAAGTGAGTTAAGATGAAAAGAGGGGAAATATTTGAATGAAGTATAGTTTAAATGTATGAGACCACATTAATTAATTTTTGAAGTTTTCATCTCAAATGCACCAAACTCTAGATAAACCAAATACTACCTTAAGTATTAATCTTTCAAGGTAACGAGATTCATTCAAAATGGTTATAATCTCTTAGGTGATGTTTCTTGCGGGATTTCTGAGATATGAAAATAGAAATGTATATTCTCATGTTTGTTTGAAGATAATTGAAAAATATTTCTAGACATATTTTATTCACAAAAAAGTGAGATGTTCATGCGTATGTTGATTTTGTATTGAATTATTTCTTATTAAAAGAGGATGCAAATATGGATTCTTATGGGTGAGAATCATACTATTATGTAAAAATTTCATAATATCCTGAATATCAATACCTATTATCTTATCATTTGTCTACAATTTTATTTTATGGGAATTTCTTTTGATAACAGAGGGCGTGAATTTGTACACAGGCACAGGTATGTTAAAGTTGTTTTTTATATATAATTATTGATATGAAGTCAATTTACCCATTTTGTTTTTTGTTTACTTGGGGTGTAGTTAAAGTTTTGTTATACATGTCTTTTTGTGTTGCATGTTTTTATAAGACTAAAGAGGATATTTTGGTGCTGCATTTCTTTCTTTAATAGTAAGATGTGTTTAAGAAATTTATTAAGTAAATTTGTAAGATTCTTCACTGATATTTGCAATTTGTAGTGTTTAGCTTAATTTGTGTCTTATTGTGTAAGTACATATAATAAATTATTTAATATAAAATGATGTTTTAGTAATACAACATACATTCCTAGGAAAAAATAACATGAACCAAACATATTTTTAAAATATTCCTGGAAATATAAAAAATATTTTCAACCATTTTTAATAATTAAACAAACATATTTTTCTTGAAATATCATTCCCAAATATTCTCATCTAATATTCTTAGGAATAATATTTCCAAAATCTTATAAGATTCAATGAAATAAACCATTTTAACATCTTTTTTCACACACAAACTTGAGATAGAAACCTGAATATGTGTTTAAAATTAAAAAAATAAAGAACAAGACTAATTATATAATAACCCAAGTTTTTGTAAAAAAAAAAATGGCCTGTGATGAATAGTGGCGCTTGGAGCATGAAATTGGCGCCTGGGGCACCATATGCACTGGAATTTGGCGCCTGTAGCGTGAAAATGGCGCCCGGAGCGCCAAATCTCGGGCAGACACCCTATATAAAGGGATTTTCACGAATTTTGGGAAAAAAAACTGGTTTCCCTTCTTCCCTAAGCTTTTTCCTCCATTGATGAGTTGGAAAGCTTCATACCCGCTTATCCTTTGACCTAAACACTTGATAACCAACTAGGAAAGTGATAAGAACCTCGAGATGAGCTAGATCCTAGTTTCAATTTCTCGAAAAGATAGTCAATCGGAGAAATTTAGTTCTCTAGGGAATATCCTTAGAGCTTGGATTTTGAGAAGAAATGAGTCATTTCAGAGGCGTTCAAGCTTGGAAAAGCTATCCTCTGACCTTCCTCAACAGTCTAGAGGTGAGAAACTCGATCTTTAACCGATTGAATTGTGAAAATGATTCTGGATGAGTTTGATGAACTTTTGGATAAATGAGTGAGTTAGGGTCGAAACTAGGCTTGGATTCTTTAGAGATATATGCTCAGGAGGCTGTTTAGATGAATGTTAAGCTTTGAATCTTGAGTATTGATAAAGTTTAGTTTTGACTCTGACATCTGTATGAGTAGGAAGAATGTTGATATAATGATGAGTTTGAGCCTAGGTACCTTTACAAAAGATGTTCAGGAGGCTAAATAAACAGTAAAAATGTGTTGAAATGATTGTTTTGAATAACTTGGTTATTCTTGAGATACAGAAGGGTTAAACAATTGTATACTTTGAATTAGCTTATGCAGAGTCTTAGAGGGACTCTAGTGCCTTGGTTAGACCGAGTTAGATCCTGTTGAGGGTCTGTGAACCGCCAATAAGGTGGTTAGCTCTGATAACCCTAAGATAGAGAACAAAACAGTTTTAATGGAAAGGAATAGAGTTTCCTTTCATTCTAACGGTTGAGAACCGTTATTGATGTTTACATGCTCTTGTGTAGGGCGTGATTCTGACATCACTGGTGGTGGTGACCACGGATCCGGGAGAGCCGGTACAGTGCTGAGAGCAGGTAAGCTCTTTATTCTTGGGAGTATTTCCCTTGATTGTGTTCCACCATACTCCAGAGGGAGTGATGGTTATTGTATGAATAGATGCATGTATATTGAAATTGTGTGTTACTATTCTGATTGGAATCATGTACTTGATACATGGATTGAGGGTATGTGTGTTGATTAATGAGATTTCTCTGGCCAGTAGAATAGAATAGAATGTATGTATATGTTTGTGTAAGTCCTGATGTAAAATGTGCCCATATAGATGGATGTAGCTTCCTCAGGCTAATGATAGAAAGTCCTGATGAGAAATGTGCCCATATACATGGACGTAGCTTCCTCAGGCAAATAACGGGAAGTCCTGATGTGAAATGTGCCCACATAGGTGGATGTAGCTTCCTCAGGCATTGATAAATGATATAGATACAGATGTGCCATGTACATGTGATGTGTTTTAATAGTCTGATTACTAAATGATAATGATATATGTTTTAAAAAGGGTGTTGATGAACCCTTGAGACTTATGTATATGTGGTGATATGGCTTGAAAGCGGTAATGGCTAACTTGTAATGTCAATTTTGATATTATATGCATAGAAGTGAACCAGGGGGAGGAAAGACCTCCAAGGACCCTGAGTTTACTGAGATTTTTATCTCACCCCGTGTGTGGGGATTATGTTTGCAGGTGAGACACAGGGAGAAGTTGAGAGATCTCAGGGCAAGAGGCCCATGCAGGGATAGATTGTACATAAATCCTAGGCATAGTTGATGAGAGCATGTTGGCTCCATTCTTTTGTTATTTATGCCTATTGTTTTGTGGTTTTGTACCCTGAGGGGATTATATGTACATTTGTGTACAGAGGATGTATATTTTGATACTTCACCATGTATAATGTACAACTGATGTTATGATGATGTCATATTTTGTTTATTGCTTCCAAATTAATTATCTGTGATAATTATTGCGCTTAACAACCATAAATCAATGTTAATGAACCGGATGCATACAGTGCGTTACAAATTATTTGTTAACTATGTCATATAATGTTGATAAATTATTTTTATTTTAAATAAATATATACTTGGAAAAATATTAATTAATTTTTATATTTTTTAATAAAAGATTTAGATTAATCAAACATTAATAATGTCAAAATAAAATTAAGAAACTAAAACATTAATAAATGTATAACGTAAAGATCAATTGTAGACACAGTTTGTACTCACTAGTGTAGTGGAAATAGGCATTGCGTGTCTCTTTATCCAAATTTTTATTATTTAAAAATATAAAGTTTGATTATTTAATAATTTTTGTTTTTGACAATTTAATATGAGAATTTGAAAAATAATGATGTATTGTGAGTACTTTAAAGGGTGAATAAAAACTAATGTCATGAATAATTCAAATAATAGTTAAAAGATTAAAAAATAATAAAAAGTTAACATCAAAGGAGAATATTTATTTTATTATAGTTTTTTAGGAACCCTTTAATCATATAGTCATATACTTATTATACTAGTAGATTATTTGATTATTCGATGGAACAAGAGTTGAAACTTTAACAAAAGCCATGTCTCAACAACGTAGAAGATGCATATTGCAAATGCATAGTAAGTGGAACAAATTCAACGGATATAGATGTAGCAAAGTGGGTCCCGCCCCATGGGATCGAAGCGTCCACCGCATTCAGCGCTCCACGTATCACGCCGTGCATTTGCCGTACACTTTGGGACGGCGTTGGCCGTTGAGTCTTCCCTCCCGCATTCTAACGTCACACTCACTCACCTAGGCTTTTTTACACAAATGAGTATTTTTTATTATAAAAATTATATAAATGATAGATTTTAAAAAGATTACAAGTATAAATAAGTTGTGTTTTAAATATGATTTCAAAACATACTTTTAGAAAATCAAATTAAAATTGTGATTCAAAATACAACTTTAAGTATTATTTTTTTAATTTTTTTGAAATTATAATCACAATCACAATTTTAATCTTTTTTTAATTTGACTTTTAAAGTCATAATTTAAAATATTTTTTAGATAAAGTCATATTATAGAATATGATTTATTCATATTCATAATATTTTTAAAATACACTTATTTTTGTAATTCTTTTTTAAAAATTACCCATTTTTATAAAAAAAAAAAAAGCCCACTCACGTACTACTAAACGGGACGGAGAACGGGCCATCTTTTATCGAAGGACAATTCAGTTTGCAACAAAAAAGATAAAAAGTTTATTTTCTATGAAATTAAAAACTATCCTAAAAAATATTGTCAAATAACAAAATCATACCGACAAGGTCAGAATAACGGAAAAGTTAATTGCACTGGAATTAGTAAATTACTATCAATAGTAGAGTTAAGTTAAATCCAGAGTCTAAATTTTATAATATTATAATTTATTTAATATCTATAGACTGACAATATATAATAATGTTATATTATTATTTAATTATAAATTATTATTAGATTATTTTAAAATAATTATTTTAAAAATTAACAAACTTATATTATATATGATAGGTTATATATAATTGAATAAATGTGTAACTTTTGACAATGTTAGTATATTTTTCTCTTTATTTTAAATCCATTATTGAGTCAGTTAAATTTGTTTACAATTAGAGATATGACATATATACTAGGTTTTATTTTTTTTATAAGATTTAGACAATTCTTACTTAGTTTACAAGAAATCCGTTTTGTGGGATTGAATTAAAACATATAGTGCCTATTGTAATGTGTTGCACACAATGTCCTGTTATTAAACTAAGTCAAACATAAAGCCCCGATATTAAACTAAGTCTAACCATTATGTAGAACAAATCACTTTTCAATTTTCATTGTTGTATACAATGTCCTGTTACACTGTCCAAAATAATAATGAGATTAATTAAATTTAGAAAGATACATGAGAAGTTAATGTTCGAGACTCAGCCTAAACTAATTGCTTTCACGAGTATTTAACAAATTATTTTGATAAATAATAAAATAAAGCTATAATTTGCATGAGAATATTCTTCAAATTTGTTTACTCTTTGTGACTACTCACTCACTCCTGTGTCACCTTCTTAGGCGTGACTTGGTTTAATTATTCGATTGTAATATCTACCAAATCAGCCAAATCTGCCACGTATTGTGTATAATTAAACCGTATTTCAACAACTTCGTACGTGCACACACCATTACTAGTTGACTCACTAAATGCTAATGCACAATGTGATCCATCACAGTTTTTATCTAATATTCATATTTGACTTCACCGTCTGAAATTCTAAATTAAATTATTTCAATAACATAAATTAGTTTGTGCTCTTGCATTAGTCATTAGACTATTGTTTTTGTATTAATTAGAGCCTTGTTTCTTGCCACAAGTGATGGACGTGGAAAACGAAGAAAAAGGAAGGAACAAGTGAAATGCGTGCTAGCGTTTTTCCTACTGCTACCTACCAAAGTAACAACACATCTAAGTCACATTCACTTTCTTCTCAGGTAGGGATGCTAACATTGTGCACTTGTGAACGTGTTTATTATTTCACCTAATACTATTAAAGGTGTTTCGATAATATATATGCCTATTTGCAATTTCCACAACTTTATATTATATTAAAAAAAATTGTTCAATTATGACTCAAGCACCAGAAAAACCAATAACAATAAATTTGGCTCTCAACAAATAACAACTGCACCAGAGCTATAACAAAGCATATATTAATAGGACTCAATTTTGGGCATCAAGTCCACGTTCTGACCTTACCCTTTTGGCCTTTTTCTTATTTTTATTTTTCTCAAAAGTGATTTAAGGACAGGGACTATTGATAAATGTCAATCTCTATTATCAAACATTCCCATACTAATCTGCAACAAGCATCGATAGCTTTAGGACCTAAAATGTTTTTATCATTCCCAAGCTCACACACAACGCATTAGATTGGTCTAATTAAATTTGAATTTAGAATAATAAATGGTTTAGTAATACATAAACCGAAAAACATCATTATGAATATTATTTTTCTTTACTGAAAAGTCTAAATCATATGGTGGTAGGTAATTCAGTTGGCACTGACAATTTACAGATGCCAAAGTAACCAATGATTAAAAGATTCTCTGCCCAATTTATGAGAGAGGCCAAATCTATTCGTTAAAATTTAGATATTGCCAATTGCATTAATTTCTGAAATTTTATTGATCTTTGAATTGATTACAAGTAACTTCTTCACTTCATGAGACATTCAGTGTACTAGGAAATAAAACTTTGGATTGAAGTTTGGTTTCTAAGTCACCAAATAATATTTTAGTGACAACCAAAGAAGTTAACTTCGATCTGATCCAATTAAGTCAATTATTAGTAACAAATTTGCTTTCAACTCCAGATAAATAATTATTATATATCATACGGTGAAATGTGTAATCTCTGCTGCTAAATCAACTAATTAATACCACTTACGTGTATGGACGTAAAGAATAATTATATATAAATCTATATGGAAACTATGGTTATCGTCAACTCTTTAATATAAAATCAGAATCAATACGCTCGAGGTTGATTTGAGGATGAAAATTTTCAAGAAAATAAGGGTTCTGTTCTGATGAAATGTTGATTAGTGAGTATTGTGTAGGATGGGCTAAGTGGTATTTACAGGATGGAAATACTTTTTGTCCAACTAATAAACTGGGACAGCAATTAGAAAAGAGTTTTAAAGATGTGTAAATACAAAAAAGATAAAATGAGAGAAATAGAAATATAAATATTTTTATTTATTTATTTATTGCATTCGCCGAAAGTCCAGGACTAATCTTTTTTGTATGAAAATTTATTTAAAAGACTAATATCTTTTGATATATATATTTTTATACACATAAATTTGAAGATTGAATTCCAAACCAAACATTTAAGGGATTGATTATTTATCAACCATACCGCATTGTATTAAAGAAATAAAAATTATTTGATGATTAATTACTTAACTGTTATAGCACATGGTTTAAATTGACTGTGAAGTAAGGACTTGATTCGTCTACTTGTAAAAGACCATTAAGCTAAAGCTTAATGGGGTGTAACACTTCTATATATATCTGCGTAACACAATCAGCTATTCAAAATCTTGACAATGAAATGGATAATTAGAGAAATAAGTTTACTATTCTAATGGTTTTTCATGGTGCCTCTATAAACATTTAATTATTACATCATGCATCTAGAAAGGTATCATTGTAAACAAGATCATGGCCACAGTTGAGAAGGAGTAGTGGAGAGATAGTTGCTGCGGTGGAAATAAAATTAGGAATTAGTTAATGTCCTATGACGACAAAAGGAACAATTAGGAGTCATAAATTTAATGACTACCCTATACACTTGAGAATATTTGTTATGGTAGTATTTGGTACTATGATTTAATTTAATGCATCCCATTTGTCAATGCATGCTCTAATTGAAAACGTGTCTAATCTTTGTGGGACAGTGGTGGACCGTTTGGCCCATTTACAATGTCATGCTCTTCTTTATATGAAATCACCTTGCTCAAATTCAGCAAGCTCTATTGAGCTTTACGCAATCCCCATAAAATCCCAAGTTTCCCCTATAAGCAAGCAAGTAGACTGTGAATCATATCTTCAACTTTTGTACTTCTCCCATGCATTGCATTCCCACAACCACCAACTTTTTTCTTTGTGTTCTTTTTGAACTCAAGCTTCGCTTTAATCATTCATGGGTCCCAAGCTAGGCAGCTAGCCCTCCGCCACACTGATTTATGTAAGCAAAGCTTGATGAAGACCAACTACCTAGCATAATGGGCCAAGGAATTTTCCGAAGACCAACTAGCAACTTTTCTTTTGTTAGTTCAATGTTTTTAAGGACCTTTAGGACTTGGGCCCTTAAGATCTAGATTTGATTTGGAGATGGTGTTCAACAAGCCCCACATGATTAAGCTCTTTTTGGGCACCAGGAAGTAAAACTGTTGTTGTATATTGATTTTGATTTGATTAAGGGTTACAAAAATTATAAATGACTATATTTCTAGTTGATGTTATAATTTAATAAACCGCTATTAATTTATGAGGATCCCAATTTCTGACATTAGTGTGATTCAATGAACTAACCAATTTCATATCATGTATTTCATTTCGTCTAGTCTTTTGAGTTTAGTCGCACACTATCATTTTGCCTAATAAACAAATGTTATTATTATTACTTAATAAGCCACACGTTACACATCAACGAAGTACATGCTATTCATACCATGCTTTTGTTGATGTTCCTGGTTCTAGTATCAGCAAAAGCAAGACAAACGGATTATGCAACAGGAGAGTACACTTTCTAAACTGTGGTAGAAAATTATAGACAATAATATACAGTACTATACTGTGTGATCAATTACAATGTATATTGCAGTTGATAATTGCGAAGCCAGTCTTCACCTTTCTCATAATAATCCAGTCTATTGAAAGTTTGCATATGGAACTGTGGTTCCGAGGCAAATGAAGCAGCCCCTCTCCATGCATCCATTACTGGATCCAGTGCTCTAACTATTTTTATAGGTGTGCCACAAGGTCTAATCATCCGAATTCCAGCTTCCAGGCGTTCAACTATGCCAGGGAAAAGAGAACTTCCACCAGTAACAAGTATGGAACTAGTCAGTCTCTGTTCCAAGCTTTCATCCTTGTATGGTAACCTCCTTATTGAAACCCCAACCATCTCATCTAATCCTACCTGATCAACCGCAATCCAGTTTGGATTAAACAATAGTTCAGGACATCTGAATCTTTCGACCCCAAGAAAAATCTGAAAATCTTCTTTGGTCAGAGGTCGAACATGTGGCAACTCAGCAGGTTGAGAGATACCAGCTTCTAACTTGGGTATAAATGTTGGATCCAAGTCCTACCATATCAACAATGCAGAGAATTTTTGTGAATTGTAAATCAAGACCCATATGCAAGATGATCTTGTACAAGCACAATCTTAAATTAGTTTTAAGGGATTTTATCCTTTAAGGTGAACCAACCTGGAGCCTGGAAGAGATGCGGGCCAGCTCTGCCTCTTCCTCATCAGGTCCCTCATCATCATCATTATAATCTTTGCTCATCAATTTGTATAGTTGCCAATCTTCATCTCTGGCACCAAATGTATCCTCACCCTTACCACGATCAAAAGCTGCAGTTGTCAGGAGACGCATTCGTTCTCTCTGAGCAGCATTTAGTCTTTCACCACGGCCAACACCACCGGACAGATTATTTCCATTTGAATGGCCTCCATTTGTCTTAAGTCGCTTTTGTTGGTCAACTCTCTCTGAAAGGTCTTTGTATCTAGCATGCAATTGTTCTAAATAAAGTTCTGGGTTCTCCCTACAGTAAGGAGACAAAAAAAATGTTTATATAATAATAATATTAATAATCATAATCATTCAAAGCTTAGTCAAGATTGCAATCATCCTGGGTATAAGCAAATGCTGATAGTGCAGTACACACTTTTCTTTCCCATCATCCCCGTCCTTCAAAATCCTTATCAGGTTCAAGCTAGTGACCTTAAATTAGATAGAATACATGCTCTTTTTTCTTGCTTTCTACCACTTTACTTAGTTGAATATGAGGGAAAACTATTTTACTTACATAAGCAAGCTTCAAACAGTGTATAATTTGAAAATAAAGAAACTAAAGCATCAAACATACAGGCGTTTCTCCTCCTCTAGCTGTTGTTTTCTCTCTCGTTCCATTTCCTCTTCGTGGCGCTTCTGTTTTAATCGCTGCCTCCCTTCAGCCATAGATTTGAGTGACAACTGTTTCTTCTTTTCATTGAGCTGTCAAATATCAATATAGAAAATACAATTAATATTGTTTAACTTTATAGAGCACAAAGAACATCATGCAAAGAAATATTTGGAAACTTTAATCATATTAAGATTGTAAGCAAATGTGACTCCATGAAAAAATTGTGCAAGTACACTTATCACATGTTTGGGAAAGCTTATTTCCCAAGGTGTTTTTAAGAAAAGCTTCTATCAATGACAAAACAAAACAAAACAAAATGCTTACTTTCCCAAAATAAGCTGAAAATGTGGTACACACAGCTCAATTTATTAATAATGGATGAGATCATCTGTCTGATACAAAAACAAACCTGTTCTTGGGTCAACATGTCATCAGGAATGTTAATAAGAGAATACTTCTCATTAGTGGCAGGATCAACCTTTTCAGTTTCATCTTGTTCATTCTTTGGTTCACCTTTTGCTTTCCGTAAAGATTGCATAACTTTATTACGTGCAGATTCTATCTCCTGCCTAGAGCCATAGCCAGTTTCGGCCAGGAAAGATAGAACCTTGCTCTCTTCCACTTGTTCAAGCTGATGGAAAAGAAACTCTAAACCATGCAATTCATTTTCCAGTTCATTTATCTTAGAAGACCTTTTTGCCTCAGCCATTTCTCGAAGCCTTTGACCTTGTTTCTCTTTTATTGCTGCCTTTCTTGCAATCTCTTCCTCGGAAGGAGGCTCCTCAATTGGGGGTGGAACCCAAGGGAGCTGCCAACATCTGGTTTTTTCTTCAGCTTCCTTGGCTCCTTTCTATTAGATCATTCATGGAGTTTTAGAAACAATAAAGGAACTTGGTGGAAAAAGAAAAACAATTTACACATATACCTGAAACAACCGAGCTTCGGAAACATAATCTGGTGCAATGTAACAATGTTCCATCTTCAGGTCTTCAACCTTTTCCCATGTAAATCTAGCCCTGCATTGAGCATTCAACAAAATCTAAAATATTCTTCGAACTTATCATTCAGTTGGGTAGTAGCAGAGCCCAGATGATTTGATACTCACAAATGATAAGGGTATTTAAGTGAAAGGAGTTGCTTCAAATGATCAGTCACATGGAATCCACCAATATTAGTACGACAGCATCCTTTGTAAACAGGCTCCCCATCTACAAACTGGAAATACCCAAACAAAATAATTTCAACACTCCAACACTTGGTTGATTTTATTTTGATCCTATTTTTGGAACTCTAATATTATCTAGAAGACAAGATTGCCAAAGACAATATATATTTGAATATTCCTGTTGTCAGAACTAATCACAACTTGCCATTATTACATACTGGCCTCCCCAATACGCACAATCACATGTATGGTGGATTGCTTTTCATTTATTTCAATATTTAAAAGAAATTAAATTTCTACATTTATTTTTATGGTTATTTTAAATGTTAATACTTTTTTTTTTCAATAAAATGATTGACCAATCGTTTTAATAGAATTCTTTAAACAAATAAGATGTCTGATGCTTGGAGGAAAAGTATGATTGTGCCTATTTACAAAAACAAGGGAGATATCCAAAATTGTTCAAACTATAGAGACATTAAACTTATGAGTCATACTATGAAGTTCTGAGAGAGAGTTATCAAACATCACATAAGGAGGGAGACCAAAGTGTCCGTAAATCAATTTGGATTTATACCAGGAAGATATACTATGAAAACTATTTTCTTGATGAGACAATTAATGGAAAGATATAGGGAAAAGAAGAAAGACTTACATATGGTGTTCATAGATCTTGAGAAAGCATATGATAGAGTCCCAAAAGAAGTCTTATGGTGGACTCTTGAGAAGAAAAAGGTAGCATTAAAGTATGTCAATGTTATCAAGGATATGTATGATGATGCTACAACATGTGTGAAAGTCTGTAATGGAACATCAAGGTATTTCCCTATCACGATAGATATCCACCAAGGTTCAGCTCTTAGTTCTTCTCTCTTTGCCTTAGTGATGGATGAACTAACGAAAGATATTCAAGAGGAAGTGTCGTGGTGTATGCTTTTTGCAGATGATATCATGCTTATTGATGAGACCAAAGATAGTGTTAATAGGAAATTAGAAATGTGGAGAAACTCTTTGGAGTCTAAAGGATTCACGATAAGCAAGAGCAAGACAGAGTATATGAAATGTGAGTTTTCGTGGGTAAGAGATGGTGATCAAGACATGGTGCATCTACTTGGTCAAGAGGTATCCAAGACAAATGTTTTTAGATACTTGGGATCAATGTTGCAAAAAGGCGGTGAGATTGATGAGAATGTAAATCATAGAATTAGAGCAGGGTGGATGAAATGACAGAGTGCATCGGAAATTTTGTGTAACCACAAAATTCCCCTTAAGCTAAAAGGAAAATTCTATAGAACAGCTGTAAGACCGACAATATTATATGGAACAGAATGCTGGCCAGCATAGAGGATAAGATAAGAAATGAGGATATGCGACGAAAGGTATTAGCGGTACCGGTATGTGAAAAGATGAGGGAGCATAGATTGAGGTGGTTTGGACATGTTATGAGACGGCCACTGTATCTCCCGTAAGAACAAGAATTTGTTACCAAGAGCTCAATACAAAGAGAGGTAGAGGTCGAGCGAAACTTACCTGGGGAAAGGTAGTGAAACAAGACCTAATGGAGTGAGATATAGATTGGCGGACGGTATGTCTTCGAATGGAGTGGAGAAAAACTATAAGCTTGGTGGAGGGTTAAATTCATTAGTAGTTCTATGTTTCAGTTGTTTCCGTTGTCTTATCTTTTCCTCTTCTTTTCTCTCTTCTTCCTTTCACCCTTATTTTATTTTATTTTAGCTTTTTTTTTTCACTTTTGTTTTATTTTCGATTTATCATTGGATTCATCTACCGCCGACCCCAATTAACTTGGGTTAAAGGTGCTGATGATGATGATGATGATGACGGCTTTTTTTTTTTTTCCTATAAGGGCATATCCTCCATAAAACTAGCAACAAGTTTTGGCTTCAACAGCCGCACTCTCTTTTACAAGGTTAGGTTTACAATATTTTACTTTATCTACTTCAAACTTCTAAAAAGAACATAAGGAGAATTTCCTTTATATGTATTATGTAGTACATATGAATGAATGATTGTTATTAATTACCAAGCTATCTTGAAAAATAATTATACATATTAACACTATTATTTATTCGGACATAATACTGGGTAGTCAGCTACTATAGCAAAGAGCAAATGAGGTACATTGATACAAAAATACCCTTTCAAAACAACATTGATACAACACATGCAACTGTTAATAAAGGCATACAGTGTGCAAAATAAAATAATTGTCTTCATCACATTATCAACCTTTGCCCATAAAGACAACAATCAGGCTCAAGAGTAACTTCAAGCAGATTAATAATATTAAATACTATAATTACAATTCACCAAAAAAAAACCCTATTATAATTACAATGATGATAATAAAAAACGAGATTCTATTTACAAATTCAACCATATGCAGGTGGATGATATTACAATAATCTACAACAGAAATGACAAACTCATTTCATTGACATATATAATACTTTAATTCAGTAAATAACATAAAAATATACCGGAACCACATGGGTTGTGTTGAATCCAGGACACAAAGCAAGACAATCTTTAGCACAAACTCCTTGCTGTTGATTATATTTATAGCTGAATGCCACATCAACACCAAAAGCTGCCAGAACAGAGAAGTACAACTAACTTTTAGAAGAAAAAATACATATACAACATCTAGCACAAAATCCAGACATGTACCCCTAATGAGAAAAACAGCGTACTTAAGAATTTTTCATTTAAAACAGTTTTCTATTGAAGGTCACTTGTAAAATATGAAGTTTTTTGTGTAGGTTGCAAAGTATTAGTACCAATTGATGGAACTCCATAAGTCTCAAAAAGAAGTTCTGCCATTTTACTGCGAGATTGAACGGGGTTGCATACACATTCTGTGATCAGGACAGGATGATCAATCTGCTCAGGCGACAAACATTAAATTAGAAAGAGAGAGTCAAAATTATTCAAATGGTAAAAAAGGAAGAACATATATTTATTAAACCAAAGAACTACCAGATATCAACTCAAGGCCATTATGTTCTACAACTATCAACCAAATCTAGTAGTATCAACAACACTAAATAAATCATAGAAGAAAAGACAATAAACTAACAGCTAGGGGGAAAGAGAAAAATGAATCACTTTTCCACCTATGTCCATACCTCTGTTCCATTTGCACCCATCCGGTCAAATCCAAAATCAAGAATCTATGTGTGATAAAAAAATGTCAGTAATGCACTTCTCGACAAGTTCTTCTAAAATAATCAAGCATACAAGTTAAACTTGGGACAAGAGGAAATTTACATATTCCATTGTTTCAAACTGGTACACAACATTGCTATCAAATGCAGAGCGTGGCCCTGAGCGAGTGCAGTCAAAGTATTTGAGTAATGCTGGATCATGGTCACCCACAATAGTGACAGTTTCCCCTGTGTCGTACAATGTAAAAGAACAAATATGTCAGTATGGCACACAATTGTAGGCAAGCAAAAAGGACCAATGTCGGGACAGAAATTGTCTTAATACTACAGCTATTAAAGCAGAAACAACAAATACATATAGGACCTAGTTATTTACCAAATGGAAGAGTACCCACTACAAACAATGCAAACGTACAAAGCAACAGGATTTTACATAAATACATATTAAAGCTAAATGTTAGCCAATGCCCTAAGAAACAAATGTATGAAAAATAAAATAAAATATTCATTATATTGAAACAAAATTTATTTAGGAAGATGTTATATCAGTCCTTTTAAAGCTGATTTTAAGATGCTAATAGTAAGTTTTTTTTTTGTTATAATATCGCATGTATCCTCCACAAGACGCAATTATGCTCGAGCCAAGTAGAACCAATTAGTGCAGCAAAACACTCTCCGACTATTTAAAGCAATTATACACTCAATGCTCGAACTTAAGATCTTTGTTTAAATTGGAACAACCAGTGGTAAAAAATACTAGTAAGTTTTTTTTTTTATTAAGAAAGAAATCATTTATTATATAAAAAATACGGTATAAATATTTTCTTTTTTCAATTAAAATCTTTATCACTCTTTCAAGTAATTAGAAATTAGAAGCACTCATTAACCAAGGGCAATCTATGATAGGATCTAATATTAAATACTCGTATCTTTACTTAACAGACAAGCATCAAGATTCAGTCAATTATACATAATTATTGACAAAAACCTAAACAAAATCTTGCAAAGCTCAAAAAGGTGAGAAAGCAGTACCAGTTACTTTATGGCGCGGCCTTTGCACAATGTTGCGAAAAACAACACGAGGTTCAGACTCTCCCGCCCACCTGATAATAATTCACGAAAACGAGCATTAACTGAATAAAACCGATTCGCAAAGAAAGAAACAGTGAAAATTAGGGTTGACGAGAGGAGAATAGTGGAATACCCTATGCGAAAATACGAGGCGCCATTGTCTATCACGAGAGGAGTGTTGGAATCGAAGAGGTTGTAATCGGATTGACGCTGAATTTTGGAAATGAAAGGCATAGTGATAGGGATAGTGACTAGTGAGGTTCACGGCGCAGTGGTTTCTCGAACTGAATTTTGGTTCTTCTGGAGGACTCGTGAACGAGCGAAGTGGCTCGCGGAGATGAAGAGCGCCGAACCGGTTGGTTAAACCGAACCGGTTTGGTTGGGTCGACGGAGAAGTGTATCGGCGACGAGGAAGAGCATGAGTAGTTGAACTAACACTAGCAGTGTTTTAACTGTTTTTCACTGAACGTGCTTTCGCTCTCTCGTCTACTTGCGTTCAACAGTTTTCTTCGAGGATGGTTGGTTGGTAAGAAAGGGGAAAATTTCCTCTGTCTAAGATAAGTAAAACATTTTTTTTTTTTGTTAAAAGGAGATATTGAGTTAAATATGATTTTAAGAATTCCTAAAAATAAAAACTTTTTTTGAATTAATAAAACTGAAAATAGTTTTTTATATAGGAATCCATTAGATAAATTTATGCTTCTAAAAAAAATAGGTTAAATACTTTCTTTATAAAAATGTTATTTTTTAGCTTTTTTCATTAAAAATTATTTTAAATTTAAAATTTGTTAAAATTATGTTTCATTTAACTTCTTATGTTAAGAAAAAAATAAAAATCCCTTCAAATAAACTAAACCAAGTGTCTAATATGTCTTATTTAAGAATTGGATACGAAAGAGAGAAAATCTAAAGATAAATTAAACCAAATGACTATCTAAGAATTGAAAAAGACATTAATTTGTGAGATACGACATACAAAAAATAAAGAAATGTAATTACACACAGAGATAGAAGAATAAGATTAAATCAATAGTAGGTTAAATAAAAACATTGATAACCAATGTTATGTGATGAATTAAAAAAATAATAATGTGATGTGACATGTGATTAGCAGTTAGTTTATAAGTATGAAAAAAATATTTTGTGAGAAGTCAGTTTTTGAAATAATTCCAGTTGCAATATATTTTAGTATTTGAAGTATTTTTAATTAAAATTGGAACTTCACTCTATTAATTCGTGTTAATCTTGAATGCTATTCTTTTACCATACGATGTAAATAATTAAAAATGTTTATAACATTATTGACCAATCCATACTGGCCCATGGTACAGGCCTACTGGGCATATCGCCCATGAAGGATGTCTAGTGAGACGAGAACAGTCTGTAGAAAGCTAGAAATACTATTCTTGCACCGACAAGTCTAATCTACTTTTCCAATTTTCAACCTTAATTAACCCGCAAAAACAATAACTTATGGAATATCCTAGAGAAAGGTAAATGTAAGAATATAAATTAATTGTAGAGTCTTACTAACTAACTAGTCTTTGGATTAAGAAATTAGAAGATTTTTTTATCATAGAAGAACACATTTAAAAATTATTAGGGATGTATTTGTACACATTTCAATAAAAAAAACTTGTTACTTGTACCAGGGTTTAAAGGATTAAGAAATTGGAAGATTTTTTTATATTAAAAATCATATGAGAGTGTATTTAAAAATTAGGTTAAAATGTAATTTTTATTTCTCTATTTTATAAAACATTTGTGATTTTAGTCCACTTATTTTTTAATTGATAAATTTGTCTTTTACTTTTAAAACATTTACTATTTTAATCTTTTTATTTTTTTAATTTAGAAATTCTGTCCCCCTTTTTTTAAAAAATTTATGAGTTTAGTCTCTTTTTTTATATTTTAGGCTTGACTATATACTTTTTTTAAAATAAATTAAGCTTGTTAACACTTAAATAATTTTAAAAAAATATGTATCATTGAATAATAAATAAACATGTGTTAGTCAATTATTATAAATTACATAGATTAACATTTGAAATTAATTATAATGATCAAAATTGTAATTTTTTTAAAAGTGTAAACAAAATGTTTCAATTAAAAAATATTTTTAATTAAAAATAAAAAAACTAAAATTACATATTTAAAGAAATTAGAAGACACAAATTACATTTTTATCTAAAATCTATTAGGGATGAAATTGTGCACATCCCAATAAAAAAAAACTTGTTAATGTTACTTGTATTTCCTTGACCAAAACTGGTTAGTATTATTAATAGTTAATTATTTGAATTTTCTCATTAAATATTTATTGAAGTTTTTTATTTATTTATAGAAATTGAACTCATCAGGTGTAGAAATTTTTAAGAAGTTTAGAAATTTTAAACTAAGTCAAACTTACGCTTTAAATCAGTTTCATTTGAATAAATAAATTAAAAGGTGATCAATGCATAGAAAAAGTTTAGACATTTTAAATTAAGTCAAACTTACGTTTTAAATCAGTTTCATTTGAATAAATACATGAAACTTGACCATTTTTTTCATGAATCTAACCCAAATTCCAAGTCCTCAATTTAACTTGATTTATTTACATTCTTGAAAAATCCTTAAACAATTATTCATACGTTACACACACTAGACATGATCATGTTTCTACTGTTAAACTTATTTTAAATTCTCATAAATAAAAAACTTATTTTAAATTCCGTATAATATGGTGTCACCCTTAAATATTGGTAACACAAATTCTGCCCATTGACCATAACTAACTGACTATCTTCTTAAAGCATTCCAAACAATCAAACATAGTGGCATCAGAAATTCAGAATCCTATTCCTCTCCCTCAGCGGGCCCCACACCCCACACATATGGCCAAAATATCCCTTGCTTTTCGCCACGTGGATTTCCTTTAGATTCCACCACACGCTTGCGCGACCCCCAAACACGGTCTCCTTGCGGAGCAAGCTAGTAACCCACACTTGTTCTTGGGTGCCGCTATAAATATCAAGGCGCGCGCTCCAAAACACAAACATTCTTAAATATTGAAAAATACTATGACTATGGTGAAGGACATCGAAGAAGGTTGCCGCACGCCCAAACGCAGCGCTTGTCGGACACCGGCGGCGATGGTGTGTCCTCCGGCGCCGAAGAAGAAGCCGTCGATTTACCCGGCGAGGAAGAGGGTCCCACCCAAGAACGGTTATTTTGTGCCGCCGGACCTTGAGCTCATTTTCAGAGTTGCGCCAACAAGAGAAGCTTTTGCTTAGTTCATCTAATTAATTATTCTATACTTACCGTGATCCTTTAGAAATTTCGTCTCAAATTTACCAGCATTTTAACCTAGTTAGTTAGTTTAATTTCTCTCATGTATAAGGAATTTGAACTTTGAAGTACGCGTTTAATTCTGAGTTTTTTTTTTTTTTAATTTACAGGAGAAAAAATGTGGTATATATATGTTCGTGGATTTATATGAATCTACATCGTCTTCTTTGTTTTTTTTAATTTTCTATTGTAACATTGTGATTTTTTTATTTATTGCATATACTTAAACAGTGGTGCTTGTTTATCGACTATCAAGTGTTGTGCTACAGTCGAATGATTTGTTTATTGTTTTTTAATTTTTGGTTACACGATGTTCGATGAATTCAATTCAACTCAATGAAAAATGAGCAAGAAATTGTACGCGTTTTGTTGGACCCTTACCCTCTGGTAAAAACCAAACACAGTCCATTTTGAGAATAAAATATGAACCTTGTCCGTTGCTTTTGAGTTTTGACCTTCTGAAATGTGGGACATAATTGGCACATTCCAATTTAGCACTCTCTAACAATCTTATTTTTTCAGTCAACTTCAACTCTATACTTTTCCGGTCCGATTGCTGTCGGTTGAAAGCATTTTGCTAAAACTTGCATAATTATGAGCTAAGTGTGATGATATAAATCATTAAGTTATTCCATGAACTATTTAATTATATTCAAGTTTTAAATTCAAGATCTATAATTAAGTTGAAATAATAACACATTAATTAACATACACACACATATATATATATATATATATATATATATATATATAATAAAAAAAGACATGATGTTTCTCTCCTAACATATATAAGAGAATCTATCAAGTAAAAACTCTTCTTTATTATATATTGCACAAACACACCAGAACAATAATGTTTATCCTATTAATGAGCATGTAAATCAATTACTATCAAATGCTTTTAATGTACGTTAAAGAGTTTTAATCCATTTTAGACATTTGATTAAAAAGAAATTAGGACTTGTAATGGTCAGACACAAAAATCACGTCAATGGCTAAATTTCATTTTTATTCCTTGAGTAGGTAGTTTCAATTTAGGGTTTTTGGATCCAAACCACCATGTGTCATCATCAAATCAAATATATAGCAAGATACATCACTTGAATGCATTAGGACAGCCAACAACACATTATTAAACATATTTTATAGAGTATTTCATGCATCAAGAATAAAATATGTTAAGAACTAAACTTTTTTTTAGCCAATAATATCATCTCCATAGACCATAGGTCAAAACTATTGAAAAAGAGTTCGCCACTTCCACACAACACGAACAATAGTCCATAAGTCTCCATATACTTGTGTCCTTGAGCCCCCTTAGCAAAGATGCAAGCATTGAAGTCATTTGTCTAAGATCCTCAAGTAGGCCACCAAATCCCAACACTATTCAACAACTAATTAATTACCACATTTTGGCTCAAAATTGTGAGTGGAAGGATAGATAAAATAAAGATAATAAGACGATCGAGGAGAGTATTTTTTACAACATAGACAGAAGAAGGGAGAAATATAAACTCCCCTTAATTAAAAAAGAATTGAAGAGAAGAATGGAGAACTTTAGCTTCCAAGGTGTTGGATGATGGATTCAAGAGGAAAAACGATGGCTATGGGGGAGGGAAGTGGTATGCCAAGGGGCTGAATCAATAAAGAATTGAAAAGAGAGTTAGAAGGAAGACAGAAGGTTGGTGGTAAAATGAAGTTAGGTTAGGATTTTTACTAATGTAAAGTCTTTTACCATTATATTTAAATTTGAATTTGAATAAATGATGGAAATGAATTAAAATTATTTAAAGTTCCCTCCCATTTTCCATCTAGGAAGTGCAATTGGGAAGCCAAATACATTTTAACAAAAATTATCCCATTTGGAACAAAGCTTGAACACTTTGACTAAAGTGCAGTAAATGTTTAGTCATTTTAATATAGCTTCCATATTAACCATGTTTATAATTGCCCTATTACTGCAGTGAATTTATATATTTTAAAACCGTTCTTTATAGAATTAGGTATGGTTAAGTATCACTAATCATATTAACTTGCATGAGGAACTTATTAATAACTATCACTTCAAAACTTGATTATTGTTTGTTCAGATACAATTTAAGTTCAAGTTAATTTAAAAGCTGAAACTTACTAAAAATATCATATATCTCTAATTTATTAAATTTTATGATTTAACCAATATATTCATTTATACATGATACAAATCAATTTAATTGATAAAGAAAAAAAATAGATGTTATAGAAAATGAAAAGAGAGGAGAAAGCAAGGGATCAGTACTAAGATAGAAAATCGAAGACAAAGTAAAGAAGTTAACTTGTTTTGAAAATTTTCTTAAAAAGCTACTTTTGTTTCTTTTATTTGAAAACAATTAAATTTCTTAATTTTAAAGAGCATTTTAGAATGTGTTTTGACTTAACTTCTTCCTCTAAATAGAATAGAAGAAAAAAAATACCCCTTCCAAAAAAGAAAGAAGAGAAAAGAATATATGTCAAACACTACCATAAATGCTTATGTTGCCTTTTAAATAGATTAAATGGTTAAAATGAAAAAAAATGTATGAGTTACATATAAAAAAGAGTTAAATGGTTAGTATTTTTTGCTTTTAACATATAAGAAAATTAATAAAAAGAAAGTTATGATAAGAGGATTTTATTCATATAATTTAGCCATTAACTGTTGAGCCGACATAAATTTATATGATTCTAGCTTTTGATGAAGACTAAAAAGTAAATTGTGTCATCATGCAATGGATAAAGGTGGTTAACGGGCACATTGTACTATTTTCGATCAAATTGGCCCAACATCAGCCGGACCACGCTCTTACATCAAAGCATTAAATGTCTTCACATTGGCATCTGCGCCATACAAGATCAATCAAGAGATTGGCCCACAATGCAGGGGCCATTTCTTTTACTTGATTTATACTGTATCTTCACTGTATATGAAATTGCCCCTCTACCTAGCCTCCTCCAAAACAACCAGCATTTTTGGCATGACAGCATCTTAATCATATGTTTGACAGGAAGAAAAAAAAACAAAGAAAAAGAAAAACATAAATAATGATATAATTTCTTTTGTTTGAATTAAAAAAAATGAAAAGAAAATTGATTTATAAAAATAAAAATAATTTTTTTTCTTTTCTTCCACTTTACTTTTAATTCAAATTTCAAATTTTTTCTTTTCTTTCCACTCTCTTTCTCATTCCAAACATAGGGTAAGAGATACTTTACATTATGTTGTTTTTCTTTTCTCTTGATAAATATTAATTTATTAATTTTATTAAAAATATGAATAAGAGAAATTCAAATTGATGATATTTCTCATTCTTTTTCTCCCTTTATCCTTAAGTCTTTCTTTTCAATCATCAAATCAATTTTATATCTCTTTTGGGACACATTAAGTAAGTCATTCCAAAGTAAGAGAATAGTTTAAGTGGCTAATGGTGGTAAATACACTTCATATAGGTAAGTTGAAAACTCTCTTGATAACAATTACAACCTAGATAAAATCAGGTGTGATGAGAATTCGATCGAGCTTCTAACATCTACAATATGTTGACATTTTCAAAGGAGGAAGAACAAGATAAATATACTACAAATGTTATTCATTACAAGTAATCTTTTAACACGTATATAAATTATTGTGTATAATAAAATTATTAATTTTTTTGATAATTATTTTAAAATGAACGAGAATATAGTATGTCAAAATTAAACTCATATTTTATGATAGTCAGATATCTAAAACAGTTTGAGAAGGTTGGATGCCTAGAAAAAGCAACCAAAATTGATAACATATGATTTTTTTTTTTGACAAAGGAGACATGCAAATTAAAACATCATTTTAACGAAAGAAATCTCAACTAAATTAAGTTGGCACCTCAAATGCTAACAATTTGCAATATACCCAAAATAACGTTAAAAAGAAAGGAAGAGGAAGACAAATACAAAAGAGGTAGACGGGGTATTGGATAGAACACATCCTCTTTATGTTGACCAGAGAACACACAATAAAATTAAAAGGAAACAATGTTAAATAATTATGTAATAATATAGAAAAGATTACACAAATTTATTTAAGGTGATTTAACCTGTTGCAGTCAAATTGGGAGGTTGTTCTATTGTGGCAACTGAGCTTTGGGAATATTTTATCGTGGTCTTCATTTTTTTTTTGAAAGGCATTCGTGGTCTTCAATTAGCTAGTTCAGATCGAGGATTATATTTAATTCATAACATTGTTGTTAATAGAAGTATTAGCAATTGAATAATGAATACAATTTTTTTCCTGCTGAATACGAATACACTCTTTTAGACACTTATTCAAATAAAGTTGATTAAAATTTATTCAAAATTATGAAATTAAGAAAAATAATTAAACATGATGCGAAACACCATTTTTTAAGAAAAAGAGAAGGAAAAAAATAGACTAAAATAGATATAATCCCAATTAGGTTGATACCACCAATCCAATGTCAAACCCAAAGAAATAAGTTAAACCAAAAGGGTAATAAATACAAAATCATGGGGGACATAAGCCAAACCCATGAGACGTCAAACTATTTGAACCGATAGTTTGAGAGACCAATCCTATTTATATAGAACTCATTCGAAACAAAATGTGGAAGATAATCTACCACAAAAATTTGTAATCAAATTAACGTGAGAGACTAATAAGTCTGCATAAGAGTTGTCTTTTCTTTAAATGTGGCAAACTAATATATATACACCACTAAATTTTGTTATTTTTAATAAATTTTAATGAGAGAATGTGTTGTTAATTTGAATGTGTGCTTTTAGCATTGCAAGTTGTTAGTTAATAGGTGTTGTCAGTTGCATCATGTTTCCCATTGGTCAAAGCGATTCAAAATGTTCACCAATATAGTGAACATGTTCTCTGGATATCCGTGTGATTATGGGAGGTAAATCAATTTACAGATGCGTTTGTAGCATTCATGGTTTGGTTCTGCAATACTTAAGTCGTATTATTTTATGTAGCTCCCTGATTTTGTCTCGAATGCCTTAAGGGTTGATTGTTCTTGTACTAGTTTCCCTCTTGCCGGCTAGACTTTAGTAATATCCATTGTTTTACTCATATAGGATAATTTGTTTTGTATTTGATGGTCAGTTGAGTCGATTATTTAGATTTTGAATATCTAAGAGATTTAAATAAAATAAGAGAGAGATTTTATCTCTTGATTATAAGATAAAAATATAATTTTAATATCAGAAAATATATTTTATTAGAGGAAATATAAAATAATTACATTATCTTTTTTTATTTATATCAAGATTCAAGTAAAATATTATGATTTCAACTCACATACTAATGTTTGTATATCTATACATATTTAACTTGAATGTCTAAGTATCTTTACATGTATCATCCACACAATTCGTGGAGAGACTCCTGAAGGAACACCACGCACCTCATATGCAAATACAGCCAAATCTGATAATAACATTCATTAAAAAAAACTTCTAATCACTATTTTAATAAGTGGTATTATGTTAAGTTTTACTTCTAATTCATTATTTCATAAGATCGACACAAAATCAACTATTATTTTTCTCATTTATAATTAGTTAGTAAAGTTTATGTAGAAATAAGGATATAATTAAAAATAATAGTAATTAATATCATCTTAAATTTCTAAACAAACAAAGCAAAGAGTAATTGTCACGTAAACTTTTAACGGGTAAGAAAAAATGGCAACTATTTTGAATGAGTATATATATGTTTAACTAAAATAATAGGTATAATTAAGACTATAAGTAATGTAATTTGAAACAACTAAATAAAGACCCATAATCGATTTACAATGGTCCAAAATATCAAACCATCTTAGAATTGAATTACTTTATTTTATACATCATAAAATTTCATTTTATTAAATGACTGAAATATCTAGTTTTGGAATCCATGGCTTTAACTTTTGAATTATTGGGGACACAATCATGTATTTACATGGAAGCCTCTATATGTGTTTTAATTTTGCTGCAAAATGAATGTGTACTAAGCTCTCTCATGTGGGTACTATCACTGATGAATATTCTGGAGCTCAGAAAGAATTTTCGGTCTTGAGTATTTTTCACAGACACTAGAGAAGGTAATAGAGGGGCTCATGTCATGGTTGGGCTGGGAGACAGTGCTTTACACCTTAGTGCGTATTTGAATTTGAATACAATTTTGAAACGCATGTATAACTTCTCTCTCCACGTTTCAACAAATTGTTGTTTTTGAGTAAAACAACCTAATTGATGTGATTTTAGGGAGAGACTTGCATAATCAACGCGTTACCAGACACACACTTACTAATTGGATATGAATAATTTCCACCTCCTCTTGATGATGCATTTCAAGTCTGGAATCTAATTAATAAATTTAATTGCATATTTAGATTTAAAAATGACATTCCCGATTTGAAAACCAGATTGCTAAGTAAACAAAGAGATAGATCGAGGTAGTGAAAAAAAGGGTGATATTTGATATTGACATTTCAAGACGAGCATGTTCTCTTTTTTACAATATTCATATTGATATGTACAGTAGAAAAAAAAATGATATTAATTGTGAAAGGAAAGAAACAAAACGCAGTTCATTGAATGAAATTCGCACATACATGAACGGAATAGCTGAATGTGAGTTTGAGTAAGTTTTGTTTCTATGCATTTAGAATTTAATTTCCATTTTATATTTTTTAACCTACCAAACTTGGCCTCAATTTTCTAACTTATTAAATAATTGTTGCTTCCAATAAAAATTCCTGGGCAATCTTTTCTGGTGAAACCAAAATTCTTGAATGGTGTTTCTAGAAAAATAACACGCATATATTTATTTAAAATTTTACAACACATATTTGAAGGAATAATAGGAAAAAATATTAACATGTCATCATAAAAATTAATGAAAAACTTGATGGTAAGAATATAAAGAACGTGATCTAAGTATTGCCTGTCGATCCCTAAATATGTACCAACTTTGGTCCTGACAATGTATTTAAATTGATGAAAAGAAATAAAATGAAATACTAATAACTGTTTTCTTATATTTCCAAAGATAATGAGGTGGATTTTCTAGTTTTTCAATTTGAAAGGTATGGACAAGATTAGCTTATAATATTTATTAATTTTCTTATTATTTCGTTACCTTCTTAGAAAATGAATGGGAATTGTATATCATACTATTATGATATACTATTTAGTTAATGAAAAGATAAATTTATTCAAATTTTACTTCATTCTTACATTTTACCCATAATTCTATTCAAGTTTTGTGTTACCATCAACTTTAACATTATATTTATACCAAAATGATATAGTGTAAAAATAATAAATACAATAATAAATTGAAACTGATATATCATTCTTGAAAATCTTCCCTTTTAAAGAAAAAATCTCAGTCATTTTCATTATAACAACAAAAATAATATTTCTTTTCCAATTTTCACGATTCTGTTTAAAGTAACTTCTAATTTAACTAGAAAAGAACCTTGGTAACGATTTCAAATTATAAACATGCATGAAGACAAATTCAAATTTGAAAAAAAAAATGTAGATAGATAAAATTAGGGGACGTCTAAGTTTTTTAATGTATTTTATTTGTTATGAGAATAAATTATCACTTTTATAATTATTTTATAAATGACTGGAATAAGTTTTAGAATCATGATCTGATCATAAGTGTGCATTTAATTCCGCTCTTACTAAAATTAAATCATTTAAATTCTAAACAATAGAATAGTTGGTGATGTAAAACCAAACAAAGCCAAGACCATATATAGAAGCCAAGCCAATGCTTTAATTCCCTGGACCACAAATGTGTTAAGTTCTTTTAGAAAAGTTCCACATACTAATGATCTGCTAAATGAAATTAATTCAGAAACTAAAGCATTTCCCCATCATGAAAAAAAAGGCCAAATGGAAAGTATCCAGTGGAACTGAAGTACATACTATATATAGATATGAAACCAGCAAATGCGCCATATATCTAGCTAGTTAACTATATAATTTCATGTATTAATTATGAAAATGTATATATATATGAGGAGCAACTAATATCAAAATGACTGACAATAAACACACCCACAGAATATATACATCATTCAAAAAAGTTAAAACTAATCATGCCCAAATCTGATATGATAGCCACTAAGATTTATTTTCTTGACTGCAAGAATAAAATGAAGATTGAAAATCTTGATAAGGGAACATGAAAGGAGAAAAGGTAAATAACGTTACCCCAAATATCCATGAAGTAAAAGCATTCAATGATTCGTTGTAGTACACAGAGTTCCATCATGGGACAGACATACCTGCTGAGCTTTACAGAAGTTGTTTTGCAGTACAAATGCCAGCAAGGGTAATGAAAGGACCTCCAACTTCATCATTACTGAAATTTAGGCCTCCAAATGGCACAAGATCAGGGATTATAGTTCATTACCGGATAGGACTAGTAGGCCATTGGCATTATTATTACTCAAACATGGTTCAGCTGCAATATTTAATTATCTTCCGCATGGGCCTGATTTAGAATTGCTATGTTTAAGTTAATTAACATCTGTTGTTACGAAATCAAATCTACAGAACAAAATAAAGTAATTAAATTGTAAAGGGGTTCAATTACTTGATTACAATATAGTCCAACTTATTAACAAATTAAAATAGCTGTTGGCTTCACCTCTTTAATTATACTCTCCGAGCTGATATGGTATCAATGTGCAAGTGTGAAAAATCCTTCAGAATAACCTGCTAGTGTTAGTCGTTTACTGCTGCTGCAGCATCATCAAGATTCCCATATCAAAGGGCTTAATTCATTTGGGAGCAATCAGGGACCACCCCAAACAAAAAACCCCTGAAGCTTGTGAATCTTGATGATGCTCCATCTGCAATCAGCGACTGTTTTTCTTCAACTTAGTGATTATCATCATCATTAATTAGTAGTGTAGCGCCCATGCAAAGTAGAGGGAAAAGAGAAGGAAAAGGCAAAACCAAAACAAAAGAAGGTGGAAGTAGAAAAGAAAAGGATAAGGGTATAAAGTATAACCTAACCCTAGTCCTATACCTCTAAATCCAATCCAACGAAACATATATAACCACATAGGCAAAGGAAAGAAGAATGAAACTAGTAATATAAGAGGCTCAATCCCATCCATCTATATATCTAGATCAACAAATTAAAGAAAAAGGAGACTCACTTGGCAGTTTTTTAATTAGCCATGGTAACACTAACAAATTAAAGTACTATATTTCTTCAGTATAAAACTTATGCACAACAAAGAAATGTTCAAAGGATAAGAAAAAGAAAAACTGAGAAAAAGAAGCAAAAAGTAAGAGTGCTAAATCAGAAGAAGGAGGGGGAGGTTAAGACTTTAAGAGAAGAAGTGGAGAAGACTGAGATGTATATTCTGAGAGAGAAGAAGGTTGAATGGGATATATATATATATATATATATATAGATAGATAGATAGACAGGAGCTCCACAAGGGAATTAAGCAAAGTATGTGTGGTGTGGGGGCGCTTATAAGTAATAAATGAGGGAAGAGATTGGTTGGTGTTTAAGATCTGTCAGAGAGAGAGAGAGAGAGAGAACAGTTATCCATCATAATCCTAGGTACCAAATGAACCGAAAAACTTAAAACCTCTCTGACGGGTCCTCTTTCCACAGAAGGAAACAGAATAATAGCTGAGATTTGGAAAACGAAACATACCCTTTAAAGAGAGGAAAAATGGGGGAAGCGTTTAGGAATGGAGGATGGGTTGCGTTTGTGCCCTCAATAAAGCCTTTTCAAAGTTGTGGCCAGAAATTGACAGCCCTTGACCCTCTCATAGTTTCACTCATCACCTTTACCCTTAATTATGTCAAGGGGTGTTTTGAGTTTCTAGTTTCTACCCCTTAGGTTTTCAACTTTCACCTTCAACAACTTCCAACTTCAATATTGCTTTGAGTTTGAATTCATTTCATATGTACCCCCACTTGCCATGTTCACTCCTTCCAATTAAGTTCACACCCTTATGATCCCATCACAAACTTGGGGCTCACCCTTCAACAAATGTTGTCCACTTTAATTAGATTCTTGTTTTGTCGAGTTGTATATTCAATTGGGTTACCCTCTCTATGTGCCAGCTCCTTAATTACTATCGTTGTCCATACTTTGGTGCGTTTAATTTAATTAAAGTGGATGAATGGGCCGGGTCTCGCCTGTTTTCTAATTGCAATCTAATTATTTGTTATAGGCTCTCAAATGCACGCCATTTGTATTAATTCTTATGTTTATTTGCTAGGCAGTTTTTCAAGCGATCTGGGTACCTACAGGATACCAGAATTTACAATTGGCGCATAATACGCAATTAAATATATCCCCACTCTATTATTTTATGTTTAATTTTAAATATTGTTTTAGACAAAGCAAAGAAAATTTGCAGTTCGTAAAAAAAGAGGGGGTGACTTTGGTTTAACTTCTCTCACATATAATACCCAAAGAAAAGGTGCTATGCTAACTTGGGATATTGATTGATGAAAAAAAGTATAAAAAAATGAAAAATATATTATAGTAAGAATGTAAAAAATATTTAATACTTTCATTTTTAAGGCAATTAGTTATTAGCAAGATCAAATTATATATACCCATCAATGCCAATAAAACAACCAAGTCCAATTAGGTTCATCCTTACTCTACCTTTACAATTCTTGACTACAAAACAGCATGTAGAATTAAAAAGTTATTATGTTGTGACTCGACTATTTATATTAATTGTGTTATGTTGTTTCTCAATATACACAGTTATGCACATTTTTTTTAGATCAATGATATTTTTTTTACCAGTAGTAATCATTTTTTAACCAAATACAATTATTATAAACAATAAATCTCTTTCTGAATATTTAATATAATTAGATATTTTGAAATTTTAATTATTGGTTAAATTAAAACAATTATGTGTTAGGTGATTTAGGCTCTTTGTGCTAACATGTATCATTCTATATTTTGATAAATAAAAAAAAACTGCCCTACTAATCAAATGTATTTTTTTATGATATAAATTATCGCTGTAAGTATTGGTTCAAATAAATATATTAAAATTAATTTTATTCACATATATCTTACTTCAATTATATATAATTCTCTTTTTCTTTCTCACTTTACCAAAAACAATGATAATTATCTTTAAACATTTTCCTTACTTTCTAAACACATGTTTATAATTATTATAAAATGTTTTTCATTATTATTATTATTATTATTATTAAAATAAAAACTATAAATTAACAGGCATGTAATACCCGTCATATACATTAATATATTATAATGCAACCACTCATTTTAGGTTTAGCAGTTTGTCCTTGAATGAGACAAGAATTTAGATAAAAATCCTAGCTATATAATAGTGCTATTTTTTCAATATAAAATGATTATAGGAATCAATAAATCAGACAATTAATTATTTTGGATTTTCACTATTAACTTTTTGGGTATATGAGGGCCGCCATTTGTTTAGTTTGTATATTCAAAATCGTATCAAGAAATTTAATAAAAAAAATCGTATAAAGAAAAGAAAATTTAAAGGTATTTCCTTCATCAAACCCCGTATTAATACAGAAAATACCTTGAAATCAATTTAATTTTACTGTTCATTGACTTTTTATAGTATTTAGTTTTTTTCTTTAATTTTTTTTAAATGGCATAACAAGTAGGTCATGAATCAGAATTTTCTTTTGGATTTTTCATGGAATAGTATTCAAAAAAATACAACTACTGTTACAATCAGTCACCATCAACCGTGTTTCCACAAAGAAATAGCCATTACTATCACTCATTTATTATTACAACAATATCTATCACTTAATTTCTGTAAAAAAAAAAAACGTCACTTAAATATATTTTAGAGATTTTTTATATATAATTAGTTAAAAATTTATATTAATTATCAATTTAAAATATTTTTAAAACAATTGTTGTCAAAGTTAATAATTTTATCTTAAATGATATATAATCTATGATTAAATAATAATGTACTATCAATTAATGTATTTAAACTAAATTCTTTATACATGCATGCCTTGTGACGTAAACAAATAACTTATTTTTCCCCGCAACGTAAAGTCTATTTTTTATTATTAAGTAGTTCTCAAAATTTACTAATGCCTAGTACAGTTTTTATTTTATTTTATTTTATTTATAAGATATGCCACTGACAATTTTTGATGTGACGCGTTATAAGTACCCACATATATATCATAATGCCATACCAGACTTACGAACATTACATTTAACCACTAATGTACAACTCAAGAATTCTAATATTGCAGTAAAAAAATTCTAATTATTAATTAATATGGTCTGAATGAGGGTTATGTTATTTTTGAAATTTTACATATATGACTATTTCCAATGAGCTGGATGATGAGAACACATAAATCATCAAGGGTGAGTTTACTTCGAAGACTAATTAATCTTATGACTCATAAACTAGTTAATTAAGATTCTCACTATTTTATTATATTCCCACAAATGTGCACAATGATATCCTTAATGATATGAGATAATCTTATTTTCTAAAAGAAAATAAAAATCATTGGTAGAGACTTAATCATGACTTTGATTCGAGTTCATTTTAACCTATGAATTAGTTTATTTCATAATTGTTGAATTGTGTAATTTAAAATTTAAATTATTGTTAGGATTTATTAGGTTGTTACAATTTGTTATTATTATATTTGAATAGGAATTAAGATTAGATCAATTTATTATTATTATTTTTATGTATTATTAGCAGTTTGTTTAAACTCTCTCTTATACATAAGAACATCATGTTGAGAAAAAATATATGAAAAAGAATGGAATGAATAAATGAAAGAGGAATTATTATTCTATTTATCCATATATAAATTTTAACAATAATTAAGGAGATCAATATACCTAAATTACACACGTTGATAGACATTATTTTTGTAGGTTAGACTTTTTTTTAAGTGTTTGTAGGTTAGACTTACTACCCATAAGTAGTGCAAAACTTTCTACCTAATATATTTAATGGTAGATTATCTATTATAATAATAATAATAAGTTAAAGATCGATAACATATTACCTAAAATGACTGTGGCATAGGAGTGTCTCTTTGGTATCAAGTTCAAGTTTATTGTTTTGATTACGATTGAAACTTTGATTAACAAAAGAAAAAATTTCAAGCATCAGAATTGATATTTAAAAGAATTAAACACTAAGAACTAATATAAAATAATAAAGTTAAGAAATTATACACTTCACTGTCTTAGTTTGCAACAATTCACTACTACAAAAGCCTTATTCTACGACGTGCATTCGACGTCGGTTGTTAAAAATCCGTCGTTGTAGCTCAACCGGTGGCAATTTTGTAATTTTTCCATCATTAATACAATAACGACGTCGATTTATAGGATGATCGTCGTTGTTTTCCATGATGATTCAAAGTCGGTTTTAATAACAACCGACTTTGATGCTTTTTAAAATAAAACAAATTAAATTTGGAAACCCTTTCTCTGCGCCCCTTTCACAAAAAGCCCTAACATTACAGAGCTCCCTCACGAAGAACGCGTTTGTCTTTGAGGAAGAACGTATAGCCAACATTGCAAACCTGTTGTAAAGCCGAGGATGGTCGCGGATTTCGCGAGGCCGGTGGGGCGTGTCCGAGCGGTGATGAGTGACGACGAGTGGGGCCCGGAGAAGGAGGAGGCGTACGACGGAGGAGTGGCGGTTGAGGAGAAATCGATGGAGACAGAAACGGAAAAGCTGAAGAAGGCTTTGGTGGATTCGTTTTATGGCATGGATCGTGGACTGAAAGCAACGAGTGAAATGAGAGCAAAGATCGTTGAACTCATCACTGAGCTCGAGGCCAAGAACCCTAACCCTGACACGTTGACTCTCCTCAACGGAAAATGAATTCTCGCGTAAGCTACCAACTGCTCAAAATCGCTTTTTTTAACTTGCTTCTTTTTTTCTATGCGCTTTCTTAATTCCAATTAATTTGCATGGGCTGTTATTGAATAGAATTGTACAAGGTTTCTTCTATGGTTTGCGTTCAATTGGATATTTTAGTGACACCTTCTTTTAGTTCTTCAATTGGTACACACATATATTGCAATTGAATCTGGTCCTATATTGCAGATCCTTGAATCAGGCCTGTGTTGGGTTAGTTGAGCATTCTTTCAAAGTGATATATATTGTTATACTATCAATGATAAACATGTCTTCATTCATTTTTATGTCTTTTGTTTTGTTTCTTATAAGGTTGCGGAATTCGTTATTTATAAGCTCAAAGAGATGGGAAGATTAGTGAAGAAGATATATCACTTGTGATGCAGGACTTTATTCTGTTTTAAGCTAACCGTATACCCTGGACATGGAATCCAGTTTGTTCGTAATGATGCAAAGGTAAAAATGAATTTCACTCCTTCCTTACTCCTTGGAATAATATTCACTTCATCCTAAAGAATTTCTTCTTTTATTTCACTGTGATTGTTCAATGTATGTGGCCCCAACTTTGCTATATATATTGTGGTTTCTTGCAACTTGTTTTGCAGAACGTGTTGGGGCTGAAGTGGTGGAATGTGCTTGTGTCATTGGTGTGCCTGATGTCAAGGTAATAATCACTTATTAGCTTTTGTAAGTTATCTTGTTTTGCTACTTAGTCTCTCTCGGAAATTTCTATGCTGTTGAAGGTAAAATCCCAAAGTTAAAAATTCTTAACTGAAAATGCTGGATTCGTTTATGATCACGAGTGACCAGTTTATATCTTAAAAGTATATAAGAATATTTTTAACTTCTAGATAATGGCAAAACACTGAAAAGGAATTCTCTACTATTGTTGTAACCTGAATTATTTTGGTCTTTTTGTTTTGAAAAAAATATAATCTGCCTTCAATTTTTTTACCAACAATTACAAAAATATCTTGTTTCTGAAAAATTATAAGGTAAAGCATAGAAAGAGCTGCGAAATCTTGCTTGTTATACGTGAATTTGTCAGAATATGTAACGATACCATCTATAATTTCTTTTAGACAACATGAATATATATTTTATTTTAATCTTGAAAATGGTAAAAAAGAATATTGTAGTTTTTTAATTAAGCTTGTATACTTAAAAAAGTTTTTAATTAAATAAATATATGTTTCGGGCATGCAGTAGTTCTGAGAATTGAACTCAGAACTCAGACTTCTACCCCTAATCCATACCTCTCTCACTCTCTGTCTCATGCAATGCTTGTAATTCCATTCCCAATTAGCATTGTAAATTGATTCCACCTGTTCAAAGTGATTTGTGAGCATTGCCTCTGTTTTTCAGATTTTATCTTAATGTAACTTCTGAGTTCAACAGCATCATTCCTGAAAGCCTATATATCTCAATAACTTATATTTCCTAAAACTTGATGTATTTAGTAAAAATTATTTTACTTTTCCTAAATTGTTCAGTGGCGGTGGTCCTGCTTATGTTTATTTAGCAATAGAGGCTTTGGCTGATGGAGGAGTAGCAGCTGGTTTACCACGTAATCTTTAATTAAGTCTAGCTTCTCAAACTGTAAGTGAAATGAAATACTATCCCCATTTAATGAAGAAAATTCATTCTTTATTTCTTCGAATGTGTATAATTTATCTGATGTTTGCTTTTGCATTTTCTTATATTTCCATTTTGTCATAAACCAATAAATATATATTAATGAGCTTGGGGGGATCTGCAATAGAAGAAGATGGAAATAATATAGCCAAATTATTTGGGTCAATTGGTGTTCATATATATATCTAACAATTCTTTTTTCTTGCCTAAGTTGATAATTGATTTCTGTTCACATCATAATATTATATTATTTTATTAAACAATGGATGAACAATTAACCTGCCCTAGCAAAGCCGCACCACATACACATACAGTGCCGCATTTACTCTTGAATGGTTCTTGCAGGTTCATAAAACTGATCCAAAAACAGAAAAGGAAATAAATTTGGAAGAAAATAAAAGAGATTACAATATTTTGAAGATTACACTAGGAAAATTTAGTGTTTATGCTGTAAATAAAGCTTGTAACAACTTATATTTTTTAAAGGAGAAACTTGCACACAAATTTCGCTACATGAAAAAGATTACAAGACCTCTTTCTAAATTCAAGTAGAGAACAATAACACTCTTAAAACTGGAGAATACAAACACTAAAAAACCAGTATTTCTGGAAACAGAACATTGGGCCAGCAAGTACTTGAAAGTCAGAGAAAAGGCTTTAGCTTCTTTCTGGTATTGTATAAGGATAAATTGCAGTTTCTGAGTATTGATTTTTTTATATTTATTTCATGAAGGTCCAAGCTTCTGTCCAAGAGAATGCATAGCATTGTGCTTTCTTAAATTAAGAAATAGTAGTAATTGTGGGGGTTATGTCACCCTTTTTTTCCCTTATGGACCGTCTACTGTTCCATGTTTGCTTTATGACAAATTGCTTTTACTCTTTTTCATAGTGCTTGAAAAAGCCTGAGATTGCATACCATACCTCATCCTAACATTAACATAGGACCATATGTCACTTGATACCTTTCGGCCCCAGAAAATATGTCTAGCCCATATGTACATATGCCTGGCTGATTGTTGGAATACTCAATGATTTTGGAAACGATTATGTATGGTCTAGGCATTTGTCTTCAGCTGTTGCTTAAGTGCTGGGATATTCCTATTCTGGGTGTTTGCCTAGGACACCAGGTATTTTCTTTTCTTTTTTGCAAGATTGTTGCCTCCCCCTGTTTAATTTAACCACTTTCTTTCTGCACAAACATTCAATGGACCATGCTTCCTTCATTTCTACAACATTATGTAAACCTTTTAAGGTTTAAACTTGTACTGTTAATGTCGTGCCCAAGTTTCAATATAGAGTGCACTTAATTTCTTGAATTCCAGTCTTGCAGTAACATACAACAGCTTTATCCCTTTATGTTCTGTTTAGGCTTCCCTTGTAGAACATTATGTAATCATACTAGGATAAAGTCTCAATCTTGTGTTGTCTTGTCTTGGCTGCTATCAAGTATTATATTAAACTTAATCCTGTTGTAATTCATCCTTTTTGTTCATATTATCAGATGTTATACTTCTGCCTTTCACAACTGTTCTTTACATTATGTTCTTGTTTAATTTTTTTAATTTTTGATTTGATAGGCATTAGGTTATGTGATCAAGCTCAAGTTGTCCATGCATCTGAATGTTTGATTGATGTGTTTGACTTAATTGCACATAAAAAGTAACCTTGCACACAATTTGATTGAGTGTGCACTCACAATGTTAATAGATTGGCAAAGTAATATATATGATCTCCACCCAAAGGGTAAAACTCCAAGGCTGCATACTATCCCTTTGTACCACTCTTTCAAAAGGGTAAATTACAAATTTATTTATTTATTTTTTTTAAAAAAAATTGTACATTCTAAGTCGGTTATTTAAAAAAACCGACTTAGAATATCAACATTCAAAGTCGGTTTTTTCAAATAACCGTCTTTGTATCCTGCCATTCAAAGTCGGTTATTTTGTAAAAATCGTCTTTGAATGTTGATATTCTAAGTCGATTTTTTAAAATAACCATCTTAGAATGTACGATTTTTAAAAAAAAATTAAAAAATAAAAATAAATTCTAAGTCGGTTTTTTTAAAAACCAACGTTATAGCATTTTGTTTTTTACGTCGTCCCAGACAAAGTCGGTCTAAAAACCGACTTTGAAGGCCTTAAATGACCGACGTTAAAAGACCTCCTTGTAGTAGTGATTGAAGGAACCAAACTACTCAGAAAGCTATGTGGCCTTTCAATCACTGGTTTAAAAAGGATTGTATTATATGAATTTAATTAATTCCTAAGAAAATGGATTTGGTTATTATAATAGAGCTATTATCTTGAGCGAATCACTTTATCCAATCCTAATCACCGGTACTTGAATACGCAACGAAATGCCGCATTAGCCGCTACAAAAAGATTCCAAGTGCGGGATTTATCCATATTCCATCAAATTATTGTTCAATGGAAACTATATTTTCTCTAAAGGCAATCTGTATATGGCGTTTTGGGGTCCTTTCCACTTTTTCTTTCGGGGTTAGAAAAGTTAACTTCACTTCTTAATGCTTGTTAATTTCTGCCAGGAAAATTAGTGGGAGAAGTTATCTTGGCCAGCGTGGGAAGAACCAAATTGGGAATTTCTTGGATTGGAGGGAGAGATTATCACTGACTGTGCTAGCTAATGTACTTATGTCTTAGTTTGAGTAAAATTAGATTCAAAATTATCAAGTAAAGTTTTAGGTTTGAACATTTTTTATATAAAAAAACATGTTCAAAAGAAAATATGTAGGTAAAAATGATTAGTCCAAGTTTGTTGGTAAAATAGTTATGAAACAAAGTTGATAAATATTTGATAAAAAAAATGATTAACAAAATTATACTTATGTCTTGAATTTATGAACATTCATGCTGTGTGGCCAGATACAGCATAGGGCACACAAAATAATGATGCAGCTCTAGCTAACTCGACAGGATTTCACCGTCCTCCAGTTTTCTATCATTTTCAGGTGGACCCTATTCAGTTGTGTAGCCGCTCTCTTTTATATGAAAAAAAAAAATTATAATTTGAGGTTTTTATATTATCAAGACTTCGCGTACCTTAAACACTAATTAAATCTAGTTAATGATGCACGTAGCTAAATCATGATTTGATTTAAATATGTTTAGCAAAAAGTGGATGTAAGCGTGACATCACTATATATTTATAGGCATTAAGAAAAGAGAAAACATATTATGGGATATTGAACTTAATTACATATAAACTCGATCATGCGTGCATATGATTTATATTTTACAACTTAACTAATAAACTAAATTTAATTAAGATGATGTACACAACTTTAGTGAATTGGTTTTGGAACTTCTAAAGACTATATATTTAAGTAGAGCAGTCAGTTTTTAAATATAAAACATTTTATTTCCATGAAAATAGCGTTGTAACATATATAATGAGAATCTATACAAGACAATTTGTTTTTAGAAACCGAAACTTTAATTAAGTAGTTGTTTTGTGCGACTTAATTTAATGATAAATTTTAGTGATTAATTTAGTTACTGATTTTGAAAGTAATATTTTTTTATCATTTATCCACCAACTCTGCTGTTACTAATCTTAATTGAAAAATCTAGTTAATAATCTTTAGTAGAGTTTCTCTAATCTCCTTCTAATAGTGTTTTTTAATTCACAATATTTAAATCTAAATCTTACTTAAGATAATCAAGTATTATTTTACTCAAACAACCAACTGTATGTTGGTTTTAAAAATCAATATGATAATCGATTTAATGATCACTATTAATATTAATAATATAGAGAAATATACATGTAATTAATTAATCATCAATAATAATGAGTGTATTACATATGTTGTCAGAATTTTTTTCAAAGCCTAGTACTATTGTTGACCCTCGTGTTCTATTATTTGTAGTTTGAGTTTGAGCTCATGAATAACTACTGTGCTTAGAGTTTCTAAGCCTATATATTTCTTTATAATTTGAGTGTAATTGTACGAGTGTGTGTGTGTGATGAAATATAGTAAATAACAGGACCTAATGCACATTGGATGAATCAGGGTAAATTCTGGGTGTTGTTTTTCTCTTCCTTTATCTCTTTTTTTCCTATCTTGATTATTGTGTGATTGTTCAGTACCCAACAAATATATAATATATCCTATAACTAGCCATCAATCTACCGTCTTTTAAAAAAATGACAATTTTTTTGGTGAAAAAATATATAAGATGGATGTTTATAAAGTATTAAAAACTTGCATTAGAAAAAAAAACAACAATTTAATGCAAATTTTTATACTTTATAGGTTTTAGACATTCACCTTGTAATAAATATTCATATATTAAGAATATATCATGTTAAAATTAACTTATCAATCAAAGAAACAACTTGATGAAAATTGTTCACATGTTACACATTTTAAGAACTTTTCTAAAAGCTTTAGTGTACCTTTTTTAATTTGCACAAATTGGGGGGTGACTAAAGTGACCTGTCCTTATTTATTGAATATGATTGGATGAAAGGTCATAGACCCAATATTATCCTATGTTAAGTCAGCCAGTTTGATCATATTATTCACAACTCAAGTATCAAATCTAAAATACTTGGACACGTCTCACAATCGACCTCTCCTTAGTCAAATGATCCATAATCCTTCAAGTGTATATTTAGTTTGAAAGGTGTGAACAATGTAACAGTCAACCTATGTGTTTAGATGATCAATAAACAATTTATGATAAAAAAGTACATAATGTATTAATAATAATTAAATATAATAAATACCTCGATGAAAACTTTGTAAAAAAACAATAGACTTTTTATTTTACCCTACACCCTTTTCAAATATCACCATATATTACTTAGGAGAGAAGAGATATAAAAAAAAAAGAGACACAAAGTTGATGATAAATTAAATGAGTAATATATTAAGAGATATAAAGTACGTTGAATGATAAAGAGAAAAAAGAAAAAGAGAAAAAGTCACATATTAAGTTTTTAGTATAATAAATTAATATTTTAACAAAACTAATATTTGTCAATTGAAAAAATAGAGAGTAATGTATTAAAAAAACAAAAATAAAGAGAAATGTAAATTAAGTAGATATAGAATTTATGGTTTAAAAGATTCTATGAGAACATCTGAACCCCCTCATCTATATCCTTGCTCGATCTTGAACGTAATATATGTACACTCTTACCCTCCCAACAACAACAAAAAATGTACACTACTACAATCAACGGGCGTCCAACATAACATACTTTTTAGTCCAACATAATATATTAATCTATGTTTATCAACAAACCTATTTACAACATAAAACCGAAAGGTTTATTATGGGAACTCATGCACCATATATATATATATAAAGGAATGTCAGAATGTGGGTTTTTCAACTCCCTGAGAGGGCAATGTAGCAAATCGCCGGCGATAATCGTAGTCCAAATTCCAAGTCCAAGAGCCAAAAGGTGTGCATGTATCAATGTATCATGTATGTGTATGTATGTGCCCTCATGTCACATAGTCGATACTCAGAATGTTCATCAGCACAAATTTTCTAGAACAATTAAATAATAATACACTAACACCTGAGTCTGAGGGAGAAGAGAGAGATGATGTGACATTGATTTGGCTGCAGTTGTGGAAAGACAATAGACATCAGCGTTGAACACGGAGAAGTGGATCCTATTTGCCCACGCTTCACATAATATCCTTATCATCATCTTGTTCCTCGGACACATCATTGTCATCATCTTCTTCCTCGGACACAATACTCTTCATTCTTACAGTATATTTTATTAACTAGTGTAATAATTATTTTTTCTCGAAGTTTTCCCTTATCCAGTTTGTTTAATAAACAGAGAAAAAAAATAGAAAAAGATGAAATTTAAACTCAAGCAAAAATGGAGAAAGAGAAAGGAAATTTTAAAGGTTTTATGTTATCTAAATTAAAATTATTTTTTCATTTTTTATTTAATTAAATGTATCACATTGCCAAAATACTATCTGCAGATAAAGAGAATATATATATATTATATATAATCTTATTATTACATATTAAAAAAATCTATTTTTGAATTTAAATTTATGATCAATAAATCATTAAAACACAACTTTATCGATTTACTCTAAAAAATTTGGTTTTATCTATTTTTTTTTCTTTTACTGTTTTTTCATTAATCAAATGTAGTGTAAAAATTTATATACACCCACTTTTCTCTCCACTTCACACACACTAGATTTAAGTAACCTTTTGCTTTCAGGCTTGAGGGTACTAACCTCTGTGCAAATCCGGTGAGTTTGATATTTACAATTCCAGGAGTCCTTTGCAAATTAAGGATCCGGATCAATTTATGATTTAATATGATGCAATTATATTGGATTTTTAAGTGTTTAGGTTAAATTCAATTCAACCTAGTTAAGATCCCATCTTATACAGATTGAGTAATGTGATTTATTTTTTTGATCCAATCCAATCCGACCTAATTCATATCAGATAATTAAATATTTATTATATCTAAATTATTTTATTAAATATAAAATATATTAATTTTTAACTCATATAATTTATTAAATTATTAAATCAAATCATCCATATTTTTTTTTCTTTTCTAAGTTATTATTTTTATCTCTCTCTTAATTTTATTTATGGTTTTCATGTTAATATAATATTTTATTTTTGCATAAAATAAAAATATCGTATTTATATTTGTATTGAAATTATTAATTTTTTAATCAAATATGACAATTTGATATCTTTTTAATCAAATATTGTGACAATTTTGATAAGATTCATATAATTCTTTCTAAATCTAACTTGTTTATTTAATTTAATTGTGTGTGTTAAAAAATCTAACGGTTGTTGAAAACGATACCAGTTCCATGAATCTAAATAGTAGATAACCACCATTCAAATCAATATTCAAGCCCACGTGATGTTTTTATCTTTCACTAAACCTCGGTGCCAATCCAAATTTATAAGATCTGCTCTCTAAGGTATAAAAACTTTTAAACCCATCTACTACTAAGTTTTAGCCCAAACCTAAGTTTCTTTGCATGAGAAAAGCAAATGAGCAGCAGAGAGAATATAAGAAAAAAAAAAGAGACAGATAAAGTGATACATATAATGAATGTTTTAATGGAGGAAAAAATAGGGACAATCACAAGATGATTATAAAAAAAATTATGTGTGAAAAAATTAAAGTTGTTTTAAATATATTTTTATAGTACTAATTCCGAAAAAAAATGTTGATATTTAGAGTTAGTGCTTAAGAAACATTTAATAAATGTAAAATATACTTATGGTTTTTAATAAAAGATATGTGTGTTTTCTAACAAAAGATGCAAATATGATTTGTTGTTTGATAAAATGTTTTTTTAATACGTTGTAAGTGTAGTATACCTCATAAAATTCAAATCTAGTTGTTTAAAGAATAAGTGAATAAAGATTGATGAGACTTAAATTTATAAAACATACATAAATAGTTTTGGGTTAAAAAGAAATTAAAGACTAAAATACAAATAGTTTTGGATCGTTGGTAATATTATATGAAGTAATTTTGTAACAGATTAAATATGTATATATATATATATATAATTTTATTTTAAAAAAATTGTAACATTTTTTTTACAAATATTTGAAAATAAAACATGGATTAAAAACAATGTTACAATTTTGTAATTAAAATGTGAAAACAGAGAATGAAAACACAAATAACCAAAGTTTGGGTGTAACTATGTATACTTGGTTTTCATTTTATTGTAGTAAATAATAAGTTTAGGTGTAACTATGTATACTTGGTTTTCATTTTATTATAGTAAAATATTATTTACTACAAATATACTTCTTTGTGTGGGGAAAAAAATCCTGGTAACAATTCCTGTTCACTAATTTCAATTTATTAGGAATTAATACTGCTGCTTTATCTTAAATATATTAATATATAAGTTGAAATCTAACTAAGTTGGTTGTCAGTTAATTGAATAAAATGTGTAAATATTATAAACTTTTAATTTTGTATGTAATTTTTATAAATAAAAAAATATAAATTGATACAAGCTATACCGTACTCAAATTCAAAACAAATTAAATTTACTTAAAACATTCAGCGTGAGAAATGAAATTGGAACCATAAATTTTACCAAAATACCTTGGAACAGATCATTGATTGAAAATGGCGATTCACACCAAATACTGGTCATGTTATAGCAACCAACTGACAGATCGATGGATAGCCCCATAACACCTGATGAAAGGGCACCCGTGATCTTTTCTTCTGTTGACAGCATTATCACACGCCACATGAGCCACAGTTTTTCACAATTTCAACCAAAAATTGTAAGGACATTGCACAAACTTATATTGTATCTACTGTTATTACAGCCAATTACACCTCAACAACAGCTTCAAAGGCGTCATAACCAATCTGTGCAAACAAAATCCATCAACTCACACTAGCTATTCGACAGAGCACATGTGTCTCAACCATAAAGCAAGAACAGTTTAAGCCAGAAACACCCGACACAGAAGATATTAATTTGCACCACAGCACATTAGCAACATGCAGATTGACCCAACCATTCACCGTCCACATGACCCGGATTATGCTTAAGCAACCTGTAGGATTTTAATATAACAAAATTAATTGTGATATTACATGAGAGTGTTTTTTCTACATCTGCATGCATGCACATATTAAGAATGTTATAAAACTAATTAAATATGTATTATTACTTTGTCTTAATAATGAAAACAAACTTTATGTCATTTTTTTATCAGTCAATATTAATGGTTAGTTTTTGTTAGAATCTTAATGAAAGATTCAAAATTATGACTTATGTCTTCTTCTCTCTTTAACCCTAATTTTTTTTTTTTCAATTTAAATCAATCTTATAACTCTGAATTTGATGTCATGCTAAAGCATTGACCAATCTAACAATGTTATAGCATCCCTTGCGATCGCACCAATTAAACCTATTTGCCCATGCAACCACACTGCGTGCCGGTCTGTCCCTTGTCGTGGATGACTCCATGTCCGTTTTTCAAAAATAAAATAATTGGGGCGAAGAGATAATGAAATAAATAAACTTTTATTTTTTACAAATTAAAAGAGATAAAATTAGTTTCATTATCAAGAAAAAACGATAAAAGAATAAATTAATGTAATAAAATTCTTAACCTGTGCATGCATGCATATTGTGGAAAAAAAACTTATAAAGTTAAAAGACAAAATTTTTATATTGAAAGTCATGATTACCAACGCCATTATAAAGAGAATTACCAGAGAATGTAAATGGAAGGGTCAAGTCTCTTTCTGATCACACTCTCAAGACTTAAATATCAATGGAGCAAGTCATCGATTGTAACCACCATGATAATAAAAAAGATTATTCGTATATAAATATTAATCCTAAGTAGCTCTCATACTATAGGCATAGTGGTTAAGGCCTATCCACATGAATCAATATTTAATGTCCAAAATCTATTACCAAATGATCACTGAGAAGTGACAAATTAAGTACTCCATTATATTAGTCTTATTTTCATCAATCCAAAAGCTACATTAATATTGTAAGCATTATTAAAAAAAATCTAATTACATTAAATACAAACTGAAAAAATAACTTTGGAACTTGTTATCATGACCTTGAACCATAATCATGACCTTAAATTAATTCCATTATATTCTCAACGCCCTTGTTTTGTACATGTTAGTTTTCAAAGATACTGCATTTTTTTGTTATTATTGTTCAATTGAAGTTCGATTACTATGGCAGCTAGAACAAAATCACCTGTCTCTTTTCTTATTTTTATTTTTAATTAAAAATAACTCATTATGTATCTCTTTCAGTAGTTGTTTTTTCTTTTTTGTGCTATTACAGTGATTTGATTCTTGCTTTAAATATATAGATGTTGTCAAAATACGGGTTGTCGTTTTCTATTATTTTCGAACAACGCCTAAAGTTCATAATGTTGGCGCACGCACTTAACTTTCAAATTAATTAATAGGGATATAAGATATAACTTTTCTGAAAATATAGGCATTTTAGAGAATAATCTATGAATTTTTTTTGACAGAACAATATATGAATTATTAATCATTAATTAAATGATTAATATTTTAATTTTAATATTTTATTATAACTTTAATTTTTTTAGTCAATAACTGTAATTTTATACCTTTTCCTTTACAATAAATATTTCATTTTGAAAAATTAAATTCAAATTAATGAAACTTCATGCAGTTGCATTTCTCAATATTTTTTCCATTGAAACTTTCTTAATTGGCCAACATATTAACTACTTGCGACGACTGATTATATTTTTTCAATCTAGATTTTCTCCCTCTTACAGAGACAATAAAGTGAAAACAACACACAAGTGTGCATATGCATACACCAATATATAAAAGTTAAGGGAGTAGTACAATACTATAATGCATGGCCAAAGATATGCGCTTATTTTCATACATATTATTCTCTTGGAGCAACCGTCGAGTACTTATGCAACTAAGTAATGCTGCGCGCTCATCGAGGTAATTTAATACTCTAGAGTGTGTTTAGATAAAAAAATTTAATTAAAGAAAATAAGTTACCAAGGAATTTAAAATTCTTCAATTTAAAATTTATTATTTGAATATTTTTATATGAATAATTTAAATTTTTAGAATTTTAAAACAGAATTTTAAACAACTAAAATTGTGTAATTTGAATTTCCTTCTAAAATGTGAGAAATTGAAATTTTCTTCTTCTATAAGAGTTCTAACCGTATCACTCTTTTTGCTCCGTCTTCATCACCGATGAGTACTCCAACCTCCGCTACTCTCATGATACTCACCTCAAGCGATTCTCCATACATAAGGTTCAAAATTTTAAAAATAAAGAAATTCAATTTCTTTATCAAACACAAAATTTTGAAAATGAAGAAATTTAATTTATTTATCCAAACACATAATTTTGAAAATATTTTTTTTAATTGATGCATTTTAATTTTCCTAAATTTTTTAAATTCTCTAAAATTTTAAAATACTCCATCCAAATATACTCCTAAATTTTTCTTACAGCTAACCAAAATACGCACTTAATGATATTTAATACTTTTACTTGCCATCACTAAGTAGTATTTCTTTATAATGTGAACTGATCAATAAATCAATGTAGCTTGCAATAATATATCACACCACCTTTTAAGTAGGTTTAAAAAAATTTCCTTATTTTTTGAAAGAAATTATTATTTATCAACTGCCTAAATATATATAACTGACCACAAAATTAATCCCTTTTCTTCATTTCTCCCAAAAGAGAGGCTTAGAACAAAGTAAAGAATGCTTTCAAAAAAGAACAAAGTAAAGAATAATGGAAGTGATAAAAAAATGACCTATTGCTATTGTTTTTGCCTTAGATATAACTCCGCAAGTGTATCAGTCTATCAGAGGTACAACAAAAACGGACAGAAACTGAGTTATCTGCATGATCTATTGCAGGGGTTAATATCAACATTTTTTGACAGAAAATTTGGAAAATTATTGATTGTGGAATTTGCATTACATCTTATAGTTCATAATAAATCATCACCAATAGGTGACCATATAAATTAGCTGTAGTCGGATTCTTTGGAGTGTGAATTGAATCAATCATGTCAAATTTGTTTTCAAGTGTCTCTCTCTTTTCCTAGTAATTAATTAATTGCGTCTAAGGGACACGCATTAAACTGTACCTTGATAAGAATCTCTCTTTTGATAATTAGACGTAAGAAAAGATAGGATTAAGTTTTCTGGTATGTTTATCTTTTTCTTCTTCTTCCTTTTATAATTATATGGTTATCATTTAGTAATTTTTTTAACTCTATTTTTAAAAAGTTGATAAAACATTGCAGGAAATTTATCCACATTGAAAATGAACCATTTCACCATTGACTGACAAAACAGAATTTCTCAACTGGTAAAGTGTTGTGCTCTGTTTAAAATCACAAAAATCGTGAAGAAAGAAAATGAGGCCAAAGAAAACAAGAGTCTAAATATTTTTCTATCTTTTAAAATGGCCCAAAAACATAAGAAAAAGGTAATTCTAAACATATATTTATCTAATAATAATTACACTAAAATAATTAAACATTAAAATGTCTGAATTTAATCCTTGTTGTAAATTAGGATTAAAACAAAATAAATAGAAAATAAAAAAAGAGATATTAATTAATCAAAGATCCAATTGATAACCTCGTGGCTATTGTAAATATACGGTTACAAATAATCGAGGCAAAATAATGAAAATTAAACCTAACATTATTTCAAATAGAAAATCTTCAATATTTTTTTATTTCATTTTCACTTTATTTTTTTTTCTCATCATACCACTTTTTACACCTGTTATCTTCTCATTTTACCACACAAATTCACCCCAAAATAAAAGGAACGTTTATATTTTCCTCCAAAACGAATAAGATTCAGATAAAAGATTTTCTCATAACGTAGAGAATACGTGATTAACTGTTAGGACAGTGTAAAATTGATGAAATAATAATTATATCCTAATTTTAATTACATTTCATGATATTTTTTAATAAAAAATTGTTTTGTCTCTATTATTTTGTGAGATGGATAAGTGATACCAAAATACCAAATATTTAGGTGGCGTAAAATATGCAATAAGTGTGTCTGCCATGAATTCTGGTAGTTAATCCTACACGTACGTAGTGATTTATATTCTCTTTTCTTTTATAGCTAGAAACGATCTTTACTGGGTCCATCTAGTGTCTTGTCAGACTTTTTTTTTTGCTTTTGAAAAATTAAAATTATTGCTATAACAAAGAAACAAAGAAAAGAAGCTTGGGTTGGGGGAGTACTGGCGACTATACGATGCTCTATCTTCTCCATCCTCATCACACACATACACTTATGTTTGGTAGAGTAAGTGTTAAAAGGAGAAAAAGAAAGAGGAAGAAAAAAAAATAGAAAGTGAAAAATAATTAGATTATTTGGTAGGATAAATTTGTAGAGAGATATTTTAAAAAAAAGTTTGAGATTCCCAATTTTTTTTCCATATATACTTTCCATGCCAATTTGTCATCCTTACCAAAGACATAGTTAATCAAATTAACGCAAAATTAATTCTAGATTTTACATGAAAATTAGTTTGTTAAATTCATTTTATATAAATTAAATTAGTTAAAATTAAGTTAGTTAAATAATTAAATTAAATTTAAATTATGTAAAATAAATGAATGAAAATTTTAAAACAAATTAGATAATGATATGAATTAAATCATTCACAAGCTTAAGTCAAATTGATTATAGCTAAAAAAGCTTTAATTTTTATCAAACTCAAACCAAGTTTTGAGTCAAATCAATTCTTATCAAGTTGAGTTGGACTTAATTAACTAATTTTGACTCAAATAAACTCATTTTCAACCCTATTCAACACACATTTAGGAATTTGATTTGTTAATTAGTTAATAATTTCTATAAAACCTTCTTTTCTTTACTTTTTTCTATGTTAATGTGGAAGCTTTGTTTTTTTAGTGAATTGACAATGGAAGCTTAACGTAATTAATTTGTTATTAAAATATTATTGAATAGTGTTTTAATTAGGGACCCTGATGAAAAAAAATTAATGAGTATTTTTTTATTAAAAATTATGTTAGAGGTATAAGAAAATTAAGATTATATTAAATATGTTTTTAGTCCTTCTAAATAAGATGATATTTACTTTTAATTTTTCAAAAATAAATTGTTTTTTCAGTTTCTCATTGATGGAAATATATCATGTGGTACTTATGTTTTACAAAACAATGACTTCTTTTAATTGAAATAGCAAAAGAAAAAACATATTTACAATAAGGGCAAATAATTAATATTATATTGAATAGTTTTGATAAGAAACAAGTTATAATGTAAAATATGTTATTACTTATTCTTTTATTACAAGGATCAGAGGCAATATTTTTCAATAAAAAGTAACCTTCAATTTTTAATCATTTTTTAAAATACTAGTCAATAATTATCTTCTTATTAAGAGTCTCACTATTTATTTATTGAGAAAAATTATTATCTTGTGTTTTAAAGTAATGCAGGCTTCACCCAATGGGTGTGTAACTCATTTGGCAACACATTGAATTTGTGAAGGAAAAATTTGAATTTGATTTTCACATAATACATTCTTAAAAAAAAGGGTGAGAAATTTTAAGTCAAACAAAATTTTAATCAAGAATTATTCTCATGATGGATTCAAAGAACCAAAGCTTGTGTGATACTTTGGGATATCACAAGCTTAAACTCTTGGTATCAAATTAAAAAAAGAAAATCAATCTAGGGTTGTTCGGGACGGCCAATTCAAGTTGAACGTCGATGGATCAGTGGGCGGCTGCTGTGTTGGAGGGGGTTCTTGGGGACACTGTGGTCAAGTGCTGTTTGCTTATGCTGCTGAATGCTGATATTGGCGTATGTTCAGTTATTTGCTGCTGAACTTTGAGCTATTCTGATTGTTATCCAATTAGCCTGCAGGAGTCGTGGTTTTATGAGTTTAATTGTGGAATCTAACTCCTTGGGCGCTATTTCTCTGCTGGAACATGGTTGTCCTTCGTTCCATCAAGTGTTCAGCTTGGGTCACAGAGTATTATGGAGTTTGTCGCTTATGATTGACAGAGTCCACGTGAGGGAAATCAAGTTGCTGATAGTCTTTGCAAATTTTGGCTTATCATTACAAGGCCAAATGAAATTCTTTGATGTAGTTCAAGCTTTTATTCTAAATGTTGTTACGACGAATGACGAATGTATCTTCTACGGTTTTTTCTCGCGATTTCTAGTGTTCTTTGGGGTTTTTCTCCCCTTTTATTTACCAAAAAAATGTAGGGTTTAAGACGCTTGCCAGATGCTGGTTAAACTTCGATCAATATTATGCAACGATTGGTTTTTATTTGAATTCAAATATATCACGCTAAACTTTGTTCGAAAAATCTTAATTTTTTAACCCTTTATGTTATCTCTTTTTATTTTTTCATTTCGTCGTTTATTATATTTCCCCCCCTTTTTGACTGAAGTATATACATCTCTTGCGATAAAATAATAATTTTTTTATGCTTAAAAGTTAGATGGAATCGCGGGTAAAGATAGTAGTGCGGGCACCAAAATTTTTACAGAATAGAAAAAACTCTATGCCTATTTCTACTTTTTTTCCTTCTTCTTTGAATGGTACATCTTTGATAATTTCTAAAGTTAGATAAAAAAATGTTTTTGGTTTTTAGAAAAATTTTCGAATTCAATTTTACTTCTTCAATTGTTTTGTCTTATATGAAAGTTTGTATTTCACTTTTAGTTTTCAATTTTTTTTTTATTAGTCAATACTAATTGTTAATTTTTTTAAAATATTAGTAGAAGATTCGAATATAATTCCTTGTCTTTTATTCAAAGATTAGAGGAAAGAAAAGAAGACACAAAAATGAGGGAATAAAGTTTGTCTTTTGTTAGTTTTCACCATATTATTATAAGTATAATTATATATATTAGTTTTGCTCAAACCAACATAATGTTAGATATTTTTCTTTCCTCCTTTCATACAAAGGAAAATATAAGCTTTTTATAAACAGAATATGATTATGATAAGACATAAAGCACTATAAGGTGTACCTGTATTACTACTTCCATAACTGTTTTGTCTCTATTTAAATCTCGATTATTATATATGTAACTATATAAGTTATTATTCTCTGAATTGCTTGGTATGTGCAGGTAACAATATTAACTTCAGCTTTTAGAAGAATCAGTAATGAACCCTGTCCGGCCTAGTTGTTGGTATAGCAGACAAGGTAGATCGATAGCTTTATATGTGAAACGATATATATCAAACGTAGTGTAGCCCTGAACAGTACAAATATAAGCAGATATCTACGTTCTAAACTAAGTCTCAGTGCATATTGGAACGTCAGATCCTAGCCTATAAGTTGCTGCAATGCATTTGTAGCTTACTCGAACTGGAAAAGAACATTTTTCGGCCCCTACTCGCCGTATGACCCTAATTACTCCAATATGTACTACTAGTTTATGCAGACAATCTAAGTACTTACGTGAGAAATTGTTCCTTTTTGTGTTTTTTTTTATTTTTTTAGAAAATGAGTGAGACATAAAATAAACTTTAAATGTAATAACTATATAGTAGGATTTTTTATCAACATATATGGATTTCTTGTCAACACATGATTCCTTTGTTTTATAAAAATTAATAACATTTTTTGTATAGGTCTAAACTTTAAGTTTTTGTTATTTTACATTTGGATCGACTGTGCAATTACATCATGCAATCGATTTCATATTGAATGCTAATACATTATGCATAATGGAGTGGATAAATTAATGTTAAGAGAATACAAATGGCAAGTAACTAACAGCTAGCAGATATACACTAATTAAGTCCTAAACATTGTTATATACTCTTATATAAGCAAAGTGATTCAAGAAGGGACAACCTGTGCTCCTTTGTTGAATGTTTATGTCCAACAACGGCTAGTAATTAACTAGCGGTATTAAATTTTGAGCAAATGATATTTTCACAATATTACTTTATAATTCTTTTTTTTCTTCTTTATATCTCTTTCAATCATATCATTCATCTTATCTCACTTATATCTCTTTATCACAAAAGATACTGTGAGAAGGTGCTATGGAAATTAATTACATTACTCATTTATCTTATCCTTATGCATTTACATTATATACCAAAACATGCTAACCACACCATGTACTTTTAGACTATAGCATATGACATGAACAACACCCTCATGTTTTCAACATCATCATTATTATATGCTTTATGCAGATTGATATATAATGGTTTCTTTTTAGGTTTCTAATTACATGGAATCAATTAGCTGGCTTGCCATAACAAAATAAAGTTCCAACACAGGAATAACTGATCCTGATAGCTCTTGTGGTTGGACAAAGACTTGTTGAGCATAAAAGGTCCTCCACTCCTCAGGGTACATTCATACATCCATGTCTAAGCTTGCAAACGTAGCTAGTGATTTAGTTTTCCAATATTAGCATGAATTCTCAAGCATGTAAACGAAAAAGTATATATATAATAACTAGTTATATCATGATATGCATACATTATTATGCTTAATTAACGAAACTCGGGTGTTATGATTGTTAGAGGGAGAGGAAAAGTAGGGTCTGAGGTAGCCAGCTGCAGATGAGTGTGAATTATATGATGAAGAATTTTTAGGTAACCGTGTTCCTGCCAAAAGAAATCACATCGACCCCATTAAGTACTTGTGGGGAATACTAGTAGCAGTGTGGTACTGCAATCTGAGTTTGACAAATGACATTATCGTACCACCCTCGTACTTGTGTGGGGCTCTTGTTCTTGGGGTAAAAGAACCTCCCTCCATAGCCTTTCCTGTTTAGAACATTTCCCTCTCTTTTTTCACTTCTCTGTTATTGAGTCCACAAAATCTTCTTTCTCTCCATTCAAGTTTGAAATTTTTAATGTCAGCCAGACATGAGCCAGAGGAAGAGATCCTATGCAGGTAATAATGTGATTGCGGATCACATGCATATGAAGCATATTTAATTAATTATTATATGAGTTGATATATATATATATATATATATATATATATATATTTATATATATAAGCCATGCAAATATCATGAATTAAAAATAAAACGATGTGTATTGTGCTGTGTGATTGTGTTCATATTTATATAATCCCCGCAAAAATACTAATAATTGGAATGAATTCTCGACCATTACTTTAGAATTTACATCTAAACCAAAAAATTTCACTCATGTGTTTATATTTCACAAAAGTTACGTTGGATAATTAATTTTTTTTACATATATCTATGTATAATTTTCTCAAACAGATAAGGAGTTTTCTTGTGATATATATTTGTCTGCATTCATAATTGAGTCCTGACTAGTTTGTTGCGTCAGATGTGTGATCAAAATTGACACGACCAGCTCCAATTAAGTGTCAGTGAATTGTACTATGATTTTGATCATCATTCAGGGAAGTGTCTTATTAGTTTGTATTTCTGCTCCAGTTTCCGAGATCTCTCACCATGTGTCTTTGGAAATGAAATCACAAGTGTGCACCAAGTTTATAAGTTAGGGAACAATCAAATAAAAGTAAGAAACGTGTGTGACAGAAAGTGAATTGGCCAAAAAACCATGAGATATTCCCTGGATTTCCCAAGGATTTTACAGCCTAAACACAGATTAACTGGCAGTTCTTACCCAAGTAGACAAAAATGGAAGGCATATTTCAACCCTAGGAATCATTTACATTTCTAACTTTCGAAAAAGAACCACCATATCAGTTATATAACTTAAGAGTTACTTTAGATTTGTTCACATTTTGATATAAAATCACAAAAACATTCCATGTTAATCAATTATGATTGAGTTATACATAATTACTAATTACTTGTGAAAGATAAAATTCTGCTTTTTCTTCCAATATTTTATCAGTAACTTATATTGGAAAATAGTTTTTATTTATTTTCATTTTTTTTCTTCATATTTTCATTATTTATTATAAAAATCTTAAAAAAACAAAGGAAAAATATAAAGTCATACTTTTGTAATTATTTGTAAGGTTTTAAAAATTTAAAAGTCTTTAATTAGTTCATGATCCTAGGAATCATCACGAGACATTTTGTGTTATCTTAAGTCAAGAAATGGGCTAAACATGGATACAAACACGAAGAATTTGTTTAGTTTCGTATTTTCCCTGTAATTAAATGTTTGTAATTTCTTGAACGAGGTTGTAAACACATTTTTCATAAGTAAGCTCAGCTGAAAATACATTTTTTTGTAAGAAATAAATTGGCATGCATGTTGGTACATTTTAAACACTGTAAAAAACGAATTCAAATATATATAGACATGCTCCAAATATTCAAATTACGAGTCAAGCATTTTTTTATAATGTTCCAGCCAATTATACAAATAAATCATTAAGAAATTGTGCTTCTTTTTAGTAAAAAGAAAAACTGATAGTTTTTTTGCCCTTGCGATTGCAGCTCGTCTTACCCTTGGTAGCATTTAGTAGCTTTTTTTTGGGTGAATAGATAGCATTTAGTAGTTAATACAACATTCTCTTATTCTTTCTTTCTAATTAATTAACTGTAATAGAAGAAAAGCAACTGACCCAACTTTGGTTTGGGCTACGTAAAATAAATTAGGCCCATCATAGGTGAACTAACCTGTGAACATTCTTCTAAAGTCGGACCAAAAGAAAGATAAGTCCCTAAATTCTTAACATTAATGTTTTTGAAAGATCTTAAAACAGGAGACTCTTTCGTTCCAAAGTGATTGACACTAGTTGAACAAATACCATAGCCAACACTGATTCATTTGGTAAAACCAACTCTTATTGGCAATTTGCTTTTTAAGTGAGGGCTAGGGTGTCTGTTAATAAACATCCAACAAACTAAAATTTGGTTCTTGAGTTAGTACTAATATATATTACAATATTTGAACAAAATTAATAAGGCCAATGTAGTAAAGTAATTTTATCTTGAATTAATGCATTAAACATTATAGATTGGATCTTATTAAAAAAAATCCTATTTTAAATTTGAGTCTTATAAATAGAAATAAAGGGAATAATATATATTAAATATTTTAACAAAATTAGTAAGGCCAATGTAGTAAATTAATTTTATCTTGAAAACTAAAAATACTAACCTTTTTTTTTCTCCAAGTTTTATTTTCTTATTTAAGAAGATTAATTTCTCTAAAAAATTTAATGATATGTAATCCTTCCATCTTCTCCATTTACACGGGAAGAGCTTGGATGATGGCATGTGACTGTGGTGCGTGGGTGGGAAGGCTCATATATTTAAAATATAAGATTGATTGAGGATGATGATCAATTTGCTGAGTCCAGTCATGCAGTGCATATAAACTACAGAGAAAAATTTGAGGGTAAGGTGAGATCGAGAGAAGAGAGAAGCAAGAAAAAAACAGTTATTTAATTTTGAAAAAGTGACTTACCAAAACAACTAGTTTGTTTGAGTAACGTACAGTAATTTTTTTCTTTCAAATATTTTGATATATGTCACTTACGTAAATAAAATAAAATTTAAGTTAAATCACATACACATAATGCTTAAGTCAATTTTTGAACAATTATAAATATATAATGAAAGAGTACATATTTTAAAAGTATAATTATGTCAATATAATATTAAATAAATTTACATTAATGAAATTTTGTAAATATCATGTGTATATATATATATATAATTAAAATAGTTTTCCTTTTTAAATGAAAACATAATATTGAAAACCATGTGTGTAATTGAAATATTTTTCCTTTCTAATTTTAATTTTTTATTTATTTATGAGAATTGAACATGATATACCAAATGTTTATAACACTCATTGAATTAGACCTATTTGGTTCTTTTTAATTTTGTTTAATATAATAAAATATATATTTATGTGGGTTAATAAGTTGACCTACAAAAATACTAAACCCAAACCTGTAATTTTACGAGTTTTTGCATGGCGATCCATCGGTCAAAGACGGTATGCCATCTCCTCATTTCTGTGTATCAGTTTACGAGGAAATATTTCTTAATATTTTGAAGCTTTAGTTCCGGCCACCAATAGAGAACCGATAGAAATTGTGGATTGTGTATTTAATGAAAGTCTCCTGTGAAATCCTTTATTATGATTATTTCTGTCTTTTAGACTGAGGAGAGTAAGAATATATGTGCAAATTTTAACAATTGAAACGAATAATATAATTAATTATTTACACATGATTGCACGTGAACAAGTTGCCTCTCTTGTCCAAACCCATATTTATATGACCGCTTCAGGAAGGGATATATATACATTTTTCCGACATAATAAAATATGCGTGTGTATTTTTAATTAGTAGTCTACATTTTTCTGACATTCATATCGGTGTGGTCTACAATCAAAATCCGACGTACTTTCCCTCTAAAAAAATTTGCACATTTTATTTTTGAGGGAAAATTATATTTTCTGTAGGGTGTCCATTCTGAGGTATAATTTGAAAAATCTTCACATGGAGGCGTGTGATATTTGACACGACCAAGAGAAAATCAAAAGAAAGAACAAATTATGTTTATTTTCGGATAAAATCATACCTGCACTTGTATGAGAATCATAATCTTACAAAAGATGGTGGAGTTATGTCCAACATAACTTTCTTTTTATGGTACATGAGAGAACAATTTTTTTATATTTAACTGTCATATCAAATTAACAATAACAATGGTAAGTTGGTAAGACACGATGGTGGAATAAGACCCAATCTTCATAACTTTGACATCTCAACTTTGCTAAGTAATTTGCACAATAAGCTTCAAGGGAGCACAATTTCACATTTACACGTTTCCTGTAGCTTAAAACTGCACGTGATGTGTTTTGGGGGGACCTCAACTGGGAAAATTGGCTAATAAAGTCACCATTTTACGTAAAATTAACGCCCTAGGTTTCTTAACATTGTTGCACAGTAATATAATTCATCTCAAATTTGAAGATGAATGTCTCTGTACATTGTCAGCAGATAGGTACTACCGTACTAGAGAAAAATGGCTTGTCCCTTGTCTCAACTGTGACACAGTTTTTTCCTCCTTGGTTTTCTTTGGTCCCCTAGAGTTACTAGTCTAAATCCAATGAATAGAAGTACAAGCTTATTAATGTCAATGGGGAACTCGAACATGTTCCTATCAACTAGGATTTTCACAAATGCAAAGTTTATAAGCAACATGAATGTTGCCAAAACAAGGTAGCATAGGTTATAATTGATGTCTCCTAGGGCATTGCAATTGATATATTGTAACATGAGGTTGTTCTAGTTTTGTTCTTCTCTATCCTTCAAGGCTCTGTAAGATTAAGTAAAGGGGTTTGTGGAGTGTCATAAAATCCATAATCTTTATAGATAATCAATCAACAAGGGACCCAGATTCTTCTATAATCATTTTCATATCAATCATTATATCATAAAACTAGATTATAATCATAGATCACATCAGAAATGAAACTATCTTAAAGTTGTTGGCCGCACTTCTTGTCCCTATTGAGCATAGCTTCCCTTTATTAAACAAGAATTAGATACAGTATTTAAGCATGGGTTTTTATAATCAACCATTGATAATAATCAATGTCAATATTGCCATCTATTTTCTGATTATTATCTATGTCAACTTTTGTTCACAATGAATAGGACTAAAACGAAGAGCATTGCAAAGTGAATAAAAGATCGTATCAACGTGGTATGCGGTTTTAACTAACGTTTGTCCTTGCCGTATCAATAGTTTTTTCCTTGGACCATATGACAATAGGACAAATTGAAATGCATTCATAAATTACAGAATATCTATCTGTTAGGCCCTAGGCCTAGCCTCAACAAAAGACAGAGGGTAGGATTTGGTGGCAGTCTTTCATGTGGGTACATGAACCTAATGTGAAACATTTTGTTGCATCCACTATAGTGTAAGTTTTGAATTGCTAGATCAGCTAATACTTTAAAACTTAATACTTAGTAGAAAAATTAACCCCTAACTATGATTTTTAGAATTCAGTGTAAAAGACCTTGTTCCCCATTTGACAAACAATTTTTTTCAGCAAAGTCGTGTTAAAAAGGCAAAATTGAAAGATAAAGAGTGGAACATTTAGAAGAATACATAAAATAAAAATGAGGATCATGGACCAATCATTTTATATTGTGAACAACTACTTTATTAAGTTGAAGAGCCCCAACACAACAAAGCATATGGCATGCTTCTAGAGCGCTGCTTGTTAGTTAAGGACTTAAGTTTGTAGTTCACTAGTCACTATAACATACCATGTGAAGTCATCTACACTTATAAAATCCTCCATGATGTAAACCCAATGTTGATAGTTAATGCTTCATCTCAGAAAAAGAGGTTAACGGATCCTTGTCCAATATCCGTTTTCTGGTTCAGGGTAGGTAAACTTAACTTGTTGTGAACAATCATTTGTAAGAGAGACATGTTTCCTTACATTAACTTTTTGGTGTTTGTATAGTTTTGGAATATGCAGCCAGTGAGAAAATCTTGGGATCATAAGTTTAAAAAAAATGCATTTGGAGTGGATGTAAAGTAACTAAGAATACGCTTATAAGTAAGAGAATTTTATAGTTTTTCAGTGTTTTGTGGTAAGCAAGGGTTATCTATTTAACAAGAAAGTGGCCTACGGTCTGTGAGAATTGTGAACCGAGGCCGTTATTTGCTCAACTTCGTTTATTGATGATCATAGCTAATTAAAGATTAATAAGAACATTGAGAACCAGAGAAATGATTTCATGGCCACAATTTCTGACTTCAAAGCTTCAAGGTCTGCCAAAAAATTTGAAACACAATGAAAAGGTTCTTTTGATTGTTAAATGTTAACAATCACGATTAAGAGGTAAAGCACAAGACAATGACACTGTTGCATTAGGAAGATATTTCTTGATGCCTCCAAGTCCATTATTGCAGTACTGCAGAAACCAACAAAATTTTCCATTCTTGGAAAAGTAATGCACAATTTTTAATTGGTACAAAAGATTAATCAGCCTATGGAATCCTGCGCCGCTCCCGGGTTTAATGCTGTTCTATTCATTGATCCATGTGACAGTTGATAAGCAACTTGAATAATATAAAAGGCTTTTAACAATTTCTCAATTGGAGTTTCCATTTGGTCCAATCATTCAGCTAAGATACCATGATAAGGGATGGAGTTTCTCTTTATTAAACATGATGTAGCAGTCCTAGGAACATGCACTACATAAGAAACCTTTGTTTCTCTTTCTTGTACATTGTGATTTGTGGCATGCAATTTATTCATAAAAAAATGATAAATGTCATGAACTTTAGTGCTTTTGGCAAGGAAAACTATGGGGAAACAATTCAGAAGTTTCAACGTTTAGTTTGGGCATGGTATTGGAAACACATTTTGTCCAGAAGCTAAGCAACACTGGAAGCAGACAGAATGAGTGGATAAACCTGTAGTTCAACGGAACTATTAAAAAAAAAAAAAAGCTTAGGTTATATAACACGTTCAATTTATTTTTTATGTATGTCAGCCAAAAGACAAAAATTATGAGTATAATCCAAGCTTGTCGAATTGAATTTGTAAATATGAACATGCCTGCATTAACTGCTTTGTGATATTTAAATTAACATAAGCTCTGCATTTTCATAATCTTATTCTTTGATTACATGCTATGCAATTTAGTATGATGATGATTGATCATAAAAGAAGAAACTTACACAAGATGGTTAGGCAAAATATAAGAGTTTAACTTTCTTTCAATGTAAATATTTTACACTATCAAGTGGAAAAAAACTTGAAAATAATTTGGGAGTAAATGTTCCTTGTTCCCCATTACAATAACAAAGTTTCTGCATATCATGTAATTCCCCACTATTCTTATATGCATGGCTCAAGAAAGGAGGGAAAAGTACAGTATCTTACTGGTAGAGAAACAATTAATAGTTGATTGCATGTGTTTCAGCATGCTATTAAGGAACATCTTGCCTTATTTTCAGAGAGTATTTCACATATAGATAGAATTTGAGTATTTCACATAGAAAGTTGAACAAGAAGCCTATGAGAAAGATAACAATTTCATGCCATCGAATTTTCTTCAACATTTTTTTATCCGCAAATTTTCTTTAACATGCAGAGTGGAGGAGGAGTCATTAGACTAATGTGCAAAAGATATGATCATTATTTGTGGGATTTGGTTCTGGATGCTGCAGACAAAAATAAGGCAATAAAAAACATAGCAATTTCGTGCTATTAATTTTTCAAAATGCAATTAACTTGACCAGTGACATGACAAGGAGAAATGGATTAGATCAAATGATACTCAAGGTTTTGAAACTCTTCTGTTGAATGACAAATTACTATGTGTAGTGTATGCCTTGTCCAAGAATTGAGGAAAGTCTGTGGACTTTCAAGTTTAAGTAGTTTGTCTAAATACTTTGACACTTAAAACTCGTGGCCCTCTTAATGAACTTCTTTATTTGTTTTCAACCCAATGTGGGATTGGTTCTCCTGTTCAATGAATTTGACAGTGCATAGTCAAAGGAAGATCTCAAATTCTGATATATGTTTCTGTTAGACGTTGCTTTCTTCCCTTAAAAGTTGATTTTCACTCGGATGGTCAAATGCAATATCCTTTATAGTAGTAGATATTTCTTTCTTCCCTGAAAAACTTTTTTACACTGGGCTATAATAATAACTCATTTCCTTTAAACATTTATGTGCAAGGAAGTAAGGAACCATAATCATTACTTTGTTCTTTTAAGATCAACTGAAAATGTCAGGTGAAAAAAAACGTGTCGGTCATCCTTTTAGTACAATTGTCGCTTCAACCAATCCATGGGGTTCGTACGTACCCAAAGTCTAATATATGATGTTGTTTATATGTTCTTATTTGTAATTCTTAAGAATTATTTCAAACCAAACAAAACTATAAAAGAAAAACAAACAAACAAACAAACAAACCACCGTTGCTTTATCATCCTGTATAAAACAATGTGAAAACTGAAAACTGTTTTCCATGATTGATCAACCCCATATAGTGAAACCTGGCATGCTTTTAGGAAGCTGCTCATTGTTTTCTGGTTGTGTTTTACCAAAATTTTGTCAAAAGGATGAGACTGTTACCACTATGAATTGCTCCCTGATGCGAACCTGGTGATGAATATGCATCATAACAAGTCACACAAAAAAAGAATAGTTCATGTCTTCCCTTTCTGGTTCATTGTAGGAAGGCTAGGACTTAGTTATCAATTAGAATGTGAGAAGATATATTTTTTCATTACTTGTAACCTTTGGCCAATTGTCCTTTGTGTTATCAAAGTAGAATCTGAAGCAAACAACAAAATCTTATGTTGGGACTGCAAGGAAAATACAAATTTGAGTGGGCAAGAAGTATGTGGAAAAATATCGTTATTTTTTGTTGTTTGGAAAATTTTTCGAAGTGATTGATAACAAAGGTTATCAATTTCTAAATTATTGTCTGCATTTTTGTGGGGACGTGAAACTAGAGGATCTTGTCCATGTAACATCATTATTGAATTTAGGCTAAGACTGAGTAACAAGATACCAACTACCAAGGTTTCATTATAAAGTTAGTCCAATGGTTGGGAAAGGAAGAAAAATTACAGATTTGAATCTTTCAAGTGACATTTTTAACAAAATTAACAAAATAACATTTATTGATAAAAAAAAAAATTCATTGAAGACATTATTTCATGACACTTAAAATCTACTAGCAACTAGAGAAACGTTAAAATTCTGTTTATTTATCAGCCAAGATTTCATTTTAGTTAGGTAGGAAGGTTTCTTAACTAAAAAAGAAATAGATATTGAGATATCAATGTTCTAGTAAAGTTCCAACAAGGCGACACAAAATCTATTCTAATAGTAATCATAATCAATCATTACATGATGGACTCAGACAAAAAACCAGAAACCCATCCCTTGGTTATGTAGTAAATGTTCAAATCCCCTGAAATTATTGTTAATGCCGTCCATAGAGATTTGCTCTGTTAATTACATTGGAAAATATTTTGGAAATCATGACTTTCTCTCACCTTAACAACACACAAATTGAGCACAAACTGCTAATGCCTGAATGATTAGAAGTTTAACATTTAATAAACAAACAAAATACTTTTAAATGGTGGGATAATTTATATATTAATCATCACATGACTAACAATATAAAATTACCTCCCAAGTTCATCCAGGAAAATTGTTTGCCTTTGACAATTTTCGTGTCTATAAGATCAACACATCAACAACTTTATTTTGCATGGTGTAGTTGTGATTGCTAGCACTTATTTAATTCTTTGAAGTAGAGAATCATTAATATTTAACGTGGAAAAAAAGTTATACTCAAATTCAAAATTGAATTATGCAATAATTCCCGGTGATACCAAGTTGAGGTCTGATCTTCCTTTCAATTTGACTAGATGAGAGAGATTCATGTGGTAGATGAGCGAAATATGAAAGGTTTTGCATGTTGCAGTTGCACGCTTTAAAAGTTTGACCGAGTCAACACACAGCTAAGCAGCAAAAATGCAAAAGCAAGGTAAAGAACTAAAGATCCTCATAGAATCCACTAGAAAAGAGTTCGAGAAAATATTTCTAAGGAGTTTGTTCCCCATTACACGAACAAGTTTGCTGCTATGCAGTGCTTCCTAGTGGTAACTTCATTATATAGTGGTTCTGTTTCACACATTGCTTGGAAAAAAGAAAGAAAAAGTGCAAGGCAAAATCGTCATTGTCAGTGTGCATATTCTTTCGTTGTCAATTGAAGTAGATCACCAGCGTCCAAAAATTATATACTGGAAAGTTGAAAACAAGAACTAAAGCACAAAAAAAGAATGAAAGTAAAAACAGTGATTTAACTAGACATATTTTTATCACTTAGTTTTTCTTTCTTTCGGTGATGCCTTTTTTTTATCCAAATGAGATGAGATAATGTAGTCAAAGTTGAGGCAAGTTAATGATTCCCATCGACATATGATCAGGCTCTAATTAATATATATATCCTTTCTGGTAAATATTGGCCAAAAAGAAATACCATTCGAAAATGTCAAGAAAATAAATTAGGAATCCAGAGAAAAAGCACATTTGACAACTATATAACTATATAGTATACATTGCAGAGTTAAAATTCAGATGCATATCGCCAGGTAAGTTAATTCTAATTACATATAGCTAGCTCATCGATGTGAACCTTTACCTCGTGATAGGAAACTTACGGCAGCAACAAAAGATGTAAATAAATAATCTTGAGTTTGAGGTTGGAGAGACATTTCTTTTAGTTTCAGTGGTATTATTTAATTCGGATATAACTGTCTAACAAAAAATATATGTAGTCTCTCATGAAAAACAGAGATTAAATAGTAGTGTTCTGCTGACGGATAAAGTAAGAGTTAAAAAGTAAAAAACATTTATATTATTTATTTTATTCTATGCACTAAGGGCATCTTTGACTGTAATTAATAGAACATGTCTCATAATCAATATATTAAAAGAGTTAAACTACTATATACTTACTATATAGTTTGCTTATCGTTAAAGTTAGTTTCTGAACTAGGTAATAAATATAAAACATCATAAAAGAACATATTTATTAAATTTTATTTTTTATTTATTTAATCATTTTTGTTCAAATGAATTTAAAAAAAAAAGGGAAAATGGCATAATAATTAAATAAATAATATAATATTGAAAAAATCAAATAGTAAAAACAATTAAAAACTAAAAAAAAAATTAAGATTTTGTTTACACTTTTTATTATGCTATGTTATAACCCAAAAATAATAAGAAGGGTTTTCTCAAATTAAAAGGACATAGAGGAGGATTTTGTTGAAATGTATTAAAGGTTTACATGAGGGTCTCATTTATTTTTTTCATTAGAGTTTTAAACACAACATAAATTAGTAAAATAAACTCATTTACTAATATGATTTAAATAAACTAGTAAACAAAATAAATAAATTATAAATGACTTGAAATTATTAATCTAACACAACCAATCTAATTTGATTTTAATTGTTTATAAATTGAACTGATTTCATTGAGATTTGTGCATAATGTAATTATATATAACAAATGAATAATTATAAGCTCCTTACCAATTTTCAGTATTAAAATAAAATTATTTTTTGAAAATATTTCGGACATTATATATAATTTATTCTATTTATCAAATCTTGAGAATTTTATAAAGAAAAGCCCATAGTTAAGATTTATATTGTTATCAAATTTATGTAATTTAACTTTCTACTTCAAGTATATATTAAATAACTATTAACACGTGAGCGTAAGTGAAAATGATTGTGCTTTTGTTAAAATTTTATATGACATTGCTATATATGAAAGAAAAAAAAGAGTCTATTTATCTCATTATATATACAATAATAAGTAGGTGTGATTTGTGATCAAACATTTATAACTAGATGAATAGCCAAAACAAACTACACAACAAAACATATAAAAATTCAACATGAAAGAATCTATTCAATATTGGTCCTAAATAGAAGAGATTTAGATCAGTTTAAAATGTAATTTTGTGCTGATCGATCTTAAAATAAACGTATAAGTATTAAAGTACTATTAAAAGAAATTTCCACTTCATGGCTAACAATAGTATCATGAGAGATCCATTGGATAAAAGGTACTCTGATTAAAAAGAAAAGGAAAAAGAAGAAGAATCACGTAAATAACCATTTTCAAACTTTAAGTTCTCCTTAATATATTGAAACACATTGTCACATTTTATTAGAAGATTTTTTATTTTAAATAAAAGTTAATTTTTTTTTTGGTTATTGTAATTTTTTTTGTGTGAATAGCTTTTGTTTGTTTTTTGTGTTTTGTAAAATTATTTTATTTTTATTTTTAATTCTTATAAAATATTATTTAAAGTATTATAAGAACTAAAAATAAAATAAACATAATTTAAAAGGATTAAAAATTAAAAAATAATTTTACAAAGATGAAAAATAAAAAAACTATACTTATAAGAAATAAAAAGATATTTAAATCTAAAAAAATCTGAAAATAACTTTAAACATATGAAGATCATTAAAAATGAATTACAATGTTATTGTCAGGCATGAATATAAATCCCCCAAGAATCATTCTACATGAATAATTATTGACCAAGTCGCTTTCGAATGGAGACGATTGTAACCAATACAAACAAAAACGACCCTCCTACACAATGGCAAAGGCAAAATCAAACTTGCGTTGTAACAATTCTACGCAGTTCATATACATTTTTCACATTTCGGCTGGCTGCTCAATTAATTAATATTGGGATCCCTATAAACAACAAATTCATGAAAAATGTATATTTTTATCTTTCTACAATGCTAATACTAATTAACAAACGCTAGTTCTAGAAGGCTGGAAAAAAAAATGAAATAATATATCAGCAAACATTCGGGCTGCAAAATTTGTCTCAATAGTCCTATAGTCCTATAAACTATTATTTACTCTTAAAGCACTTGACCAAGTGAGGTTTTGGTGACTCAGCTAAGACCTAAAGCGTGGATCAGGTTTATAGTTTTTTTCTTTCGGGTACATTGTTTCTAGGGTAGTTTTGGTGCCAAGTAGGTACGCAGAAATCTATTTTAGTGAACGACACGTTTTTAAGTAATTAATATGCGACAAATTATACAGCAAACGACCCAAAAGACCAGGCCCACTAGGGTCATCGTATTGATACTGTATTACCATTCCCATGTGCTGCTCCCCACTGCATAGTTTATGACTTGGATTGTAGTTGAAATTTGTTCATGAATCATGACCCAAAAGGAAAAAAGAAAAAATCGATTTTTTTTTACGAGGTAAGAAAAGAAAAAAAGTTGAAATCTGCTCTCGGTTGTTTTTTTTTTGTCCTTTATTCAATAAAAGAAAATGAAAATATAAATATGAGATGCAACTCTTGCTTGGGGCTGCTTCTAGAAATTGATGTTTAAGGTAAAATAAAAAAATGTATTTAATTCAAATTTAAAATAACTTATTAATTTTTATTTTATTTTTCTAATTTTTGAATTAGGAAGTTATGAATTAAATTTAAATAATCCAATAATTTAACAATAGAATTGTAACAAAAGCTTAATTTTCCTACATTATTATGGTAATTTTCGATACGAGTAATCACTTATATTTTTTTGAGTAAAATCAAGGTATTCTAATACCGTGAAAACTTGATTTTAATTCCCAGGAACGTAGAAATCATTGAAATTGATTTTACCTCTTACGATAAAAACTTTTTCATGCGCATGTATGTCTTAAACTTATATGACTTTGAAAATAATATCAAAAGTCAATAACTTTATCGTATGTAATAAATTTTAATCAAATGATAGTTTAAATTTATATTTTTAATATATTTTTATTAAATTATTATAATAATTAAGTCTAGTTTTTACGTCTCACGTTATATGAAGAACTAAAACCCATGTTTAAATATTTTTATAATATGAAAAAATGGACCCAAACGCTGTTAATATGTATATATAAATTAACTGGAGGCTAATGATTGGCTAAATATATATTCAATGCACCATTATTATCCTCCAGAAGCAAAAAAAAAGTTTTCAGAAACAAAAAAAATGCGCCAATATTATCCTCACAATAAGTGTATATATATGCGAAAATTTGAGGTTCCAATTTTCTTACAATAATCAGCAATATATAGAATCCTGAAACAAGCATAAGTGTACCCGTTGCATTTTAATTAAATGAGATTTTACAACTAGAGCATAATAATAACTCCTAACCCAAAGTCTTTTTCACTATCTACCATAACTAAGGCAAAATCAATGTTCCTGACAGAACTGATAATTCAAGCACCAATCAAGACCCAGAAAATTCCTCCAAAGCCTGCAGCTTTCATGTGAAGCATCCACGCTGGCTTTGTTCCAGTCTCTTGGAGGAAAATCTATAGGGAAAATTTGTAAGAAAATCGTATTTTTCTACTAGTGCAGGCTAAAAGTTGTAGCTAAATTGAACTCCATCCACTGATGTAAGTCATATAGAAGTAATATTCATTGACTAGCTTAGGGTAAAGGATTCTGTCCCACACACCACGTGGTACAATCTAAGAATTATATGAACTAGGGTCTCTACAAGAGCCATGCATATAAGGCACGTGGGGTCATTGGCCAACTTGCAAACAATCTGCTTGTAGTTGGTGTTTGAACCATCTCTATGAGCAGCCCACATGAAAGTCTTGACCCTAGGTGCGTAGATATATAGTATTCCAAATCATTTTCCACACAAATTTTGGCTTATTATTAAAATGAAATTTTTTACATTATAATAATTTGTTTTCTTTCTAAATTTTTCAATTTTGATGCTAGGTGGACCGGGCAGATTAGGCTCACTTTCTAATTGGTGATTCTTGAGAGGGAGCTAGCTAGTCCACAAACAAACGAGTTGTAGTACTTGCAAGAAGTTTGACATTAAGTTAGGAAACAATATTGGCACAATAACATGAGTTATAAGGTTGATTGAGGAAGAGAAAAGAAGGAAAGGCGTAAGAAAAGGAGTAAGAAGATCACATTCAAATTCTCTCAATTAACATTTCTAATAAAATTAACATTTACATGCCGATAAAAAAATTTGTCAGAGCAATAATATGAAAAAGTTTCAAAATACACCTACTGGAAATAGATGTTTGGTATTTGTCGGTTAAGGTGGTTGACCCTAAGGTATAAGTGAGATGAATACTAACTAAGTTGGTAATTTCTTACAATCGATCGCATCCCGACATGAAATATGAAGACTTATTAGCTACTCGTTGCTCTAATTGAGATCAATGGTCTAGGTTTTTTCAACAGCCTCTTCACACTACTTGGTGTAACAAAACATAAATAACGTGGTGCCTGGGGCATCTTGAGGATACGTTACTTCTTAAATGTGAATTAATATTATCCTTGTATATATGTTGGCATAAGTTTGACAAGTGGCCTAAGATTGCGATATAAATTTCCATCCTCGGTCAATGTCTCAAGGATAGGTAAGATCTAGACATGTAATCATCCTTAGTAGCTTAGGATGCTTCAATTGATGTGTTGGATCTCAGTTTTCGGAGTACTCCTGTGGTCATAGATAAACATGTTATATTAACATTTCTAATCTTGAATTCGTTAAGGTTTTGCTCATATCACCACTAAGGATTTTTTGGGTAATTCGCTAAAAACACTTACAAGAAAAAAAAATGAGAACAATTTTTTTTCATGAATTAAAATCAATGCATAACTTAAAAATCAACTTTTGAATAAACTAACATAATAACTTTTACAAATTAGTTATACTTATACATAAGTTAATTATAAATTATGGAGAAGTGTTTTTTTTTTCCATTTTTCCTTCTTATTTAATTTTTTTATTATAAGTGTCTTTAAAGAAGTTTATAAAAAAATATAAAAAAAAACTCTAAGAATTAACCTTACGACTACAAAAGTATCCAATTAAGTCAAGGACAGAAACATTCTGTTACCTAATAAAAGAGTCGTCTAGTCTATGATACTATAGTATGTATAAAATATAATTATACATCATCGCTCAAAAATTAATAATTGAAACATATCTCTTTTATGAATAATTGCACGTTCTTATGCCTATCAGATAATTTTGAAATAACATTGTCAAAGTTTATATAATCTCAATGCAATTCACATGGCATATTTAATTATTAAAATAACCATCATGCATGGTCTGGTACAAAAACACAACTAAAGAACCTTTTACTAATACCATTTTTAAAACCGCCCGAAAATTTAACCTGAATTTAAGCTATATATACTTAGAGAATTAACCCTTACAAGTTACAATTACAAATATGACTCATCACACCTACATTAAAAAATTAAAACAAAAAACAGAACTAATTTCACCATAAAATTGTTCATCTCCCTCCTGCTTCTCTATTAATTGTCTGACATTGAAGTAATCGAGCATGAATAAGAATTTGAACAAGAGAAAATTTCCATGCATACTCGACGATATATGCGCATAAACCATTCAGTTTGACGATAACTCAAATAATAAACAGTCAAAATAACTCAAAAAAAATGAGAGGCATACACAGGAATTAATATAAAACACCGAACAATAGAATGAGTCATTGAAATGCACTTTAAAAAACTATATGTGAAGAATTTCATATAATATTAATAAATTAATAAGTAAAAGAATGTTAACGGCTGGTAAATTATTATAAGTAATTGTAACTTATTTGCAAATAATTAAAATAGATTCTAATGTGCATATATGAGTGGCAATGGGAACGCAACAATGAAAAGAAGCATGGGTAAGGGATCGGAATGCCGACATAGAATAAAGGACTATAAGCCTCTTTTTTTACCGAAACTTCACGATTGCTTCAGATGTAGGACAGTATGAGAGATGCATTTAATAGTGTACATACTAAATCTGACAATTGAAATTGGAACAGTCCAAGAAAGTCAATGTCACACTCGTGCAAATTTCCTACCTGAGATATCTTTTCTACAATGTACATCCATTTTTATTTCGACACATAATTGTCTAAAATTTTAATTCCACGGGGTCCATGATTAACACCACATATAATGACCTGAAAACCAAAACTCCTACTATGGAAAAAGGTTTCAAAACATTATTTGCGCTTTCAATTATCGATAGATACATACAATAATTCAAACTGAACCCCATCACGATTTATGATAGTTACAGTGGCAGTTTGAAAAGGAATTGTCCATTTCACAGAACAGGGAACGGACTAAATTTTCTCAAGCAAAAATTACATTAGACATATTAATCATGCATGAAATTCATTTGTGTGGACATTGAAATGTAAATTCAAGTGCTGATGAGAAAATACAGAGGCGTGCATGCAGTGTGATGTTTCCCATCACGGGCATGGTGTAACCCTTTGCCGTAATCAACATGCCTAGGCACGAGCATGATATATATATATAACAAAATTGATATATACGTGGCCACTTGTTTTGTTTGTTGCACATGCACATGACCTTATTTATAGGCTAGCTAATTAAAGCCCTCAATGGTGCTATGCCCGATCACGCTTTGTACAATAAACACGGCTTCTGATATGTCACTGTGGGTCACACACCCTCTCCTTGATAGAAGAAAGCCTCCATCAAATGAGGCACAATTGGTATGGACCCCGAGTCCCATGTACGGTCACATTCACAATATCATATATGATGCACCTTTCATTTTTGGACTATTATTATTATTATTATTTACTCGAATGGATTCATTTAATGGAAAGAGTCAGTTAGGAAAACTGTAGAACACTAAACACAAGCAATGTATATACTCTCAGCTAGAGAAGAGGTGTACCGTCTTGATTGTGTGTTGTATAGATAGAATAGAAATTAAAGTATAAAGATTGACAGAATCAGAATTTGCTTTGTGTGTGGTGGTGGGTTGGTGATGATTCGTGCACCGAATATACACAAGGTTGCGAGTTAAGAGCTGACATAAGCAACAAAAACAAGCCTTAGGCGTTGCGTACCTACAAGAAGTAGGTAAAAAGGAGTGACGATATATAGTATACTCTCGGTTTGGTATTGGTCACCTCTTCTGCTAGCTCTTCTCACGCACCTTCTGCACTCAATTGATACCTATCAACTTGGTGGTTATGGGAATCAAGGCAACCAACTCCTTTTTTTGTTTTGATTGTAATATAATACTCAAATAGTAATAATGATAATAATAACACTTTTGGTCTATCAATATTGGGATTGTGTGATTCTAGTCATGTTCACGTCCGAGAATACTAACAGGAACACACGGAGGATATCTCAATCTCAAAAGCTTAGCAAATACTACTCAACTTAGTAATGCTTCAAAAATGCTAAACACCACCTAGTGCTCCCTCGATTGATTGGTCATCTGTTGTGGAGTTCCCTTGCTCGGCTCATGTCACACCAACCGATCTCTTGGTTGGACGGTTCACAATCCTTTAAGCACGGAGTCTTGTAAAAACATAAATGCTTTAAATGTCTTGATGTATCATGCAACAATGAAAGAAAGAAAATATCAAAGTATGCCTAATGGGATTTGAAAACCCTCTCTAAAGTTCTTATACATCTCTTAACTACTTAACGAATGCAATTCTTTGGTATATGTACGAAAATTATAATATAATAAGTAACTTAAACGGCGATCTAAAATACACATGCTTACTACTACTAAATAAATAAAAAATATTTATTATGTAATTATATTATTAATATCAATAATATTCTTAATACTATTAATTATAACATTAATATATTAGTATATTAATATATGAATTCATAATTTGATAAATATAAATCGTTTAAAATATAATTTATTAGGTTAATTGAAAATATATTATATAAATGTAAATTTTAGTAATTAAAATAGGTTAAATTAGTTTTTTAGTCCTCTAATTAATTATTTATGTTCAATTTGGTCCTCTAATTTTTTGGGTTCACTTTAATTCTTTTAATTTTTTAAATCGATTCATATTGATCTTTCAGTCTAAATTATAAGAAATAATACTTTGTAATGGTTAAAAATCTCTACTAAGTGATTTTAAACCGTCACAAAATGAATATTTTTCAAAAAAAAATGAATCATTTTTAAAAATTAGAGAACCAAATTAAACCTTAAAAATTAGAGGATCAACTTGAATCAGTTTTAAAAATTAGAGGACCAATTTGAACCCAAAAAAAAATTAGATGAAATTAAATCTTAAAAATAAATTAGATGACTAAAAAATTAATTTAACCATTAAAATATGAAAATTAGATGCTCAACATCATCATGAATCTCAATCCCCTCTACATTAATACTAATAATATTATTAATATTAGGCTTAAATACATGTTTTGTTCCTGTAATTTAGTCCTTTTTTTTTAAATTTTCGTTCTTGTAAAAAAAATCATTTTAGTGCTTACAAAATGTTTTTTTTTATCCTTAATGTGTTTTAGATAATGTTTTGAACAGTAAAAAAAATCTTTTGAATAATGAAAAAATTTTATCTAAAATAATTTGAAGACAAGATAAAACAAATACATTTTGTAAAGTCTAAAAAAAAATACAAGGACAAAAAATATTACAGGGATAAAAATTTATTTAGGCCTTAATATTAATATATATTACTATAAAAATATACATATAAATAATAACACTAATAATATTAATACATTATTAATATGTGTTTAAATCTCATTAGAAATATTTTGGTTGTTTATTTTTTTTATGTCACATCATCAACACCTTAAATCCTATGTTATTGTCACCTCATTTTTATGCTAGTTATCACATCATCTATATTGATCACATCATTTGTCATATCATTCATTAGCTCCACCATCATCACATTATCTATTATGGTCACATCATCATCCATATCATCCATTAACTTCACCTCAGCAAAATCTATTAAATATTTAACAAAAACTTGAAAAAAGAATAAAAAAAACATACAAACAATTAATTGGTCCTTTAAATATAATTTGTATTTTTTCTTATAAAAAATGAGACTATAACCTCCCAAACAATGGGTGAGTACCATGCCTTCAACTTGGTTCAAAGTCCTTAAGCCTAAGACCCATAATTTGAAGGGATGAATACATTAGTCTTCAACTCGATTCAAATACACCACATTCAAATCTCTAACAAAATTTTAGATCCTTTGGACCAAATACCTAGCCCACATAATCAGCCAAGGGATTGTTAAGTTATCAACACGAACAATGATTCAAATTTTGTTCCCCCCGATCTCGGTTATATTCCATAGAATTTGATTTCTCTTAATTTTGGCTAGGACAACTTAGATTGGGAAGTAAAGCCTTTGAGTCAAATTTTGACAAAGGATAACATTACTTCAACAAGAGCTAGGCTTTAGGATTGTTCACCTACGACAAATTGTCAGTTGGAACTATGACAAGCGAAAAATGTAGTGCATCCATGATTGATATTATACACCTCGTAAAGTTAATTAATTTAAATAAAATATATCTCATTTTTTACTAGATATAATTTTTTAATGTTGGAATACAAATGTGAGGTAAAATCTCAAATCGAGTAAGGATGAGAAGGTTGAAAATCATATAAATGAGAATAAGACCTATAAGCATGAGCTTTAAAATTTTAAGTTAAAGTGTGGTGTCAGGTTTACTTATGTGGATGCTCGAGGCCCATTGGTGTAAATATCCCTAGTTTACCCCTCATTTTCACAACAATTGGTATCAAAGTCGATAATTCGACTTGGTGACTGACTTAGACAAGTAAGATGATGGTGGTGGATCCATGGACATGAGATTTATTCTATCGAAAATCTTATTGGCAGGTGAGTTCATGCATGAAGGTTAGGTAATAGGTCTCGCAGGTGTTGCGACGGTGCAAGGTACTAGAACATGTTGACAACAATGGCTAGACGAACTGGGACAACCATAGTTAAGCTCTAAGGGCCATCATTGGATATTTGTGAATTGAAAATGACTTCCACTCGAGAGGGATGCTACAATGTAGAAGAGACTCACATTTGAGGGGAATATTATTGGAATATAAGTGAGAGGTGAAGTCTCACATCGGGTATCAATGATAAGGTTGAGAATCATATAAGTAAGGGTAAAACCCGTAAACCTGAACTTTAAAATTTTAGGTTAAAGTTTAATATCAGGTTCACTTATGTGATTGCTTGAGACCCATTGGTGTAAATCTCCCTAATTTACCTCCTTGATTTCACAACATTTACTTAAAAAGATCCAAATCACCATAAATAAATACATTTAGCCTATTCAAATTAGGCAAAATAAAAAATAATTTTTGAATCTTAAATCTTAAAGATTATATGTGTGTTAAATTAATTTGTTAGTCATTAAACTATTTTTTAAAAACAATAAATAAGTTGTTGTGTTTTAAAAGTTTGCAATAAAGTTCCTAAGTGTATACAATATTTTTCATTAGAATTTAATTTTGATATATTGTTAATCAATTAAAAATCTCTCATTGGATATGTCAACCAATCTAACCTAACTCTATTTGGTAAAAAAATAAATTGGGTTGGGTTGAACTCATCATCCTTTAAAGTGAGTTGAAAAGCGCAACTCAAACCAACTTTAAGCGAACTACAAGTTAAAGTGCATTTATCCACTATAATTTAAAAAAAAATTAAAAAAATGGTTATAAAAGGGTGATATATAGATTGATCGAGAAAAAAAATATAAAATAAAATAAAAACATAAATCATTCAATAATAATAATAATAACAATTAAAGTTAATTATGTTTTCAATGCATCTAAAATTTTAATTTTCTATTTTAGTTCTTATAGTTTTTTTTTTTACATTTTTAGTTCCTCATTTAGTTTTATTCATCATTCTGAAAGGAATTAAAAATAGGCAAAGATTAAGCATAATAGTTTTATCAAGAAAAAAAATTAAAACAAAAAAATATGGTGTGATAAACTTAATAATGGACAAATAAATTAAAATGTGAGTATACACTTCATGTGACAAATGCAATGTCTAACAATATTGTTGTTTGACAATATATCAAATAAGAAATGCATGGGAGATGTGTTGACTTTTTGTATTTGGGTGACACACGGAGCATATTTTGTATTAAATGAAATTAATTTTAGTTAAAAATTAATTTTAACGTAAAATAATTTATATTTAAATATTTTTATCGTAAAAGTATATTTATTGTATAATTTAGTATAAATTTTCAATTTAATACAAAAGTTACTTAATATTACTCTAGCGTAATTATAATTTTAAAACTAAATGAATTTTATCTAATAATAATGAAATATTTATAAAAAAATTTACTGTGTGATGCTGAATTTAATTTAATCTTTACCAAGATATTCTCATCAAAATCACGTTTCAGTGTAGGCAAAATTATTTGGAAACTCATTTGCGAAACAAATCATGCAAAAGTTATATTGGAATTTGAAATACCATGATCCTAATGAGTGATCAAACACGCCAAAAAACAATTCTGATACCTTTTTTTTCTCTCCATAAAATCTTATAAGTAACACTTTAGCCACTTGAGGCGATTTTATTCAAAGTAATTAATTTGTAAGTACGGTAAAGATTGAGATGCTTTTATTACCAATAAGACAAAAATTACTCCACCCATTCATATTTATAAAACGTTGTTGACTATAATATTTTGGTTAAATTTACTTATTAAAAAATTGATTAAATTTAAGTATTTAACATTAAATTTTTCTCTATTTGTAATAGTTTTCTAAATTTCTCCTTAACATTGTTGAGAGTATATTCATCTTCTTCAATATTTCATAAAGAAAAAGATAATTCAAAATATTTTAGTGAAAAAATAATTAATACATAAGAAAATTAAAATGAAATCTAATAAAAAGAGACAATTTTTTCCAAAACTATATCTTATAAATAAGAATATATATAATATTGAAATATTTTTGTAAATCATGTTATACGAGAAAGAAATAATGCTAATAAATGAATTGAAGTAGGACACATGGTTTTCAATTAAATCTCTTGTCATCTCATCACTAATATGACGTAGTCACAACATTTAATTTTGTAAAACAGCCAAATGACACAAAGGAGCATCAATAACCTGTTATCCCAAAAAGAGATATGAGGCAAGATTCCTAAATTCCAATGAGAAAATGGCAATCTCTTTTGGAGAAAAAAACATAGGCTTTTGTAACAGACAAGAGAGCTTTATCTATCCACAGTAGAAGTAAAAGTGGGTTCCAGATCACACACAGGTAAAATTAGTGAACAGCAACATAAATAAACACACTCTATGGTCCCCCACCTCGTAGAATTTCTTCTGCATTGGGCACTTGTAGCCTTGAAAGCCAAAATGAAATTAAAATGCTCTTTTTCACCACCAAGGTTTCCCAATGACTAAAGTTTTTCACTCAAAAAGTTTCATCCCTAATTTGATCCCTCTGTGAAACCTCTCCCACATGCTGACAAAGTTTCCTCTGTCTCAGACTCTCACACACAATTTTTTACAGTTACCTCACTTATTCACTCATTCCATCATTTCCTATCCATCATCACCATCATCCCTTGTTTTCTCAATTTTCTTTCTCCCTTTTCCCTACCAAAATGAACAAAAAGTATCGGTCTAAGATTTCCTGCATTCAATTCCCGTCTCTCCCTTTCACTACTGGCGTGTGCCTTGGGAACTCACCTCATTATAATAATACTTTCCCCTAACCAACATTTAATAACATTATTACATGATGCAATAAAAAAATCATTCCCTATTAAAAAAACATTAAATTTATCATTAAAAAAAACTAAAGGTGGGGCTCTCAAGGCAAAGGAAGAACCAGGTGACACACACTGCCACACACATGAGACCCCCCTCATCTGCTACCCCCTTTTTTTTACAATCTAACCCCTTATAAATACTACCCCTCACCCCCTCATGCCTTCCTCAGTGATTCAGTCTCTCAGTAAATTAGTTCACCACTCATAGTTTCTCTCTTTTCATTCTTAATTAGTTCTCCCTTTCCTTTGTTTCCAATACCAAAACAACAACAAATCAAAATAAAACCCCTTTTGATTTGTTTTGGTCTCTCTCCATGGCTTCTTCTGTATCCACCTCACCACCGATGTACTTTGATGAGAAGTGGAAGCTGTCGAAGAAAGAAGGATACACCAGAAGCAGGTCCTCAAGCACAAGCACCCCTTTCATCAAGAATTCTTCTTCCTCACAGAGAAGGTGTGCTTTTGCTAGCAAGTGTGCGAAGCTTGTGAAGGAGCAAAGGGCGCGCTTCTACATCATGAGGCGGTGTGTGACAATGCTCATATGCTGGCGTGACTACAGTGATTCGTGAAGAAAAGAAGAAAAAGGATGACACAAAAAAGGGTTTGTTTGAGAGGGGCATAAAAGACTTAAGTTCTCTCCTTTTTGAGTCCCCTTCTTCTTTTTCTTTTTCTTTCGATTTAGATCAGATCCCTTTTTGAGGGTTCCGCTTGAGATATACCTGTACATAAAAAAAATTGTTTCTCTTGGCTAGAAATTTTCAATTTTGTTTTCTCTCTTTTTTAAGTTTGTTCTGAGAAACCTCATCAATGGAGGGTAGTCATGATGTTTGGTGTTGTTAATTTTCTTCTGGCTGTGTGAGAAATGATAGAAGAAAATATGTTTAGAATGGAGAAATTAATTGAAATACAGTATAATAGTATAGCTTGGATACAATTTCTGCTTGATTTTGCTTCTTGGTGTTGCTGCTTCTTATGTTTCCCTTTATTTTTATTCTTACTTTTGGGTCTCGTAAGTGCAATTTCTCATCTTTTTAGGCTTTTAGTTCAGTTTCCGTTTGTGGGTGGTGTTGCTCTTTGGGATTGAGGAAGAAGTGATGGGTGTTTTGTTTGTTTGAGATCTCAAATCTCTGAGATTCCATTCAAACTATTGCAGCTGAGATGAGGTAAGCTAAGGTCTCTAATGTGTAGATCTAAACGTGCTTGTTTAGGCTGACGCAACATTGGCTTTGTTTAATTTTTTTTTTCCTGCAACTATTTTTATGACCATTAGACCATTCAAGTTAAGTACTAATTAATCATAGCAAATTCATAGCATTAAATATCTTTTAATAAAAATTTTATTTTTAATTTCCTTACTTGTTGTCTTTATCATTATTTTAATGAAAACCGTTTTTGTCATTTTAATTATCATAACCTACAACCGTGTAGGTAAGAGATGGGAGTCGTGAATTTAACAATGATAATTCAAAAACAAAATTCTGTTGAGACATCGTTGGAACGCCCAAAGGGGCAAGCAAGGAAACAAATATCATTGCACCAAAATTTTGTTGTGGTCTAATGTTATTTTATTTTGAATTTGAACGGTACTAATTTTTAATCAATGTTGTTAAAATAAACGAACAGTGTAATTTGGTAAAATATTTGTGGAAAATAACATGAGGGTACGATAAAAAAAGGATAAAGTTAACGTTATCCTAGAAGGGTAGGGGAGGTTCGTTAGGCGTCACTTGCAATGCCTGAGACGCCGGTTACTGATAGCGTTGTTTTGGCACGATTCTTAATGCAAATTTTCTTTATTTGCAATGTGAATGACGAAACTGTCCTATAACTGCAAGCTAGAGTTGAGTTCTTTGACCACTAGACGGACCACTTTGACCCTACCATCTTCCACAGGGGGTATTTTTGGTGTTTTATTCTCTTTTTTCGTCCTCATCCTTTACCACAACGTGCGTTGCTTTTTCATTTTGAGGGTGAGGTAAGTGGTGGTGGTGAGTGAATTTTGAATTGCCCTTTGGGAATGAATCATTACTTCATTAGCTAATGGAGGTAATTTTTTTATGAAAATAATGGCATTTTGTTTGGCGTCTAACTGTGAAAAAACGTCCATGTATGGTAAAGGTGTTCGGCAGTAAACAATTTAAGAGTTTGTCTGTTGCAGTAAAATTGTATACTATTTTAAATTTATTATTATTTTGCTTCGGGAATGCCAGGCAGTGGCATGGATGATGAGTTGTTGACAAGGGCATCACAAGAGAGCCAAACATGGCCTCTCACGCAAAGACGTTATTGTTTAGTACACGCATAAAATATTATATTAATACCTATTCTTTTAGGGTTTTGTTTTTCAATTTTAATTTAATATATCAATCAAACAGATTATCATTATATTGTTATTTTAATACTTACTTATCAAATAAATGTCTTAAAACAATAATCTTCAACATAATTAATAGATGATCGAATTTTTTAAATAAATTGATAAAGATTTCATTTTCTTAACGTGTGGAGAAGAATATTTTATTGAGAGTAAAAATTAACTTTAATGATTTCTACTTATCAAATATTAGTGTTGTGATTTTTTATTATTAAAATATCTTATTTTCAGCAAAAATAAATAAATGTCTTATGTTCTGGTAAATAGTAATTTTATATTTAAACTTCATAATTTTTTTATATTTTTTATCTTTATAAAATTTATTGTCATTTATTTTATATTTAAACTTCATAATTTTTTTTATAGTTTTTTATCTTTATAAAATTTATTGTCATTTATTTTTGTCTCTTGATGGTAAAATCTAAAAATAAAATCTGCTTTATTTTGGAATGACTTAATAACATGGACTAAAAATTAAATTTAAAATATTTTTTTTTCTTTCTAGACCATATGCATGTATCTTCATGTATTTTTTACATAATGTAATTTTGTTCGAATCACTTATAATTATCATGAATCATAAAAGTCTTTATTCATCTAAGTATTTAACACAATTATATATATATATATATATATATATATATATATATATATATAACTCGAAATGAGAATTAATAATAAAATTTGTTATATTGCATGTTAACATAAACATAAAATTTATTTTTATAATCAACCAAAACATGTTGCAATGACAAGTTCACATTGGAGAAAAAAGTGACGTGAATGTTGCTAGATCAAAAACTAAAAAAAATTACAAAGATTAAAAACATAAATTACTATTTGTATTTGTAGTAGGAAACTAGAATACATTTAAGCCTATTATAACATCATTATATCAGATATATCAACTAAATTGTAAGAAAAAAAAATATTTTTAATATATTTTAACCAATGCTTTGCCTTTCCACCTTCGCCTTCCTGGATAAGATTAATAAACATAAATAAAGAGACATTATACTTATATAATTTTTAAGTTAATTTAATTAAAATAAACTATTAGTGTAAAAAAAAATATAGTCATAAATCATGCAGAGATATGTATGATAGGATTTTTAATTATACTGCTAGTTACTTTAGTGATGTTTTTTATATAAAAAAAAGAAGAGAAATGTAGAAAAAATCATTGGTGTGAATAAAAGAGAGGGAAAAAACATAGATATAAAAATGTTAAAAAATTCAATAGTTTTTTTTTAATTACCCGTACTAAAACATAATTTTTTTTTACTTCAAATATTATTTTTAAAATTTATATTTATCTCACTTTAAATAAAAACTCAAACTTATAATTTAATAAATACTGACGCCTATTGTATTCTTCTGTTAGACTTTATCTTATTCTACCCAATGTTGTGCTAATTAGAACAATCATTTTTTTTATTCCATGCTTGGTCACAACTACACATATCTTAAAATGACGTGACCTCTCATTTATATTATGCGCGAAAAATAGAATTTTGGTGTGAAAATTAGTGAAAACAGGTGGCCGTTTCCCCCCCCCCAGTAAAGTGAAAAAGAAATGTCAATGGAATTATTTTAACTATTATCAGAAATATACGTACAAAGTGGACAAATAATAAGTTACTGTATTTAATTAAGAAAAAAAATTATTATTTAAAACTTTTCACTTAGATAATCATTTATTTTCGCTTTACGATTTTGACTTGTATTTATATATATATATATATATATATATATATATATATTTTTTTTTTTTTTTTTTTTAATTTTTTTTCAGGGATTGTAAATTTGTTTCTGAATTCTTGAAAAAAAACTATTTGACAGCGCCACTATAGAAGCGTTTTGCGTTATTGCAAATACAATGGACCTAAAATATTTGGACCAAGCATTTCTATTTTATACGAAAATTAAATAAGGGATTTCGAGTGTCGAGTTCTTGTCAATAGGTTGTTGCGAAAAAATTATCAGAAACAAAAATGTTTTATGAATTATTTATCAAATAGAAACGAGCTTTAATTTGATGGAAAGTTCTTCTCGTGGTGTTAGTTGAATATAATGAAAAAAAATAAACAAATCGAGGATTCCTTTGTTGCATAATTAAATAAAAATGGATAGAAAGAAACTATAATAAACTTCAGCAACTTACTAAAAATATCTTTTAGTACTAGATGTTGAGTAAAGATCTTGAGTTCAATATTTGATCTTAATTAGATTTCTCAATAAAGAAGGTAAGGAGATCTCTAACATGAATAATGAATTTTTATAAAAAAAATTCTCAAGATATATACACTGTTTAAAAAAGAATAAAATTTTCACTTTTTTTCTCTTTAAGATTTCAAAATGAGATATATTATTAAAAAAAATTAGAAAGATATTCAATTCTATATAATACTATAGGGTCCATCAAAAAATAGATTAAGATTTGAATGTAAGATAGTTGGTTAAGAAATAATCATTAAATGAATTTTATATTTTAACATAATAAATAATTTTATTAGATGTTTCACATTGATATTTCTCAAATTGGTACTTTGAAAACACTTATTAACATTTTCCGTGCAAACTCTTATTTGTTCATGCTTGTGGTGTTGTGGGCTGTATGTTTTATTTAGCTATCTTTTCGGTTTTCGGGTTTTCGGCTGTTTCTTATGGCCGTAGTCTAGGTTATTGTTTTTTCTGGTCAAAAGGAAGATTTTGCTTTTCCTTCAAAACCTTCTTTAGGTGCACTTTGTTGATTGTAACAAACAAGCATCATTCTCAAAATTTACGATATGTTGATGATTGGGATTTGTTTGGGCTTGCCTAAAGGACAGCCAATACAACAAATAAAAATTAAAAGAAAAATCGACTGCTGAAGGAGTGAAATGCAATTAAGTTGATCACCATTTTTTTTTTCAAAAATAGCAGATTAAAAAAGTAAAAATAATTTACATATCAATTAATAAAAAATAATTTTTAATTTTTAAAATAATTATTATAAAAGTTAACATTGCATTATAAAAACATTTTACACTGTGAATTTTTATTCATAAATTTATTGCATGAAAGTGTATAATTATTCAATACTTTATATTTTATAATATTGATAAAAAAAATTCTCGAAGGAACATTTGACTTTTAAAAAAAAAAGAAAAGAAAAGAATAATACTAGTACTTTTTTATTGCATAACATAGGCTTAAGTATATGTTAACAAATCTTTCAAAAAGTGAAAACATAATCATCCCACATCTAAACCCACTTAGTTGGATGATTTATAAAATCTCCACCGATATTGAATTTGATCAAAAGCATTAAGTATTATTTGACTCCTTTCTATTGCAATTAGTGAGTGTGCTATCATGCTGGAAACAATTGAAAGGAGAATCAGCATGGCGTCTGTTATTTTCCGTTCCCTACATTTTTTACTATGCATTCAGGAAAGAATAATGTCTTTTATACAATCAATTATGTACAAAAGAGAGTATAAGAAAAGTTGAAAAAATATATGATTAGAAAACTAATGTGATAGAGAGAGAAAACATATAAAATTACTATATAAAATAACATTATTCTTAAAGTAATTATAGCCTTTCAAGGAACGTGATAGGGAACAGAGATATTCGTCTATGATCTGTATATCATCTAAGTGTTCAACATATATTTGATCAGTTATCTTAATTATGGTAAAAAAAAGCAAACCATTTTCATTCATTAACCTTCGTCCCTACTTCCTTCCATCTTTGCTAGTTTGTTGAAAGATATCCAACAGTATGAGCATCTGAATTATTATGGGACTACAGCACACCTAATAATTAGTTGATAGCTCCTATAGTCCTATTCCATAATTATTAAATGTTCCAATTTTGCTCTTCCCCACTTTTTATTGTGATTTTTGTAGCCTTTTGCTAACGTATATTTCCATACAAATTAAGACTTAGATACATATTTATTCGTCTGGTTAATCATTTAAAAATATTAAATATTTTATTAAAAAAGTATTATTTTATAGTTTTTTTAAATCATTAAAGTAACATTTACCATAAAAATACCTTACCAAAGTATAATTTTTTTTCTTAATAATTCAATTGTGAACTTAATTCACAAGGTTTTCGCTTCTTTTTCTTTTCTTTCTAAAATAATGTATCGCATAGAAAATCTAGATATATCAACCATTAAAGTTGTTTTTGTTAAATAAATAAAAAATCAACCATTAAAGTTTCCTTTTGCAATATTCGCTAAGTTCATGTACTCTCTCGGTCTCAGTTCTCAGTCAACACTCGTCATTTGTTAATTCACTTGCTTTGTTTTGTCGAAAATGGAAATAATAATTAGACATGACATATATCAAATCTCTTTCTGTGTTTATATTAAGAAAAACACCAGCATTTTAGTTATCTTTATATTCATTGAACAGAACCAACATTTTAGATATACATGAAGAAAATGTATGAATATTATTTTATTAATTTAAAATAAAATTAGTGTAAGCACAAGTGCACAACCCCACCCCGAAAGATAAGGTAACTACATACCCTTTATAGAAAATAGGCCATGAAGTTGGAGAAATAACTTATCCCTAAGATTAGAGTACTAGGCCCATTTTATCAGTAAAACCCAGGATAAAGGTGCCCTCTTAACACCAAACTAAAATAGAAGTTACCTCGGGCTTGAGTAAAATGATAGTATTGGACCACAGAAAAAGCCCGTGGATGAAAAGTGGGGGCCTAGTAGAAGACAAAAACGTAACAGCGTTAGAATAGAAGGTGTTATGTTGGGCTTCACCTAACCCTTAAGGCACATAGGTCCACGTAAGGTCAAGAGTCACATCACCGCACGCATGCCTTAAAATCATAATATATCATTTTCATGTGATAAATGCCAGCATTAATAATAATCTGTTTTATTCAAATAAAAAATATTTTATAAAAAATTACATAATATATTGATATACCAATAATTATGTGTATAAATAATATTTTATTATTTATAATATAAAACAAAATCTAAAATACTGAAAAGATTTTAAAACGAAGATTGACAAAAAGGGGGGATTTTCATATACCTTTTATGTTTTATTTATGAAATTCATGACATGACTAACTGAACGTTTTTATTTATGAACATACTTTCTAGTATAATGTTAATGAAATTAAGTTATATTCTTATCTTTTTCTTTTGGGTACAGATTCTTATCTTAAATCTTAATCAAATACTCAGCATTTTCCATTAATTGATAGAAATAAAATGGGTTTCTTTGTTTAAAAAGTTGTCAGAGTCAAAGTCGGACTCAGAGACACGCATGCACTAGCTGGCAGTAGAAAACAAGGCTGAACAACGTAGAATTGGAGAGGGTGTGTCTGTCCATATAAAGCTTTGCTGGCTTTCTTTTTTCTTTTCTTAAAAAAATAGAAGATTAAGTCAATATTATCCACAAGCCTAATTATAATTATAAATTGTAAACTTGCAAGCACTAAATTAATATATGTGTGTCATTAGTTTGTTGAATATATAATGGTGGCCTGATTATCCATTACAACTTTCTTTAATATATCATTTTATAAAGTAAACTCGTCCATTATTTAAAAAAAAAAAGTTTGATAATAACTTCCAATTGCAATAAAATGTATCAAATAATCAGCCATGCATAACGATATATTCCTTCAATTTCATATACATGCATTGTAGCAATGTCACGTAGCTTTGAATTTATGGCCTCGGTATGTTCATTAACTCACCGCACTGTGTTACTGCAAATTTTCAACATAACCATATCCTTGCTTATTCATATATTTTTAATTCCCATTCCTAATACAAAATTACTGCATCTAAAAAAATTTTGAATACTAAAAATAAAGTTGTAGCATATAAGACGATTCACATAGAAAGTAGCATTATGTAAATTCGAAATCATCAATCATGAATCCAAGGTATAATAATTTTCGTTATTTATATATTACGTGCTATTTATGAATTTTACAATTCTGTGAACGAAAACAAAGAAAGAAAGAAGCGTATATTATAATGGGCCTTGCATTTTACATGGTCTCATATCAGCCCAAACAATTCAAAATATACTATTGGATCTTAAATAAGCCCAAAAATATAATACAGAACTATATTCAATTCTCTTTGCAACTTGTTGTGCGCCTGGGGACTTTTTTTATTTCGATTTGTGCTGTGGTGAGATTTGGTGATTAAACGAGTTTGAATTGCATGATCTGGTATAGTTTTATTATTAGATAAATGTTATGATTTATATACATTGTGGGGCTGAAGCAACTATTGTTGCTTGTAATATTTTTGGTTCAGTATGGTGACAACTCCTTTTGATAATATATGATACAATCAACCATGGTTTTCATGCTATATGTTTGTGTCTTTTATATATCTTGTTAACAGTGTGAAAACAATGGATGATGCAATTGATTTGACTCAGGATGGATGGAGGACTCAGAAGATTTTCCTGCTGTTGATGGTACGCTTGTGCTAGTAATGTTGGTACTTTTGTGATCAACTATATTACTTTGGTGATTTGATCAGGCAAACTTTTATACTTAAAATAAAAACTCGTTAGATCTGCTTTAGGTAAGTGAAAAAAGTGAAGATGTTAGTACAACATATAGGTGAAGGTGGGGTACTTATTAAAAGAATCCAATATTGTTGAAGTTAGTATGTGTACTAGTAGAATAATACTGTATTTAAAGAGAGTTTACCTGATTATAGTTATACATTTTTGTGTATCAGATTCGCTAAATTATTCAAATTGCTAAATTATAGTTATAAAATATCATTATTTGTATTTTAAGAAGTCTTAGGACACTAAATTACGAGAACTTGTATCTCAAAAAAATTTAAGTGTCAAGAAGACATTGCATATGTTTTACCATGCATCCTTCAATTGAAAAAATTATTCGATTTTAATTAAGTTATAAATACTAGATTTTTAGGGTTACTAAGACTGTATTATGATTTTATTATTAAAAGAGTTTTTGTTTTGTTAAATGATTGCAGTTAATTAAGGAACTTTAGACATGTCAAATTGTCATAACTTGTATCTTGAAACATTCTAAAAGTCAATAAGATGTCATATCTAATAAACTCTTTTCTGTATTAAACTTTATTTCATTTTGGTATTTTTAGTTAGATTACAAGATTTTAAATATTTTACTTACTATAATTTTGCTAATAATTTTTATGGTTATTATTATTTTGAATTAGTATAGAAATATATAAGTACTTTTGTTTGTCGGAAAAAAATATACTTTTGTAAGTATTTTAAGTACGAAGATTTATCTTACCTTAAATTGAGACGTCATCTCCTCTCCTAAATTTTTATCTACCAAAAGAATACAAGGATATGATATAAATTAAAATTTACACCATTAGAATATCTGAAATTTCATTTTTAGGCTAATATTTTTATTTGATTACAATTATTATATTCTATTAACTAAAAAATTGAACTCAAGCCTAAATATTCATCTCAAATGCATTCATCAGAAACCCAAGAATAACGTGAACCCAATGCACATAAAATATAAAACAAAAAAAAAAAAGACAAAGGAAAAATAAAAAATTATAGATACAGCCCAGTTTTGGCCAGCCAACAAGGATCCCCGCGTACTTAACATGGAGTTAGCGTTCTGATACTGTTGACAAAATGAGCCAAAATTCAATGTTCAGTTGTTCACATGACTTATGTGTCCTACATTATTTAGTGGACCCTCCCGGCATAAATAAAATAAAATGTGTCCTGCATTAATATGATGAACTTTTATTTCCCCATAATTGCATGCAATGACTTTATTATATGATAATTGATTTAAATGGATGTTGGAGTCTTCTTTTCCTGCGCATTTTTTTGCATTGACAACTGACAAGGCTCCCTAGCATTGTTATAAATATGGTGAATTATATTTTTCGTCTCTTAATTTTATTTAAAATTTAAGTTAATTGCAAATAATTATTAAGTGCATTAAAATCATTGGTTTAGCTTTACAAATTAATAACGTCATCCCTAATTATTTTGAATTGCAAACACCCTTAAACGACCAAATTAAAAGGAAAACAAAGATTAATAATAAAACTGAAACTTAATCTTGTTTTGGAAAAAATGTACAGATACCATCAATTGATTAAAATAACTTTACTTGCATAAATTAACGTCTTTAATTATATGAATGAGTGAATTGCATAGTGTTTAGTCTTAGGAATAGATATGTTCAGTCATGTGATTGGTATATTAATGTTAGATCTATTTGTCTTCTCTCAGGCACCTATGGGAGAGGTACCCTAGAGATCAGCGAATCACTATTTACAATAATATGAACGACATAGTCAAGGCATGGGGTGTTGCACAGTGACAGCTAAAAGAGATTACCTCTAGGATTTGTTGTTGTCATATCTAGGTTAGAATCAGTAGTTAAGATCCTCTTGGATACTATTGAGATTCTGACTTAGATTGTTTCATCTTAGCTATTAGCCCTTTTATGATATGGGCCTTTGTCAGGTCTGTAATAGTTGTCCATCAGCCCGGTAATCTGGTAATTCAGGTTGTCGGGGTGTATACTATGTTGAACTTTCTGTGCATCACATTTTCCTGCTTTTTACTTTACTAACTTGGATATATTCTCAAATTTTTCAAACTAAAATAGGTTTATTTTAGTTATAAATTCGGACAAATTTTAGAGTTCTATCAACGACCTCAGATTCACTTCAAAAAATCATATTTTATCCTAGTTTCAATGAACTTCGGATTCATTTGAATTCTAACTATGCATTGCCCCTAGACATTAAAGCCGGGTTGAATTCTGACCATGAATTGCCCCCAGACATTCAAGCTGGGTTGAATTCTGACCATGAATTTTTATTCCTTCTTGTGATTGTCAAACATCCAAGTTTCGGGGTTTATCTATTACAACGACAAATTTTTCCCCTAACCCGGATTATTATAAGAAAAGGCACACACCTTTTGATTTTTGATAAATGAACTCAAAACATTTTTAGAGTTCTATTCAATGACTTGGCCAAAGTTAGAAATATCTTATGCAGAGTCTGCTTGAATATTCATCTGGTATTAAAAACCATGTATTATATTATACGAATGTTTTATCTAAATCTCCACATTACATTCCAGCTCATACTACCGGAATTCAATCCAGACCAAGGGCAACCTGTCACATGTTTAAACTCAGTATTTAACCAAGACCTTAAACATTTCAGCCTGATCAGGGTCAACATGACGGTTTACCTCCTTAGCCCAGAATACAACTTTGATGAATCATACACACGAAGGTTTATTTTTGTACCCCTATTTTATCTAAACCCAGATTTAAGTATCTTGGTTTCAGATTTTTAATTTGGCTTTGCCTAAGTTTCATTAGCTGAAGGTTTTAACCAGTTCAGGTTTACCCTTAAGCAATCACTTCTTGAGTTTTTAACCATTTCTTGGGCTTTACCCTTAAGATATCTTACAACTTGAGTTTTTAACCCGGTTCGAATTTCGGAAGCGTCTTCCCTTACTCTTCGAACCCGGCCCCGATTTCAAATTTCGGAAGCGTCCTCCCTTACTCTTTGAACCTGACTTCTTTTTTGGTGACTTTACATTTAAGCCCGGCTTTGTTCGCCATAGCTTTTTCATTTGGCTTTGCTGCCTTAATCATTGATTAACAACCCAGCTTCATTCGCCGACATTTCTATATTGACTTTGTTGCCGCTTGAGACATTTTCTTGCCATTTGATTTGTGAACCATTTTTATTTTGGAAAGTCGATCTTTATTTAAAATACCATTTATATCCCGGAAGACCGGTACATTATTTTTATCCCGGAGGACAGGTACAACACTTTTATCCCGGAGGACCGGTACAACATTTATATCCCGAAGGACCAGTACACCATTTATATCCCAGAGGGCCGATACACCATCTTGACTTCTTTCGTCGAAGTTTTATGGTTACGGAGACCAATTTTACCTCTTTGAAGGACTTTTTTTAATTGGGGCTCCATTTCTTTTGCGGTGCCTTTCTTATTTGAACCTGGCTTCATTTGCCGTGGTATTTTAATTTGAGCCGGCTTTCTTCATAATTCACCAAAAACAGAATATCGACATTTTGATTTGATATTTGGGGAAGCGGTGTTTGCTTTTTTTCTCGAGCTCGACTTGCTTCGATTATTCTTTCAATTTGGATTTTTGGGCCTAAGCCTTGTATTGCACTTCATCTATAATTGAAGTCTGAAACTTTGACTGGGGTCTTTTGCCGCTCGACTCTTTGGCCAAATCTTATTCAAGTGGATCACACCACGCTTGATTATTCCTTGCACATAATTTATTCGATATTTTGGGATCGACTATAATTATGAATTCATAGAAATTTGCCAATCTGTAAATTATTGGTCATTTAAATTGCTTCCATGAAGTGTGGCCCCTACGTCATTTGTTGAAGAAATAAAATTTTTGATTGAACTATGGGTCTTGTTCTTCCATAACTTTTTCTCACGCCATGAAGTTGTCAACCAACGTTAACACAAGAATCCCTTGAGTCTTTCAACTGCTTGAATCCACAATCCTGAAACTTTTAAGTCAGGTTGCTCTAATCGAGTTTTCTTTTGCAGATCATTTCAGATTCTGGTCAAGCTGTGAGGTGCATCATGAAACCCGAACAATGATAGGAAGAGTTCATCCTTCAATGATAGTGATATATCTGCATCACCTTATCTTCTAATTTCCTGCCATACATAGATCATCTTTTTAGCTTCTTTTGGCTCTCATTCGAGATGATGAGCTGGCCTAAAGACTTCATTTTCATCGGGTAATCATATGCAGGTGAAGGCTCACTTGCGATAAGGAGGTAAACAAGCTGGCCCATGTTAGGGTAATTGCCTTTGATTGAATTGTTGCCACAACACATGGATTGCTGCCACCAATGATCTCAACTTCCAATAAATTGAGGTCGGCTTTCATGGGCATGACAAATGGATTCCAGGGAGTATGAAATGAAAAATTATTTCTTCGTGAATGACTTGGGCCAGATATAATCTAGGCCCCATATTGATAATAACACTTCATTTTTGTGATTTGGATTGAAATAGTGGAGAATAGCTCTTGAAGGCACACTCTTTATTTTCCAACATAGGCCTGTGCTGACCATGTGATTGTGGTGTTTTAAGCCAAGTCTTGAGTTATTTTGTTTAAGCTTCCAGTGAATGATTTGATGCGGTCCCCACATCAAAGAACAAGATACAACCTGTTGCGTCAAGTACGTGATACAGTCTACTGTGTTCTTATTTATTCAACCAACTCAATCATAACACTCATGGACCCACAACTTAATATGCCAAACACAATTTTCCTACCAAGGAATATGCATAACTTCCGTAACTACTGGAATCACCGATTGCTTTTTTCACTTTGCTTTCTTCACCGGTGCAAGTTTAATAATATTATTTTGTAAGGACATCAGAACGCTCAATAACCATATGCAATAATGCAACAAATTAGGATCAAGCTTTATAACTTCCACATGCATATACATGAATAACATATACAAGATAACTTGAGATATAATTCACTTATCCCATCATCATGATTCACTTGCACGGGGCCCATCATCCAATTTAGCAACGTGGATGAAGAACCCAGCTAGTGCAACCCGGATCACCAGGGTTCATTTGTCTTTCTTTTGTAGCCACCAACGAATTTGTCTTCTCCTTAATTTGCGTAACACTTTCTTTTCCTTGTGTTGAATTATAACTTGAACAATCTCCATTTTGTTGGAAAGGTAATGAGAGACTTCCCTTCACCACATCCCTTGATCCTTGAGGATCAAGACAAGACAATTTTATAAAAAGAATTAAAAATACAATAAAAGGAAATAGTCTTCCCTCATTGATGATTTGGCAGCATGTGCCATGTTGATGTTACTAGTGTTGATTACATTTGACATTCATGTATTATGTGTCTTCATATTTTGTCCAACCATAGTTGTGCAAACAACACTGCAGGAGGCTAGAAAAAGTTTGACAGCTTGTACTTCAAATTCGATTGGACCGACTTGTTGAATAGATGAAGAAGTTTGGCATGTATCATGTCATCTCCATTGCAATTTGCCTTTTGTTCTGAAACTGCAAACCCAAACAATAACAATAACATGGATAATAATGGTAATAACAACAAATAGTTTAATACTGCCCTTGGAATGAAGCATAAAATTGCTCTCTTTTAATCCTAGTCAGGGAGGACTCTTCCTGATTCCTACAAATGTCTAACCGGGTTCCTACCACTACCGAGATCAACATTTGCTTTCTTCCGAGTTCCTTTCTCTCCTCAATGATACTGCATGAGTGTCTTTTGTAGCTTCATGGCTGAGTTACATTCCATCATTGTTTGGTTGTTTATTATTCTTTGCGGGATCTACAAACAGGGAAGAAATCCAACCCGGTGAAGCAAACCCGGCTAACGCTTTTGGCTTGCACCAAACCTCTGATGACTCGGGCGATGTAGTTCGGGTTTGGGTATGTATTACCAACAATCGGTTATGTGTCAGTCAACCATAGGAATTATTTTTTGTTAATTCTATGCTTCAAACAATGAGTTAAACTCACGGGTATGCCTTTTGGCAATTTAAAGCTTTGGTCACTTATAATCACAACACTTATACTTAACTTTTATGAGACCAATTTGGTCCATAACTTTAATTGATAATATATAACAGAAGCATAAAGAAGGCACATACCTCAATTTTAATAGACCGATCCGTATGAATATATTACTTACTTTTTATAAGTAGTTGTTGTTTCAAAGTGGACTGAGCATAGTTTGGCTCGTGGGGCCCTCATCGACTTCAAGAGTGCAATTTGTTACTCTCTTCTTTAAACTTAGTAAGGAGGTGATCAATCAACTCCAACTTCCACATATCCTTCTGATTGACTTTATTTTCGCGGGCTAGCTTTGTGGAACAAGAATCCAGTGCTTGTTGAAACACAGATAAGAATCTGCGAGTGGTGGCGTGATGAACCCTCAATGACTCGTACTAATCCTTCAAGATTATTTGCTTTGACAAGTGTATTGGCGTGTTCCAATATCTTGGTAATTTCTACTGTATACAGGTGGCTGTGTTTCGCTGGAACTTGAATTCGTTTGACGGTTGCACGCTTATATTGTATTTGTTGCAAGTTCAGTAAGGAATGCAATAGCATACTCGACTAATAGATCCATGTGGTTCAAACCAATTCCGCATTGTTTTCATGATTTGTTTGTCGATGCAATGATATAAACCCGGGTTCCTAAACCCATGTTAAGGTGGATGAAGAACCTTAACCTGGCAATGTTGTGTAGTTGCTGGCCAAGGGCAACAAACAATTGATCTCTACAATGCAGGATCAGCTTTGCCCAATGCTGGGGAAAATAATCCGGCAATTTCTTTTTCTTTGCCTCCCTTTCTTGATTTTGCCAGGCTATATTATGGTGGAAAAGCGATATATGAACTCTTTATTTCCAATCAATGACAATCACCCCTATTCATATCGTTATCTTCCAGCATCTTCCAAACAATTTTCCACGTACAGGCTACGCTGGCCGGGTAAAGGAAATTGTCGGATTCAATGGCTGGTCAAGTAAGCTTCCACTCTCTCCCTTCTTGGGTATCATTGTCCCTAGGAAGAATATTCGGTGATTAATCACAACACTGTAGATGATTAAAAGCATATTTTCCACAAATGTATTACGAAAAATAACTAGCTTGAATAGTTATTACAAAACTATCATAAACATTATATTCTTATACATACTAAATAAAATTAATTGTTCCAGAACTGTAATGGAAATTATTGTATAATTGACGAAAGGCACCATTCATATTACATGTATAAAAAAAAACTTCAATGGCACAAAAATCGATTCATGGGTTGGCTACGTTTATAAACTCAAAATTATAAATTATCTCCATAATACTTAACATCACGGTGCATCTAGCACAGATCATTTTCATGGTGCAACAAGGGTAATTACGAATTGATTTTAGTTTCATAACCCTAGCACTCTCGATCACATTAATTGACTTCGACAATTCATTTAATAATAAACATGAATTTATTACTGACATTATTCGATCAATCAATTTCTTACGGTGATTATATTTGAGATGCACAAATAATAATATCTTACACATATATTATTATTAAAATATTAGAAAGAATGATTTCTGACGCTTCATATTAGAAAGGGGGTGAAGACTTAGCTTTTGCTTGATCTAATCTCTTTTGTCGTTCGTGAGACAAGATCCGTCCTCATAAAGTGATATTGCACATATGCCAACCTGGCTTCCTTGGTGGTGAATCTCACATTCTATATTGATGAGGCTGCCTTCCTGTGCTCTGCACCCATCATATTAGGATTTGATTGGCGGCTATTATGCTTTCACCATTACTGGGTGGGAATCAAATTTTATCATTCCCCAAAGATGGTACCACTGTTCAGTCCTAGGGATAGAGATGTCCAGTCATGTGACTGATATGTTAATGTTGGATCTGTCTGCCCTCTCTCAGAACACCTATGGGAGAGGTACCCTAGAGATCAACAGATTACTGTGCACAATAATGTGAACGACATAGTCAAGGCGTGGGGTGTGTACACAGTGACAACTAAAAGAGAAAAGGTTTAGAATGTCTTCACCTTGTAGGTTTAACCCCTTATTTATAGAAATTACCTTTAGGGTTTGTTGCTGTCATATCTAGGTTAGAATCAGTAGTTGAGATCCTCTTGAATATTGTTAAGATTCTGACTTAAACTGTTTACTCTTAGTTGTTAGCCCTTCTTGGACCTTCTATAATATGAGCCTTTGTTAGGTCCGTAACACATAGATTGAAACATTTTTTGCTTAATGAATTAAGTTTATTTTCCCAATCCTTGTGTTGCAATTGAGATCCAAAACAACACCATAATTCAATTGAACCAAGCATATATATATATATATATATATATACACACACACACACACACACTTACGCTTTCATATATAGCGGATTTTACTCTTTTAAGTGTGTTGAATAAACCCTCGTGATTCTACTAACTCAAATGGATTCACGACTACATCAGAAACTCCTCAAAAATCAAAATAATATCAACCTAACATGAAATAAATCTGAAAAAATTGGGAGTTATTTTTCTTTAGTTGAGCGAAAAGTGATACAATCAGAAGTCTCAAAGCTTTCATACGATATATAAATGGTTAAATTATAATTTTAATTCCCTTAAATTTTAAATTTTGATTTTCTTAATTTTTATTATAATATTAGATTTTTTAATTCTATAAATTTATGATTTTGATCCCAAAAAATTATAATTAATAAATTTTATTCAATTTTTAATAATTATTTATTTTAATTAATTTATAATTAACTCAATAACTCAATTAATTAAAATTATTTATTAATAATTAATCATGAGCATCAAAATCACCAACCAATTTATAAGATTAGATAAATCATATATTACAATTAAAATTCAAACACCAAAATTACAAATTATCATATAAATTTATTTGCAAAAATCAAACACAATTTTCTCATCAAAGCATAATTAACTGTAGTTGAAGTAGAGTGCAACAACTGCAATCCTAAACGAACTTTACGTGTAAAGTTAAGAGTGATCCAAACCCTATAACAGCTACAGTGTAGTATCTCTAATCCAAAGGTTGAATAATGATTAAAAGTCAATAGAAAAAAAGATTCTCATAATCAGACGGCTATAACGGTTGTCCAAGACCTAAGGAGAGAGTCCTAGCCGTTGACTGGCAAGGTCACACATGGTTTCAGTGAAGCCCACCCTAGACTTGACCAAATCGAACTCCATCCACACGTTCTGCTGATGATGATGCCCAATCACATACGCTTCAATTCCCAACAAATCAGAGTTCCCAAAAGTGAAGCAATACACCCAATCACTCCCTTTACTCACCCTATACAACAGCCTCTCCCCTGACACCCTCATCTCCGCCCCCGAGAACACCAGCGTCACCGCCGGCACCACCGCAAAACTCGACGGCGCGTGGAAGCACAAGTCCATTGCCCCCTCGAACACGAAATTCAGATCCTCGATTCGGGTCAGCACTCCTTTCGTCTGCTCCAAAAACTCATCTTTTAGGGAACTGTAGACCGACCCGAGAAGAAAAGTGAACTGTGTGCCCGAATCCACCATTGTCTGACCAGCTCCGGTGTGGTCGGGCACGAACACTGACTTCGGAAGTTGCAGGAGTTTCTCCGAAACCTTAATCCCCTCGAGCTGGACCGTGTACGCGACACGGTCGAAATACGGCGACGAGGTTGTCGCCGTCACTAAAGGGGTGTACTGCAGTGGCGAAGGGGTGTCCGTCCCGTCGCCAAGAAGGAGGACACCGAAAGCATCCTCCCCAGAGATGCAGTACGAGAATTTTGGAAGCGACATTTGTGTTACCAACGAGAGGGATCCTCGGTTCATGCCCACTAAACCTGTCGTTTTGGAATCCTCGTTGATGTCGGAGGTGTACCCGGCGGAGTCCATGCAGCCGAATAATGTTCCGGGTTGCGCGGAACCGGCGAGGGAGAAGGTTTCGGCGGCGAGGGTGCCCTCGGCGGAGGAGGCGTCGGCGTAGGAGACGATGACGTGGCAGAGTTTGTTGTTGGGGTCGCAGGAAGCGGGGATAGTGAGGTCTCGGGTTCGAGTGGTGCAGATGGAAGAATTGCACGGGGTTGGAGCGTAGGAAGAAGAGAGGAGGGGGTTGAAGGTTGAGTTTAGATTTGGGAGTTTTTTGCAGTGGAGCCAGGAGAGTTCGCTGCCTGTGTCGAGGACCATGGTAACGTTCTGTGGGGGCGAGCCTAAGGTAAGTGAGACGGTTAGTGAGACGTTGTGGTGGAATGAGAGCTTACGTGAAGGTGTTTGTGTTTGTGTTTTAAGAGGCAGAAGGAGGGGTTTTTGTGTTTGTGATGAAGAGACAGATGTTTGAATTTGGAGGAGAATGAGGGTTGTGAGAGAAGGGAGAAGGAGAGAAAGAGAGGAGTTAGAAGAGGCCATGATCTAGTTGAGAATAATATTGATTCAGGGTTTGTGTTAGTTGGTGGATTGATTTTATTTGCTTTGCCTCTCATGAGTTGGAACTTTCAGTTGATATTAAAAGGGGAGAGAGAGAAATTAAGGTGGGGGAGAGAGATGGGGAAGGGGGTCTCTGTTGGATTGGATTGTCTCATCAAGAATTTGGATGTCTGTTTTCCCACAGTGACACTGTCTAGAATATGAACCATCTAATTAACAGTATTATAAAAGTGTTTTTAAATTAAATTTATCAAAATGATTTGTAAATCATCAGATCTTCATCAGACGATTCTTATCGTTTACTACGTGAATGTCTGTTTTTTCCAACTATAGGAAATCCAGATCCTCTCCCATGAGACAGTCACCGTGTGAAGGTGTAGTGGAGCTCTCTAAAGATTCTCATGTCTAGCTGGATTGGATGAGAATTCGTGTCGTGACATTTAGTGGAAAATGAATGTCTTGTTTGATAGTTTTTAATAAAAGGTGAAAGTGTGAAACTACTCCACCGTGGTTTGCATTCTAGCTGGGCTTAATTGCACAGTAATCTTTTGAGTGAAATTTTAAGTCCAACTTGTCATTAGCGATCTGTTTGATAGTATTGAGAATTTCTTTCTTTGAACAGAAAGATGAACGGTATGCAACCTTCGACATAGTGTTGATTGTTCCTCTTATGTAGCATTTGGCTGCATGACACGGTTAATTATTTGATTAGTACTTCACTGGTTGAGACTACATATATATGAGAGTGATTGTCTACCACTCTGATTAGTGAGTGATTTTATTGTTGTATAGAGACTGCATTCTAGTTTCACAAACCAAAGTCAATGTGTGAAAAATCATTAGCTGATTATACTTCTTACAATTAAATCGTCGGTAGGATGTCACATTAATTTGATTACGAACAGTACGTGGCAATGTAAGTGTCGTTGCTGTTTGATGGTTACGCATTGTTAATGTTAAACAGTGTGGCGTTTTCTAGATTTTTTTTTTCTTTCACACATAAAACATATATATATATATATATATATATATATATATATATATATATATATATATATATATATGAATGTTTATGATAAAATGTGTCTAGTAATTTTTTAGGCATCTTATCTTATTTGTCGAATGCATATTCATAGAGATAAATATATATAACGTGCTTGAACACATGGCTAATTTTAAAAGTGATCAAAAGATCAGAATAAAAAGGATAGGCAATGTTGATTTGGTGCTACCGACACTTTCTTTGGAAAAAGGAGCTCTGGAAGGCAAAAAAAAAAAAAAAAAAAGAATAGACAAAAAGTGCAGTGTTGTAGGAAAACCCGGAAGTGCTAAGAACCACCAAAAACTACTGCTTAGATCGAGATATAAAATGGTCTGTTATACCTTGTCTATTAATTCACCATAGCTAGCTATTAAAGATTAATGTTTGAAATTTTTGCCACGCGCTAATCTTAATGCATGATGTGATTAGTCAGAGCAGCCAAGTTGATTGCATGCTATATAGTATGAATCAGTTAATCAAATTGAATACGAAAGTCTCCAACTTGATTTAGATATATCTGCTTTAATTTTGATTGGCAAATGATACAGTACGTGTCTTGCGTCAGTAGTTGGTGATGTCTAGCCTCTTGTGATCGAGCGGAGAAGCAAGGGGACATGGGTTTGGTTTCTTCTTTCTTTTCTTGAAAATTTTTCATTTAATTTAAAATAAAAAAAATTAAGATTTGCTTAACACTAAGTTGCAAGATACTAGTACAAGTATTTCAATTGTGTTGTACTATAATTATGATTATAATTAAAATTTGATGTTGTTAGGGGATACGTTTTGTATTCACGATATTTAATTTAATGATGTGTTGCAGTTATTTATCGAGAAATAAATTCGCTTATGTGAGATAGGATCATATGAAGAGAAATACTAAAACCTTAATCAATATCTCTCACTAATTTTGATAGGCAATATGAGTTCGGCCGCATCTAATTTAACAACAGTTCGACATCTTATTTAATAATGAATTAATATAGTCAAATTTAATAAATGAGATAGCAACCCCAAATTAGACAATAATATTTATATATAGAGGTATCACCAATTTTTTTAAATATATATAGAGAGAAAAATCACACCGATAATGCAACTTAATCAAAGTCATTATAATTTAGTGGGAATCTATCAATAATGTCATAGGAATTGGCTAGTAGTTTGGGTTTCTGAAAGTTTGCAATATATTTATACCTTCTTATTTTGTTTTTAATTTTGTTTATAATAACTCTAAAAAAAACCTACAAAATAATGTCATAGGAATCGGCTAGTAGGTTGGGTTGTCTTAATAAGGTATCGACGATGATAAGGAAAAAAAAAAAAAAACCGAACTTAGATAGCGGTTATCAATAATTAAAAAAATGATTTAATTCAATTTTAATACTTTAAACTCTGCTTGAAGCAAGAGGAAGTGGACGGACTTGAGCAACAAAAACAAAATAAAAAATAAAATTGTGCTCCTTCCACTATTTGGTATGGTTTCAAAAACGAAGGAAACATAAAAAAGAACGTGAAACCCACAAGTTTTCTTTATGTTCGTTATTTTATATCATATTTTGTTTTGTTTTATTTGTTACACAATTAATTAAGAGATTCTTTTAAAACTTTATTTCTTTTCATTTTCTTTCTTATCAAATAACCTACAAAATAATGCACTTTTTATTCATTTTTTCTCTTTCCATTTTCCTTCCTAAACTAAACATACCCTTAGTCAATGTGTAGTTTAAGTCCTCATAATTTTAATTACATACATTTATTTCTCATAGTTTTTCAAATTTTAAAATTAAGCCTCTCGTCTTAAAATTTCATCCAATAATTGGCATAAATGTAATAGAAGTGAGATATATATACATATATATATATATATATATTATTGATTTGTAAAGGAAAATTATATAAATAAATAATACAATTGGATTTTTTTACTTAAAAAGTACGTTTTTCTTTGCTAATTTATACAAATTAACAATACAACACACCTCATTTATATTTCGGCTATTTTTAGGATGGGATTTAAGAGATCTAATTCAAATGATTAAAAAGTCGAAAATAAAAAATTAAACGAATCAAAATTATACATATTGTTTAAATTATACAAGGGTCTAGAACTACCGGGTCACTCTAATAATGGGGTTTGAAATAATATGCATATAATCATATATTCGAATTTTAGTGTAACTATTATAAGAAAAATTAGGGGGATCAAAGTAAGGATAAAAAAGATGTTTACCTTATTCTTTAATACGTATGAGTGCTGTTTTTTATGTGTACCGCGGGAATGAAGGCCCTGAAGGGCCATTTGCCCTGGCTGTCCAGTAATGAACAAACAATGCAGAATGTGACTCGTGAAGTGGTGAGTGGTGATTACATATGGTATAACATAGCCATTGGCAAATTGGCATTGACTTCAGGACATGACAATAATGCAATATATCATTTAGAAAACTGACTGTCATCTTGGATACGCCAGAAATAACTCTTGCTTGCATAGTCATGGACCCTTGTAGCTAGCTAGTTAGGGTTCTATTAGTCTTGCATGAAATCAATTTATGTCTTTTTATAGGAATGGAACATTTAACCCTGTGAAAACATTTAACCTTATTGGCACCGTTGGCTTAAAGTGCTATCTAGAAACAGTTGCTGGGGCACTACTTATATACAAATATATTGGTGAATGGTGGATCCTCTATAAATGAACGCTTAATTTCGGTGAGATTTCGATATATATCTAAACGTTTTAATGCAAATTAAGTAATACTTTAGGAATTTAATGTTTATATTGTACTAATTTTATATACTATCATTTTTAACTATTGTGATTGAAGTCTTTGATTCTCCTGTTACAAATTTCAGTTTTAAATTAATTAGTTATTATACTACTAATTCTTGATTTAAAATTTAATCACATTTAAAATTTCCACTTTTCTTCATGTGTTTTATAAGGATTGAAGGAAGAAGAAAAAAAGGGTTACATGTTAACATTTTAACAAAAATAACAATTAATAAAAAAATCCAACACAAATCTTTGATAAGTTTGGCATATGTTGCCAACTATGTTAGATTATATGATAACATAAATTTTCTTCTTCTATAATAAATACATTTTAATTAATTCATAATTTAGTTATTTAAATATTTGGGTGATCACGTGTTAAATATTTTCTCTTGAAAATTTGGGTAAAATATATATTTTAAACCCTTGAAATGTAGCCTTCTCGACATAATTAATTTCCTGATTTCTCTTTCCCTTACATCACTTTATCCTCGTTCCTCAAATATATGGTTTTTAGAGAAAAATAATTTTTTCAGTTAAATTAAATGGAGTTTATATATTGGACAAATTGCCTATACCATCGATCACGGTCATGCTCGTATAGAAAGGATCTTCATTCTAACTTTGAAGGGGCCTATAGTGTCACAGCAATCTCTTTCGGTCAATGTCACAGAAAATAATGGTTTTGATATTAAATGGAGGAAGAACTTCTGGAATGGGGAAAAAAATTCCTCATCTGCGAAACCATTTTCTCTAAATAATAACTACAAAAACAGGCTCAATTCGATGTATTTCTTTCACATTTGGAAGCGTCCTCCGCAACATTATTGCCACGTCTCATTTACAACATTTATAACCCTTTTGTCCTTCTGTACAATTATTGTTGGCTTTCTACACAAAACGATGACTGCTTTGATGACACACGCATATATAGCTGCACAATTTCGGAAGCTAAACCCATAACTCAAGCTTGTGCTCATAAATCCTAAGGACAATTTCTCACTTATTCAAACTCTAGCTGTCAACAACAACAAAAAACTATAGGCTTCCAAGTGGTCATCTTGTTGTCCATTTTAGCCATTTAAGTCCCTTAATTACAGCTACCTTAAGATTAAGATGGGACCATCCAGGCAATCAAGCTTCAAATATAACTGCTTTTATTCTGGTCTTTTGGTTTGAAATTTGCATAATGACACTATTATATATGGGTGTATCAACTGAATCAAATTGAAAGTCCAAAAGCTACCTATTTGGGATTTTACAGGCCACGAGCTTTGGTACTTCATAGCTTTTTCTTTCTATTTTCGGTTGAAATAGAAAGAACAGATCCATCTTTTTAATTAATGATAGATGACATTTGTTGATACATTTTGTTCTCATCTCATCATCTGTGGACTGCGGTGTGCCAGGTTTCAATACCCGTTCAAAATTGCTATTGATTAAACAAATGGAGCGTTTGAATTTGAATTATCAAATTTAATCATACTGTTTAAAATGGTTGGCAGCAATTTCTCAACGGGAGAAAGGAGAGAGGACACGTCTTTAATTCTTTCCAATTCTGGGTCAGTTTTATTTACTACCCAAAGACAGCTAATTGTTCGATGTCATTATCTTTCTAAATTTTTGTAGAAGGGTGGCAAGCTGATAGGTTTAAATTTCCAAAGAGGTGTATACAATCTACAATATCTATTAATTAAGTTTTATATTATTTGAATATTTAGGATTTAATTAATATAGTTGTTGTAAATACCTAAATCATATCAGACTATGATATTAACGCTTTTAACCTTTATACACCTTGTACTTAAGGCTAGGGTTAGTGTACACACCTAGATTGGATTGGACCCTTCATAGTGTGAACCCTTCTAGCCTTTATGCATCTTGTGCTTAAGGTTAAGGTACTCTTCACATATCAAGATCGAATTGGACCATGATGCATACTATGTGTCATATCCCATTAACAGGGGACAAGTGTAATTATTAGATTATAATCTGAATCATATCATATAGTATCAATACCGATCCAATCTGAGATGAAAACTATGGAATTAAAGGAATATTCTAATAAAATCTAGCTAATTTAGACTCAATCACATTCCGAGATCATGAGAATACGATAAAACATATTGATATGCCATATATGCACCAACCCTAGAATATAGGAATGAGATCGGCCAATTGATGATGATAAATAACCTTCTCTTTGATCTACGAAGACAGGTTAAACTTTACATCTCACTTAAGTACTTTGGATTAAGTTGTCTCCACCTTAAAGAAACCTTTTTCAGAACAGTTATATAAATTGATTTTAAGGGAACTATAAATACCCTGGTTATTTCTATAAAAAAAATCATGATTATTTATCTTTTTGGTCCATCAAGGGTACCCTTTTATGAGGAATGATATTTGGACATGTCACACTTTTTTTTGTGTGGAAACATCTCACACTACTTTATACACTTCACTAATATATATACATCATGTTGGGATCGGCTAAATTTCAATTAGCACTTTTATGTTGAACCCATTATTATTCATATGCTTTCAAATATCATTTTGGTTTTGGGTTGCTTGTAAATCCTGAATATTGTTTTGTGTAGAATGATGATATTAGATTTAACATACATTATATTATATATTGTTTCACTCTATTTAAGAATACTGATATTATTATTTGCTTTCATGTATAAATTTATGACTTTGTTGATAGGTCTTAGAGAATATGGTCGTCACATGATATTCAAGCTTAATTAAAGTTTTTGTTAAGCGATTAGAACATTAATTTTAGGAATTGTTATGATGGATGATTATTTTTTTAATGTTGTTTAATTATTACTTAAGTTTAGAGGAATCATGTTCTATTTGTTTATTTTTAATATTATGTGCAAATGTTTTTAAAGTTATATTTGAATTATTTAAGAGTAAATTTTCAACTTACTTGTAGTAATTTTTTTAATTAATATATTTTTTTATTTGTTAACTACTATCATGGGTACGGGATCATATGCGGGTAATCTTTTCAAATGCAAATATAAAAATGGATACTATCTTACTCAAACCCTATCCATTATCATCCTTATCTAATAATCATTTTTGTTTTTATATATAGCTACACTTTGGATAATATTTTCTTCCTTTGGGCTTTGGCCCTCAACATATCAAAGAAATGAAGATGAAAAGTAGATATTTATAGCAATAGATAAAGAAAATACACAATCCGGTAAGTGTCTTTTGATCACTCTATTTACAAGATGATTTTGTCCTTCAATTTTTTTTAAATCCCTTATTACGTACAATTGCAATGTATGAAATAGTTACTTGATAAAATAGGAAAAAAAAGTATAAAATTTAAATTGATATAAAGAAAAAGCTAAACAACGTATGCTTATTTTCCTAGAACAGTCAAACGAAACTGCACCCTACCTTTCCTCCAACATAACCGCATATCACCATTCCCTCCAAAATAACCACATACTACATTGCCTCCCACATAACCGCATATCACATTTCCTCATATGAAACATGATAATTTCTTTTTAATTTTCTCTCACTTTTAATTTAATTATTTTCTCTTTCTTTCATACAAATAAATATATATAGTTTTTCATGAGTAACAACTCCCACACTTCATCTCGCTCAACTCCTATTTTTTATCCATTTTCCTTCTCATAAAACTGTAATTGAAGAACATAATATTGTACTCTTATATTATTAGTTTAATTAATTTTTCTTTTTACATTCTATTTTTGTTTAAGACACCTATATGTAGTATCAAATAGTATCAATATTAGTATCTCGTTACTTAGTTTGACTTTGCATACTATTTGTATTTTTCTACAATCTTGTGTGAGAAGATACAAGAAAATTACAGTTTTTTTTTTGTCTACTTTGTTTACCCATTATTTTATCTTGGCTTTAAATTTAATTTAAAATTAAATATTAATAATGTTTTCTTATGTTCAAAGTCTTAATTGATTAAATTTAAGAAATCTTAAATTTTTAACTTGGATAAATATTTGTAACAATTGCATGATTAAAAAATTCTACATTATTTTTGTATCAATAATAATATTTTTTTAGCACTATCAATAATATTTTAGAAATGATATTTGCATCAAATTCAATATGAACTAATATTTATCTATAACATAAAAACTGGAGGCAAAACATGATACACATAATAAGCTAAATATTAATTCAAGAAAATTAGTACAACTTTGACACAATAGGAATGTGATCACGTAATAGAAATGCAAACAAACAAGTGTTAAAGTAAATAATAAAATCAATATATAATTTAATACATAATAGATAAATTACAAAAAGATATTAATTTTAGCTTTTGAAAACACAATAACAAAATATAAATACGAACACACATACAACGTCTTTATTTCCGCCGCTAGTATATAGAATGTAAATGCGAGTTTTCAAGCACTCCATATTAGCACGATCAAAATTGGTCAATTTGATGATTCAATATTAGGCTAGATCAAGCTAAACTCTTTAATTTGAGACTAAAATAGTGCATCAATTTGGCCCAGCCCATATAACTAAATTGGTCCATAAAATATAAGTACGAAAACCATCAAGCTTATTTTGTCTAATTTTTAAGTTTTAATCACAATACATACATACATATATATATATATATATATATATATATATATATATATATATATATATATATATATATATATATATGTATGTATGTATTATGCGCGCGCGCGCAAAACTAGATCAATTTCTGTATATAAAAAAAACTTGACCAATTTGATCAGGGCTAGATTAGACTAACAAATTTATGTTTTATATAAAAAGAGTTCTTATATTTAGACACCCATAAATTATTTAGTTAACATCTTTATTTTATCTTCATTTCTCACTTATCATACCTTACACATTTCTCGATCTTTCTCTTAAGGTATCACATAAGACCTGGGGTGTATATGTATATATAATCATATGAAAATCAGGCTAACCCGCCTAACCTACTTTTCGAGCTTTAGCCCCCAGGCCAAACAATTCATTTTTACAGTTTTACCCTTGCTGATCCATGCATTTTCTGGATTTCTTTAGACGATTAAAATAACTTTATACGAAGTTTGTCAAACTTCTTTTATCTTCACATATAATGGAACTCAATCTTCCTTTCATGTGATGTCGCTGAACTTTCAGTTAAGTCATCAGTAACCAATTCAGAGCAGCATGCATGCCTATGCTTATGATGCAGATTTCTAGACGAAAACAAAGGCAAGGAACAAGAATTATCAAGACAAACTGATTAGTTAATGCATGCATCTGTTTAGTTACCATGCAGATTTGAACGTCTAGAGATAGAAATTAAACAATGGCAACGACACGAATTTGCAAGACAAACACTGACGCCAATCAAACTTAATTTACAAATGACAAGTAAGAAAAAAGCATATACGAGAACAACACATGATGAAGGCGCTTCAGATCATTAATTACAAACTATCCGAAAACATTACCCATTCATATTCCAAATGATGTTACATATAATTGTTACCATGGTCTGGTTCCCTCGTGAACATCCATTGACCAAGTCCTACGCGAAGAAGGTGGAGAGGGACCCACGTTATTAGGACGAGAAGAAGCCCTAAAACTATTACTCCTCATCACCGTAGTTCTCGAAGTGCTAGAAGAACCGGAAGAAGAAGAACGATTAGGGCCAACTCTACCACCTCTCAAGCAACTAAACAAACCGTTAAACATTCTCCTAAACGCGCCACCTCTTCTGCTCCCTCTAGACTCCGACACAGACCATGAAACCCTCCTCGGTTCACCCATAACAACGTTGTTGAAGTTGAACCCACCATCCACTTCCGAGTACACAAGAGGCTCGTTAACCTCTCTCTCACCCTCTCTTCTTCCGAATCTCCCCACGGCAAACCCTCCACCGGGTAACCTCCAAATCGTTAACCCGACATTGTTGGTGTTGTTGTTCTCTTCCTCCTCCTCCTCTTCCACGCGATCCAATCTCGCACGTGCGACATTCTCGAACGGCAACTCGTGCCGGCACACGGGGCACGAGTTCTTAATTGCGAGCCACGGTAAGATGCATTCCGCGTGGTATATGTGTTTGCATGGCATTTCCTTTGCCATGGTGGAAAGCTCGAAAGGCTCCTTGCAAACCGCGCAGTGCGATTCAATCGCCGTGTGAGTCTCGTCGATCTCGATCGACGGGAGCAAATCCACGACGGATTTCGACGCCGGCGCGTGGTTATGCTGGTCGTTACTTCCCATGCCGGAGTTCGATTCCACGTGGGAAAGATGGTCCATGACACGGTCAAACCCTGTCCCGAGGAGAAACTCCGACATCCTCGGATGGAGTGGTCGGAGACCGGAACCGGCTCCGTCGTCGAAGAACAGGTCGAAGCCGGAGCCACGGTCCCGGGTTGCTCCCTCGCTCTGGAGCATGATGACCGGATTAAGCGGTGACCGGTGGCTGGTAACGTTCCGGCAATGATGACGGCGAGAGGAACGGGGGTTGTGGTCGGAGTTATTAGCACGTTGGCCGATCATGTACATTGCCGCAGCCGTCGGGAACCTACGGCGGCGGGTTTCCACGTGGTGGACGGAGCGGTTCGAAGGTTGGATCTCTTCGACGAATCCGCTGTCGCATTCGGGACAAACCGGCATTATTTCTTGCCTCCATGCTCTCACAAATTTGTTGCACCGGTGACACCAATGGGAAGACATCTACGTATAGATACGAATATTCAACGAATATGTACGTACGGTACGGTGTACATGAGGCGTATTAATTAGAGGGAGAAAGAGTAGTACTGCTGGAAGGGTTGAACTTACGCATCGTCTTGGTTTCGATGTTGAAGAAGAAAAGGAGATGAAAGGATTATAGGTTGGTGTTTCACGGTATGGCGTTGAAGAAGATAACAGAAAAAACGACAGTTTGTTGTTTTTGCGTTTCGCCAACGTTGTTGGTGGCACGAAACGTCGTGTAGAGCGTTGGATGAATGGAACAGTTTTGAGTTTGAGTTATGTTATGCTGTTACGAGATTACAGCCTGGCACTTTGATGTTTGTTACCTGGGGGATTTTGTCTGAGAATAGCGAAACGGAAGATTCTCTTCTTCTTTTTTTGTTAATTGTTTATTTATTTGATTAAGTTATAAACTGTGTCAACTTACAGTTTTGCTGATTCAATTTAGAAAAATAGAAATGCTATTTTAAGTACTAAAACCGATTTTCATCAACGAGGTTTTGGATGTGTTTAGTTGAACGGATCTACATCAAATTAAATTAATGTCATATTATATATTTTGATAACATATTTAATTATTTAATTATCTTCTTAATCTTATTTAATTTTTTTTACAAAAGTTGACAAACACAATCAAAATAATATATATATAAAATCAACAATGGTATAATAATTTATATAAGTTATATTTTGTTATCTATTTTTTTTTCATTATATATGTAGACACACTAAAGAGTGTAGAGAGCAAAAACAAAATATTTTATGATTAATTATAAATAAAGTTATTTTTTGTTATAATTCTTTGTAAATAGTGAATTTTATTAGTTTAATTATTATAATAAAAGTTCTTACTGGACAAATAAAATTTAATCACATGTATTATATTTGTAAATATGATTAATTTTATCCCATAAGTAGTTAAAAATAAATGAATGTGATTTTATATAATTATCAATAAGTAATTAACAGTAGTGTGAGGTTATTAAAGTGTCTAATAGTATTAACTTTGTCTAACAAGTGATTATTGTACCATGTGATTATTGAAATGCCTTACAGTGATTGACTGTAAACTGGTTATAATATTAACCATAATTAATGAAATAAATTATACAAATCTTCCTTTTAAATTTATTACACTTTATGCTCCTCCAATTTTTACTCTTACAAAAATACCCTTAATGTTGGCAGACCGTTACACTGAGCTCCCTTGACCGTTTAAGACGTCAATACCGTTCCGTTAATTTTAGACAGTCATGTGAGCGACACATGATTTTTATAGATTTGTTTTTCGAAAATACCCTCATCTCATCTTCTTCCTTGAATGCCAAATGTTCAACGCTAAAAAGAGGGAACGATGCACAGTGATGCAAAATTATGACCTTCATTGCTCTGCAAAACAATATTACTCTCCAACAGAACCCAATTAAGTTCAATTGTCAAGCAAACCAAGTTAATTGTGAAACAAAATTAACACTCCCGTGAGACAATAACTAATTAATTTATCCAACAACGATGCAGTGAAAGAAAAAGAGGTATATGACCAAAGTAGAACAAGAATCTAGACATGCTCAATTTATACTCAATCAGCAGACACAATGTGACCAACAAACATCATATAAAAGAGACATCAATTAGAGAAATAAAATACCTCAAAAACCAAAATACGTTTTAAAAGAAAATAAAAAAAATCATACAAATTTAAAATTAATCATGCAAAACTCAGAAACAAAGGAATTGCGTCTTTCATGTCTAATATACTTTCAGTTACTGCCTTAGCTTCTGAATCTGAGGAGTTCCCATGCAGATTTGAGAGCTTCCATGAAGACGAGTTGCAATATTAGTTCTTCAACGGAGGCTTGTAATCGGAGATGCTGGCTATCTCGTTCACCAACTCAATCACCTTGCTCGCGATCTCACCATCCATGGCTGTGGGTGAGGTTCGCTCGCAGATCCTGCTATACGGCGCCGCTAATCATAGATCGAAGTCGCGGGTCAGATTTGGTTCCAGCGACATGATGCGCTGATCTGGGTCCAAAGTCGTGAGCTTTGCTCGTAGATATATCGGAGATCGAAGTTGCAGTTCAGATCTGGGTCAAAAGATCGCGAGGTTCACACGCAGATCCCTCTTCCGCTCCTTCCTTGCACCCTTCACTGTTAATCTTTGTTTTATTTTATCAGATCTGCATGAGGTGAAGATGAGGAAAAGACAGTGCCTTTCGGGGAGAAGGAGGGGCCATTATGGATTATTACAAAATAAAATTTTATTTGATTTTTTTTTTCAAAAAAATCTTAACGGAAGCCTGACACCGTTTGAGACAAGAAGATGTTGGAGAAGCAGCAAAAAGATGACGGACTCAACATAGGCAACTAAAACATTTTGTATATCATGAGTAAGTTATTTTACCCCATTAGATTTTTTAAATTTTAAATCTATAGTTCCAAAAAATTCTCTTTCTCTATTTTTGCTTTTTTCTCCCATATCCCAATTTTGTCCCTTCAAACCCTCTATCCACATCAATAGCACTGTTTCACCGCCACCAAGAACCTACGCAGTAATCAATGGTGAAACCACTATAATCACCATAAGTTGCCTCTGTCTAACAAATATTAAACATCAAGTATTGAAAAACAAAAAACTTCCTCATCTTCTTCTCGCACCCTCTGTGCTTCTACAAGACAACAGATCTAGTGATGGTGGTCAAAGTGCGCTAGGGTGTGGACAACACGGTGCCAAAATTGCTAGGGAAAAGGGAAAAATATAAATTGATTGTTATTGTTGAAAATTGCAATAGTGGAATCACAGTGCAAAGGAAAAAATTGGGGAGTGGAAGTGGTGGCCTTTTCACAACATAGCCAACTTATCCAACTCGGTTGCACTCACAAACTCATCTTTGTTCTCGTTCACCTCCAAAGCCACCTTCATTTCTTTCACCATAATCACCCTATTCATCTTCTGCTCCGCGTAGAAGGGCCATGCCACCATCGACACCCCTTCACACACCGCTTCCAACACCGAGTTCCACCCATAGTGAGTCACAAACCCACCCACCGAGTCATGAATCAGTATCTGAACCTGTGGTGCCCACTCCCTCATTACCAACCCCTTCTCTTTGGTCCTCTCCAGAAACCCTTCTGGCAGCAACTCGTCCAGACTCAGTTCCTCCATCAAGTCAGCATCATCCAACTCGGACTTCACCACCCACAAGAACCTTTGCTCACTCTTCTCCAACCCAATGGCTATCTCCTTCAATGATGGGGTGGGAGGTGCGGTGCGACGGTGAGGTGCTACGGTGGAGTGGGAGGTGCGGTGCCATGCGACGGTGCAGAGGCTTGCGTGTTTTTTTTTTTCCGATTTGCGAATGGTGGGTTGCGAGGGAGTCAAGGGTTGTGAGGGAGTTGGGGATGGCTCCTAAGAGGAGGTTATGCGAGAATGCGGCGGCGAGGAGGCAATAGAGGGCAACGGGAATGGGGTCGGAGAGTGAAGGAAAGAAGTTAAGGAAAAATTGGTAAAACATAGGGAAAAAAGGAAAAAAGAAAAATAAAATAAAAACTAAACGATCTAACAACTAACATTTGTTTCGCATGATACACAAAATGTTTTAGTTGCGTATGCTAGACTCCGTCCAAGAAGATGAGAAAGGAAAAAAAAGGTTGAGATCTGATAAGGGTTGTAAAAGAAATCAGGATTGTTTTAGAGGTTTAAAACGAATTTTAAAATGAAAATTTTTTAATTTAAAAATTATTTTTGGATAAAAATTAGTATTTTATTAAATATTTATCTTTTTATTAAAAAAATATTTTTTAAGCTTTCAAAGATGTAAAGTTATTTATTAATTTAGTATAATTAATTTTCTGTAATATTATTTTTTCTTCAATTGATATTAAAACTAATTCATTTAATTTTTTTTAAAACATTGTTGATTTTAAATAAGATTTAATTAATTTTAATTTTAAAAAATTTATTTCCATCGTTAACTTTATTCCATAAGCAAATCCATTCCTTTTTATATAATTAAATATGTCAATGTGTATCATTTTCTATTTATATAATTTCTCTTACAATTTTTAATTCTATAAATAAATTTAATCCATCAATATCCGAATGAATTATTATGTTTTATTGAATGTTTTAGGTTAAGACATTTTAATTATTACTATCCAAAGACTTAAATTTCTTAATGCTAAATAGAAAACCAAAAATATCTTAATATATTTTAAATTGTTCAAAATTTATTTCTTAATGCGATAATTATTTAATCTATTATATACAAGAAGTGATCAATTTTAAATGATTCTTTAGACAATTTTACAATTTCATTATCATTATTCTCATCAAATTATTTTTTCCTACGAATAACACATTTTTTACGAAACTTATGTTTTATATCCATTTCAGTAGCAATTTCTTTGACATAAATTATAACATTTTTTCAAATTCATCTTCTCTATATTTTTTCAAAAAAAGAAATAAGACTTTTCAATTGTTCTACAGCAACATCCATAACCATATCGTTTTATTGTAACTTTTTACTAATAGAATTTACAACACATAACATGTCACACCAAATAGTCATACTGAACAAAAACTCAAAATTTTCAAGCTTATAAGTTGTTAAACAACCAGCTTCGCTTTTTTATTTTAAGATCATTATTAATTTCACCTAATTTTAGTTAAACATCTCTTACTTTTAGAGCTTGAAATCTTAAAGCTTTTATATTTTCAATATGACTTTCTCATCGTGTTTGTGACAATGGTTTGAGAGTAAGGTTAAGAATGTGATCTTGTAGAATTTTTCATCTTTTTGTTGAAAAATAAAATATAGTATATGTAAGTTGTAGTACTCTAAAACAGATGTAGCTTTAGGACAAGAGTTAACTATATCACAAAGTACAAAATTTAGACTATGACAACTACATGGAGTATAAAATGATCGAGAATTAATATCTAAAATTCTTTTTTGCACACCTTGATGTTTTTCTTTCATATTTGATCCATTATCATAGCCATGTCCTATTAAATTATTAATATCAAGTATAATATTATTTATTTCATTCATAATAGTATCAAAAAGACATTTTCTAGTTGTATCATCTACTTTTAAAAATTCTAAAAAATATTAAAAATTTGTATTTGAGTTGAAGAAACATATACACTCTATAATACAAAAGATATTTGTTCTTGATGACTTGCATAAGAAGTACAATCAAGTATGATTGAAAAATATTTTGGATTCTTAATATTTTTATAATATTTGTTTCAATTTCACTTGTTAACAAATTTATCAATTCATCTTGTATCTTATGTCCAAGGTAATAGTTATGAATTTTATTATCTTTAATTTGACAAATATGTTATTGTATTATAAGATCAAATTCTACAATCATTTCAATTATACTTAAAAAGGTTCTATTACTTCCTTCATAAATTTTTTCATTTGTTCCACAAAATGCTAAGTTATTTTTTGCAAAGAGTTTTAACAATCGCAATAATTTTAAATAAAATATTTCTCCAATGTTCCCCATTTTTATTTATTTATTCTTGAACATATTTGTCAATTATTTTATTTTTTAGTAACCTTATTTCTAAGTCAATCCATAAACTCATATTAACAATGTGCTCATTACTTATCTCAGGATTCCTCAACTTATGACTAATATTTATCTAATCCCTACTACCTTCATTGGATAATTTAGTTGTACTAAGAACAAGATTAAACAATTTGCAACTGAAACAAAAGACTTTATCCAAATCTTGAAAATAAATTAACCATTTTTCTTCACGTTGTTCACCATTAAACAATTTCTGAATGTAAAACGATGAAAAAAAGTGTCTTGAAAATTCATCATTAGAAAAATCTATATTAGTATTTTTAATAGGACCTTTTTCTACTAATAAATCTCTCAAACTTGTATTAATATTTTTCCATTGACTTGGATCATATATATTTTTAATATTTGTTTCTTTTACTTTATTAATTTCTTCTTATCAATATAGTCTTATTCATTAACTAATAATACTTCTTCAATATCTTCATTTTCATTCATTACTATATTGTGAACTTGGTCATTAACTAATACTTATTTTCTATTTTCATTTTTATCAATTTCTATATTGTTAACTTGTTCATTCAATGAGTAATTACCTATATTTTTATATTTATTTTTGTGTTTTGATAAATCTATCCAGAGCCCCTTTTAGTGATTCAATTAAAACATCAATTTTTTTTAATTTTGAATAACCAGATTCAAATTTTCGAGTTGACATTTTAAAAAGAAACAACTAATATATAAAAAATCAATAAAAATTATAAATCAAGATTATGAAAAAAATGTTAACAACAATAAAATCGGCAAATGGATTACTTTATATACTTCTTTGAGTTGAGATATTTTACCACAGTATTTTATGAACTCTAAAACTAATAAATGTAAAACACAAAAATTTTAGAATTTCAAGAAATTATACAAAAATAATACCAGAACTACGTTATAAAAATTACAATCATATTTCAAAAAGCAAAAAAGAGCATAAGAGATTCAAATGATTTAACCAAATGGATAGAAGAATTATTAAAATAACATGTGTAATACCTTACACGTGAATTGGAACAAGAGCATCAAAGTCAAGCTACAAATCAAAAGCAAAACTAGGAATATTGAGAGAAAAAATCAATAAGCATATTTAATCAAATGAGAATAAATGAAGGAATAATCAGAATGTCAGAGATAATATAAATAAGAATGAGAGTGATATTTTAGTTAATTTGGGAGAGAATATAAAGTGACTTTTAGATTACTTTTGGTAATTACAGAAAATAAGAAAAGGGATTTCAAATTAATTCTAATGAAAATTGATATATGCAAAGTGAGAGATATTTGATATAACAGACTAATTAATGAGAATTAGTGAATAATTAATTTTAAATAGAAACTAAACAATGGAATTATGGGTCTTACTTGAAAATTAAAACTATATTTCTTTTGTATTATTTTTTATAAATATTATAAGAAAATACGAGTCTTATAATTATTAATATTTTTTTTAATCCTAATTTGTTGGAGGCCTAAAGCAAAGACTTTAGTTACTTTACCTTGGGCTGGCCCCGAGAGAAACTAAGAAGGTGGGAGAGGTTATGTAGGTTATTAGATTAAAAGCATACTTTAGGGAAATTACAAAAATTCAAATGGCAGGTGTGAGAAGTAAAACAAGGAATGCAATGGAAGATCCCTTAAATTATCTACACCAGTCCACTTTAGACCACCAATTTGTGGGTTAGCCCATTTAATTGATAAAAATATTTAAAATTAGACAACAAATTTATTATGAAAAAATAAAGCAAATAAAATAATAACTTATATTTATTTTAATATTTCTGTCCCATAGACTAATTTGTTAATCCATAAGCCTCGTTCAAAGCATCTAATTTTAATATTTCTAGCGGATTTAAGCTCCAAATTAGAGTTTGTTGGGGGTGTTCCAGCTCGTCCTATTCACACACAAAAAAAAATGAATTTATAGTTCTTATTGACCCTTTTTTTACTATCATAGAAATACTTATTTAATAGCACAACAATTCCCAAGTATCTGTAATATCTCTCTGGAATATTATTCTCTGCTTCCAAAACAATCCACAGCAACGGTTGAGGAACCTTAGTAGGGAAGTGTTGTGCTTGTTTGAGCCACAATGAATGAGTCTTGTATGCTTCAAGTGAGATTGTGGTCTTTCATGCATGCGACTTCTTGTTTTCTTTCTAGATGCTGTAGGCCTCATAGGCACGGGTCGCTGGAATTGTAGTTATCCAAGTTGAACTTTTTTTCTTTGACATTTTTGTTCGTGGTGTGACATTGGTTTTTTCTGTTATTAAAAAAAAAAGCAGTTATATTCAAATATTGTATGAATAAATTAAATTTATCAAATCCAACTTTTGTAAGGATATCATACGTCTTAAAGAAACCTTACAAGGATACCTTATCAATTAAGGGTTTTATCACTTCATATCCTTTTCTTCTAGAAAAATTGTATACAATTTCTTTTACTTGTCCTTGTCGGGAAAAGTACGTATACGCTGCTATAATTGAACCCAACTAGCATGCACTTATTTCTGATCAATCAAGAGCACATGATACTCATCGTCTAAACAATATGAGAAATTAAAGAAGGAAAATCTTTTTATGGTAAGCGTTTTAATTAATATAATTTGCATATTATTTTGAAGCCTCTTCTGGGTCTTATATATAGAGAGGGTAACGTGTATAGCTCACTATGTGCAATTGGTGGTTAAACTCACAAACATATTCTGAATCAGCGTAAAACTTTTTGTCTAGTGTAGAATGTCTCAGCTAATGTTAAGTGTTAACGCATGATTTTTTTTTTGTTTTGTTTTGGAGAGCGCGAGACAATTATAGGGGTTTTAATTAAGATATCGGGTAAATAGTCATTTTTATCTTTGAATGTATAAATCGTTTACAAATTTGTCCCTAAATAATGAAAATTCAAATTTTTGTCCCTAAAAGTGAAAAAAGTGTGACAAATTTATCCATTTGTTAACTTTCGTCCTAATATTAGAGACGAATTTGTTAACGCATCGTACATTTAGGGATGAATTTGTTAGTTTTCTATTCAAAATATAATTTTATCTTCATATTCTCCATTTTCTAATTATTACAAACATAAAATTATAACAAACACTTAAAAATTAAGAAAGCAAGCATAAGTTAAACAAACATAATAATAAGTATAATATTGATTAATAAGCATAGTTTGTATATTGTTCTAAAATTTATACTGTAGCAACATTAGATAATGACAAATCAAGTTGGATTTCATTTTTTGTAAGGACTAATTAAATGCGTGCATTTTTGTTTGAGTCTCATATTTTGGGTAAGGTACTACACATTATAAATTTATTTATTAATAAGCATAATTTGTATGTTACTCTAAAATTTATATTATAACAACATTAGATAATGACAAAATCAAGTTGAGTTTCATTTTTTTTGTAAGGATTAATTTAATGAATGTGTATTTTAATTTGTTTAAGCCTCATATTTTGGATAAGTATTATCTCATATTTTTGCTTTGAAATTTCTAATGTGACATTACCTTACCCAAAATATGAAACCCAAACAAAAATGCATAGCTATTAAGTTAATTTTTACAAAAAAAAATGAGACCAACCTTGATTTTGTCATTACCTAATGTTGTTATAATAGAAATTTCAGAACAACAAACAAAATCAATATTATACTTATTATTATGTTTGTTTTAACTTATGTTTATTTTCCTAATTTTTAAGTGTTTATTATAATGTTATGCTTGCAATAATTAAAAAAGAGATAATATGAAGATTAAATTATATTTTGATAGAGAGCTGACAAATTCGTCCATGAATGTGTAGTGCGCTGACAAATTCGTCTCTGATATTAACGGTAGTGGGATTTGTTACACTTTTTTCACTTTCAATGACAAAAATTTAAATCTCGATCTTTGAGTAGCAAATTTGTCAACGTTTTACACATTCAATGACAAAAATGACTATTTACTCTTAAAATATCATTATTAGTCCTATGTGCTAATATTAATGATATTAATGCTATCTGAAGGTTTATGTGTTGCTTAAGCTATCATATGTTTGTTAACTCTTTTGATAAGTGTATCAAATTTGTTAAAATAGTAAATAAATTGTAAGATTAAGTGTCGAGTTCACAAAGACTTTAATTATACTCATAATTTATATACGTCTAATTATAATCAATTAAAAAAATAATTTGGAGTTTTCAAGTGATAATGTATGTAAATATAAATTTAGAATAAAATAAAATTGTGAAATAGATTAAGAATAAGAGAAAGAAAACACAAACACGCAGAGAGATAAATTGACGGTTGATGCAGGATTATGTGATATATTGGGTGTTCAACCTACCAAAACTATTTTTGATGCAATATTAAAGATTTTTTACTATTTAACATTATTTTATATATTACATTCATTTTCTAATTTACTCTATGATCCCTCATATGAAAGAGCTTAAATTACCTAAGGCCATTCTTGATCCCTCATAAAATTACATCAAATAATTTGCATTAAGAGTAGAGATGTATGTTTAAGGCTAAACAATTTCATTCTATCTCTAGATATGAATTGTGTATATGTTATTTCTCAGTTCTCATAGTATAAACATTTTTCAATACATAAACCCTCATAACATTATGTGTATATGGATGATCACACTACAAACATGACAATAGATTCAAAAAAAAATAATAGTATGAATATAACATTAAATACATAGTGAAAATTATTATAACGAGAATGTTTGATTGTTGAACCTCTAACAATGAGTGATTTAAAGCCTCCTTGTCATGAGAAACTACCAAAAACAAAAGAGAACAACAAATCATGAAAGAAAATGATAGAATAAGGGACATAAGTCAACTTATGTGGAGTAGATTTTTCTCTCCTTTGTGTCTTATGTTTCTCTTTAGCTTACGATGCTTTGTCTCTAAATGCTCCCCCTTTTTATTTTATTGAACTTTTTTTTATATTAACGACATGCTAAGCTCATATGTGCACACTAAACGTATCTCCAAACACACCTGACTTTGATGATTTTTATTGATGTATCAGTCTGATAAATTATATACCCTTTTTTAATGTAGGTAACTCTCTTAGATGACCTTTTGTATATGGATTTGAACATCTCTTGTTCTAGTTATTTTAATACATCTTTAATTTGTTTATAGAGAAATTGAATTAAAAATAAATGCATAGAATTTTTTAGAGTAAATAGTAAGTAAGGAGAGTATAATTAATTTTTACATTATTCAATTAAAAATTTATATGTAAATTAATTTTTATAATAATTGCTTTCAAACTTATATATATATATATATATATATATATATTATATAATATGATTTCTATTTATTTTTACAAAAGATCAAAACAAAAAACATAGTAACAAGGAAAAAGAAAGAAGTGCGAAATAAGATAAATGATATAAAAATAATAATATTAAAAAAAATTGTATAAATTAATATAACTCAAAAAATAATAATTAAGTGAATGTATGTTACATATTATCAATTTTAAAATTAGGAAAAGTGAATCAATCATGAAATTACCCGTGATCTCAATCTTGACAGAACCAGCAAAATTCCAAACAATCCAATATATTTTAATGTACAGGTGTGTATATATATACATATATATATATATATATATATATATATATATATATATATATATATATAT
>CM023942.1:19767215-19906776 GCA_013407115.1 Glycine latifolia | reverse complement strand
CCCACTTTACTATGTCCCCGCCCCCCCCCCCCCCCTTCTCTCTCTCTCTCTCTATCTAAATTATCTTACGTTTAAGACAAAGAAAATTGTGCATAGACTAAAAACTAGAAAAAGTTATGTAACAGACCTCAAATTTAACAACATGCCAATTGTTAACTATAGTCAAAATGGGTAGGAAATTAATATGTATGTTGTTGCTCAGAATGGCTTAAGCCAAAACAAGAAATTTGGTGTCCCCTTTTTTTATCACAGCTTGGTAAAAGAATTGAAAGTAGGACAGAAAATATATCCCGATACCTCTATCTTGTAAAATTTAAACTAGTACGGTTGCTCAACTCCTCTGTGACCCAGAACTACAATTTGTTTGTATTCAATATATCATCATTCCAAAATGTACAAATTTAAAATAATTCATAATCCACTAGCCTTATTGTCGCTGTGGAAAACTTGATCTCCCAATTAGGTAAGGTTGGTAAGAAATTGAAATCTAATGCCCTTTTGTATTTTAACAAAGAGATTAAAGCTGTTGTAGTATTTCTTTCTTTTGGTGCAAAATGCCCACCAACGAATATATTTTATGCTTTCTCTAGCCGCAATCCATTACTCCTAAGTTTCCCGCAATCCCAAATTTGAGCTTGAGTTGTATAAGTATTTCAAAATCCCTTCCAGCCAATTCCATGCATATCCACAATCTCGAAACCGAACGCAATTACATTCAAGGTTTCTATGGTTGACTTGCCAACACTAAACTATCACAAATATGACAATTATATTGGTTGAGTAAGTGCTTAATCTTGATCTACAATTATCATTACGTGAATTTGATTTTATTTAGTTAGCTAAATTTTTTATTTTAGAGATAGAATATGAATGTTCAAGACCCAATCTATGAGATGATCAATTTTAGTTTTAATTAAGTGTTGTCTTTTATTTCAGTGTCATATTTATTCTTTGATTGAATAGTTAAGGCTAAACATATAATTAGTCCTTATATGTATTACTCATTCTCAATTTGATTCTTATACGTCAAAACTTATTAAATTGGTTTCTATACATACAAACATGATTAGTTTGGTGTTTATCACAATTAATTATCTTATGTGTTTTTTATTTGATCTCTCTTATGTGCATTTCTAATTTAGTTCTTATACAACATATTCTTAACTTGGTTCTTACATATATGGACCAAATAAAAAATGCACTACACATATAAGGACCAAATCAATAATGCCCTACATGTATAAGAATCAAGGGAATTATAACAGTTAACATATGACAACAGGGAACAAACACACTTAACACATGCATGGTTTCATGAACTCATTTTGGAGAAAAATGTATTCAGCTATAAAAACTATTATAGGGATTTGAGTCCTTATTAATATATCCAAATAATTATTTACCTATTTAGCCATTATCACATTTTTTTAAAACCCTTATACTATCCAAATAATCACAAGGTAAAATTTATTCATTTTTTCATCTCATGAAGAATGAATGGATGGAAGAAGTTAGGATAAGTTGTATTTCATATGCAGCTGCATGTAACAGAAAAGCTTAACAAAACGGGCCTCAGCGCTTCACGGGCTAATTATATGGTCTGCATGTTGTGTAATAAATGCTTGGGCTAATTACTATTGGCACCCCCTCAATCCAAAAGACTATGATCCTCAATCCAATATTTGACATGCCTACAACTACAAGCACCCTGTACCACGAGGACCCCTGGGCTCACTTGGTATGAGAATTTACAGGCAAATAACCGATGTGATGTACGTAGTTTCTTGATGTACACCACAAAAAAGTGCAATTAACATCTGCCAATTTCCCCCTAACATTCCTATCAAACAAGTTTTTCTTTGTTTCTATTCAGTATCTTATCATGAAAAACTTTCTACGCAAAGCCAATTACCTGTTAATTATTCCACATAGAAAGAGGGATTGTGCAAAAAAAAAAAGGATAAGAGGAGAATAATTATATCATCGTGGCCATGCCAATAATTTTAAGACAAATTCAGGCAATAAGATAGACTGATAGAGCAATGAGCTTTCTCTAGTTCCATTATTTTTCTAGCTACATGCATGTTCAATAACATACATATTTTGTTTACCAATTATAAACTAGTATAGAAAGGTCAAGGAAAGTATTTAACAAGTATTTCACTTTGAGATATATACTAGCATTATAAATATAAAAATTATCCAAGAAAGAATCCTTCATTAGGATTTGCAAGACCAAGTTCAGAAGTGAAATCCATCAATTGGTTGATTCATGGGTTGGCGATGGTGAAGATGATGTTTCTGGTCAGGGAGACGCTCATTGATAATTTGCTCATCAAGGGAGTGAACGTGGTTTTTGTGGCGGCTTCAACTTTTTGTTTTTCTTCACGTAGAGCATCGCAAGGAAAATTGCGGTAAAAGTCCTCAAACTCCTTGAAGTCAATGTACCCATCGCCGTTTCATCAGCATCCCCCATCGTACTTTTCAACAACTCGAAGGTGGGGTTCAAACCGCATGCACAAACCCTGTCCTTCATATCCTTCATCGAGATTTTTCAGTGGCCTTCCATGTCGTAACTAGGGATGTTGATGGTTTAAGTATTTACATAATTATAATTATAATTATAATTATAACTAATAAATAACTAAATTATATTATAATTATAAGAAAAAAGATTATACACTGATAATATAATTTTTTTTATATAATTATTCAATCACAACTTTATATGATAAATTTGTTAATTTTTAAAATAATTATCTTAAAATAATTTAAATGATGATTTAAATGATGATGTGAGATTGAATAATAATGTAAAATTATTTAAATTGTTAATACATTGATATTAAACTTTATAACTATAATTATAACTAGTTATAATTTGATATAACCTGTTAGCATTTTTAAAATATGGATATAAAACCAATTATTTTTTATTCATAATACGGTTATTTTATATATAGTTAATTAGTAATTAATACGAATTTCAGATCCCAATATGTCCTCATTTCTTCCCTTAAGACATAACCATATGTAACTGGGGAACGAAACTAGTATTCATAACTACATATTAATTTGTGCTTTACTACAAACAAGTAAATGTTCAAACGAAAAACTACGATGTGTATAGGTTAGATCTTAATTTTGCTTGAAAAAAGGTTAGATCTTAGTTTAATTGTTTTCTAAGCAGTCGGCATGCCCTATTTGCAACTCCACCTGTATGATATTCTAAAATAGCTAATAAATGGAAATTTTAATATATTCTTATCCTCTCACCATGCAGCCTTCATTATGTCTCTTCTTATATTTAGGATAGGTCACTCAACTCGTGAAAAAGATAAAGTAAAGAAGAAAGTAGATATGTGGTTTGCATTGAGTATTATCCAACAAATTATTTATCAAAAATTGAAGAATATGAACTTTCAACGTACGATTGCCACGAATTAAATTATAATCAAATTGCGATAAGCCACTAGGGAACAACTCAATAAAAGCTAAACCACAACGGGAGTAGAAAACCACGAAGAAAATGGCTTTAATCTTGGATCAGAAGTGTTGTCCTATATAAAGTAGAAGAAGCAAAAAGAAAATGGAATCATTTCTAGTTTTACACAGAATTACTACATGTGAAAGAGGAAATAATTATATTTATTCCCCTTCGTTACCCACAGTTGAAATTCCAGCCAATAAAATCCCGAGCTCTTGTCCTACAAATAGATAAATTCGAGAGTACTCATTCCCTTTCTATCCCACGCCAACTCGGATGTGTTAACCCAACTCTCTTATTCCAAAAAAAGTCTAATATTAGTAAATTAGAATTAAGTTCAAGGATATTTAAAAAGATAATTATGAGTTAAAAAAGAGAGGGGAATTTCCCAATCTATCAAACATTTTTTTCAACAACTGGTTTTAGAAATGATTTTAATAAAATGGATTTCGAAAATAGAAAACAAAACACTACCAAACAGGTCATATTGTTCACTTAGCATCGATTTGAACTGAAAAGAGAAGTAAATTGGTGAATGTTTGGTAGACATAAAATCAAGGAAAGTAAAAGTTTTTAGTCTTGCATTCATGTGTTGCTCCGAACGTAAATGGGCAAAGAGACTTCAGCTGACTTTGTCAATTCAATGCTGATTAAGATACTTGAGAGGCCTGCGAATCAAGCAACATTTTGTTAATGAACAAAGCTATAACAAAAATGATAATGCATTATCCCTTGTTCATTAAAAAAATACCACTGGGATATTTGACATTTTTTTTAATTTGTTAGTTAATATGTTTTTAATAGTAATTACAAAAATTATAAAAATATATTGACAATATATTTTTTACATGGTTGTCCAATTATAGATTAACATATAATTGAAAATTATTGAATTTTATAATCATTATTTTAAAATTGGTATCAAGAGTATATTTTAATTAATTAATAGTGTACGTTAAAGTCTTTATATTGGCCGTATAATAAAATTGAAGTCTAATTATAAAAATATTTCCTTATCCTTCCAAAAAAAATCCTTATTTTCATCATGTTTTTTTTTACCAATTCTTTTTTCTTTTTAAAGATTTTTTTTTGAATAGACATAGTAACACTAATGTAATGTCTTTGTAATTGCAAATAATATAAATTAAATAAAAAACAGAAACAAACTAACCTTGACGTTTGTTTCTTCCTAACAAAAGTTTATTTACATATTTTAACTTTTACATTTACTACTTTTTATGTATAAAAATATATTGACTAATTTTTTTAATTTTCAAAATTGTATTCAATTTGCATTTAGTTACACTGCCATCTTCTTAAAATTAGTTTTTCAAGTATAAATATGTAGTTTTCTTATTGCAATCTTTAGCATTCATCTCCCTCCCCCCAACCCAATTTAAATTTAAATTTTTTCATAAACTAATAATGCATGATTTTACGCACATGACTCAACTAGCAATAAATATTTTGGAGGATTTAGAATTTGGAAGGTTGAAAAAGAAATTGTTTCTGACGGTATACGGCCCTTTAAAACTAACAATTTTCTTTATTTGATATATCTAATTTTTTTTTTTGTCAAATGCCCCTTTAAACCATATTTTCTCTCTTATAAATATATTTATATAAAGAGAACCTAAATAAATAAATTAAAGAATAAAAGGGAGGTAAGAATCCATGACTAAACACTGCATGCGCATGAGGGGGAAAACAAAATAGTAAGAGAAACAATAGGTAGAAATTAAATCAAGCTAACCTCTCTTCATTATTATCTGTGGACTTATAGCTGGGAATTGGAACACGTCCAGACTCTATATGCCAAAGGTCCTCCAAAAGGATTTCATAGTGTCTCTTCACTTCCTCAGCCGATTTATCACCAACCACTTTTGCTATGTTTTGCCATCGATCTGGGGTGTCTTGATCATACAAGGCAAGTGCGCTTTCGAATTGCTTGTTCTGCATGCGTGTCCAAGAGGAAAAAATTTCCTTGTTATTGTTGTGGGAGTTTGAAGCCATGAGTTAATTAAATAGCTCACTGGAGGTGTTGTAATCTCAGGTAGGTAGAAATAATGGAAGGTTTTGTTTCCATGCAATTTTGAATTAGGAGACAAAGAAGAGGAACTGAAAAGAAAAAAAAAGATGGGGTGTTATTTTTTCATGAATGAAGGGTTGGAATGGTTTGTTTATAAAAAGGTGAAAGGATTGGTGGATCATGCCTAGATGTGACCCCGTAAATGTAGGGTGGGACAACAGACAGCTAGTGCTTGTGATACACTTTATAAAGAGTTTTGAGAAATTAACCTCCAGGAGATTATTATGTGTATGTGTATCGTTAATCACAACTTATGTTGAATGAATGGGATAAATTAAGAGATATGGTTTTAATACAATGACATAGTTTATACTTTAATTCAATTATAAATTGTCATAAAATTATTAATTTTTGTAATAATTATTTTAAAAAGTAATATATATATGATAATTTTTAATTGGTTGACCTTCACCGTTAAATGTGGTTGCTTGAGCTAGTTTTATAAAATCAATTAAGGGGTTATCTAGGTATAACCGAAACAAGAATACAACGTACTACCCTAGAGTAGCTAATTATGAATATACAATTATATTAAATATTTAATTTTTTTATAATATTCTTACCTAATTTGCCTTCTAAAAAATATATTCTTTCTTACCTAGCTCAATTAAGATAAGATACATGCAGCTTCCTATAAAAAAGAATTACAGCTTTCTATGGAGCTATGAGCAATTTTTTTAATGAAGTTTTGTTTCTGCTTGTACGGTAAATTGTGGGTGTAGGGTAAAGGATAAATCTCACGTTTTCAATTTGCAGCTTTGGCCTTTTCTAAAACTTTTTATTTTTAATTTATTCGTTCAAGTAATATAATCTTCTTACCTTGCTAACAGTTTGATACCTTTCATATTCAGCAGAGTACTGAGTACCCATTTTGTTCTGGAATTCTAATGAAATATCAACTACTTGAGTGTTAAAGACTGAAGAGTCTCATTAAAACAAAGATAATTTCTAGTTTCAACAGCTAGAAACTGATATACGTCCAGTACTAAAAAACAAACGTGTGGAGCCAAATAAGATGAAGGAAAATGTTATGTGTACATTTTGTGTAATAAATTAAGAAGAAAAAAAGAATGATAATATAATATAAATGAAACACATAATATAAAGAGAGAGAAAAATGAAGTCATAAAAATTTATTTAAAACAGTTAGGTGAATATTGATGTGGATATATAACTACAGTATAACATATAAATCAATGTCAAGGAGACGGTTCCAATCTGACAGTTGACGGTGGTCTGCGGTGGAATTTACCACAACAGATCGAGTACGTGTTTCACGAGCAGTGGAAGGTGCGGTCTTATGCAGAATTATATTGTTATGTGTTAGATTGTTTTAATTTTTTCGATCAGCAAGCAAAATGTTATAAATTGTTAGAATGTTTTTGTTTTGTTAGCAGAAGTCTGAACCTGTGATATTTATTCTCTTTTTTTTTTTCTTTTAATTATCTAACTCACATTATATGTGTTGATTGTATTTAATTATCTAACTCACGTTATATCTCTTGATATATGTTGATTGTATTTTTTATGTTGATATATACGTATCCTCAATATCATCATGCCTTCGATATGTGGGTTAGCATGCTCTTTGTTAATTAGATCCATTTTAACTTTATGCGAGAGTCATGCTAAAAAATTACTTTGTCATTTTAAATTCACGATCCTCTTATATATTTTATTTAATTTTTAACTTACAGATTGTTTTCAAGTTGGTGCCTCTTATTTGTTTTTATTTATTTTTTGGACTTGGTTACAAGTCTTATTTTCATTTATTACCTAACCTTGTAATTTTTTCTTTTGAGTTTTAGAAATCTCAAGTTTAGCTTCATTTATTGAACTTTTTTTTTTGGTTGCCTTGCCCCCGCTTTTTTTTAGTTATGCCTTTCAACTTTTTTAACTAGTCTGTATTTTTTGAGCTTCAAGTCTTTTCTTACATATAAATTATGTTAACATAATAGAATTTATGTGCAGGTCATGTCTGAAAAATAGTGAATTTTCAGCTTGAATAACTTATTTGTACAAAAATGTTTTACTATTTTGGATTGGTAACCTCTTGTTTTTTTTTCCCTCTAATCCATCTCCCTACACGTAACTTATTCTCCTACAATCCAACTTGTTCTACTATTTTAGCCTTAGGTAGCTATATGGGTCTGGGTCTGGGTCCGGATCCGGGTCCGGGTCATAGGTCGAATTTTCCAGTGTTTTCATATACCTAGCTAGTTGTGAACAAAAAAAACAAAGAACCTGATCCATTATTGATTATTCTACTACGGTCCAGTGGAGGCAGAAAGAAGTCATATCTATTTTAAGGTCATTGACTCACAACACAACACGACGAGGGAAACAATTAATCTTATTTATGGATTAATTCCCCTCATATGACAAAACAAGTTAACAACTACACACTTCTATTTATTAGCAAATAACAATATATCAATTCATTGAAGCGAAGTCTAGGCCTACCAATATACCTCGATAAAGGAATGATGTTGAACATGAATAATTCAATGGTGAATTTGAAAACTATAATTTTAACTCATAACATTACAACTCTTTTAAACACACAAAAACATAATTGCTAACTGCATTAACTGAGGAACATATAGTTATATAGATCCTAAAATAAAATTAAAGATACTATACTACTGAAAATATTATGATATTCTTTTCTTCACTGCCCTTGATTTTTTTTTTCTCAATCATTTTCAAAATGATAGGTAGCTTGAATCTCTGGATACTTACTAGTTAGTTGTTACTATACTGTTAATTCATGTCTACACATTGTCTTTTGCAGAATCTTGTGGTGATCAGTAATGTATTATAGTTGGTTGAGATTGAGAAGCTGCCAAGAGGGAAAGTAAGGGAACTGGCCAACTGGGTAATAAATAATGCAGGTTAATTACTTAATGACTTCTGAGGTTTTCATATCTTTGAAATTAATTCGTTCCGAACAAAATTCTAAATAAGTGTTAGGAATATTCTTTAACATATTCTTTTAAACACATTTTTTAATTAATTAAAATTTGTTAAAAATTATAAAATCCGAAAAGAATCAATAAATATAATATAAAATTTACCAAATTTTATTATTTTTAATAAATTTGAAAATTGGAATGTCTAAAAGATTGTGTTAAATAATGTATCGGTAACATTTCTCAAATTCTAAATGCTTCTAGCTGGCTACCTATAACATGATCCATGTGGCTCTGTCCCTTTCTCTGCACACTTTGTTTGAAGCTCATTTCAGTATGCTTGGATGGATAGCCCTAGTACTATCTGTCGACTAATTGATGGATGAACTAAGCTCCATTCTAGGAGTGACTCACGGATACTCAATAGATCTATCTCTATTTTCTTTCATATATAGGAAAATGTCGGGCACCCGATCAAAAAAGATTTTTTTCTTCTTCTTCAAATTGACCAAATGAGTGTAACATTTAAATTAATATTTTAAAAGAGATAAGTTGTATGGTAATGTATGGAATTATGTTACGATTATTTTTTATAAAAATTTATGACTTCAATTTTAATTAAATACGACTTTAAAGTTTTAAGAGTTTTTTTTTTTTTGTATTTTTTTACTCTTAGTCTTTAAAATTATAATTTTTTACTTTTACAACTTTAATATCATAAGAGTTTTTTTTCTTATTTTTTTCACACGACTTTAAAATTATAATGGATTTTTTTTATTGAAGTCGTAAATATTTTATGACTTATTTTTTGCATTTTTTAAATCATAAATAATTTTTTATTTTAATTATTTAATAAATTAATGTATCTTTTCTTTTTTAGTTTTATTTAATATTTTTTATATTGTTTTATTTAATATATTCTATATATTTGTATATTATTTTATTTAATATATTTTTTATATTTAATATTTTCTATATTTTTTATTAATGTTAAATATTACTTTCAATATTTAATATATTTTTGATATTGAATGACTATGTATGATTAGAAAATTTATATTTACAAGTATTTGCTAATACATATACTATATGAAAAAAATACATCTAAATGCATTTAAAATTTCTCTTTAAAAAAATATTTGGAATTTTAGTTTATTTATAATGACAATATAAATTAATATATAAAATATGCACCCATTGAAAATTTTTAATTTGTTCATAAAAATAAATTTGATTGATTAAATAAATAAGAGTAAGACAATCTGTTAAAAAAAGTTTCAAATTAAGAGAAAGATAAAAAAACATTTTTTATGAAAATAATATAAAAATTTAATGTTCCATATATTGTTGTTTAAAAACCTTAATAAAATTAAGGATAATATGCAACAAAATTTTTGGACCTAAATTAAGGATGATTAGATGATTTAAATTTTTAGTAAATAAGGAAATTAATCAGTTTAGTTAAACAAAATTACTGCCTAATTTTTAATTGAATTGTAATTACTTTCTATTTTTTATATGTGATTTTATTATAATTATTCTGAGTACCGATATGATATGGATAAATGATGTTTTTTAATGAAGATAAACGGTATTTAATCATATATATTAGTTAAAATTTAATTATTTATTTGTGAGAAAAATATGTATACTTAAAACATAATTAAATTTTATTTTTTGATAATGAAAATATAAACTAATATATAAAATATATAGTCATTCAAAAAATTTAATTATCAAAGTTTTAAAATTAATTTTAATTGATTAATAAATTAATTATGATGGTAACATGTGTTATGTTACTATGAAACTGAGTATTAGTTAAAATAATTTTAAAAAACACTGGATAAATAATTTAAAAATATTAATATATTATTTTTCATTCTAATTCATAATAGTGGTAAATTAAAATAATTTATATGGGAAATTTATGTAAAGTTTTAAATAAATTTTAATTGATTAAATAATTTGTTATGATTTGAATATATATATATATATATTAAATTTTAATTATAAGTTGTTAAATAATTGAAAAATAAATATTTTTGACCGAATAAATAATTGAAATGTTCTAACATATTAATTTGTATTCTTATTGATAGTATTTATCAAATTAAAATGTTTTACTTGAATAATGAATTAAAAATGTAAAAAATAACATAAAGATACTACTACAAGTTGTAAAAAAAATATTCTTGTGATTGTATAGTGTAAGAATAAAAAAATACAAAAAGAAACTTTTACAACTTTAAAATTATGTTTAAAAAAACTAAAAATTAAAGTTTTAATTTTTTTTATGATTTGAATGTAAACAAAAAAAAATTCATAACACATATTATAGTTTTTAATTCAAAAGTCATAAATTATCTTTAAGACTTATTTTTTTAGTACTAATTTAAATTTTATCCTCATGATAAATTTCCAAAAAAAAAAAATATTGTCCACAAATGGTGGTTTGCCCGGCCGGTAAATGTCCCTTCAATCTTAATTTCACTTGCTCTGGTTCCTGTGTGGCGGACAATTTAAAATGAAATAAAATAAAAAAAATCGAAGAGAGTAACTCATTTATTTCTCTTTTTAAAGAGTGCTAGCAATTCTCTTTAAATTGCTCTTTTTTCTAGCAATTTTTTTCTTATCAATCTAAATTCATGATAATTGTACTTGTTTGAAAATAAGACTCATTAAATTAGAAATGAGACTCAGATAAATTTAACGTAATAAAGAGCGTTTTAGAATAACAATGTTAGTGAATATATTATTAGTATTTTTAATTTTTCATATTTTTTTTATAACCATACAAATGTAAGCCTCACAATAATTAAATAAATTATAATATTTTTTATCCCTGCAATAACACATTTTACTCACTTTTAAAACATTTTTTCTTTTAATTGAATATTTTATCTCTTATATTAATTTTATACTAATTTTTTATTAACAAATATTAATTTGTTAATTTTGTTACAAATATAATCTTTAATCTGTAACCTAGTATATCAATGTTACATCACCTATTTCATAATAACTTTATATGCTACATTATAATTATTTTTGTTTTGTCCTGTTTTTTTAATAATAAAATTGTTATATTTCATATACAAGTTATATATGACTCATGTATAATGTAGTGTAATATAATTACTAGATAATCATACTCTTAAACATGTAGTTAGAGTTTGATTCTTATGTTCATATATATAGAAAAGTATTTGTTGAGACTTAATAGAGATAAATCTCTTAAATAAATTTTAATATTATTTTTTTAGTACATCCATGTGGTATTTCCCTGCTAATTACCGTTGAAATGTCTTTGGTCTTGGTACTTTCGAGAAAGAAAAAAAAATAAAGCCTGGCTATCACTTTATCTAACCGTTTGATAATTAAGAAAGCTTCCAAACAGAGGAGAATGGAAATGATGCAGACAAAGGGAGCGTGACCAAGTTCGTACATGCCCCTATTTAATTGTTTTGTGGAATAAGCACTTCCATATTAACTAATCTATTAATGGCTTCTGCATTGTTGGCTTGGCTTACTATTCAATAACCTAGCGCAGATTGCGTGCCTAATAATGCATATGCCGTGCAACTAAGGCAGCTGTACCTTGTTGGCTGCAGTGTTCCAGTAGCTCCTAAATGGAAACTTGTATAAGGACTTATGCCAAATGTAATGTCTCCAAATTCTCATGATCACATATACTCAAGGATTGTGTAGTTGGATTTTATCTTCAGTATGCTGAATGCACTTAATAATACCAAAAAATATGTTATTTTTTACAATATAAAATAATTTTATATTATTATTTAATTATAATAATGTAAAACTACTTTATATTATTTATTAATAATACCAAAAAATATGTTATTTATTCATTTTTATAATTATTATCTTAAAAATCATACTAATGATAATTTTTAATTAATTGATAATATAAAACTACTTTACATCATTGACTATTAAATTCTAAAAACAATTTATTTTAACATGACAATAAAAACTAAATGAAAATTTAGATATAGTTGGTTAAGTGTCTTTAATTCTCTTATTTAATCAAAATTAGATTTCCTTTGGTGCTCTTAATTGTGTCACAGAACTAAATTGTGTCGGTTGAAAATGTGTCTCACAATATCAAAAGTTTTAGTAATGCCACCCCCGGTTGATAATTACTAAAATTTAATGCCACATGTACACAATAAGTTATAGGTTATTCACTTTCTATAGTTTCTGCATGATTTTTATAGTACCTGTAAAGTTTGATCCAAGTAAAACTAGTAATAATATGTTTGGATTTTCGTCAATTTAGGGCCAGTAACCGGGTTACTGAATTCAAACAAAACATGCACTGAATTGTACATGTGTGGTTGCATCACAAGTTAGATCTAAATGCATTTACTAAACTCAATCTTGGGTCAGACCAGAAAAGGAGTCAGAAGATCGCTCCAACCCAACGTTATCTAATGATGGTTACAAAACAAAACCAGAATTCTTAAATGTTAATGATAAGAAAAGGAAGTTAGTGGCTATGCAAATGTGTAGCCATTAGGAAATTTTCATACAGGGACTTGTCATTCATTTTTCCCTTTCAGAGAACGTTTCTGGTTTGGCCAGTGGTCCTTCCTAATATGTTGGAGTGTCATCATAAAAGTTAAGATGTTGGATAATTGTGGTCGTGCAAAGAGTACCAATACAATATTTTGGTGTAATTAGGGCCCATATCCTTACTGCCTCTGGTTTTCAAGTGCCCCAGAAGTCGACTATACAAAGAATCGGTCCCTAGCTAGCTAGCACTGCAATCTTTTGCTAAAGCTTCAATATCCGTATCATATGCAACTTGGATATTGATGCTTTAACGTTTGAAGAGAGAGAGAACATAAGAAAGGCTTAGAATAAAGAACTAAAAATTTGCATGTGATTCATAATGTATCATTGTATCTGTCTGTGGCTTTGAATAAGTCTTGAAACAATTTCATTTGATAAGATGGATCAAAAATAGAACAGTACACTCATCCCACTTAAGATTTTTAGCATACTAACCATTCAATTGTTCAAATAACGTGGGCTAATAACATTTGAATTGAACATGCTGCAGGGACCAGTTGAAAGTTTGTTTGTTGTACTAGCTTTTCTCAAATGGTGCATTCCAAAAGCCAACGAGATATTCCTGAATATGTTATGAGGCAAATTACGATGATGAGCCTCACATTATATCTTAGTGTTATAGGATTTTTTTTCTTAACATGTTACGATGACGACAGAACTGAAAAATAAACATATCAACTAATAACAAAAACACCTAATCATACAGCTAATAACAGAAAACTAAATTGCCATATTAAATACTAATCCTTTAACTTAACCCGATATAAATCATGAGCTACGAGTATGGCCATTATTTAACGCATTTGCCACCAAGCACATGTCTACGTCTTTCACACTTGGATTTCCAACACAAAAACAGGATGAAGAAAAAACCTTCAATAGGCCCTCGTTGTATGCAAGCCCAATAAAATGAATCCACACAAGGACCACCACATAAAACTCCGAGTGTTCCACAACTCACAATTAGCTGAAATCTGAGTGGTACCATGGAACCAAAAAATGAAAAAAGTAGCCACTGGAAGTAAAAGAATTCTGCGTGATTGTAGGTGAGTAGTACTAGGTTTTGTTAATTATTAGAAGTTTTCCTTTCGCATCTTAGCCTAAAAAAAGTGCAGATTAATAAAGTCCAAATATGAGCCAAGATTAAACTGGGTAATTAAGGCGGCATGAATATCCAAATTAGCTACACTGCTGCTTTTATTTTGTAATTGGGGCTATCATACTATGATTGACAAATAATATGAAAGAAAATTAGAGCTGAACTAGCTGTAGCTTTTACAGTAGTTCATAATTTTAAAACGAAACTAGCAAGTGGGTTGGTTCTGATTAACAACAGAATAAGAACGATATATGTCTATTCATTCTCTTTTTTTTCTTTTCCCCACCAAGTAAGATGTAAATGCAAATTAAATAATTTCACATCAAAAAGAAAATGAAGGCTGATTCCATCTATCCTAAAGTGCAGTGTCTACATAATAATTTTATTGTTTGCACTTATGATTACGTAAATATTACCACCTTGTTCTAATAGGGTGGGTCTCCATCCTAAACTGCCTCTGCCGAGTAATATTAACCTTGAAGTCCTCGCATAACTGCCAAATCTTCCACCATGAGCCTTACTGACATCACCCTAGGCCTAGGCTTATTGATCTAAGGAACCACAGGCAATTAATTAATATCTCACCTAGCTCTAAATCAAAGAGTAATTTAGCCTTCAAGAATAGATGATAACTAAGTCCCAAGACCATACCATTAAGTATAGATGAGAACTATTCACAGTTGACCATGTGTTTGGAAACAGAGAGAAATGGGAAATCACGTCTATATATTCACTAAAAGATGTAGAAAAAGGTAGTGTGTTTAGAAATGTGTTTGTATAATTGATTGTAAATTATCATGATTTTACAGAATTGATTATAAGCAAACATGGATTTGTATTAATGTGATTTTTGTTTGAATAACAAATATTAAAAAATTGATTTTTACACATAATATTAGTTGAAATATTATGATCAAAATTGATTTTGAGTGTGTAATTATTAAAAATAACTTGAGTTTATATCTAAGGGTTTACGTGGAACAAACAACATGGTTAAATGTCTGCATAAAACAAATAATATGACTCAAGATAGTATTAATATACAAAAGTTAATAACTTCAATGAAAATTGAGTCTAAAACTTGAAATTAAGTTTCTAACACAATGCCAAACAATGTGCTCAATTAAAAAAAGTCATGTTTGAACAATTTTATAGACTCAAGTTAAGTGCATCCAAACGTGGATTCAAAAACACCTGTAAACTTCACAGTAAATGCAGAAATCCATGTCAACAACGTAAGCAAACACGCTCTGACTTTTTTATATATACTTTATTTCAACGTTTTTTTTTATTGGATGAAGTTTTATGTTGACACATATTACATAATACGAGCCCAGACATTGTTGACTGGAATGAAGTAAGATGAGATATTCCATATTTGACAAATTGCAAATTCTAATTCTTACTCTCTTTAATAATGAAGTAAATGTAACTTTTTAAAAAATTCAAACCTGTACGTTAGGTAATTTCCCTATATTAGACTGGTGAGTGGTGTCATCTTCTACCTCTAAAATTTCCGCTAACCAAATTTCGTAATAAAAATTATATTTAAAATATGTATCACCAGCATTTCATCGGCGAAGTTAATAATTTGCTTGAAATTTCTCACTCTTAATTAGCTCTGTTTGTGTAAATTTCTTAATAAGTATTTCTAGCTAGAAAAGGGAAATGATAAAATAAAAGGAATTGAGTTTCATAAGTAAAAAATAACTTACATAAGTTAAAATATTAAGATTTTTAGAAGAAATTAATTGAGAGGATTTCTATAAAGATTAAAGTTCGTAAATTAATTTTTTAACTTATAAAATAAACAATTTATTTTATCTTCTTATTTTTTCTATTATAAGTAATTATTAAAAAATTATCTTAATAAGATAAATGTTCAAATACAGTAGCAACCAAATGCAAAAGTCTATGAATGTAATAGCAGGATAATTCTATAAATGATTTTCATTAGAGTTAACATGTTAAAATCAAACGGAGTTCAAACATAAGTTCTGAAATATAGAGTTGATTTGAATATTAAACAACTTATAAAAAGTTTTTATATTCAATCCTAACGATTTAATATTTAAGTTTAATGGTTATGGATTGTTAATATTAAATACTTTAATATTATTGTCTAATCATAATTTATCATTAATATAATTTTAAAATTAATTATTATAAAAATTACACATTTATTTTATATGATAAATTATGATTAATGATAAATGCAAAACACTTTTTACCATGTATAATTTTTTTCATAATATTTATATATTCACCTATTGCTCCTGTAATTGCTCTAGTTTTTACACACCACTAGATAAAACGCTTTTGTAACTTTATCAAACTAAGAGAAATCTCTCTTTTCTCCTTTATCGTGTTTTTTAAGGAATATTGCCCCCACAATTCGCAATTTAATATACTACATTTGTTTTTAGCACATTGTAAACAATAATAATATGAAAACAATCTGTAGGCCAATGAGCTCCAATTAATAATTGTACAACATGACAGTTTCAAATGATTCTATACTTCACTTTGGCAAATTGCGTGAACAAGAAGAAAAGAGAATCATCACAACATCGAGCAGATTAAACAACAACAATTAATAAACCAATTATAAAAACACATCTCTTCAATGTTCATCACACACTACTAGTGCTATGCCCCCATCAACCTTTTGGGGGGGCAGAATGTGATAACATACCGATGTGCTTTGCAAATATTAAGCCCTGTTGAATCATCATAAGCGTAGCTATAAGCATTAGGGCAAATAGTCTTAAAAAGACGAGCAAATGCACTTGGCTTACAACTTTTTGGTGTTGCAAACTCCCCAGTGCAACAGTACCTATCTGATTTTGCAGCCAAACAAGCACTCTTGCACCCAACTACCTTTCCTTGCCTCTTCATAACCAAAGCAGAGGGACAACAAACGTTCAAGTTAGCCTCACAAGCTGCAACCCCACAACCTACTCCTCCACCCACAGGCTTCATGGACACTGGAAGGTTGAACCCATCAACCAAACTAACATCATAGAAATGCAAAGCAGATTGAGGGGTACCAAGTGTCATTTCCACAAGGGTAGCCGGCGGGACTCCACCCATTCCTCCACACTTCAAAAGGCCTCCACAATCACCTAAAACAATCATAGAATTAATTAGCTGGTGATGAAGAATTATTTTTTTTGCACCAATTATAGTTACAAATGTCAACCATTTACAAGTGAGTTTTGGTATAACTTTTAAGATGATAATTATTAAAGTTAAACAATCTTTATATACATGACATAGTTTATAATTGAATATCAATATTAAAACAATTATAGTGTAAGTGTACATATAAATTGATTTGTTTGAGGGCAATTTTTTACACAATGGTGAAATTGATGTTTATGAATTTGAATTCAGAAAATTGTCTTTTTAAATGTAAGGATAAGACTGCATATAATAATTATTTCTTATATATTTGTTTAGCAAAGAGTTTCCACAGTCCGAATAACGGGGGTATCCTAATTTTTTATATAGAAAATTGTTTTGTTATTAATTTTAAATTTTTAGTACCTGTTTCACAAGTGCCTTTGCCGGTTTTGGGGTCAAAGCAACAGCCTTGTCTACCCCAGATTCTCCCTGACCATCCTTCAGGGACTTCCAGCACCACCTCGTCGCCGCTGCAAAGGTGAAAACCACCATCTTTAGGAGTTGGGTGACCTCCACTGCCAAGGATTCCGGGCCACACACTCTCTTGGCAGTTGTTCACCAATATGAGCTGAGTCCCACCTGCAAGAAAAACACCACAAGGCAATGACACAAGTTTCCAACAATCTCAACGACAAAGTACTAGTTATCAAACAGGAATCAAAATATGTATACCACTTTTTAACTTCTATTAAGTTTGAAGTTCAAATTTCAAATACACTCAGAAAATTAGTGTGCATGTCACTTTTAAAGTAAAATTATAGGAAGTTATTTGATCACAAAATGTCATGCTAAGTTGTTAATTTTATAACAACTATTTTAGAAGTCATAATTAAGATAATTTAATTTAATTTTTATACCATTTAATGTAAAAAATTTAGGTATGATTTTGTTGAGCTGATTATTTTTAAGATTAACATATCTATCATACATAATAATTTATGATTGAAAGAAAATATTGTAAAATTATTTAATATTGTTAGCGCGTATATTATTGAGTACATTTTAAATAAATTCATAATTTCTATTCTATTTTCAAATACTCCTACCAAAGCTTATCATAGAGAGTTCAAGTGCTAGAGTGAGGAAGCTAATGAGTTGAGGGATTTCTCAATTCATTGGCTCGTGTGATGAGGAAGTGAAATTAAAAGAATACCTGTGAGGGGGATGGAGATGAGAATGCTGAGGAGTATGAAGGGTTGCATGGAAGTAGGCATGGGAGTTTTGAAATGATGCTTAACCACTTGGTGCTATTCTTTGCTATTTGTGGGAGAGCCTCGTGCAGAGATAGAGTAGAGGGAGAGGGTCTATGAAGAGTTTTAGCCATTTCAACTTTGCAGAATGGTGTTGTTTAAAAAACTACTACTATTTGCTAAAGCAGAGACTATTTGTCTCTTTGAACGGTTACCTCCTACGTCCTGCCTTTAATGCTTGCTTCTTTTCGTTCCTTTATTCCATGTTTCTAACTTTAATATAATTAACTTCATCCGCATTGTGAAAAATGATAAACAGCATCAACCTCTTTTCCTCAAAAGACGACATAACAAAAAGAAACAAAAGTAATTATCACAAATTTTTAGGAATATATAAAGCATTATCCATTGTAAAGATATCTGCTGTGAATGCATTGATTTTAGTTGTTTATTGATATATGGGCTATACAGAACGAATAAAAATGATTGAGAGGAGTAATCAGTGGCGGAACCACTTATTGGGGTGTGGGAGCAATTGTCCCCCCAAGAGAAATTCTTTTCCAGGAATATATTGAATAAATATATTTTTTTCATAAAAAAATAGTTCTTATTTTTACAAGATAATTTTTTTAATAAGATGAAGGTAAATTGTTGTAAAAAATAAAAGATAATAAATTAATACTAATTTTACTCATTTTATCCTTTTAAATTTTACTATTTTTAATTTTTTATTACCATTTTTAATAAAGTTTATACAGTTTTTTGTTTGAGAAAATATTAAACTATTTTTTCTTCATTAAAAAAATTTTCCATGTTGTTGGTATGGGGGAAATTGTCCCCACAAGAATTTTTTTACATGGATATATATAATAACATTTGTTTTTTCTCCACCGTAAAAAATTAATTTTGTCTCCATAAAATATTTTTTATTTAAATGAATGTAAAATCTTATAAGAGATAAAAGAAAGGATAAATTGGTATTGATTTTGTCATTTTATCTTTTTAATTTTTTTATAGTATAGATAATGAAAAATCATATAATATTTTTAAAATGTGAAAATATATAAAGAGTAATTATAATTTATAAAAACGTAGATATTTTTGATATTTTTTATCTACACATAGTGTATTTTGTAAAAAATTGTAATATTTTTCTTCTATGAAAATATTTTTTTAAAAAAATTGGTCCTACTAGAAAAAAACTATGGATCTATCAGGAGTAATGATATATACATGTAATTAACTAAATAACTGATCTAATCTAAAGCTAGCCAGTTATAACTACTTGTTTATGTGGTAATAATTGCAAAGAGGATGGAATATTATTTAATTGATAATGCTTTTCATGTTTGACATGGGCAGAGAAAGCAACACAAGGAGAAAACTATGTTTTCTTGGATAATGACTAGTAAGATTGGCCGAAAAAAGAAGGAGATTTCTGCTTTTATCAAATAGAAGTTTTGGAGAATCATCAATCACTCGTTATAACTAATAATTATAAATAAACTTTAAAAGTTTAACTTATCTGAAAACTTCTAGTTTTAAGATTATGTTTTTTACTTAGTCGTCCAATCTGTTTCTTATAAATGTATACTTACTTTTTTTGTATATAAAAACTTAATTTTCTTCCTTAAAAAAAGTTACAATCTACTATATCATGTACATAGATAAAATAACTTTATTTTCCTTTAAATGAAATTGTCATCATTAATAACGACTTATAAAATAATAATATTAACTATTCACATGATTGTTATTTTAAATAATTTTGATTATGAATGAATTATTAATAAGTTTAAAAAAAATTACAAGACGGATGATATTTAAATAATTATAAAGGGATAATTTTTTGTTTGCACAGGAAACAAAAATCATAGTATCAGCTCCGATGATATACCTGCACATGGCGGCGATACGCTGGTGACTCCCAAGTGTGATGGGCAACATGAACGTTTAGGAGAGGGGAGCTAGGTTTATCGAAGCCCCAAAGACAGAAAACAAAGATAACGTGAATTATAAGTCACACATCAAGAATCATGTGCCTGCACATGGCGATGATACGGTGGTGACTTCAAGTGTGATAGTCAACATGGGTGGTCTAAAGAGGTGAGTTTGGTCTATCGTAAACCCAAAGAAAGGAAATGAAAACGCGTGGATGCACCGCCACCTGTCCATTAAATGGACAGAAAATGAAGACAATGAGCTACACGATGGGTGCACACTAAATTGTCGTTTTTTTTTTATTATTATTCATTTTCGTACTTTAGATTTATTGACTGTTATCTTGTGTGTTTGTGTCCGTTTACTTTGGTGATGATTTTTTTTGATCGATTATGTCCAACCTTATGTGATCGAAAGCTGAGTATATTCATTCTGGAGTTAGAGTATTTCTAACACAGCTCCTGATAACAAGAAATGTATGTGGAAAAGCACTTTTCTATTACTCTCTTGATAGCTTCTCTTGTTATATCTTACAAATGAAAATTACAACAATTTATAGGCAGAATGTTTGCCTCTCCTTAAATCAAAACATAATGGCCATTGAATGGCTTGTCTTCTGTTACGCTATTTATTCCTAATTATCATTTATTCTGGAAAGAAAACCGCTAATTTAAGTTTCATAACAGCTCCTTGATGAGTTTCTTAAAATGAAGAAATCGATTCTTAAAAAACTTATGCATAAGAGAGAATCACGTGTAAAGAATGGTTCTTTAAAAATAGAATGAGTTTCTTATATAAGAAACAGTTTTTCAGTCCACTCATGTAAAAAAAAGGAAAAATGGAAAAGGAAGAGGGAAGTCCATTGGCGACGGTGGTAGTTGCGCGAGAGAAGTCTGCGGACGACAGTGGTGATGTGCGACGAAGGTCCGTGGGCGTCGATGGTGGACGCAGTGGCGTGAGAAGAGATAAGGAAGTAGGATGCATTGAAGTGAGGCAAGTTGATAGGAAGAAAGAAACAAATATGAAGTTAAGAAGGAGAAGTGAATGGGAGGCACAACTCACAACCAGAGAAGAAGGAGAAAGAAAGAAAGAAATATGAAGAGGCACTCATAAGCTTCTAGAGTGGAGAGAAAAGACATGTGTAAATGTGGACCAAGGGGGAAATGAACTTTATTTGGTTGTTTTAGTTAAAAAATAAAATAAAGGTCAAAGATTAAAATAGCAAAATGTTGAAAATTAACACTGAAAAATGTTAAAATTTATTTAAAAAATATATATATATATATGTAGATTTTGTTGAATTTATTATGATTTCTTATATTTAAGCAAAATATTAAATAAATTTTTTATGAATAACATGACATGAAAGGATGATAAAAGTATTGTGAAAACCACCAAAATTAATTAAAGAACTCATTAAAAATACCTATATTGGAGATGTTTGGGAGTTAGGTAAGCCAAAAATAACACTTTATTAATTCTAAGTTCTATCCATTTTCTCACCACCACTCATCACCTTTAGCTGTCAGTCAACCTCTTTTCTCGTAACCAACCATCACCTTCGGTCAACCTAAATAAATCTAATTTTTTGCTATTAATATTAAAATAACTTAAATCATTAATTTACAATCACTCATTATTTTTTTAATACACAATATGCACTAAAAAATTCAGAAACCACATAAATATATAAAAAAAAATCGGGGGACATGCATGCTCAAACTACCTCCCCTACGTCTCACCGGAAAGTGAAAGCGAGGAAGCATCAACATCCTCCGTAGTACAAGACCACATACTCACCCTATGATAAAACGACGTCGTTGGCTCCTCAACATCAGGAAGCTGCATCTCCCCCTCCAAATACATCACCACCTGCCTCATACTGGGCCTCTCTTCCGGGCCATCACTCGAACACATCAGGCCCAATCTCAGCACTACCAGGGCCTGCGCCGGATCAAAAGCCCAATTCAACTTAGAATCCACCACCTCCAAAACCCGGCCCACGTGCCACCGATCCTTAATCCAATCAACCAATATAAGCTCCTCCGGCAACGCCTTGGGCTCAAAGGGCCTTCTCCCGCACGTCACCTCCAGCAACAAAGCCCCAAAGGCAAACACGTCGGAACTCGCCGTGGGCTTCCCCGTGCGTGTAAGCTCCGGCGCCAAGTACCCCAACGTGCCCACCACGCGCGTGGTGTTCGCATTCTCCCCGTGATTGTACATCTTCGCTAATCCAAAATCCCCAAGCCTCCCATTCATCTCCGAATCCAACAACACATTTCCAGCTTTAACATCTCTATGAATCACCGCTTGTTCCCACTCTTCGTGCAAATACACCAAACCCCAAGCCACGTCTTTTATAATCTTAAACCTTTGTTCCCAACTTAAAACTCTTCTGGGTTCATCAAATAGGTACTTGTCCAAACTCCCATTTGGCATGAAATCGTAAACTATTAAAAGATCGCACCTTTTACGACACCATCCTCGCAACTGAACTATGTTCTTATGTCGGAGCCGACCAATGGTTTCTATCTCCGACATGAATTGCTGCAACCCTTCCTCTGAATCTTGCTTGATTCTCTTCACAGCGATTATAGTATTAGACTCTGCGAGAATCCCTTGGTAAACTCTACCGAAGCCTCCGAATCCGATTAATTGTTTCTCCTTGAAGCCATTTGTTGCTTTTTTTAACTCCCCGTATGAGAATCTGTGAGGACCAACTTCAAGCTCCCATGGTTCAACAGCATCACCATTCTTCATCCTTCTCATCATATAAATCACAAACCCAATTGCAATTATTATTGTCAGAATAGCAAAAGACACAGCAACCCCTAATATCATAACCTTTTTGCGGTTCTTGGAAGTGGGGAGTGGGGGTAATGTTTCCAAATGCAGAGATTTGGCTTCTTCGTTCATCTTAAAGCTCCAACCAAGGATGTAGTGTGAACTTGATAACAACCCAGTTGAAGCTGAAAACCCAACATACATGTTTTGATGAAAAATAGGTGAGAGATCGAGTTGGCAAGACAAGATTGGTGAACTAGGTTTCGACGAGGTTAAGGAAAGTCTAACATCTAATTGTTTCTTCAAGGAATCATAGTCCACCCACGCCTGAATCACTTTGCCGGACTTCAAACTGAGGTTTTGCTTGAATGACCCGTCGCTGAAGTGAGCAGCGGTGACAGACTTGTTAGAAACCGCGCTGTTGACGTTAACGCCCACGTGGTTGTCGTCAATGTCGTAAAGTCCATAGTCCATGACAGTGTCGAACTCCACCGCGAAAACGTGGTTGTTGCTGTTGGAGAAGTTCGCAGCATCGTGGGGCGAGAAAAGTCCCAGGTACTGACTCGGGTACGCGTCGTGAAGCTCTTTGGAGGGAGAAACCGCAAAGGCGAAACCGTGGCCACCTCGTTTGGGTTCGCGGCTTGTTATTGCGAACGCGAAAGCGGTGGAGAAGGAGAAAACGTTGCCGTTGGTGGTGGAGTTTTTGAACTTCATTGGGAATGAGTAAAACGCGTGGCCGAGTTTGTGAGTGTCCTTTGTGAGGCTGAGGATACCGTTTTGTTCGATTACCGCAACTCCGTTTATGGTTAAGTTAGTAGCGCCTTCGAACCCTTCGAAGAATAGCTCTTGCTGATGGGAGTTTGAAGGGATTGGTGAAGCTAAAAGGACGGTGCAAAGAAGAAGAATGAGTGTTTTTGCCATAAGAGAGTTCAATGAAGCTGAGGAAGAGTAAGAGTAGCGTTCGAAATATGGAATGGAAGTGTTAGGGGTTCGGTCTCAGTATGTTTGAAGGGACTAGAATGTTGGGATTTTTGTTTGAATGAGAAAAGGCAATATAAAGAGAAGGGTACTATGTGCCATGTGGAATGGAGTAGGAAAAACGTGGTTCTTGGCTTTCACGTGAGCAGAAGTAATCGAGTTAGGTTGACACCACTTAATAATGATGACGGTGATGCTCCGCTATTTTTGGATTCATTCAATCGAGACTTCCGATCATGTTTTCATATAATACTATTATTAATATCTGGTTATGGTTTGAAAAATGATTCTTGAACATTCTCTCCTGTGTCTATACCTTGAGAAAGACATAAAAGAAGATAAGTGAATTTATTTAATTGATGGTGTAATGTCTTAAGAAGAGAGATGGAGAAAGGGAAAGTCTTGATGAAGTATTTGTAATTTATGATTGTCCAAATATAAGTACTCTTATGTTTTGTTTTAGAAAAATGTTTGATAAACACATATTAACTTATCCAACACCTAAATAAAAGAGATAAAAATAAGAGAAAAATATGTGTATTAAGATTTATGATATGACATAAAAAGATAAATAAGAGATGTCTATGAAATGTTTAAAACTAAAGGGTATTTATATGTCATTAATCTGTGTTTTAGTATGGTTCCAGCTTCTAGCCAGAGTGAACTACCTTGCATAGTTTCGCTACTTTGTGTCTGATTTCTTAGCTTCCACGTGAAACGCGGCAAATTCTGAATATTTAGCACTAGAAGCAGTTCAACAGATTTTCTTCTAATTAAAACACCATTAATTTCTCTCCTCCGAAACACCGACCCACGATAATAGCCGCAATTCTACATGGCTTCCATCAGTTGGTTCAGGGAAACAACAGACCACAGCTTCGGTCCTGTGCTCTGCTGAACAAGCCAATGAAAGACATTATTAATCTTAGTTACAAGGATAACAATTCTTACATACTTGTACACCCTTAAAGTATCAATTTTGATTTGATACACAACATATTATAAGCCATTCACATTCACTGATTCACACTGTGACTCCAAAATGAACATTCTCGCGGTTTTACATTAGTCACTAAATTGTTTATAGGCTGATCAATGGACCTTAAATTGTGGATCACGTCATCTCATCATCTGATGCCGCTTGAATATTTGAATTGCGTTAGCAGTCGTTATGCTGTGATTACGAATATTGTGTAACAATTAACTCGCATTTGCCCGTAATGGCCGCAGCACAGTTGCAATTGCAACTGCAGTTGAAGTTTGTTGCGAATATGTTAGCTCAAGAATAACCCCAAGAAGAGAATTCTATCTTGTTTTCTTAATATGTAATTTTCTTTTGATGAATTTCATACTTATTTAATTAAGAAAATGTGTAGTTCACTTTCATTTTATCGTTTACTTCCTTCTCTAGTAAAATTACACACCAAGAACATATATTTCAAATGAAGGATATTTTTATCATATTAGATTAAAGTAAAAATAGTTTGAGAAGTGTGAAATGACATTTAAAAGTATGATATAACAGTGAGAATAAAAAAATTTACGAGTTTAAATAATGTTACTGGAAGTAATGTTTACAAAAAATGCTACCAAAATGTTACAAATTACAAAAACTAAACTTTATTAAGTTGGTTTGATTTCAATTAAATAAGCTTTTAAAACTCATCAAATAATAAACTAAAAGCTAGGTTAAAAGCCTTAACAAACATACAAGCTGGTAAATAAAAAATATGGCCATTCATGCATGTGATTGCTTATACATGCATGAAAGTACTGCTTTTGCTAAGAAACTAAAATTTGTAAGGATTCCGTATTAATCGCTCATCTTTAGGGCAATGTATGTAAGACTTAAATGAACAGGTAGGATAACATTAATATCGTGTCAAGGAAAAAATTAAATGTAGAAAAGCAACAAATCCGCAAGCGGAAAGAGAAAGACATCAAGACTTTAACATTGCACACATTGTAAAATATAGACAATGTAACGCAAAATTATAAAGGATAACAATCCAATATGAACAAGATAATTCATTTTATTAACTCAACTCTTAGCTTCTCTTCAAGTGGATAATGCTTAGGTTCTCAGGGTGTGTATAAGCAGGTTCCATCATCACTTCTTGCAGTTGGGTCGAAGTTTGAGGCATTTGGATCAGTACAACCTTCAGGAACGGGAATGCTTACTTGCTGAGCTGCTTTGCCTGTGCAGAAAATGAAACAACCAAAAAGTTTAGACCTAGTTTTATTTGATCAAAATACACTTTCAAATGAGTTTAATTTTGACATAGTGTAATCGTTCAATTATATTTTGTCAAATTGTTAAAATAGATTAAGTGAGCAATACATTATTAGATATATTAAAAACCTTTTGACTATATCAAAAATTAAATGTCTGTGTGTAGAAGTTGACTGAAAATTAAGCTATATGCAAATATCCTATATCAAGGTTCAGGATAAAACAACAAACCATAGAAACTTCCACTTTTGATGGCATCTTGATTAGCATCACCAAGAGCAGCCTCGTTCAAGTACTTGTCTGCCAGTTGTACTCTCTTCACATTCTCTTGTTCTTGGACAAGCATGTTACCATACTCCAAGAGCTTGCTCAAAGTCATCTTCGGTTGGTCAAAGGTTGGAGGTCCTTCCTTGGAGTTCACAAGCTTCTTCGAAATTAAGTCAACACCAACACCAGAAATCCACTTCCTCACCTCATCATCATATACTCTAGCCCTGAGTGCACCAAAGAAATCTGCAATGATAAATTGCATACCATTAGTCTTATTGTAATGCAAGGACATCTAAGAGCTAAATGACACCCAGAGACAAGTGTAGGAATGATAGCTGAGATATATGATGTGATAGGATAAGAGATATAAAGAGAAATTATCTGTAAAGGTGTCCACATATTATTACCCTTAAAAAAAATCAGGACTAAAGTGATTATTGCTTATAATTTAAGGGACTAATATGAAAGTTTAATTACATGACAAAACTTAGATTTAGTTTCTTAAATGTTTTTTCATACTGTTTTTAAATCATAATTGGAGCTTCACCCTGCTAATCTGCATAATAAAAGTTTGTATTAAATATCAATGAGTTACCCAAATGAAACTCCAATTCTTATTAGAGAACAATACTAAAACCAGAGAAGTAACTGAACTGCATCTATGTTTTGTCCTAATTGTATATGTTTGGGGTGTGAAACATATAGATCATTTGCAAAACACAGGATTCTTGAGTTCCCAATAGGAAACTTACCAATAGATTGGCCGGGATAGGTGTCAACAAGCTTGACAATGTCATCCTCAGCAATATTGTCAGTGCGGAAAATTCCCTTGCAGACGCCAACACGATCATCCCTTGTAGGTGCCCAGTAGAACTTCTCCATACGCCCATCACGGATGAGAGGAGCATACAGTGTTGAGAAATCGTTACCGGTGACGATGATGGGCACACGGGGGTTCTCTTCCTTATTGTACATACCAGGAAGCTGCACATTGGTGGGGTTATCAGCAATGTTCATGAGGGTGGCATTCACCATCTGGTTGTTGACAGTGTATTGTGTAGTTCCACCAAGACGACCAGCTCCTGCATCAAGATCGTTGATGAAGAGAGCACACATCTTTCCCTTCTTGATCATGTCTGCGGCTTCACGGTATCTCTGCCTGATCAGTTTTGCTGGCTCTCCTGCATTTCCACTTTCCAACTCTCCAGCACTCATCATGATAGGGCTGTAATCACATCATCATGAGGTCCAGAAATTAGTACTAATTACCAAATGATATATCCAAGGCTAAAATATATTTAGTTCCTATATTTTTCGAGAGTAACGAAGTTTGTCTCTCGCCAGAAACTAAACATGTGTTTATGTAAAAATATAGGAACTTTTATACGGATTAAACTCGACTTTTGAGAGACCCAAAACATATTTTTTTATCCTGTGTTCAACTAAAGTTCCATTTAGAGATGTCATTGGAACACACTTTAACTACTGAGTGCTAGGTACTAAGTTCTAATGCACTAGAGTTGCTATTGTAGTAATGTATATAACTGATGTGTTCTGTTTTGTAGTAGTAATATTAATATATATACAGCATTTACTCACTTGATTCCCATCTTGGCAAAGACAAGCTCGCATTGGAAGGATTTTCCTTGACCTTTGCCTCCCCAGACACCAAGAATGAGAGGAACCTGTAAAAAACAATGAAAAATATTGAGTGTGTCCTGTTTCATTAACTAAAAGTCTTGGGGCAATGTATGAGGGAATCATGTGTGCAATTTACATGCCTTGATGTTGGGCAGGGTCATGAAGTTCTTGGTGATGTGAACAACAAGCTTGTCCATAAAAGCAGGAGCAATGTAAAAACCGTCCATGTTGTTATCCAAGTTGTACCTGAAATACCACCATCATGAACACCTCTAGTTAGATAAAAAAATAAGGGAGTTCAGTTTTTCAAGACATGACGATAAAAAAATAAGCAGATACTAGTCAAGGAGATCTAGCTCAGTTGGTTGAATAGGATACGTGAGTTATTGTAAATCCCTTGATACTATCTTCGATTCCTACAGATCAAAAAACAAACAAACAAACAAACACTATTTTTGTATGTGTCACTTACTGTTTAAGTCCAGTGCTAAGGTACTCGTAAGAGCTCATGACTGCATAGTGAGTTCCAGCATCCTGTGGAGCTTGGAAGAGGGGATCAACCAAACCCTTCCCTCTTGTGATGTCTTGCTGGTCATCTGAAATATCGTAGGCAAGACCTTTCCATCTGTCCGTGTCTGTCTGTTGTTCCTCATCAATCTCTTTCTCCGCGGCAACGATTTTGAAACTTCCAGAAGAAATCTTGACCTTAGGGACCCTTGAGGCAATAACCTTCTTCAAGCTGGTGCCAAAGAAGGCTGAACTGGGAACTGAAGCTCCAGCTCCAGTGCTGTTCAAGCTCAGCTGCAATATTCACAGTAACCACTCTTTCACAATGTTCAAACAACTCATTTTAAAACTTCACACTCACTTTGTCACATGCTTCTAATATCCAAATCTGTTTTTATCTTCACTCAAGTAAGAAATAACACCATTCTGTTCTAATTTAATATCACATATATCAACTATTACATTACATAACACATAGTTACTAACCTATAATGAGTTTACATCAATATAAATGAGGAGTTAAAAGTCAAAAGAGTTTTCTCTCTATGTATATTCTTTAAATTTACACTTTTAGAAGTGTACCAAAACTCGGTGATTCTTACTAGCACGAAAAAGAAACTTGTCATAGACATGTATATTGGAATAATTCTCAACTAAACTAGGATAGAGGTAGTGTCATATATCTTTCGGACTTTCAAAATTGTGTTTGGAATTGAATCGACATTGGCTACCTAAACTACATAAAAAAACGTAGAAATCCCATGATGAGTTGCTTCACTTTCAACGTGAAAAATTAATTGATTTTACTCCACAGTGCAACTCCATTATTTGACATGTATAGATATGTTATATGTATATTTCAAACATAATTCTATAACGTTACACATATTAATAGTGATTTGAACATTTATATAACAAAATTCATCTAAGAATTAGTTGAGAAACTAAGGACAAGAAAGTGCAAAGAGTGGAAAAAACATCATACTGGAGCTCCGTTGACAGCTCCAACAGTGGAGACTGAGGCAGCCATGGCAGTGTAGTCCTACTCAGAGAGTGGAAGAGGCAGAGCTAGTCTTTTTTGAGGCTGGCAGAAATTGCAATAGGGAAGGGACTTATAGCAGTGGTGCAATTGAGTGTTCAGAAATTCATATCCTCAACACTAGTTGTAGAATCCTTAACATCCACATGATGAAGATTAGCTTGGCTGCCACGTGGCAACTACATAGTGCCTTCAAGGTCTCACCAACCTACATCCATATATCTTGAGGTTGGAATTGAAGCCTTTCTGATCCATAAGTTTCAAGGAGAATTTGTTACCACACGTAGCTTGTAGCATTCATCTCATCAGGATCAAACATTAGCTAGTGTTGCTTTCACTAGAAGAGAAAATTGTTCAGCAGCAACAGTATAATATTTCTAGAATTTAATTGTTGTACACTTCTACACTATCATTCAATCATAATTTTTGATTAATATAATTTTTAAAATAATTATTATAAAAGTTAATAAACTTACTAGTATGATATAATTGAATAAAGATGTAAATTTTTTTACCATCAATCAATAATTTTTTTCCTAATATTTCTATTGGTCAATTAAATAATGGCTGGACTGCCATTTAATTTAGATTTTTAGCATGCTAACCCACACAAGTAGCCAATGATGTTGAAAAAAAAAATATGTCAAAAAATGGGGCATTGCATTAATAGAAACAAGGATAGTGGTTGATTGAGATGATGTAATGACCCTCCTCCAATCCCGGTTCAAAGGGGAACCAAAGGATGCACACAAGCTGCTTTTTTCAGCTGCTATATGTGTCTCTCCCTGTCTTATTGGTTAAGTGATACAACCTTTATGTGCTCCAAACATGCCCGTGCTACAATTGAAGGTTCCAGAGCTAGTCCTTCCAAATTACCTGCTATCATCATAAGATGACATTTTGTAACACAACTTGTTTATTCTGTTTGTATTTTAGATCTCAAATTAACAACAGTGGTTTATTTAATCCCTAACTAGCCTTTGTATTTGCATTTTAGAATATATTTTTTTATAAAAAAAGTAAGAGTTTATTTTAAAACACTAGTGAATCCAAATGAACTCTTACTAAGAATTACTTTCCGTTAGTTTCAGAAGTCGAGGGTTATTAATTTCTTAAATAAGTGATAAATAAATTCATTTAGATAATAGTCTAAGTACTGATTATGAAAGGAAAAAAAAGTGAATTAAAAAATATCCAATTCATAGGCATCGCAACATGCTCTATCTCAACCCACGGAGGCACAGACCGAGGCTGGTGCCCCGTGATTCTCTCTCAAAAATTTAGAATTCTTGATTTTCAATTCACTTTTTTAATAACGGCATTTTCACCAAAGCATTTTTTCATAAGTTTTGATTTTTTAAACTGAACATAAGACTATTTTTATCTAAAGGTGAGTTTGATGTTAAAGAAATAGACGAAAAAGAAAAAAAATTGAAAAATATGAATGATCTCATACCTTCACTCTATCATATTACTTTAATCTATTTTTGGAATAAGTTGACCTTTTCAATCTTTTTTTGGAATAAACTAACCGACCCCACCTTATTTTGTGATGATATGGTGAATAAGAAGGGCAAAATAAGACAAATCAATTTATTTTACCATCTTTAATTATAAATAATATTTTAGTAATTAGCTTGTTAAATTAAATTTTAATATTTTTAATTCGCTTTTAGTTTAACAAATTCATTATTTTCAATACAACATATATATAGTTGATTTTAATGGTAATGAATTCATACTTGATTTCAGATTTGAGTCTCATAATTTAAAAGATCTTATTAAAAGTAATCAATTAAATATTTCAATGGATATTAATCATCAAAGTCAATGAATTTTATGCATCAACAACATGATTAAAAAAATTATTATTTTCAACTATATTTACTATTTAAAAAAATACAAAACAAATTCAAATTATTTTTTAATAGATCATGTTGGGTTTAAATTAAAATCAATATGTTTAAGTGCATGCTTGACTTAAGATTTGCGAGCTCAATTTTGGATTAAACCTATGTTTGTAAATTGAGTTTACTAAAGTGTCCAAAAGTCTTATTTCTTCAAAACTAAGTTTTCAAACAAAATTTTACTTCCAAATAATTTTTTGGAAAATAACTAAGCATAACCTCAAATTGATTTTATTCTCAAACATATTTTTAGATTGGAACAGATCCAAAGATGCGTTAAAGGGGATTGATTTTTTTTTACACAATTATTTAAATACTAAATTTTTAATAAATAATTATTTAGTAAATAATAAATTTCAAAAAATATTTACTATTAATTTATAAATGTTGAAGCTCGATCCTCATTGAATGTTAAAAAAAGTTGGAGACTACATCAAACCTGTGTAAAGAAGAGAAAAAAACACTTTGCAGAAAATCGAGAAAACAAAATTAAAAATAAACAAATTGAAAAAAAGAGTTAAATATATATATAATAAAAAAGCATCGATCATCGAACTCTTGGCTCGTGAGAAACGTGATAGATCGAGGAGTATTTAGACAAACAAGTTAATTAAATATTTATTTAATAATTTTTTATTGCATAAAGCTTAATTCATAAAATTAATTATAAAATTCATTTTAAAATTTTAATAAATTAATGTAAAATAAATTATTAAAATAAAAATAACTTCTAAAAGTTATAAATAGCCTTTTCATTTTTTTAATAAAGTCTTCTAAACGTTCAATAAGGATTTAACAATAAAATGACAAAATCTCTTTCTTCTTCCCTATCACTCATAGCATCTACAATGCATAGTCAATTAAATTGTATTTTTTATCTTAATTTTATAGATCTTATAATTCCATATAATTTCAAAACACTCTATACAAAAATTCATTATTCCAATATTGAACCAGTAAAAATATATAAGTGTTTAACTTAATTTTGTGAGTCATATAATATTTAAAAATATATTATTTATGGTATAAATTTATTAAGTAACAATTCTTTATATTAACAACGTTATGTCATATGGTCTAATAGAAAAAATAAAAAATTACGTAATTTTATTTAAATTTAAATAATTCATATAAACACTCCATTAAAAATAGATGAAACAATGTTAATCCGTTCAAATTTATGTTTATAATATTTTATTTTAATATAATCTGATTCTAACATCCAAATAAAATTAAGTAATATTTTTGTAAGATTTTTAAAATAATTGGCTTATTTTTAAAAAAATCATCTCATAAAACTAATAAAAATCAATATTGTTTTTATAAAACAAATTACACCAAAGTAGTATTCATTCTCCAATCTTAATTTTAAAATTTTCATTTCTAAACACAAATCCATTTTTAACCTAGCTCTTTTAAAAAATTAACAATATCATATCACTGTTGGTAAAATTAATTTTATCAAAATTTATAGGAGAGAAATCAAGTTGTTCTTTGAATAACACTTGGTAAAAGCTAGTGTTTCCTTGGATACTTATATATATATATATATATATATATATATATATTAAATTTTAAATTTTATTAATCCAATCATTAAATTAAGAGTTTTTATTCAGTAGATAAAGTCTACAAATTTTCATAAATTTTAAAACATTAAAATTATGGCAATAAAAGCTAAAATAATTCGTGTTTAATAATTTCAAGAAATAAGTTTATTAAATTTTATAATTTTAATAACGAATTTGATTCGTTACTCAAGATTTATATTTAAAGAAATGTTAGTTATACATCCTTTTAAATACACAATTTATTATTTGTCAAAATTTATTAAAAATTATAAGTTTTTGTGTTTCACTTTTTATTTAATGGAATTTTTTTAATTTTTTAACTTTTAATAAATTTTAACAAAAATAAAATGTGTTAAAAAAATATGCTAAAAAGTGTTCTATTATTAAGACTGGATGAGATTGCAACTTGAGAAAAAAGTTAGAAGTTAGCACTCAAGAGATAACAACGATGATTGATACATGATAGAGAAAGACAATTTCATCGTTAAACTCGAAAGCCCGAAGTTTTTCATCCACCAACTCATAGCTCTCCCTTCTCACACATGTTCCAATGGGTCAAAGACAAAAAAGTTCACAGTTTTGAAGTGACAGAAACCAGAAAGTTTTGCAAGTGCTAATGGCATTGTCTCCCAACTCGTTCTTCGTTCTTGCACCTTTCTTCATTTCTACATTAACCTCCCCCTTTAGCCAGAAATAATTGTATGGTTTAGACTTTAGAGCGGCAAATGACATTAAGTTGTCCAACAGATCTATCTATAAGTTATACCATCTCCAAAATTGAAAAACACGATGTAGAATTTCTTAACATCCTCCTCCACCGATGCTTGTCAATATAAACTCTGATATTATATTAAATTTTAGTTTAAAATCAATTGACATAGTTATCTAATAAATACATAAGTTGTATCCTAAAACTTAAAGCAGACGATGTGTGACTTTTTAATTAGAAGTATTAAATATCTATACTTCATAACAATGTTTCATGTGTCTTAAGTCTAGACTATGTGCAGTATAGAGATTAATCAAAACTGAGCATAAATATATAATGGTCTCTCAAACCATAAAATAATTTTTCCCATTTACCACGGCATCATAACAGCCACCAAAAGAACAGAGAGCTTGTATTATTAATTTGTTTTCTTGAGTCTGAAAGAGTCAGAAATAAGCACCAAAAGAATAACAGGACAGCGGATAAATTAGTCTAATTATACACCTCAAGCCATATAGTTTAAGTGGCCAACAGCTAAACCTGAATTATGGTGGGGATTAAAATATGCACACATAGAACAAGTGGCTGATAAATGACATATTAAATTGGACGAATTAAAGGACCATTAACAATATCCAGACAAATGGCCGCAATGAGTCATGTACTCTATGCTAGAAACTAGATTAGCTAAAGCATGCATTATAATTACTCAAACTCACAAACCGATTGTAGTAGTAACTTTTCTCCCAACCCAAAAAGTGATGATGATTGGATATTCAATAACTGAAGCATTAGGGAAGAAACTTTAGGAACAAAAGCCCTTTTGGAGGCATAAAAGAGGAAAATAATTCCCTATTTGACAAAGACAATGTAGGCCACAAAACAGACCCAAAGGAGGAACATACTCTAAAGTAAACTAAGTGAAAATGTCCTTTGGACACGGCAAAAGAAATTGAATCTCCCAGGTGATGGCTATAAAGGTTCGAACCTTAAGCTCTCATAGACGAAATTATTACAAGTCTTCAACTACAGAAATCATTGACATAAAATCAGTAAAAAAAACTTGAGACAATGACAGGGCTTGGCTCATCATGTGGAGCATGCAAGTTCCTAAGGAGAAAATGCACAAGTGATTGTGTATTTGCTCCTTACTTTTCCTACGACCAAGCCTCAACCCATTTTGCAGCAGTGCATAAAATTTATGGTGCTAGTAATGTCTCCAAGCTACTGTCACATCTTCCAATCCAGAATAGAAGTGATGCTGCCGTCACCATATCTTACGAAGCCTTGGCTCGCATGCAGGATCCTATATATGGCTGTGTTGCTCATATCTATGCATTGCAGCATCAGGTTTGTGACTCCACAATCTACTTTATCACACCATAATTTATGGACCTGGATTCCCTGCAGTTGAATTTTCATGCATTTATGTCGGATGAACACCGGACGATTCATATTTCATATAGGTTAAAATCTGAGTCGTCCGGTTTTCATTAAACAGTCATAAATGTAGTGACTCTGTAAATGGGCGGAAAAGTGACTGCACCAAATCGGGCTCGACAATTTAGATAAGTTGAGTGTTTCACATGTAACCCAAACTTTATGTGTGCAGGTTGTCAGCTTGCAAGAGGAGATAGATGCTCTTGAAAGTCTAGTGGCAAATTCCACAGATAGTGTTGTCAATTTTGGCAGTGTCCAAGCAACAATTAACTCAAACAACGGAACACAGTATAATATTTTGCAGCATGATGCTACAAGGACACAGTATTGTCAAAATAATCTAGCTAATTTTCTTTCACAAGAAGGAAGTGCCACAGTCTTCCAAAGTCTGATCAACTCACAGATGGATATAGAACTTCCTAATTGTACACAAGTGGAAGAACCTTCATTTGGTGATTTCAACTCTAATCCGTTAGAACAGTTCCTATCTGGAATTGACCAAGAGATGTTCGTGAATCATCCATGGTTCAAGCATAATGCAGACATAAAGAACTAGGAATAATGAAAAAGCTGTGACTAGACCTTTATGCGCTCCATACTTGCATCAGGTGCATGATTGCATAAAAATCAACTTTTTTGTGACGTGTATTTTTATTTTACAATATGGTAGGTACGTGTAACATGTTAATGCTACTTTCCCAATCATTTGGACTAAAAAATTCCCAATTAAATGGTTAACAAATCAAGGGACTGAAAAGTGTAAAGCCAATTGTAAAATTTTGTAACTAAAATGATGGGAGATTCCATTACTCAGTAACTAATTGCACGTATCTGGTTAAGATTATCTCCAAAGAAATAATAATCGTTTTTTTTTCAAATGAAATATTATTTTAAATTAACCAAACATGCACTGTAAGCAATTTTTCTTCCCTTCTTTTTTTCTTTTCTCTTAGGCTTGTATACTTTGTTAATTAACTCACTGAACAAAAAACGTTAGGAGAAGCATCTTAATTGCACGTATTAATTAACAATTATCATAACTAAACAGCAGATAAACATTAAACCACAGTTATATGTACTGTATGTCATTATTTTCAAACTAGAAAGATTACTTAACAAGTGAAGTTTAACTGTTCGAGTATAGAACAACAAAACCAAGTGAGAGTTGGCACGCTACCAAGATCAAATGGCATTTTTGGGTTCTATATATCAAAAACTAAATAATCTATTTGCGGCAAAGGCTTTTTAATAATTTTCTTATTTTTGTTAGTCTTCCTCTTACTTTTTATCATTTGGTTAATCTATTCACTTTATATTATTCTTATAAATATTCTTATTTTAAGTTTTAATTCCTATATGAGAGATTTTTTTAACAGTTTTTTTAGCCAAAATGTTTTTGAGATGTCTTTTTACCACGGAAAGGTTTTTGTAGCGGTATTCATAGCAACACCTTCGGTGAGTTCAGTCGCACTAACTGCGTTAATGATAAGGACTCTATAACATGGATAATTCTAAATTCATGGCGTACATATACCGGCCGGATACATACTCCGATACTTGTTTGTGTATATCAAAAATATTTTTTTTTTAAAATTAGGTACTTAATTTGAGTGTATATGGGTATTTTTTTAGTGCGTATAAGTTGATATCTGAGTCTGTATGTTATAAAAGAAATAGACTCATCCAACAAAGGATTTTTTTTTTCAATTATAACTGGTACCAATACAAAATAAATAATTTAGTGTATATTTGATTTCACATTAGATGATTAATTATATCTATAACTGATTTTGTCTATGGGATTGGATGCAGGTCAATGTTATTTTCAATAGTTACTATATTAGATATTTTAGTAAATAATATAATTATATTTTTAAGTTGATCAATCCTACTTGAACCCATTTAATTCATGTTATAAGACCTAATTTTAGATAATTTTTTACATGTTTAGTTTTATATTAAAAAAAAGTTCATAATTGATTTCATATTTATTTTAAATTATTTTTACGTTAAATCTAAAATAGCTGATTTTTAAATTTAATATAAATTAAATAATTAATTCGAAATTTGGTATAAAATTGAAACTATTTAGGAATCTGGTGCACTCAAACACGCCCAAATGGAGCGTGTTTAAACACGCCTAGATGGGGCGTGTTTCACCTGATGGTGACACGTGTCCTGATGCGCAGTGTTGAGCGAATTTCGAACGGTCATAACTTTTGACTGGAATGTCCGATTGAGGTGTATGATATGTCAAAACGATCGTAATTGAGAGGAGAAGCCCCTGGGGACTTGCCCAAAATTTTTTCCCAAAAGAGGCCTCTAAGTACCTCAAAATTGCGATTTAAGATTCAAACCTCCAAAAAATTTCTTCTTTTCTAATTTTTTATTTATTCAATTAGTGAATTGCATGCTATTTTTTATTTTTTTAGTTACTTCTCTTAATTTCGAGTGTTTTGACATAAAATACACCTTCATTGGATATTTCTATCAAAATTTATGATTGTTCAAAGTTATATGCATAATCAAATTTAAAACCTAACAATTGCTAAATGCACCCCAGTTTTTGATAAGTTTAATCTTAAAATTTAAAATGGCTAATTACACTCCATTTTAAATGGCTAAGATTTTTAAATTTAAAGATTTTTAAATGGCTAATTAAAATTCATTTTAAATTTTAAATTTAAAAAGTGTAATTAGCCATTTTAAATTTTAAGATTAAGCTTATCAAAAACAAGAGTGCATTTAGCAATTGTTAGGTTTTAAATTTGCCTATCCATGTAACTTTGAACAATCATAAATTTTGATAGAAATATCCGATGGAGGCGTATTTTATGTCAAAACTCTCTAAATTAAGAGAAGTAACTAAAAAAATCAAAAATAGCATGCAATTCACTAATTGAATAAATAAAAAATTAGAAAAGAAGAAATTTTTTGGAGGTTTGAATCTTAAATCGCAATTTTGAGGCACTTAGAGACCTCTTTTGGGAAAAAATTTTGGGCAAGTCCCCAGGACTTCTCCTCTCAATTACGATCGTTTTGACATATCATACGCCTTAATCGGACATTCCAGTCAAAAGTTACGACCGTTCGAAGTTCACTCAACACTGCGCATCAGAACACGTATCACCATCAGGTGAAACACGCCCCATCTAGACGTGTTTAAACATGCCCCATTTGGACGTGTTTGAGTACACCAAATTCCTAAATAGTTTCAATTTTACACCAAATTTTCAATTAATTATTTAATTTATATTAAATTTAAAAATCAGCCATCCAAAATTGTATACTAAATTTTATTTTTATTTAATTTTATAATAAAAATATTCAAACATAGATAACACTGTACAAAAGTCTCAATTTGATTAACCAAAGTCTCAATTTGCTATTCAATCTTTCTCACGTGACTTAGCCACTTTAGGCAAGTTGTTATCAGCTTCTAGTGCTACTTTAATAAGTTGCTATCAGCTTCTAGTAATACTTTAATTTTCATCAATGACTTTTAGTTTTTATATCATATACTCATTCACGGAAACATTCTCATGTCCACATCACATTAACAAACACTAAATTAAAAGAATTAATGTTAACAAAGAGAATATAAAAAAGGAATTGTATGCACATTCTAGATGCGTGAACTTTTTGTAATAAGTAATACAAGTTATCGTTATCCAATAGCAGCATTGATGTATAAATGTGATTCTATAGTTTAATCAACCGCAGATTACATTTCGTATTATTCTATACATCAATACGTAAACTAATAATTACGTTCCAAACATGCTAGAAATAAATAAACACATTCGGATCAAACTAAAAGCGAAAGCATAATAAAAAACAAAGCTTTAGTCATTACAAGCTCCAACATACAAAGAACCCGAATGGTTATAACTTTCACTGACCAATGCACTGGTGTTTCGTTTTCTGAAAGAGCAATAGGCTTAGTGAGTGTGATCCAAAACAGTGAACGAAACTTCTTATATAGAACTCTACCAATCATGGAGTTCAAAACATGGAGAGGTTAGTGAAATCACAAAATCCAAACATTATCTCATTCAAAATGTTAATATTGATACTGGGTTGAATATAGCTTGTAAATAGACCAAATTAAGTAACAACTTTCAGATAACCTTTTCACTATCTCAAAATGAAAACAGAAAAAATATTGATCCCTAAAATATTGAAAACTGTGAACACAATCAACTTGTTGAATAAACGATACTCGTGATGATACCACAAACTTACTACTTTACTTTCAAGAATAATGGCACAAAAATTTGTGAATAAAAGGTTATGCAAAGTTACAACTACCAAATTTTATGTCACCGTGTGCGTCTCCTAGCTACGTAGATCAATTCATGTCACTGGGGCTATAGTTGTGCGCTAATTGCTGATATCTAACATAACCATCCTCTCGTATATTATATATCCTGACTGAAAGAGAAAATAACAAGTGGGCCTTTTTAGGGTAAATTAGATGAGATGAATCACAATATATATCTTTTTTTCCTTATTTTTTCTACAAGATGTGTAGAAAAAATAGTATAAATTTATTATTTTTCTCTCCACCCAACTTCTCTCTTTTTATTTGATTTTAATTATTTGTTGTTGTCTTTAGGTAAAAAGAAAGAATAATAAAATATTTTGTAGAAAGGAATTCAAATCATATCCTGCGTTACCAACTATAATGATTCCTTTTTCACGTCTCAACTACCCATTCCCTGACAATAATTCGCTCTAAATTCAAACAGAGCACCATTCACAACGAACAAAATATTCAGACGCTCACCCCAAAAGCGCATGTGCAAAATCTGGTATATACCAAACAAAATATTGACATATAATTAACCCCGAAATGAAAACATAGATAATCTATCAAGAAAAAATAGGGATCGCAGAGGATATATAGCATTGATTACAACAACAAAAACAGTAATCTTATAAATACCCCTTCGAATTTTAAATATAAGGAAAAAATAATTAGTCTCAATATAAAAAAAATTAACTAAATTTATTTTATTAAATATTATTATTTCTAAAATATTCTTCATTTAATTAAAATATTAGATTTAATAAGTCTTTCTTATTCTTGATATAAAATTTTAATGAAAGATAAATTAAAAAAATAATTTTTAATTAAAATTTATGTAATTAAATATAATTAACTAATTTTCTTAGTTAATATGACTTCTTTTTTCTTATATTTGAGTTTCAAAAGAATATAGGACTCCTTAAATTTCCCTTGAAAGACCAGGTTCCACAAATTTCTATTGTCTTAAATTTTGTAGAAGTAGCTACCCTCATTTATGAATTAGAATTTAGAACCTAACACTCCAAATAGCAGTACCCAAAATGGTTTGTAGCAACAAATTGTGTCAAAAAAATTCATTTTAGATAATTGAGATTTATTTATATTTAAAGAAAATATTCGTGATAGGAAGAAATATATGAAGAAAATCCTTCTGCCTTTAACCGCACCTAATCACATAATTACTACATGTGAAGAAATATTAATTTCACCATAAATGCTTTTGACCTTTCATACCCCAAAAGTGACTTTCATGTGATTTTGATGAGTTCACATAGAATAGTTACATCAGCATCATTAAAATCCCTATACACCCTATAAGGATAAAACATAGATAATATAATCGATCATTGACCAAGAAAGTCCTCGTCATTGAGCAAGTCCAAGTTTCCTCTTGGCTAAAATGTTCATCTCCAGAATTACCAAAGGAAAAAGTTCATCTCTTCCTAAAGCAATATTATTTCTTAGTCAAGACATATCTCCAATGTTTATTTTAGGTCAGACACACCTAAATTTGAACGGTGGGTGGGTATATCCTTCCTGGAAAAAGAAATTTTCATTCACAACTCACAAGGGCTATGCAGTAATCGGTATCTTATATATATTCACACGTTAAACACGTGAAGTGATTGCTGGTTTACAACTATTAGAATGAATAAAACTAATAGTAGTATTTAACAGGTGCGAAGAAGGACATTTGTTTCTTCCTTCTCCCTTTCCCCCACACACTTCAATAAACTAATTAAGGCTGTGCAATACCTATGACCACTTACTTCACCAAAATAAAAAAATACCTAGGACAGTTACGCTGCACAAGTCTTGGTCAGTAGACAAATGACAAATGACTTTTAAGAAATTTTGATAATAAAAATTAAGCTTAAAGAAATTTTTAATCTCAATATTATAGAATTAATTTCGTTTTATCCTCTAAAAGAAATTCCAAATTTTATCATGTTAAGTAATAATGTAACTAATGGTGTGTTTGGTAAAAAAGAGAAAAATAATATTAGAGAAAAAAATTACTTTTTAAGGGGACTCACGTTTTCTACACTCTACTTTAATTTTTTTTTAAAAATCTTATACTTTCATCACTTTATTTGTATCCTCTAAATCAAACACACTAAGGATACAAAACAAAGCTGATATTTACAAAAATTAAAATGAAAATCTTTCAATATAAAAGAAACTTATATAAAAAATTTGCAATTATATAGGAATTGAAAATTGAATTAGTAACATGAAACGAGAGAAAAAAGAAGAAAAGAAAAACAACTTAATTGTAAGACCAAAATAAGAGGAGGAAGAATAAAGATTAAAACAACAATTTTGTATTACCGGGACTAGAAAGTTATTTAAGCTTGAAAATTAAATATTAACCCATTACTATTGATGCATTATTCTCCAGATGATAATCATTAATATGCAAATACAAAAGATACATCAAGACATTATAAAGTAAAACTGAATGAATAGAACAAATCTTAAAGGGAAATTAAACAAAGTTGTATTGCTTGACCAGGGAAAAAGAAATAGGCAAAATTATTCCAGTCAATACAGATGTTCCCTTCTCTATTTTGGTACTGTTCAATAAATATGCACAAAGATCCACAGAAGGACAAATAAAGAACCCAGCGATTATTTCAAGTTTTCAACCATACTAATGATAAGCAACCAAGTCATATTAAAACTCCCCAGTTCCATCGTTATCCAAAACAAAGGAGTAAAGGTTTAGCGTGTTAATATAATGACTCAATTGATCAAGTTTTAGCGCTACATATTAATTTTATCAAAACTCTTAATCAATCAATTGATCCATATTGGCTTAAGATGAACTACGAAATAAAAAGGACTAGTGGAGAGTTCCTTCTGTTTACTACCCTCAATCTAATGCCAAATAGTAGTAAGAAGATATAGGGGGCACAATTACTCTGCTCCCCTCCATCCTTCATGCTATCAAAACCTAATTATCTCATATTAAATAAAGATTATAAAAAAAAAGGCATTGCCTATATTAGCCTTATACAAACTAAAGACGAAAAGCAAGCATTGCATCCAAAACTCACATGTGTGGACTTCCAAATACTTGCACCTAGACAACCTTTTTTGGCACCTTCCTGATAGAGTGCAATAATGCTAACTAATTATAAGCTCAACATTCGAGCAGCTCCTAAAAGGAAAGAAACCTACATACCATACCACCCTTACCCTATAATACCCTATTGGTGATTCAAGGTGGCAAACATTCAAAATTTCAGAGAAGAAGATACTCCGCAAGCTAATGTATAAAGGGAAAAGGGACCTTTTGGACATTTACTCATTCAACAAGAATTAAATCCTAATCTCAATTGTTTCAAATGTTACCTAAGATACAATGACATTTCCTGGTTTCACCAACCTAACCTTCATGACTCACAAGAATCAAACAACTACAATTTCCACCTGTCCCATTAGGAAAATGATGAATGAACATCCCATTTTTGGATTAGTGAAAAGAAGAGAGTGATAAAAATAAAAGAAAAGGATGAGATAATAATACGAGTGAAGAAAAAGTAATAGTAATGTATCATAACATAAATCTTCCCTTTAAAAAGCACAAGTCCAGCAAGACAGAAAGGAAAACAATAAGTACGATAACGATTATGCCTGATAAATAAAGAACACATTGTGACCCCAACATACACCAAAAAAATGTTAACTTTTCCTTGCACATTTCTTAAAAATTCAATCATCATCGTTCTCGTTCATTTCCAGAGTTCAACTGTAAGAGTTGCAGTGTACAGCACATCCCCCCAAACCCCATCCGAAGTACTAGTAAAAAAAAAATGTCTACTATTCATTCAATAAATTCCCAAATGAACTCTTCCAAAACCAAATTAACCATGTAGATTAAACATTAGAGACAATAACAAAGACAACAAAACAAGATCTCCGAAGAAATTACGATACTAACATGCAACAGATATGATATGATCATCAAAATTCAAAACGTTCTAGCTAAGTTGTTCTAACCTGAGTTGCTACGAAAACAAAGTAACCATCTGATCACACTGCGAATATACGAGTCAGCAAGATAAACGGTGGAAAGTAAACAAGTTTTTTTGAGTAAAAGTTACCAGAGTAAGAACATGCCTCAAGACTCATATATTACCCACCAAACATTGTCCTCACAGTGCGACGTGAGGACATTGTTTTAATAATTAGAAGGTGGAGGTGGAGGGCGAGGTGGAGGCCCCCAAAACAAGTCACCATTATACACCGGCATTGAAACCTGCTGTTGTTCACCTTGTGAAGGTGGTGGTGGTGGTGGTGGTGTTCCTACACCACCCCCACCTTCATTCACCTCTTGCATGTCCTCTTCACCTTGTTCATCCTCCAAAGGCAACCTTTCATAGGTGGCATTAGCGAAAGTAGCAGCAACAACCATCACGGGCCCCGAGGCAACAAGGGGCCCTACCACGCTTCCACCAACTACCTGTCCCTCCCCGCCGGCGAGGTACACGGTGAGTCCGGTGGCCTCCGGCGGCGACGGCGCCGGCAGAAACGCACCGGAGAGGGAGAGAATCTCAAACCTCCCCTGGAGGCTGATGACCCCTCCCGGAGCTGCCGGCTGCCGGAGCGTGACGTTGGCGACTACGCCGTTGCCGCTGAGGACCGAGACACCGCGGTGGCGGCGCGTGGCGAAGGTGGCAATGCACTCCGCCACGTTGCTGCCACCACTGATTTCGAAGATGTGGCTGCGGAGCGCGTTGGGACTCTCCTTGGTTATCACCACCGGTGGCTTCAGCTTGTTTTTCGACCCCGGTGGCCTGCCACGCGGCCGCCGCCCGGCGCTGAGGTTCTTGTCCTCGCCGTCGTTTGTGTTGGCATCGTCCTCGATAACCGCGTCAACGTTGGTGTTACTGTTCCCACTGTTGGTCGGAGTAGCGTTGTTGTCACCGTTGTCTTGTTCATTGGGCCTCACCGCCACGTTCCCAGCCCACCAACGATTTGCCATCAAGAAAACTTCTTTCTTTTTCTAGCTAAGATCAAGCAAAATATATTTCAGATCTTATCCACCTTGAACCCAAAATAGTAGATTTTTTGGTTTTGCACTGAGCAAATATAAAAGAGAGTAGAGAATATGAGAGAAGAAGGAGTTCCAGAAAAGAATGAAAAGAAAGCGTTTAGAAATGATGCAATCTGAGTTGGGTTTAGGTCTGGCTATCTAGTTTGGAGTAAATGCTTTGAGTTGGTTCAAAGGGAACGGAAAATAATAATATTAAAGTAGAAAAGGAAAGAGATGAGATTTGAACTGTGCTCTCTGACTCTGGCGTTTTGTGAAGACTTTTTTATATCTTTGGTTTGGTTGAAGAAGGCTTGAATAATCGGTGTGCGTAATTGGTTAGCGGTTTTCTGCAAAAGTTTCCTTTCTTTGTCTCCCGGGGAAGCGGTTCAAAGTTTTCGACTTCCCAAACAACTATGCTGCATTGCTGCTCACTAAGCTAAACCGGGCTCGTTCGAAACGAAAAATATTACACCAACTTGTGCAAATATATCATTACAAGGATGGGTAATGGGTTCCACTGCGACTTACTAGAAAAGGATTTCTTTTATTTTACTACAGGACAAGATATGAGTATTTAATACTACTATTTAATGGGAGATTTCAATCTAAATGAAAAAAAAAAGTAAAAAATGTTATTTATATAAATAAAAATGAAAAAGTTTAATTACGTCTTTTATTATTGTCATTTTTTAAACTTTTTTTAACAGTATTTTTAAAAGTTAGTCATATTAGTTTTTCACAAATTTGGTCTTTTATTATTTTAACTATGCAATTTTCATTCATCTGCTGTGTTAAACATTTAGTATTTAACAAAATGTTGATGTAACACTTTTTTATATCAACATTTCTGGTATTTTTGAATGATGAGTTAATAAATAGATTAAAATTGCATGATTGAAATAACGAGTCCTTGAAAAAAAAACAAGTAATCGAATTCAGGATATAACAGTAATAAAAAAATCAAAAGTATAATTAAGGCAAATAAGAATTTGAAAAAAAAAAAACTTTTAAATAAATGAGTAAATGAATATTAATAAATAAACTGTAAAATTTATTTTTATTAAAATAATTTTAAATTAAAAATTTAAATACTTTGTTATTTTTATTATAAAATTATTTATTATTCATTCCGTTATTTTATGTTATGAAAAATTATTTATTTTTCAAGAAAACTAGAAAGAATGCTTTTCTATCTGACCTTTTCATATTGAGGGGATAATTCTTTATATATATAATTTATTCCGTTATTTTATGTTATGAAAAATTATTTAAGTTTCTGGAAAACTGAGAGAATACTTTCTCTATAACCTTTTCATATTGAGGGGATAATTTGTTTTATATAATCTGAAAAAACAACTCGTTCACCTTATTTTATTATCAAATAAATAATAAAAAATATTTTGAGTTATAATAATTATTTTCCATTAAATTAAATTCCGTAGAGTCCTCTACCAAACACGGCAAAAAAAATAAATATTATTTTTTTAAAAAAAATTACAAATTTATAATAATTTTCAACGTGTTTACGAATATATAGTAACAAGTTGCACTCTAACAAGACGCAACAGGTCATGCCCCCACCAGACACAACTGGAACTGAGTCACACCCTCAGGTGTGTCTGGTCACGCCCCACTTAGGCGCGACTTTGCAACCCGCTATATATACCTCCAAATTCACTTTTTAACTTCTACTTCTCTCTAGCACTTTGTTCTGATTTCTCTTTAGTTTTCTGTTTGAATTTGAGACTTTGCACAGTGAAACTCTGCCAGTCAATTAAGTGCTTAAATATATGCTTTTTAAATTACATGAAATATATTATATTATTGTCTTAGAAAATAATTATTGATCTAGAAATTTGTTAGTGACTTATATTATAAATAGTTACTTGAAACATATTTTAGTGATATAATTAGTTAGTTGTAACATGTTTATTGGCTTAGAATATTATTAGTTAATGACCTAAATTATGATTAAGGACCTACCTAAGATAACTAGTATCAATTTTTTAAGATAATTTTTATTTTAAATTAAATAAATTATGATAATGTGATTATAAAATTTTAGCGATATAGTTAGTTAGTTGTAATATGTTTATTGGCTTAGAATATTATTAGTTAATGACCTAGGTTATGATTAAGGACCTACCTAAGACATACATAATCAATTTTTAAAAATAATTTTTATTTCAAATTAAATAAATTATGGTAATATGATTGTTAAATTTTAGCATATTATTATGGCCGAATCATCGTCATCTGAGTCACCTTGTTCTGTACCTGACCAAGAGCATGAGCTTACCGATCCCACAACGCATGTTCTTCCCGGACCATATAGATAGGCTATACTTAGGAGGCGCAGACAATGCACTCATATTTCACAGGCTGTTTGGAACGTGGAAACACAGAGAAAGCTAAAGATTTGTCGCGGTGGTAGACCTAGTGGTGGACCCCGACCCGACGATATTCCAGAGACCTAGTCGCACAGTATTTGACTCGAGCTGGTTTCATACATGTTGCTCGCATGCGATATATACAGGTAAGCACTTACAATATTGTTATGTTTAATGTGTTGAAATTAGTGTATTTTGAACTTATAAAATGATAAGTGACCTATATTTTCAGATTGATGTTGGCCTTATCAGTGCTATGGTTAAGCGGTGGAGGCCAGAGACACATTTTCCATATGTCGCAGGGTGAGATGACAATTACCTTGCAAGATGTCATAGGTATACTAGGATTGCCTACTGATGGGCAAGTCGTTACCAGACAGACTTACACCGATTTGGCAGAATTGTGTAATGAGATTTTTGGTAATGAGCCCGATGCGGCCACTGAGTTATCCTCCGGCAATTTGAAGTTATCATATTTTGACAGAGTGTATCCTACATGGGATGCAGTTGCTGGTCATCCTCAGAATGTGATATACTTCACGAAGGCTCACATTGCACGTATGTTAGGATCTTGGATCCTTTGCGACAGATGGAGGGAGCGTAGTAGGATGTCGCTACATAGCCTTACTTGGTGATATAGTTGGGGGTCTGCTGTTCTGGCAAACTTGTTTAGACAGTTGTGTGATTGTATAGACCCGGAGAGAAAAGACATTGGTGGTTGCACTGTTTTGCTGTAGATTTGGGCATGGCTCAGATTTCCACCTATTGCTCCTCATTTGCCTGATTCGCATGAGCTGGACCGCCACTTCGGATACACGTATGTTTATTTTGTATTAGTTAAATCACCATGAATTTATGTGTACTGCAATTAACAATTGAATGTTGAATATGGAAATTAGATTTAATGCTCTAGGTCGGTTCAGAATGAACTCACTTAACTGATATCGAGACAGACTAGACATCTTATGCAGAGATGAGGTAGTTTTTTTGAATCAAATATCATTTATTTAAACTATTATGAATATACAATTGAGTCCTATATATGTTTTACTTGTGTAGGTGGTCTGGCAACCTTATGGAGATTACGATTTTCTGGGTGCATCTGCTGACACAAAGCATTTGTGGATGGCTAGGACACCTGTTATTTGTTTTCACATTGCTGAGTACGTGCAGCCTGATAGATGCATGAGGCAATTTGGGTGGGATCAACCGATACCTCACAGGCTTGGGAAATTGATAGGTGTGCATGATTATATCCTTCAGGGTAAAGCCCAAGAAAATTGGGCTCGTAAGCTAAGGAAATTCATACAGAGATGGAATAGGAGAGTTCAACATGTTAAAGTGCCTCCTAAAATACATGGTCTTATGTTACCCAACCATGAGTACATGGTTTGGTATAGATTGTGCAACAAGCGATATGTCACGAAGAGGGCTGCCAAATTAGGACGTTGTGTAAGTCATTTACTAGAATGTTATCTAGAAAGTATTCTCAAGCTTTCAACGTCTCACCCTCAACAATAGCAAATGCAAGTGGCAAACATGTTGGCGGTAAGGAGGTTTGAGAGAGAAAGATTTAGTGTTGGGTGCTTGAAGTATTACACCAAGAGGCATCAGAATTTGAAATGCTCAACAGTGTTACCTCTAGCGTAGGGAAAACCCTAGTAATATAGTAAGCTATTGGGCTCCAGCCCATATGGGCCCATATAACCATACAATAACCTATTGGGCTTGTATGTGAACATATTATTATTAATATATATAACATATATATTCAACAATCTCCTCTTATGTTCACCATACAGCACAATCCAATAAGGTAGTCAGTGTAATGTTCAAACAAACATGAATCATCCACATCCAATCCAAGACAATCAACTCGGATCGGTCAAATAGTTTTAATAATAAAATATTAACCTCAGACTATGTTTGCAATCAAACTAAGTGAATCATCATTCTCATGAATCTGTTTTAAGATCAATATATCAATATAAATACCAAGAGTTTTTAGATTAAATCTAAACTCATCCAAATCCCAACATCCAAAAAATCAATCTCAAAATCAGTTCACAACCAACATATGCATAACAATTAAGTATAAGTAGGTCAGTCAAAATAGTCTAAGGCCTTACAAATATAAGAAAGAAGCATAATAATCATGATGTTCACAAAATAGAAATAACAAAATGTAAGTCTCAAGTAAATGAACTCCAACATAATGGGCAATAGCAAGTGAACTATCAAGTTCCCTACTACTCTAAATGATATATTTATATATCAAGTTGGTCGTCCTCCTAAGGATCCAACTTCTTAAGCTCTCCTTCATCTTTACCATCCCCTGTAAATATCAAATATGAATTTCATATTATCATGAATTCAATCATTTAAATAAACTACTAAAAATGTCTAGTTCTACTAAAAGAACTTAGCATCATATCATCAGGAAAAGAAGAACATATATCAATGTCATAAAGCATCATAATATCATGTTCATAATCATCAAGCCAGTTTCATAAATTATGAACAAGGCCTAAATAGTTTAAGTTATAAAGAGTCATCAACCTAAGTTTATTTGTAAGAGAGTAACGATTGTCTCGTTTCACAAAATAAGACTAATAGTCACATCACTTACAATAACCTAGTATTGTAATGTCATGTTTCAATTAAGAACAAGACCAATAGGCTTCTTATATAATCAACTATTTCTATGTTTCAATTTGGAATGTCACAGTTACTAATTCTTTAAAGTCAAATAATCTAGCATCAAGTTTGGAATGAGATCATTTAACCAAAAGGATAGGCCAACCTGGTAGGATTATATCATTAAGTTTGGAATGACACAAGCTTCCCAGATACTGGTTTAAAATCAATTCATCAAGTTTGGAATGAGATCATTTAACCAAAAAGGATAGGCCAACCTGGTAGGATTGTATCATCAAGTTTGGAATGACACAAGCTTCCCAGATAGAACTTTTGAATTGGATTAAAATCATCTCATCAAGTTTGGAATGAGATAACTCACCCTTTTCAAAATAGTTGGCAACCATGATCATCGATGAAACATATAAATTGTGTTTATCATTTGGCCAACAAAAGAAGATTCGATAATTCAAAACACACAATTTAAGGTAAGTAAATGATAATTAAGACTTTTCTACATAGTCTTTAACCTCATTTCCCCCACTGTTTTGAATAATCGATCTTTAGGCAAACCTTTTGTGAGAGCATCAGTCATGTTATCCTTTGATCTCACATCGACCAAAGTGATAACTCCTTGTTCTCTCAGATAATTCAACAACGCATGTCTCAGCCTTACGTGTCTTCTCTTTGAATTAAAGAGAGCATTCTTTACGACTTGGATTGCTGCTTGACTATCACAAAATAAACTTAAAGAATTAATCTTTAGTTTAGTCAAAGGAATATCCATAATCAGATTGTTTATCCACTCTGCCTTTTCACTAGCTGAGGCTAAAGCAAAAAGTTCTGATTCCATTGATGACAATGCAATACAAGTTTGTCTTTTGGATTTCCAAGTAACAGCAACTCCACCCAGAATGAATACATATCCACTAGTGGATTTACTATTTCCAATTTCTAAACACCATAAGGCATCAAAATATCCATCCACAGATGGAGGATAACCAAAATAACATAGATCATAATCTTTAGTACGTTTAAGGTATCTCATAAGCCTACTGAGGGCATCCCAATGCTCTTTACTAGGATTACTAGTGAAACGACTCAACATCCCAACTGCAAAGGCTATGTCAGATCTAGTGCAACTCATAGCATACATGAGACTACCTATCAGTTTTGAGTACTTTAACTGATCCACATTGGTCCCTTCATTAGGACTCAGTCTTTTGTTATAATCATATGGTGTCTCACTCGGTTTACACTCACTGTATCCCTAGGTAGAAACTAGCTGCTAAATATAATGAGTTTGGCTAAGGGAGATAACTTGCCTTTCAAAACTTACTTTCATATCGAGAATGGTATTAGCTATACCAAGATCTTTCATGTCAAATTCTCTAGCTAAAGTGGTTTTCACATCACCCGCTATAGAATGATCGGAGCCAAGAATTAACATGTCATCAACATACAAGTATACGATGACTATCTTATTTGACATGAAATGATAGTAAAGACATTTATCTGAATAACTGGACTGAAAACCATAACTCTTTACCACCTTGTCAAACTTAAGATGCCACATCTTAGGTGCTTGTTTAAGGCCATACAAAGATTTGTTCAATTTACAAACTTTTTTTTCAAGGTCTTTCATGACATACCCTTCAGGTTGTTCCATGTAGATTTCTTCATTTAACTCTCCATTTAAGAAGGTTGTCTTTACATCCATTTGATGCACTACAAAGTGTTCAATAGATGCCAAAGCAAGAAGAATTCTTATAGTTGACAAATGACATACAGGTGAATAAACATAAAAAAAGTCGATTCCACTCTGTTGTTTAAAGCCTTTAGCTACTAAACGTGTTTTATATCTAGCTATTGATCCATCACAATTCAGTTTCTTCTTTAATACCCACTTACAACCTATAGCCTTAGCCCTTTTTGGCAAATTGACTAGCTGCCAAGTGTGATTTTATAGCAAAGAAATCATTTCATCATCTATGGCTTCTGCCCACAGTAAGGATTCCCTAGATCTCATTGCTTCTTGAAAGGAGAATGAATCACCCTCTATATGGTAAGTGACAAAGTCCTCACCAAAACTCTTAGAAACTTTATCTCTTGTAGATTTTCTAACTAGGATTGGTTCAATAGCCAATTGTGTGATATTAGTGTCAAAAGGACAAGCTACAGATTTTACAGGAGATTCTAAAATCATATTTGTAGATTCAAAAACCTTCAAGTCAAGATTGCTAACAAACTTGTACTCAAAGAATTCTGCATCTCTAGATTCTATCACTGTATTAGTAGATAGATCCAAAAATCTATTTGCAGCATTATCTTCTGCACTACCTAGATATACTCAAGTAGTTGTTCTAGGTCCCACCTTAGGCCTTTTAGGATCTTGTATCCTTACATAGGCAACACAACCCCAAGTTTTAAGGGTATCATATCTACAAGGACGTTTGTGCCATATCTCATAAGGTGTCTTAAACAATTTAGAGTGCGGCAACCTGTTTAAGATGTGATTAGCAGTTAAAACAACTTCTTCCCAATGGGAGGAAGGCATGCCAGCTGTAAGTAACATAGAATTTAGCATTTTAATTAAAATTCTATTCTTACGCTCTACAACACCATTTGATTGGAGTGAGTAAGGAGCAGTAGTTTCAAGTATTATACCTTCCAAAGCACAAAATTCTTTGAACCCAGTCATTGTATATTCTCCTCCTCTATCATTCCTAAACCTCTTAATTTTCAAATTAAGTTGATTTTCAACTCTAGATTTAAAAACCTTAAACTTCTCAAAGCCTCATCTTTCGATTTCAACAAATAAACATGACAATATCTAGAGAAATCATCTATGAATGTGATTAGGTACTTCCGTCCCCCTCTAGTGACATAGTTTTTAAAGTCACAAAGATCAAAATGTATAAGCTCAAGAAGTGTTGTGCTTTTAGAAACCGACTTAAAATGTTTTCTAGTTATCTTAGTCTATGCACACACTTCACATTTGTCAAATCAAATAGAAGTATCTAATGGAATGTTGTGATTTTTGGATAAATGTTGCATTTTCCTATAATTTACATGTCCAAGTCTATTATGTAATAATTTTGGATCAATCAAAGTAGAACTAACATGGTTTATGCTATCAGTATCTAAACTCAATCTATACATGCCATTGATCTTAAATGCACAACAGAAGTAGCATGAGTTAACAGATAAAGTTACTCTCCATTCATAGTTGAAAAAATGCATATCAACTTTATCAAGTAAACTCATAGATATTAAATTACTTTTAAGTAAGGGTATTACTTTAACATGTTTCAAAGTTAGTAACTTACCTGAAGAAAACACCAAATTAGCAGTTTTAGCATGAATCACCCCTGCCTCACTACCATTACAATTTTCTACGGTGTCATTCACTTTTATGGTCTCAATAAGTAAATTCTCATCATTTGTTGTATGACATATAGCACCACTATCCAACCACCACTCAGAAGAGACACTGACCTTTCCATTATTCATCATTTCAACGAAGGGTTGAGGCTCAGGTTCACTAATTAGCGTATTAGACTCATTTTGTGGTGTATTGTTCTTTAACATCTTTGGTAGCTTACACTCCGTTGCTCAGTGACCCCACTTTCCACAGTTATGGCACTTGCCCTTCTTATTCTTCTTGAAGACAGTCTTTTTGGCATCTAGCTGTGAAGATGATTCACCTTTTGGTGGATTGGACTTTTTCTGATATTTATAGAAATGTGAAACTAAGTTGGCAACTAACTTTTGTTGTCCTACTTGTTCCAAACTCTGCCTACAAATATTTTTATCGTCAATATGAATATACATTTTTTTTAATTCATCCAGCCTCATCTATTCTTTTAGTCTATGCATGTCAGTCTTAAAAGAATTTCATTCAGCAAGTAGCTTACTCAACACAAGATCAACAAAGAGATTATCAAAATATTTAAGCTTTATGATATCATAGGAGCTATATTTTGTCATTTTAATCAAAGTAAAAGAGATAGAAAGAGTGCACCTTAAAATCCTCAAAAGTATACCAAACCTTCTAACTTTTCAAAACAACACTGTAGAGGTGAAATTTGCCAAATTTAACCCCAAAAATGGATCCAGAACACCCAAAAACCTGAGGAATAATGATTTTAGGTCACCGGAGATTTGCTGAAAATTCGCCGGAAAAGTTCACCGGAAAGTTGTCGATCGTCGGAAAAGTTTGCCGGAGAAGACGAACTAGTCGCTGAAAAAGTGCGAAAACTTTCAACGACCATATCTCCTTCGTCTGACCTCCGTTTTACGCAAACAATCACTTAAAACGATCGTCTCAATGAGTAGAACAAAATCCACAAGGTTTCAACTCATGAAATTGGCTGAATTTTTCAGGATCTAGCCTCAAAAATTATGGCTGCACAATTTTCAATCTTAGATCCCGGTCAATCCTTCCGTCGAAACACGAAAGTGATCACACCCTTGAGTTTTATTCGATGAGATCTTCAAAACAACACCTTATTTGCTCAAATCCAATACACGAAGCTAATACTTCAAGATTGTTGGAGGCAAGGAGGTTTGAGAAAGAAAGATTTAGTGTTGGGTGCTTGAAGTATTACACCAAGATGCATCAAAATTTGGAATGCTCAATAGTGTTACCTTCAACGTTGGGAAAACCCTAGTAATATAGTAAGCTATTGGGCTCCAGCCCATATGGGCCCATATAACCATACAATAACCTATTGGGCTTGTATGTGAACATATTATTATTAATATATATAACATATATATTCAACAAAACATTCATTATTTTCATCCTGAGCTGTGACAATCAACAATTTTCCTTTGTACTTGCCATATAAACGAGTGTCATCAATTTGAATAACTAGTTTACAAAAATTGAAAGCCTCGCAACATTGTCTGAAGGTCCAAAAAATGCGGTGAAACACACGTTTTTCACAAACGATTCTCTGAGTCACATAATAATCTTTTGTTTGAAGATGATAAACAGAACCTGGTGAAAAGCGAATCATATAGTCACACCACCTTGGCAAAAATGCGTATGATTCCTCCCAATCACCATAGATAATTGTCATTGCTTTTTGTTTTGCATACCATGCCTTTCTATATGAAACTTTGTATCTATAGGAATGGGTTATCCTCTCCTGGACTAGTCCAATTGAACACGATGGATCATGCTTTATCATCCCTAATAATAAAAAAATGTCACATTATCATTAATAATAATAATAATAATAATAACAATAACAATAATAATAATAATAATAATAATAATAATAATAATAATAATAATAATAATAAAATCATTAATTCTCATCATTATCATGTCATCCAATAACGTTCCTAGTACGAGTGAAACAATAGCATCAACATCAAGTTGTTTGTGTTCCTGAGAAATGTGACCATTTAAGCAATTGTGATCCCCACCCCATTTGGTAACCATCTATCTTTCACCGTACATTGGTTTTACTACCCTAACCCTCCACGGACAATTCTGGTCATGCGCACGACATTTCATGCTTAACTTTATCAGCGTACTTTCAACCACAACAGCTTCTTGATGCTTCTTCATGAGGTTCCACTTGATTGCCATCTGCACCTTTCTTTTTTTATGCAAATTTCTGTTTAACAAACAACTTATTCCGTAATATCCATAGCCCCTCAACTGAACCTGAACTAGTGTCAGAATCTTGTTCACTCGAATGATCCCAATCAATGTATGTGTAATGTGAGATTTCATTCCAAAAAGTATTATTACCCTCACCTACATGTGCAATTTCCCATTTTTATTACAAAATATATATAAACAAAAACCAGACATATATGTAAATAACTATTGTTTGGTAACACACCTTCAGATTATTATAGTAATTGAGACTCCCCCGCATCCTCGTGTGGTTGGATTTGAGACTCCCCCACAAAAGAGTGATGTACTTGTATTTGAGTTGCACTTGGACCATCATCCTCATCATTGTCCGAACCTCTAGCATTCTCGACAAGAAGACGATCTTCCATTGCGATATTTTCATCATTGTCATCGTCAATATTGTCATCCATAACTAGGGGTGGAAATAGGCCAAGACAGGCCAGGCTTAGTTAGGTCTGGTCTTAGCTTGATTTAAAAATATAAAGCTTTGGCTGACCTATTTACCTATCATAGGCTTTTTTTTGGGCTTGGCTTGGCCTATTTAAAAGCCTAGTTTGGCCTGCAAGCCTATTAAAAACCCTATTTTACAATAAATATTATATATAAAGAAAATCTAATGACTAGTGAAATTTTGAAAATTCGCATAGTACTTTTTAAAATTTGATATAAATAAAGATAAATACTTCTCTTTTTAATTTGTGCGTGAAAAAATAAGTTAAAATTAATTAGAGTACTTTAAGTATTCAACAAAATATTATAAACAAAATAAATAACCTAAATAAAATATTATAAATTTCATTCAATAATCTAGTTATATATATATATATATATATTAAATAGGTCAGTCTGACAGACCTAATAGACTTTTTTTAAAGCTTGAGCCTAGCATTTTTATCTAAACAGACTTTTCAAAAAGGCCTTAGCCTGACCTTTTTAATAAACAAGTTAGGCCAGACTAGGCCTTAAACAAGCCAAGCCAAAGGCCCCTGATAGGCGGCTGACCCATTTCCATCCCTATCCATAACCCAAGTAGGGTCATTTTCATCTTCCATAGACAAATTAACAAGTGGAGCAGCAGATACTGATGCATTATGGGAATAATTGAAATCAACTGACCTCATTGGTAAAACGACATGCTCTGCTTCAACACTATCCACATGCAACTCTAAGAAATCTTTCACTGATTGGTTGAAGAATTCTCCTATTATCATTTCTACGTCTTCGTCGTCTATTACTTTCATGTTAATATATTTATCATCGCACCATATTCTTGCAGTGACCATAGTGATAGATTGATTACCTTTAAGAACTAATTTTTAACATATTTTCTGATGCAATTCGTCAATAATTGAGTTGTGCTTGATACGTGTTGGCTTTTTCTCACATTCGAAAACAACACCACGTAAGCCCTTAATTATCCTACCATTATAATATAAAATAATAAGAACAAAATCGGAATGTGCACACATTTTTATATATATAACCAAAAAGCACAACAGAAAGTATAAATAAGCAAATATTGAGATATCTAAGACTAGAAAGATGATGAAGAAGAGTTGTGAAAAGTGTGAAGAGGATATTGGGTTTAAATAAAGGGAAAATGGATGAAGGGACAAAATCGTGCCTGGATGGGGCGTGACCAATCACGCTTAGGGGGGAGGGGGCGTGACTCAACCTTAGTTGCGCCTAGTGGTGGCGTGACCTGTTGCGTTCTGTGGGGCGCGACTTGTTGCTATAGATTCGTAAATACATTGAAAACTACTATAAATTCATAATTTTTTTTAAAAACAATATTTTAATTTTTTTTTCCACCAAACACTCATAAAGTGATAATGGAACTCCAGTTGTATCCTCGCTTGGTTGCAGGGTTTAGTTTAGAACTTCAGATTCTTCATAAAAAGTTAAACGTCAATAGAAACAAAAATAAGAAATAAATAAGAGAAAAATAGCAAAAAGGTATGTTAAATAATGAATTTCATCCTCTTCAGTTTAGTTTATTACATAATAAATCAACATTTGAAATTTAAATTCTTTAAAATTATGTTGAGTAAAACTAATTGAACAATGAATTAAAAGCTAAAAAACTAACTGATATTTGAAAATTGATAGTTGAAAATTGAAAATAATTTATTAAATTAAATGTGTTTAATAAAATTAACTATTAAAATAATTTAAAAAATAAAAAATGATAAAATATCATGATTAATTTTAAAAAATAACAATTAAAATAAATAAATATATCAAAAATAAAAATATAAAATATAAAAAACTAAAAATTAACTTTTAAATAATATTTAAAAAATGTTTAAATTATTAAAAAAGTTACTTAAAAAACTTATTTCTTAAATGATTACGTGAACTTTTTAATAAAAAATTAAAAATTAACTAAAATATCATACTTGACACAAATTAAGTGGTAGATTTATAACTCTATAATATAAAATTGATTCACCGGTTAGAAAAAAGTAACATTTTTAATAAAATTAATAAACTAATATTTATAAATAAAAAATTATACAATGTAGTTTACAATTTCAATGAAACTGTAGTCAATGACAACTGGAAAGGACTGAGATCCGGTAAATAATACAATAGAAGAAAAACAAAAATAAAAAAATGGAATAAAATGAAGATTATCTTTTACTTTTGTATTTTGTACTGTTCATAAATGATAAGAAATTGAGAACCAAACCAAATGGGCAATGGCTCGAGCAGCTCGTGGGGTAGGGCTTGACTAAAGACTAAAGTGTGAACTGTGAAGGCATTGCATGCCGTCGTTCGATAATAGTACTGTATTACTTTCATTAGGAAATAAATAATGAGTCTTCCTAAGATATGTTTTAAGGGTTTTTTTGTTCTTCTGTCATGTTTTTTCCACTCTTCGGATGTGATTTTTGGAACCTGAATTTAAATAATCAACCCTTTATATATGTTCTTCAATCATGATTAATGAACTCTAGGATCACAATTCACAAACAAGGGTGGCACGCAATTACCTCCAAGAAATTCTTGTTCTCGGCAACAAGAGCTGCTCGCCTATCATTAGTGAACAAGAAATAAGCTGACATGGGGTGCCTTGGTTTCAATGGATCCTTCTCTTTCCTGTGAACATGTAAAACAAACATCAATAAGCACACAACCTCATTGCCTCAAGAATGGTCCAAAGGGAGGTATATGTAACTCACTTGTTGTTGCCATCTTTTTCTACCTCTTGTTTGAATTGCATGTACTGTTCAAGCAATTCTATCGCAGTCCTTTACTTCTGCTCGTCTTCCAACAACCTCATTGCCTCAGTTTCACGTTTTTCCTTTGCAATCACTTGCAAATAAGCTTCTTTCTCAGCATGGTATATCTCCTCATAAGGCTTCTTCTCTTCTGCTCTGTTTTTAAATTTTGTTTTATTTTCTATTCTAGGCGGTTCTGAAGCAGAACAGGCTGAACGGTCTGATGTAATTGTAACTTAGCATAAGAAATCTAACAAGCAACCAAAATCTGTTTCACATGGAAAAAAACTTTAGAAAGAAAGAGCTTGAGGTATAAGAAACACACAGATGAAGAGAAGCAGGACCATGGTGAGAGGCTTTCTGAATAGAATATCCCACAAGGAGATCAAAATGATGATGCAGAAAGTAGTTCAAAAGAGACAGATGGCGATGCATCAAGAGTAGCTTTGAGAGAAAATGATAATGAAGAAGAATCAGGTTCTGGAGGGAATGAAAATGATGGTGATGGGGAAAGTAGCTCTAGAGAAGTGGAAAAATGACCTATAAAGTCAGCAAGTCCTAATTGTGCCAAAATTGCTGAAGTTTCTTTTGACTAGCTGCTGGTAAATTGCTCATCCTTTGCAGAATTGTGGCACCTACTTTTATTGACTTGATAAAAATCTAGTACATTTAATTTTCTAAGTTAATTACCAATCACTTAGAATGGCTGATGCAGAGCAAATGGAAGCGTCCCTCGGGAAAGAAAAGCTCAGGTTAGAAACGGTGAGCAGTGAAACAGTTGTAGCACAAATACCTGAAGATTTCAGTAGTAGTAGTGTTGTGGCCGTAGTGGGAATTGGTCAAGTTCAAATTTATGAAATGAAGAATTGGTAACTCAATAATCTGATTTTGTTAAGTTATATAGAAAACTTTCATATACATACTATTATTTATATGGCATCAATTGTATCAGCTAACACTCTCCTATATCTATTTTTTTTGTTGTTGTTGTGTAATATCTAAGTGAATTAGATTGATAGAAGAAGACAAACTTATTGTAAATATTATAATTAGTCGATTATTTATTGATAATTATTAGAGTAAAATAATATAATAATATTTTATTATAATTTGTCTAAGTCTGAACTGAAATTACATATTTGATTTGATATAAAATAAAATAAATATGATAACAATTTTAATGAAAATTATTTTTAAAATTGTCTTAGAAACGTTTTTAAACCATGAAATACACCCACTACTATTTATCATCAGGAGTGGCATGGGTGCTGTAGCGTAACGTGGAAAATAATTAGTGGGAACACGTCACTGTCCCAGGTTCGCACAATATAGTCGATCCGAATGATGTCTAGAGCATACCATGGCTTCACGTGAAAATTAGCCCAGTCACTAGTTTCATTGTAACGTTTTCTTTTTTTAAGCAATGATTTAAAAAAAACATTTTTTAATACAGCTTTTATCCAGAATTACAGGTTGATAAAATTAACGTACACAGTATCAAACAATTTTTTGGTTAGGTTTTCTAATTGTTCAAATTATTTTTTATTGATTTGAATAAACTAAACAAAAATTAATTTTTAATAATAAATTAATTTTAAATATAAGACTCGAAAAATTTAAATATTATATATATATAAATACTATAAATAAATTGATTTTATCATTCTTCTATCATATTTTAAAAATTACATTGTTATACCAACAATTATTTATAAAAGTAGTAGCGACTTATGTCCCCTGATCAAGTGGTTATTGGATATGAAATAAATCATATTGAAAAGAAAATATTTATCACTTATATGTTTTAGGTCCTCGACGAAACTTAATTATCACTTTCGATCGGACTACTTTATATCAATATTATAGTCAAAAAATAACATTTCTATAGATAAATTAGTTTTTAAGTATTAATAGTAATTATTTTAAACTTAATTTAGGTTAAAATATACAAATAGTCCCATAACTTTTTTTTTTCTAATTTGATTCCATAACTTTTAAAAGTTTTAAAATTATTTTCTTATTTATTTAATTCAAAACATGTTAGTCTTTTAAAAAAAATGGTTATTTTCAATTTTTGAACATTATCTTGAATGTTTTTTTAATTAATTTAATATATAAAATTTATCTCATTAAATTCATCTAACTAAATATTATGAAATTCAATTAATGTTCGAACCAAGAATATGTAAAAGTAAAATGAAAAATGTATGAAAAGTGAGTCTCATGATCAACTGAAAATTAAAAAAATCTAATGTCATATTTTTCTTCGTCTTATTGTTCATGAAACTCATTTTTTACACAAAATTCTATATATATTTTTTTTTCAAACATTAGTTATAATTTTTATGTAGATAAATCTAATGAAACACATTTCATGTTTTGAATCTATTAAAAAAAGATTTAAAATGGTATTAAAAAATAAAAATGATCAATTTTTTTAAAGGACTAAGTTGTTGAGAATTAAAAAAGGAAGTAAATCATTTTATAACTTTTAAAACTTTGATAATTGATAATCAGTTTAGAAAAAAAAAAATATAAAAGAATATTTCTATATTTTAGCCTTTAATTGATTAAAATATACAAATCATCTTAACTTAAAATTGTCATTTATAACTTAAGATAAGGGACGATTTTTTTTTTCATTCTTCGGCTTTGATTTTCACTAATCTTGTCAATTAAATTCAATCAATATTTCCATTTCAAATTCCAACTTAAAATGACATTAAGAAAATTCCTAAAAACAAATCTTCCAACACTTAAATAGTTAACTTTTACATAATGACACCAACTTATCTATAACACCTTTGTATCATTATTACATTATCAAAACTAAGACACGATCGATAAACCTCAACATATTAAGAATATTTATGACATTCAATAATATATTAACAAAATTTATAAAGATATATTTATGAATTTTGGTATCATTATTGCATATTTATATGGTATATTATAATTAGATGAAAATATAAAAATATTTTATATTAAATACATTATTTTGTCATTTTTATTCTATATTTTTTTAGTAAAATTGAGTTCTAATTCTATAAGTAAAGTCTCTGGTAGAAATTAATTATCATGATTAATATTATTTTGAGAGAGAAAAAACGTTGCTTTTTGTTTTCTTTTCGAAATACTTTCATTTCAGTGTTTATAACGAACCAGCGATCGAACTGGGAATGAATTCCCAATCAGTTGAGCCTATCAGAGTTTCAAGATATTGGTTCGGTTTGGTTTTGTTTTCACTGCTCTTAGACTGATTGGGAAATTGAAAATATTGGAACGGGGCCCTTTGTGTTGTGTGTTGTGTGTTGCGTGATGCTCCGTGACTCTATCTCATCTCATTGTCTTTGTTTTTTCTTGTCTAACTGATAAGACCTTTTCTTCAGCATGGGATGGGATCGATTCTAAGGGTAATCCATCAGTAATGCAAAGTTGCTATCGCTTGGTGTACGTCTCCCACTCCAAATCCAAACTAGACAAATAATCCTTAATTTCCCGGGAGATGCGTAATTAGCCTAATCCATATGATATTAGTGATGTTTTTTTTCAAAGAAAATTTCTTAAATGTATTTTTATACAAAGTTAAATAAAAAAAGGTAAGGGTGGCTGTAATAAGCATGCAATAGTGGAATGTGGTTGGTGGTGATCTATGAGACTTGCTGAGAGATGAATTTATTCAGGGATTCTTTGATGCATGAATTGTCACTTCTTGTAGTGTTGCTTATGTCTTGAAGTATAAGGAAGGGTTTAATTTACTCTTTTTCAATTTTAAATTTTACCGTTACACAGATTTTATATGTGTCCCATCAAATAACCAAGTTCACCTTATAATAATATGGTTCATATAAAATTCATTTGAATAAAATAGTAAAATATACAATGCTAACATTTCTCGTTCTAATTATCATCATCTAGTCTTATACTTGATAAAAAAAAAAAAAAAACTAGTCTAATACTTGAATGGGTCTTGATTTCATCTATCCATAATTTGCTGGTGGGAAAAAAAGAAAATCAACCAAATGATTTTAATAAAAACCGGAAAAATCTGCTTTACCACATTGATTAATTGCATGTTTGTAAATAACAGAATTACTTCAAGACATGTAGCTTAAGTAGAAAAAAGTAAAAAAGCTTATGATTTATATTTGTACGAATACAATCTTTATTATTAATAATAAAATGACATAAATTTAAGACAGGAAAATAATAATGCATAATGATGGAACAGCAGTACAGTGATAATAAGAGAAAAGGAATGATGACTGAAATCATTACAATAGAAAATCCATCTATCAACGGGCGTTTTGAGCATGAATTATTCTAATGGATGATGGACCAGGATCGTGGTCATATAAGACATTGGGGGCCCATTTATAATAGGGCTATACTATTCCAATTTCCAACCCTACTTTTAGCTTTTTTAACCCATATTGTTTTGTTATTTTTTCTGAAAATATCCCTGACAAAATTGTATTTTTGTTGTGCAATTTACATAACGGAAATGCATTTACATCGTATTAGGAGGTGCATCCTCCTTACACAATAGAAACACGTTTGTTATGTATTATGCAGTTATGCACAACGGGAACACTGAAATCAAAATCGATTTTTGAAGAGAAAAAAGAAGTGAACAACAGACCCCTTTATAATGGGTTCAAGACACATAATGCGTGTCTGGAAATCCATTAAAATGGTATTGAAGAGATTTTACACTTTTCAATGCACAAAAATAAAAGTTATATTAAGTTCAAAGTTGAGCGTTATTATAATTTAAGCACACACTTAGTCTGCAAGCAAATTAATTAGTCCAAAGTTTGGCACTTCCATTTTATAGATTAAAAAATATTGACATATAAATTACTGGAAGTGGCTCAGGTGTGTTCAGAGTAGAGTTTGCAAAATTAACTTCACATAAATTTGATTTTACATACGTAACCTGATTTAAAAACAACCACGAATTGCTTGTCATTGAGTTAAATGGTTGTTTGAAGTATCTTAACGTAAAACCAACTGACTCTTATCCGTTTTATAATCAAACTTATTGAATAACTAACAAACTAGTTCAGTCAAAATTTTGAAATAATGGATAAAACCATGAGAAGAACCCAAGAAAGTTTGTTTAGGGAAATAAAAATCATTGAGACTTGCTATATCCACTTCCCTTCTTTGTTTATTCACTCCCGTTTTTTAAGTAAACAAGGGAGTGTATTTTTTGGAAAAACAAATTGTAAAGGGGTAGATAAGCAAAGAAGGGGAGTGGACATAGTAATTACCAAATCATTACTACTATTTACTAATAAGAAACATAGAGGACAGGCCCAACTCACCAACAATGAATCTACGACGCAACTTATACTTTGGGCCCATCCAACACCGTACACCTTAATAAACATTTCAACCCATGTTCAATTAACTGTAAAATAATTTTCTTCCGCTAAAAATTATACATTTTTTTTTGCACAGATGTGTTAGCTTAGTAATAAAAATATTTTCTTTGAAGGAAAAATATTTTTATTTTTAAATTTAGATTTAAAACAATGTAAATATAGTACAAATTGTGTCGTCTCTAATTATTGAAAATCTTAAGACAGGAAAAACTTTATCTTCCTAGTACAAATACTTAAATCTAGAGAAAAATATTTGTCCAGCAAAATGAAACTGTGAAAATATAAATTTATTACATTATATAAAAATATTATCAAGTAAAATATTTAAAAATAAAATTAAATATTCTGAAGAAATCAATATTTATTTATTAAATTACATTATAATTAGGTAACATTATTTTTTAGTCTGTTCTCTTTTTAAACTATAATGCCTTTTATTCTTCCCTTATCATTATTTAAAATTTTAAATTATTTTTTTTAGTGAATTATACAGTAGGAACAAGAGGTCAACTATTTAACTCAATGACAACCATTTAAATTTACATGCTTCACCTGATTTTGCACATGAAGTTTTTTATTTCTGCATTTTGACCATAAATTTATATAATTTTATGAAATTTTTTGCGAAGTTAGTTTTTTTAAGCTAAAAGTTGTGTAGTTAGTTGATTATCGCTGTCATTAGTTGATTTGGATTTTAAATTTTTTATGTAACAATATCGATCTATGATATGACAAGGAAACATAGATTTAAAAAAAGCTTAATTATACTCCATAAAAAAAGTCTTAATTATTTTTTCTCATACTTTTAAAATGTTGCATATTCTACCTAAGGGTGTTTGCATACAAGAACAAAAATTCATGTCCGGAAATCATAATTATTAAGAATGATTAAAATATATTTGATTAATCATAAAATATTTCTTGAAATATTTATAAATATTTTTTGAGAATCAAAGTTTTTCTTCTTCATTTTTTAATATAATTTTCATAAATTTAAATTATTTATCACATTAAATAATATAGGAATAATATAATATTTTATAACATTAAAAGTATTTATTTTTAACTCATGAAAGTAAGATTTTCATCTTATGCTATAGAAGTCATTTTAAAGTCATATTAATTTATAGTGTGATGACTTTAAATTAATTGATTTTTTTACCTCTAAATTAATTATGTAGAGGAATCTTGATAATACGCTATAGTAATCCTGACAATGAAAGATAATAGATAATTAATTTTTTTACCTCTAAATTAATTCAATCGAGACACTGCAAACACCTCTAAATTATAAAGAATTTAAATTCTTTTTACTCCAACAATGTGATGAGAATTTACCGAAGTAAAAACAAAAGATTAAGAAAGTGGAAGTACTTAAAAATTTAATAACATTGCACTATTTTTTTTATAAAAAAAAAAAGATATCCCATATGGCCATATTCACAAATAATAAATCAAACTTATAATCACATAATTAAGAGATAATTTTATCTATCATGTCAAATTATGTTTCTTTTTGTTTTAAGAAAAAAATCTACTCATTTTAAACACTAGAACTTAATATTTGATACCTAACAATTCTACTGACAGCTATAATTAAGGTGGAAAATTCTGCACAATTCTGCACACACAAAAAAATTCGGCAAAAAAAAATACCTCACTTTATTTTTAAAAAATGATGTAAAAAAAAAAACTTGTTGTTGCAGTGATAATACAGAGGCGATGTGCCAAAAATGAATGAAATTAGCGATTCTTGTCATAATTTGTCGTAAGATAGAGATATATATATATATAGAGCGAGAGAGAGAGGAAGGTTTCAATTTGAAGGCATGATTTCAATGTAACACATCAGCTCGATTTATGCCCCAACACTCCCGATCTCACTCTCCGTAAGCTCTTCCTTCTTCTTCGCCATCTCTATATGCTTCAATTTTCATTCCCACTTTTTTTTTTTTAATTTCGATGTCAATATTCGTTTTCTTCATGCCATTGTCGGAATCGAAGCGTTGACGCGCTATTTGGGACCCCTTTATATTGAATTATGAGCTCAGTTTCAAATGGGGTCATGTCTCAGTGGATTAGATCATTGCACTTGTTACTGTGCAACGGAATTGATTCAATCAAAAGGGTCATATTTGATTGTAGATCTAAGATTTGAACTGAATTCAAGATTCTTTTTTCTTTGTCCGAGATTGAATTTTGGCGGAGGAATCGATGATTGATAGGTGATGGTAAGAAGAATAGCTTGTTCAAGGTGGGTTGTTAAATATTGGGTGGGTGGCACCATACTTTAGCCACTGAGAAAGTGGATGCAGTGTTGGTTGATATTGGCACCTTTATATGTAGTTTATCTTGGATTTATTGGATCTCTTATAAAAAATTGAACTCTCATATCTTCCTTTATACATGTTCTTCTATTTATATCTGTTATTAATGTGGTCTGCTTATGTATTATTAACCGTAAATATGCTGGCTTGATGGATACTTGGGGTTCTTGTAGACTGTATTTCATGTGTATGTAATATAACTCTGTTGAAGTTAGAATATTTGTTTTACTAGTGTTTCAATTTTGGCACGTGGATACCCAAATCCCTTTGTCTGTTTCACTTTTCAATATTGCTTTTTTGTAGGGCTGTGCTTCTTCTTGGCAAGCTCTATTGGTAAATGTCCGGCTGATCTGCTTGACAAAATGGGACATGTAAAGTTGCAAACGCAAACTGGTATTAATGCAATAGAAGAGGGATCTGGGCAGTGCGAGGCTGAATATCCTAACAAAACTACTGTGGCATGCATGATCAATGCAGAAATTGGCGCTGTTTTGGCTGTCATGAGAAGAAATGTTAGATGGGGAGTTCATTATATGTCGGATGATGATCAATTGGAGCATTCCCTTGTTCAGTCTCTGAAGGCATTAAGGAGGCAAATATTTTCATGGCAGAATCAGTGGCATGTCATAAGCCCTGCCTTGTATCTCCAGCCTTTTCTGGATGTCATTCAATCGGATGAAACCGGTGCACCAATTACTGGTGTCGCTCTATCATCTGTTTACAAGATCTTAACATTGGATGTAATTGATCGAAGCACTGTTAATGTTGGGGATGCCATGCACTTGGTAGTTGATGCTGTCACGAGTTGCAGGTTTGAGGTGACTGATCCTGGATCAGAAGAAGTGGTATTAATGAAAATATTACAAGTTCTTCTAGCATGTGTCAAAAGTAAAGCATCTATGATGCTGAGTAACCAACATATTTGCACCATAGTGAATACTTGTTTCCGTATAGTTCATCAAGCAGGAACCAAAAGTGAGTTGTTGCAGCGGATAGCACGTTACACAATGCATGAACTTGTTCGGTGTATTTTTTCTCACCTTCAAGATATTGACAACACAGAACTTGCATTAGTAAATGGGAGCACTGCTTTAAAAGAAGAGGTATAGCATTTATGTTACTTTAGTCTTTTTGGTTGCAATTCCATTTTCTTTTTTCCTGTGATTATTTTGTCAGTTGCTTGGTAGGTAAATGATTGTAAGGAAAAATTGGGACCTTGGGTGTAGGGGTACAATTCAAATTTATGCATGAATTTTTGTTTGGCTATTATTTGGTCTCAGCTGATAAAATCTGAACTCGTCAAAAAGGAAGATTTCCTTACCTTATTTACTATCTGCATACTTTACTGTTTATTACTTGTTTCAATCTTCCAATTTCCATGATTTATCATTCCCAACAAATTGTATGCCAACAATCCTGGAGTTTTAGGATATGTTTGAGTGTGAGTTTTTGAGGAAAAGGGAGGGCAAAATTTTCATTGTTAATTAATTTTCTCTAATTTTTTGTATTTTTTTTTTAAAAAGGAAATAATTTGATGGGTTAACGCAAACTTAATTTGTTAATCATTTTTTAGAAACATTATATATCTCTTAATTCAGAAATAAAGAGTTTGCCCTCCCTTCTGTTTCCCTCCGAAACCTTACTCCTAAACATACTCTTAAATACCATATGGTGTTGGATCAGTTGATTAAACTTGGCTTTTAAGTCTGTTTAGTAAAGCTAATAAGCAATACTGTAGAGCTTCTTTAATCCACCTTGTCTTGGTCAAAGTTAGAGTGACATATTGATATGTGTGTATGTGTGTGTGTGTGTGAGAGAGAGAGGGAGGCACGACACCTACACTTGGTATTAAACTTTTGCACTTACATCACTTAATAACTTACTAAAATATGAAACTAACCAATTCAAAGTAGATTAAATTTATAATATTTCAAGCAAATACAAATCTAATTCATACTTCATTGTGCTGCTTTATTTTAAAGGATAATATGCTGTTTAAAATTTAAGTGAATGTCCATTGCTAGATAACTTACCAACAGATGTCTAATTTATGTGGACTATTAGAATGAAAGAAGAGAATGATTGTTAGAGGCTGTTTATGCATTGTTACTAGCTAGGGTTTGCGAGATTGTTATCAGGTGTCATTATCAAATTTAATGCTGCAAAAAATATTTGAATTGTCATACTGAAATAAACATATTACTGATGCGAAATTTGAGTGAGGACACACAAACTTGCATATTTAGTTGCTGATTGTTTTTTTTTTTTTTTTTCCAACAGGTTGGTGGGATAAATAATGAGCATAATTCTGCAAACGTATTGGAGAATGGGAACTTGAATTCTGCAAATGATGGTCGACCCTTATCCACAGGCATTGCTTCTAGTACTATGAGTGATGTGGCAGCAACTTTAGTGGATGAAGACACTGCTATTGCTAGCATTGACAAAGAGACTGATCTGAATGAATTGCAGCTTATGAATGAACCATATGGGATTCCTTGCATGGTGGAAATATTTCACTTTTTGTGTTCTTTGCTGAATGTTGTTGAACATATGGGAATGAGTCCTCAATCAAACACAATAGCATTTGATGAAGATGTGCCTCTTTTTGCCTTAACTTTGATTAATTCAGCCATAGAATTGGGAGGGCCTTCCTTTCACCGACACCATAGATTACTGAGCTTAATTCAGGATGAATTATTCCGTAATCTTATGCAATTTGGTTTGTCAATGAGTCCTCTTGTACTTTCAATGGTCTGTAGCATTGTTCTAAATTTGTATCACCATCTTCGTACAGAACTCAAATTACAGCTAGAAGCATTTTTTTCTTGTGTAATTTTGAGGCTTGCACAAAGCAAACATGGGGCTTCATATCAGCAACAAGAAGTTGCCATGGAGGCCCTTGTAGACTTCTGCAGGCAAAAAACATTCATGGTGGAGATGTATGCTAACTTTGACTGTGACATAACTTGCAGTAATGTCTTTGAAGACATTGCTAATTTGTTGTCCAAAAGTGCTTTTCCTGTGAACAGTCTGTTGTCTTCCATGCATATTCTTGCTTTGGATGGTCTTATTGCTGTCATGCAAGGAATGGCTGCAAGGATAGGCAATGGGTCTTTAAGTTCAGAACAATCTCCTGTGAATCTTGAAGAATATACTCCATTCTGGCAGGAAAAATGTGAAAATTTCAGTGATCCAAATAATTGGGTTCCTTTTGTATGCCGGAGAAAGTACTTCAAGAAAATATTGATGATTGGAGCCGATCATTTTAATCGTGATACTAAGAAAGGTCTTCAGTTTCTTCAAGGAGCACATCTTTTGCCTGACAAACTTGATCCCCAAAATGTTGCCTGCTTTTTCAGATACACTGCTGGGTTGGATAAGAATCTCATTGGTGATTTTCTAGGAAATCATGATGAATTCTGTATTCAGGTTCTTCATGAATTTGCTAGAACATTTGATTTCAAAGACATGATGTTAGACACTGCCCTACGTCTATTTTTGGAAACTTTCAGACTGCCTGGAGAATCACAGAAGATACAGAGGGTGCTTGAAGCTTTTTCTGAGAGATATTATGAACAGGCTCAAAATATCCTTGCCAATAAGGATGCTGCTCTTTTGTTATCATACTCAATTATAATGCTTAATACAGATCAGCACAATTCACAGGTAAAAAAAAAGATGACAGAAGAGGATTTTATCCGAAATAATAGGCGAATAAATGGTGGCAATGATCTACCCCGACAGTTCCTGTCAGAACTTTACCATTCAATTTGTAAGAATGAGATTCGGACAACTCCTAAGCAAGGTTCTGGTTTCCCTGAAATGACCCCAAGTCGGTGGATTTATCTCATGCACAAGTCAGAAAAATCTGCTCCATTCATTGTCTCTGATTCCAAAGCATACCTTGATTATGATATGTTTTCTATATTGTCTGGTCCAACAATTGCTGCTATTTCTGTGGTATTTGATAATGCTGAGAATGCAGAGGTATACCAAACATGTATGGATGGATTCTTGGCTGTTGCAAAGATATCAGCTTACTATCATCTTGAAAATATACTGGATGATTTGGTGGTGTCACTTTGTAAGTTTGTTACTGTTTTTGATCCATTATCTGTTGAGGAGTCAATCCTGGCCTTTGGAGATGACACAAAAGCAAGAATGGCAACTGAGACAGTTTTCACTATTGCAAATAGGTATGGTGATTACATCCGTACAGGGTGGCAGAATATTCTTGATTGCATCTTAAAATTTCACAAATTAGGTCTTCTTCCTGCTCGTATGGCCAGTGATGCGGCTGAAGAGTCAGAGATTTCTACAGAAACTGAGGATGGGGGGAAGCGGTATACTAATTCTTTATCTTTATCTCGTCTTCCATCTGTTAATACTCCGAAGAGATCCTCAGGATTGATGAGCAGGTTTAGTCAACTGTTATACCTTGGCGCTGAAGAGCCAAGATTAGAACCTACTGAAGAACAACTTGCTGCTCAGCAGTGCACCCTTCAAACAATTCAGAAGTGTCACATTGACAGCATATTCACCGAGAGTAAATTTTTGCAAGCTAAATCTCTATTGAAGCTTGCAAAAGCACTCACTAGTGCAGGAGTGCGGCCTAAGAAAGGGAACAGCACATCTGAGGATGAAGATACTTCGGTTTTCTGCCTGGAGTTACTGGTAGCAATCACTCTGAATAATAGGGATAGAATTGAACTTCTTTGGCAGGGTGTTTATGAGCATATCTCCAATATTGTTCAGTCAACTGTGATGCCTTGTCCATTGGTAGAGAAGGCTGTTTTTGGCCTCCTACGAATTTGCCATCGCTTACTTCCCTACAAAGAGAACATTACTGATGAACTACTGAGGTCTTTGCAACTTGTCCTGAAGCTTGATGCACGTGTTGCTGATGCATACTATGAGCAGATCACACAGGAAGTTAGTCACCTCATGAAGGCAAATGCGTCTCATATTAGATCTCATTTAGGATGGCGGACGATTACATCACTGCTTTCCATCACTGCTAGACACCTGGAAGCAGCTGAGGCTGGGTTTGATGCATTGTTGTTCATTATGTCAGACCAAGCCCACTTGCTTCCAGCTAATTTTGTTCTCTGTGTAGATGCTGCAAAGCAGTTTGCTGAATCTCGTGTTGGACAGGTAGAACGGTCTGTAATTGCCCTCGATCTTATGACAGGGTCTGTCAGTTGTCTAGAGAAGTGGACTAATGATGCTAAGCAAGCAACGGAAGAAGAGGAAGTGGCAAAGATGCTGCACAATATTGGGGACATGTGGTTGAGGCTTATACATGGACTAAAAAACCTATGTCTGGACCAGAGAGAGGAAGTTAGAAACCATGCGTTGTTATCTTTGCAAAATTGTTTGACAGGATCGGTTGGGATTAATCTCCCACATAGCTTGTGGTTACAATGTTTTGATCAAGTGATCTTCTCCGTGCTTGATGACCTGCTTGAAATTTCTCAGACACACTCTCAAAAGGACTTCCGCAACATAGAAGGAACCCTTGTTCTTGCTATGAAGCTCTTGTGTAAAGTTTTCCTCCAATTAATCCAAGACTTATCACAATTGCCAGGCTTCAACAAATTATGGTTGGCTGTACTAAGTCGGTTAGAAATTTATATGAAGGTGAAAGTTAAGGGAAGGAGGAGTGAGAAGCTTCAGGAGCTTGTGCCTGAGCTTCTTAAGAACACTTTGCTTGTTATGAAAGCAGGCCATGTACTAGTCCGGAGCAGTAGTGTAGATAGAAGTAGTTTATGGGAACTGACATGGCTGCATATAAATAATTTTGCTCTGTCGTTGCAATCTGAGGTGTTTCCCGAGCAAGACTTGGAGCATTTGCAGCACAAACAGACTGAAAAAGTTGAAGGTTTTGGGGCTGATGAAAGCAATTCTGTGTCTTCAAATGTAACAGCAGGTAAAGATGATCCTGGTATTGGCTAATCATAGCTGCAGCCCCTTAGCTAACGGAATTGGTTTTGTTTGTGTCCCTTTGAACCCATGATCTCAGTCCTTCATTGATTGGTTTTCTTTTGTTCCGTGGTTGTCTGGGTTCTCTTGAAGTGATTATGCAGCCCAACATAGATCTCATTCACATCTTCATTGGGACGCTTGATGTCAGTGTAAGATTTTTGGTTGAAGGTATGTTATGGCTTGAGACACATTAGACAGAGCCCTTGTAGTGTGGTCCTTATAGAGACCACTTCCTCTCTCTATGAGCTCACGCCTGAGCTGGTTAGCTGAAAAAATTATTTGGAGTTTTTCTTACTAAACTGTACAGAACTCGATATTCTCTTCACTTAGCTGCGAGATGTAATTTACTCGGTATGATGCAAGCAACACAAGTTTTGAAATTGTCATAAATATTTGAAACTTCAAGAGTATGCCTTCATTAATTTATCAACTGAGGCTATTGTTCAAGAGTCCAGATAGAGTTTTGATCATTTTACTGCTACAATTTCAAGTTTAGGCCTGTGACTAGTACTTAGCTTCAATTCGTCAATTTTTATTTTTCATTTTATATATATGGTGAAGCATTTTCTTGATAACTCTAAACGTAAATAATTTTGTTAAAAACAAAATATCTTAATTACTATAAGTTTTGTAAATTTATAATCATTATATATCAAATGAATTACAAAAGAAAACAACTAAGATACAGGTAAAAACAGAGACAAGGTTTTTTTTTTTTTCCTTCTAGCGATCCACTAAAACATCAGTTGAATTCAATTCCCAGGATCAGGGATCAGCCAGTTTCTTAAGATTTGGTTGGATTAGAGGTACTGAAAGAAAAGGTAAAGAGATGGAAACAAAAATTACGTATGCCACCGTTTAAAAGACTAATAATGGGGAAAAAAGGAGAGGAAATGGGGGAAATTGTTCATTCCCTGTGTCAAAGCACTAATCTTATCTTTTAGTAAAGGAAATCGTATTTAACTTTAAAGGCCTTAAGTATTGGCTATTGAATCAAATAGAAAAAATTATAAAAAATTACGTTGAAGTGTATTGGAAACTATGATGGATTGTATTAATAATTGTTTTTAATAATTTTTGTCATTTTAATTTTAATTCTTTAACTAATATTCTAATTTTACTAGTGTTTTTCGAATCCTGTTTAACATTTTTTATCGTAATTTAATATAGATAGATAGAAAGATAGGTAGATAGGTAGATAGATAAAAATGTTATACGACACCAAGTCCTCTGAAATAGTTATGATTTTGCCTTTTTCCTGGATATTGGAGAGATGTTTAGACCGAAGAGAGGAGGTTCGAAACCACGCCTTGTTATCTTTGCAACATGGAAGGCTCACTTATCTTGGCAATGAAGCTTTTGTCCAAAGTTTTTCTTCAATTACTCCAAGATTTATCACGATTGACATCCTTGTGCAAATTATGTGTAGGTGTATTAAGCCGAATGGAAAGTATATAAAGGTGAAAGGAGTTAGATTTCTACACGTTGATAACTTTGGTAAAACTAAAAAATCATGTCAGATAAAGTAAAGTAATGCAAAGGTACTTCTGATAGCTTGTGGTTTGATGCAGATCATTTATGGTTTGAAGCAGAACCAAACATGCACTACTAGAATTCAAGATTTTGCTTCAGGAGAAGGACATACTCTATTGTGTGCTACTTTCAAGAATCTCAAATTATGCAGCTGATATAGTATCAAAGGACACCATATAAAATACCATTCATCTTGTTGATTAGGATAAAATGTACTATATCTGTCTTTACCCGTTTAATATCAAATACGTGAGTCACTGTCTCATATATTTGTTAAATTAGATTTTGTTGAGGGAGTGGCTATAATATTAACTTGATATAATGGTAATTTAGATTTTGTAGAGGGAGGAGTCGCTGGATTTCTCATTTGTCTCTGTAGCAGTAAGTTATGAAGAAGAAGAAATAGAATTTAACAAAATTAAAAAAAAAATGTGATTGTCATAAAAAATATTTGCAATAATACCAATAAAATGATATATTCATCATAGGAGCTAAGTACTGTTTATAGACCACTTAAATCTTCCAATAATTCAATATTGTATATTAATCCTCTACATAACTAATTAATCGTACAGACTCTCAGAGACTAGAGACTACCAAGTTACTAAACAATATTTGTAAGCCTTCTGTCTTACAATATTTATCAATTTTGAACTATAAACATCAAGTAAATTCATCACCCCTCCATTAATTAAAAAATCTTGAGTAATTGTTTAAGCATGCTATTTCTTGATCTTGTACTATCACCAGCTAACTTTTTTTAAAAAATTTTAAGGTTAGGATTGTGATGAACTTCAAATTATTATATCTTGGCTGGGAAAAACTGTTCATCTGTGTTCGGTTTAAGGGAAGTAAATAAAAAGAAAGGATTTTTTAATTATATTTTAAACTCATTTGATTTAAAAAATTAGGTTAAAAAGAGGAAAAAATGGGGTTCAAATCTTTTTCTTTTCATTTTTGTATCCCACTGATATTGGAGAGATTTAAAGAAGAGAAAAAATGGTTTCAATGTTTTTTACGGTGATTATTTTCGAGAAATCAAATTAGATCTTTACTCCTTAATTTGCTTATGAATATATATATATATATATATATATATATATATATATATTCACAATCGAATACATGTATCAATTAATATAATTATTTTAAGTTTAAGTCTTACATATGTAACTATATTAAATATTTATAAGAAGAATTTTATTATTTATAATTATCTTATCCAAGTCAAACAAATTACTTCTAATAAAAGACACATATAATTTATACTAAAAAATAAAATCACATTCTCTCTTTATTTCTCTCGGTTACACCACTCATTTTATCGTACACTTTTATCTTCTCTTTTGCTGTCTTTTTTAATGTAAAAATGGATGTATAAAAATTAAGTACAATGCAAATACAATTACACTCTTCCTAATTTGTGGTCATGAAATGAAAACCTTTCATAATTCTACTCGATCTTCTCAGTTAGGCCATTCTCTATTTGTTGTGTGATTAAGTTACAATTTACACATGTATAATATAAAGTTATTTAATATTTCCACTACTGGTTACAGAAGTTGAGAGTAAAGACATCACAAGTCCATGAGTTCGGCATCATGCTATGTAAGTATAATTAATTGATTTTCTGTTATTATCTGTGCTGTTGGAATTATATATCTAGAACTATCTTCACAATATTTTCTAAGTCATTTTAGAAATGATGTTTTTTTTATTTTTTATTTTCCTTGTTCACTAACACTGTATTTGGACACCTATTCGGTATTTAATTCAACTGAATTTCATTTTCTGTTTTTGTTGGGACAAAACCCATCTAGAAGACGATAAGGATATTTAATTCAAAGTGAGTTGTACTATAATAGCTATTAGTCTTTAATTTTATATAAACAATTAAAATTTTATTAAATCTAATTAGTAAATAATAACTTACATTGAAATTTTTTTGTTATTGTAAATATTTCAAAAATAACTTTACTCATGAAATTAGACTAAAATCGGACTTGACAATATACAGTATTCATCATGTTTCATTCGTGCACGTATATTTTAATAGATAGAATTTAATTGATACTATTAATCCTTATTGCATTATCTTCTAATAAAAAATTATCTTATAACTTAAAATTGTTAACTTTAATTATTTTGAGAAACATTTTAGGGCTACTTTTAATTTTTTGATTGTATGAAAACCATTATATCTCTTATAATTTAAAATTGTTAACTTTTCTAATAATTATTTCGAAAAACCTACTTTGGGCCAATTTTAATTTGTTAATAGTATAAAAATATTTACATTAATAATATCTATCAAAACTAAACTCTAAAAATGCATTCACTATTTTATGAGATAGGATCAATGGATATAAAATGTAAAATATCGTAAAATAACTTAGTTTTTATTTTTTGTATAAAAACTAATTTTTTTCTTTCAATTATTATATTTAGATCTTACGTAAAAAATATCAAATTTATAGAATTTGACACTTAGTTATACTATTTTATAACATATGACATATTATTCAAAATATAAGTAAATACCTGTTTATTATCTATCTTATAAATATTTAAATTATTTAAAATTTAATATTCATAACTATTAGAATTTTTAATATACTATAATTCAAACTATTATATTATTAAAATCATTCTAAAATGCTATTGTATTTGTATATTTCATTTTAATTACAAAATTTGATACCTGATATCAATTGAATTTATCTCTTATTTTAGTAGTAAGATATTGTTCTTATTTTAGTGTTTGTAGGCACATAAAAGAGAATCTATTTCATGGGAATGCTCTAGTGTCATAGCTAGACATTACTCACCATCTTCCCTACATATCAAAATCAAAACAAATTATCATACTTATAAAAATTCATCTATGCAAAACTTAAATTGATAGCGAGTATAATGAAGTTGGAATAACTCATCAATTACATGACCTTAATTAAAGCTCAATGTTTATTAATTGTGGATCATACTTGTCGTATCTTAATGGCTTTCAGTTCCAACTGTGCAGACACATTAATTAGCATAAACACACAGATAGTTCCATTTCTTTATGTCAGCACAAATGGTAGCCATATCCTTTTTTTATTGGGAACTTGTATTTATGGCACTTGTCCTTGCTTAAGTCCAAGGATTAGGGAATAATATATTCAGGGAGTACTATAATTGAATTAGTAAGACCAATTCAATGAAATGGTTCTTAAACATGCCCTTTGTCGTCTGCAATAATATTCCTCCCCAGAAAGTTCCACTACACATAAACAAATTAAAAAATGTAGCTATAACTTACTGCCAATTTGCTCTACATGGTTTAAAGAATGTGTACGTTAATTAGAAAACACCCGATAAAGATTAAGCATTTAAATTCTGACAGACCTAATTTTTCTTACTGATATTGAGAGCTTCTTAGTGCTCTTAATACTTAATAGATATATATGCTTCATTATGAGATTTAAAAAAAAAAAAATCTTTTAGAAGGTTATTATTTCTTTTTCTCAATGACATTTTTTGTCTAATTAGTTTAAACGATGTGCAATTATAATTTGTAAGTTTTTTTTTAAGATTAAGCAAATTTTATTTTGCGTTCAGGTTTACTTAAAACCTTTATATTATTATTTTTCTATTCAAAATATTCATAAATTAAATTGTTTAAAATACTTTTAAACTTTTTTTTTACTCGACTCACCAATCAAAACATCAAATTTTACTAAATTGTTTTAATTTTTGCATATTTTCACTATTTTTTTATTTCTAAACTTTTAAATTATTCGCAAACGTACTTGCCTATATAAGCTTGAAATAGAGAGAAAGAAAAGAAAGAATAAAAAAATTGAACAATTTTAAAGTATTCTATGGACTATTCTGATTTTGTTTTCTTCTGTTTATTTAAAGTATTCTATGGACTATTCTGATTTTGTTTTCTTCTGTTTATTTAAAGTATTCTATAAAACAATTTTAAATTAAACAACCGTAGGTAGCCAAAGAGATGATCAGAACGTATAACCAGACCTAGAGCTAGTCATGTACTTGCACTTCACCTCGTTTGCTATTTTCATTGCTTAATTCTTCAATTCTTTATAGAACCTTCATATACGTTTTGCTCTCAATCACTACCCTCAGCTTAAATATTCAGCAGTTTTTCCTTGCATGTGATCATGGAGAGATCTCACTCAGACTCAGTACAGGATGTATGTGAAGAGAGAACAAATCCTGAAGCCACAGCACTCACACCTTGGAGATTACTCATCATGGGAAGAAAGGGCATTTGCTGAAGACGCAGCAAGGATACTTGGTGGGAACATGTGGCCTCAAAGATCTTACTCTTGCACCTTTTGCACAAGAGACTTCAAATCTGCTCAAGCCCTTGGGGGTCACATGAATATCCACAGAAGGGACAGGGCTAGGCTCAAACAACAAAATCATCTTAGCCCTCATCACAAAAATCATCATTTCATCATCAAATCCTTATTAGGTAATAATAAACTTCATTTCTCATCTGCACCAGAAATCTCCACCCAGTTAGATTGTGGTCTTACTCATCATGCTTGTTATTCTTCTAGCCCTGCAACTATAGTCACAACAACCAGACTCTCATCTTCTATATCATCCACACAAGATCAAAATTGTGGCCACCATAATTTTTCACCTTCTTCTAATTCTTGTTCTTCTTCAATTATCTTGGGACAGGTAGGGTCTCCTAATTCAGAACAAGAAGGGGTAGTCAAAGCAAGGAAGTAGAAATTTAATGGCTTGGGTTGTAGTAATTATGTTGAAACAAGTTTTTCTGTTGGGACTTCAATGTTTGGCCAAAAATCATCATCACCAACAACCGTTCCTTGTGGGGACAGATCCAACAACAGTTGCAAGAGACTAAAGAGTAGCATTGTTTCTTCTCTGCCTCTCTTCCCCAAGCCATGTTCAAATGATAAAAGCTTGGCTTTTCAACCTGTGGAACATGGAACGGTGTAAGACTTGGATCTTGAACTCAAGCTAGGGAAACATATATAACAGAAACTTAAGTAGTTAATAAATAATTAATAGTAATTTATAGTACAAACGTTGTGAAATTATATTTAAGTCTCTCATCAGTGTTGTTGCTTTGTAAGTCTCCTCGTGCCCCTTCTCTCTCTCTCGATCCTCCATTTTTTGGTTGATGGAAAAAACCAAAAAGGGAAGAGGACCTTCTCTTTGCTTAAAATTTAAGTTTGCTTTCTTCAAATGCATGTTTGAATACTAATTCTATGATCTCACGGTGCATGTTGCTGTCTTTGTTTTTCTTTTTTCCTTCATCAATATATGGTGTTTTGTTTTGAGAGTTAGTTCTCTTAGACTTGGTTATTAAATGAATTAATATCTAAAAATATCTCATAAATGTTTAGCCCAAAATCTAAAATAATTTATAATAAATATCTAAAAAATAATTATATTTAAAAATCATCATCATAAATATCTAAGTTAAAAGAGTGTGAAGAATTAAAAAAAGGATTTATATCATTAGATAATAATTGTGTTAACACAATCATATTCATTAATTGAAGATGTATTACTAACATAAATAGAAGAATTTTTCACCATTTTGTATGAAGTCAAAATAATAAGAGTTATGTAATAATAAAATATTTTCTTTTTTCAAATCTTTCTAAATTTTTCATTTTCTTAAATATCCTTCTTCCAACATAAGCTATATCAATTTAAAAAATATATTTAGGATTTCCAAAATGTTTTTCAATGGAAAATGAAATTTCTGAGCTCTACGGTTTATGTGAAGGGAGAAGAAAAACAAGATGAACAGCTACAATAACTTTTCAGATAGAATTATATATATATATTGGTTGTATAATATTTGTATTTAATTTCATAATAATCTCTTTTATTTTTCTAAATTTAAGTTAAATGTATCTTCAATATAAAATATTTTTAGACTATCAAGTATCGTCATCTAATAAAATATTATAATAAGTTTATTAATTTTTATAATAAATGTCTAAAAATATATATTTAATACTACTAAAATTTTTACATTAACTTAAATATAAAAATATTTACATTAACTAAATATGAAAATTAATCTTTATTTTTTATTATATTAATTATCTCACTTTTTTATATTTTTTCTAGTTTTGCTGTACATAAAATTGTACAGCTTTATTGTACAATTATATTTTTTCACAAATAAAGTAATTAAGAATTAAAAAATAATACAAGTGGAATTTATTATTATATTTGTTTGTACTTCTCTGATCACTCAAACAATAGTATTTTACACTTTACAGTTTACACGTACAAGTTGGAGCATCCAGAAAACTGCATGTCCGGACAAGAATCAGACAGGAGGAATATTTAACATTATGTTTGGAAGGAGTGAAAGACATTGAAAAAAAAAATTAAATTTAAATTAAAAGAAAAATGAAAAGAAAATTTTAAATTTTTATTTTTATAAATCAAATTTTCTTTTTTTTCTATTTTTTTAATTGAAACAAAAAAATTATATTATTATTCGTGTTTTTCTTTTTTTTATATTTTTTTTCTTTCCTATCAAACATACCATAAATGTAAAGAATTGAAGTGGTTAAAGAAACAGACGCTAATTCATAATTAGAAGTCATTTTAATTATATAAATTTCAGAAACTAAAAATATTTTTGATAGTAATTCTTGAAAACAGATCTTAGATTTAAGATATGATTTTTTTAAAATTTATTATTAGAGTTGATAATGAAATCTTCTCCTGAAGATTTAATTATTTCACAATAATCATCAAGATTTGATTCTTTCTAATAATAATAAGTTATAACGTCCATAAAATCTCTATAAAATAATCAATAACCTTCTTATACGATTTATCATTAATAAAAAGTTAGGAAGCACTTTTCTTATAAATCTATTGTCCTCAACAAAGGGAATGGTTAGACTATATTTTGCACGTTCAAAACCTTACTTTGGATAATGTAAATTGAAATTGATCGACAGATAATACGTTTAACAAATTCGAATTATAGTTTAAGTTTTTTTTTAACATGATTTTAGGTCTTAAATATGGTCTGAATAGAAGTAAAAAATATGTTACTCTTTAGTTGAATCAAATCATGATTTTCCGTCTATAATCCAAATATATTTGTATTCTTTAAAATGAGACGTGAAGTGTTGTAAAGCAACAATGTATTTATCACTAATTTAAATTGAATTGAAATAAATTTACAAGATATTTCAATTTAGATTAACATAAGTTTAATTTCCATAATTAGTTTAAAATATTTTTATGCATACATTCAATAAAATTGACTTTATTACGTAATATTATTAGAGATGATATGATACAAAAGAAATTTAGTTTAATTGATTAAATAATATTTGTGAATTATTTGTAAATTCTCATATATATTTGAGTCTGATTCCTTCTTTTTAATCAAAAAATAAAATGATTCCTTCTTTTAGATGTTACACTGAGGGAGCCCCCTCCTCCAATAGGAGCCTATAAGTGTCAACACATTTTCTTTGTGTTTAGAAGCCTGAGAGTGTTCTGCTTATAGTAACGCAAAAACAGTGTTAGCCACCTTGTTATGACACAGACCGTTCCTCCAGAATACACGACGACGTCACAGTCACGGTCTCTGAAAGGAAACTTGATCAAGTATATATCATGTTTGACTTCATCCTCTTTTCTGTTTACAACGTTAGAGAGAGGCATTGCTGTGTAGCTGCAGGGGAATTCACCTTCTTCTGCCTAGGCTTACATGCTGATTGGAAAATTGTTGTTGTTTTGGTGTTAATCACTGAAATGGGGAAAGCGTGATCGCGAGAGGATGAAGAGAGAGATTAGCTAGAGAGAAAGTGGATTTTCATAATGAATCAGAGATTTATGGGTGGTTACACTATTTATAAGGCCGCTTGGCCAGAAAATTAATTGTCACGTGTTATCTCTTATTTATATTATATAGTCTATTTATGTTTATGTCACGCGTTATTTCTTATTTGTATATATGACCTGCCTATGCTATTACGATGGATCTATGAAAATCTAAATATACTCTTAAAATTAAATCGTTAAAAAATTATATAAGATATAGTTATATATTGATATTATAAATTATTATTGTTTTTATTATAAATAATGAGATGTTGACACATAAATAAATAATATCCATTGATTAGCATCGATTAAACCTATATATAAATATATCCCTCTTTTAGGGGAAATTCTTTAGGCCCATCCTAATAGGAAAATTCATTGGTTAAAAAATCGATAACCGAAATAACCGAAAATTGAAAAATCGAAAACCGAAAAAAACTGAAAATTTTTACTGGATTAGATCGGGTTTCGAATTGACTGGTGAAAACCGATCCAATCCAAACCGATCCAATTATAAACTTTACCTTACCCTTTACCTACTTGGACCTATTCCCTATCATATTTTATCCAATGAAAATTAGAAAATAGTGTTTATTTTTTATCCAATTAATAACTACTTACTCCTTATTTTGTCCAATGAACATGTTTGTCCAATGAAAATTAGAAAATAGTGTTTGTTTTTGTCCAATGAATGTGTTTATTTCTGTTAGATACTCCTTATTTTGATAAAAATAAGTCTCATGAATTTTATTTTTAGACTTTTTAAAAAACCAAAAATCGATCCAATCCAGACTGAAGGGATTGGATCAAATTGGAATGACCAAACCGAAGGAATTGGATCGGATGATTTTTTGCTTCAAAACCAATCCAATTCAGATCGCGAGCACCCCTACATCCTAATATCAATCAATGAATGAAAACATTTAATCTTTATTTTATGATTTTATTTCTCTTTTTACTCTAGATTAGGTTATTTTCTGTAATCCTAATTTTAGCTATGGAACATACGCCCAATGTCGGTAGTTATGCATATATTAGTTTCTTATTGTAGTTGCATAGCTTTACAAAACCCGACCTATAATATCTAATGTCGGGGTAATCTCATAATTAACAGTCATCCTCAATTGGTCAGTGTTACTTTGTAAAAGTAATACCAACTTAAAAGTGTAGAAGTGGATGTTTTCCTCATAACAGCTATAGAGATGGATCAATCATCAAATGAAGAACGCTAAAAGTAGGGGTAGTGCATTTTCAGTATTATATAAAAAACTATATATGGAATATATATTTTATAGTTTAATGCATATATTTTATTATTCAATTAAATTTATGTAGAACCAAATCATACATTCTGTTTGGTGCTTCTAAGTTTATTGTTAGAATTCAGATACCCTTTTTTCCCTTATATATAAAACTCAATTATAATTCATATTAAGATTAAGGAAAATAATTAATTTAATTTATAATAATATATTCATCTTAAATTTATATTTTTTTCTAAAATTATCACTATCATCAATACTTTTTTCTCTTTTAATAGTTTGACAATACATTATTTTTCTTATTTTAACAAAAAAATATTAATCTAAAAATAATTAATACAATATAAATTAAATCTTATAAAAAAAATAAACAAATATCAACTTAGTTTAAAGAATATCAATTTTGGCTTATGAAAGTATTTCTCATGTTCCAAGTTCAGTGTAGTACTTAAGAGTCTAGAGAAGGTCTGACAATTGCAGCCACCTAGCACGTGTGTGTCTATATAATTAGGAGACTTTTGGCAGTGAAGACGACTAACACAAACATAAACATATCGTCCTATAATTAATCTATTCATTGGTTTTGGAAGAAACTTAATTTGACAAATGACACTTCAGTTTCACAAGCTTATTCTCCTACCCTCTTAATTTTAAATTTATAAAACTAATTTTATAAAATGATTTTGGAGAATAATGATTTGTGATAGTAATAAAATTTATTATAAAACTTTTTGATCCAAAAGTAAAGTTATTAAAATCATTTTAACTCAAATAATTTTTTAATGTGAAGCTATATATATATCTTAATATTTATTTAAAAGGATGTTGATTTGTATTTCAACGTGTGCAAGCTAAGTGTTAAGTGAAAATAATAAAAATAATAATAATTTTGCACCAATAGCTCAAGTGGGGAGGTGGCAATGATACTTGTCTGCGTTGGTCTGCTTGGACAAGTTGTGCAACTTCTTTGGATTGAAGGCTAGCTTGAAACTCTTTCACATTGAAGTTCAACTAGTTTTTTGGTGAAGATATTGGGCCAAGTGATTGAACATTGCATTCATGGGCTTATATGGTGCTTCTCCTAATCATGTGGGCCATTTGGAAAATAGCCTAATGGGTAGAAATCATTATTTCTAATTGTAGAGGTATTGACTATTGAGTAGTTTCTTTTTCTTTCCCCCTGCTCTGGAGGGTGTCTTATCCACCCCCAATAGCTAAAGAAACATTTTTTTCTTACTTCTAACTAAAATATTAATTTAGAATCATCTAAGCATTCCTTTGTCATTTCAGTAAAACAGTAGTAATGATTTTAAAATACAACAAAGAGACCACCAAGAGCATTTTTCTTACATCACCAAGACACTCACAGGACACAATATCACTCAAGTTTCCAGTGATTCACTAGAGCTGAAAGTAATGAACTAAACTTTGATTAAACTATTCTTCTTTCTGAAAACAGAATTACTGAAATAAAATCAAGGCATGACAGTGTCAAATACCTTGCAATATCAAGTTTTGTCACATTTGTAGTTGGTTTAAAAGTTTCCTCTTTTTCCAAGAAATCACAAAGATATCCTTTGCACAACTTGAAAAAATATATTAGATTTAGAATGGAACATTTCCTATCACATTAATATTAAAGTTCCTAATTAACTCATATCTAAAGCAGCACCAAAAGCATTTACAGCAGGTAAAGATTAAAGATCAAGGATATTAATAGTCTATAATAAAATAAACTATAATAATAGAAGTGAAGAAAAGGGAAGAAAACCCTAGTGTTTAAAAAAATCTGACCTATTGTATAATTATAAACCACACAATAGAAGTTTTCTAACTTGTTGATATTTTTTGTTATGAAATTAAAAAATACCAATCAATAAAAAATAGCTAAGAGGTAGAATGAGACCAGGTGAGCAACCAATTTGGTGAGAGGCTGACACGTGGACCGGCAAAATCTTAATTGATTTGTAAACTTAGCTTTACATACTGAGATCTCGTTAACTTTTTCATGATTTTTCTTTTGCCAAAACCTCCAATATGCCAGCAAATAGTCATAGTCACAAGGCCACTTTGTACAGTTAGTAATTACTGTAATGGTTGCACTTTTATTCTTCAATCTATCAACAATTATCTATAGTTTTTATATTTTTAAAATAAAATAAATTAAGTTTTTCTTATAAATTAAACTTTATTTATACACTTAATATTTATACAAACTCTCTCTGAAATGTTGTTAGTTAAAAACGCTGCTTCTGCTTATGTTTTTTATTTATAAATTGTAGTGTAGATTTTAAAGTTTCAACTCAAAGTTACTTTTTATCACAGTTAATCAAATTGAGATTCTGAGACAAAACTATTTTTATTTAACTACTTATAATCAAACATTTATATTTTTATAAAATCAAGTTTTATTATTTTATTGAATCGAGTTTAATGACACTCAAAATCAGTTATCTTAATTTTCATTATGAAACCAAAAACACTCAAATCAAATTTGGTGTCTCCTTTCTTTTGTCATATTTCCTACTTTTAAAATTAAACAACAACAAATCAATTCAAGAAACTAAATAGACAAAGAAAAGTATTCTTATTCAAAAGAGAGACATTGTTTATTAATGCAGAAAGAAAAAATAAAAAGAATAATTTATTCGAATTTCTGCATAATATTCAGGTGATTATATTATGCCACCGTATAACTCGGAGTTATAGCCGTGACATTTGTCTACTGTTCAACTCTTATTTATACTATAATGGGTTTCTGGTGGCAACATGGTAGGGATACATCATACATTAGGCTTCATTGGAAATTGCAGAGCCAAGTGCCTCCCAGTGTTTTAATTCGCCATAAACAACACGATACTAAACTTTATGGCATTAAAGAATAAGAATGCCAATGTCATAAAAGAATACGAATGATACTACAGTACAAAAATTGAGAAGTTTGGCTAGTTATACTATTAATTTGTAAATATAAACACAGGATAGTAGCATAATTTAAGAATCCAATAAAATTTCTGAATATTGAAAGTTTTAAAGAAGAAAATTTAAAATAAATGACTATGGATAATTTTGAACTTATCTTTGATGGCCGATTACGAAAAAATTTACATAATAGGGAAAAAAAATTCGCGACACGTATAAAAACTAGTATATTGTATGCTTAACCTAAAATATTTATCACATCTGCAAATTTTTTCTAACAGGTTTATTAACAGATTTAGTAGTATAAGTTGTCGTATAATTGTTTGCTAGTCCAGAAGTCTTTAATTCAGTTCCTCGACGTATACAGTCAATTTTTATGGTTGAAATAATATGAGATATTTTCCTTCAAAAAAAATCTTGTATAATAAAACCTTTTTAGTATTAATTACTCCCTTTATCTCATAATCTTTGCCGTCCTAGATTTTATTTACTCAAACTAATTAATAAATAAATAAAAGAGAGTGATATATAAATTTACAAAACTAAAATTATTATCATTAATTTATTTTTAAATCATGTTGCCTATCATTAATATTGTAAGGAATATAATAGTAATTAAGTGAAGAAATAATTAATGTTATATTAAAAATTAAAATGAAAAATATTTTGAGATTTTTTTTCGTATACAAAAATTGTTATAGGACATATACAATATTAAATAAGAGTTTAGTAACTTTAGTTAAGTTGTTTATTCAAATGCATCATTCGTCTTTTTAGGAGAATGGATGTGTAAAGTGAAACATAAGCGTATAATTAACATTTATCTAAATGGTTTAATTTCACATTATATCTTATTATTTTCAACATTTCTAGAATTGTGTCACTTAATTTTTTTCACATATTTTGGCCCTTATTTTTAATTAAAAAATAAGGAACAAGATGTACAAAAAAAATTAAAAATAAGGGTTAAAGTACAAGAAAATTTGAATATAAAGAGATAAAAATAAAAGGTACAATTAAGCTGTTAGAAAAATGTTTTAACCACAAAAGTCACTAAATCATTTAAATTGTTTAATTTGTAAATAAAAAATAGTTTATAACTACCATTATTGTACTTGATAATTTTACTTGTAATCATTAAATTATATAAAATTGTTTGTTAGTTAAATTAAGATTAAAATTTAATTATATAAATAATTTATAATCTTAAATATCACTAAATTGATTTTTATGATTAAAATAAAAATATTTAATAGATAAAATTACCATCTTAACTTTTTCACCTCATTTTCTTTTCCTCTCTCTATTTTTTATCACATTACTTACATTATATTATTTATTTTAGTATTATAATATTTACTCTATACTATTTTAAAAACTAAAATAATAACTTCTAATGTTAAATAATAATGAATAAACTTGCACAATGGTAATATTTTGAGAAACCAAAAGTACAATTAACAAATGCAACAATAATATATATATATATATATATATATATATATATATATATAATATTTTAATTTATAAAACAAACAAATCAAATGTCTTTGACATTGATACTACTAGAGAAGGAAGGAGTTAAGGGTTTAATCCCACTTCCAGCATTTTTAACCTTCTTATAAAGGCTTTATTCAAAATTATAGTTTTGTCTTCTTTCTTTCAATTTTTTTGCACATTTTATCTTTAACGAGACCTCAATGCATGTCATGTTAACATGTTAATATCATGAGAATAGTTAATATTGTCTTGTCAAAGGCAACAAATAATAATGAATAAACAATTTGTAAAATTTAAAAATAGAGTGAAAATGTGGAAAAAAATTGACTTGACAAAATTTGCGAAATTGTAAAAATAAGAAGTCAAAATATGCAATTAAACCTATTTCAATTAAAACATCTTATAATATCTTATTCACTTTTTGACTTTACACATTTGTTCACTTTGAAGGAACATGTCTAAGGAACACGTCCAGATACTAGGTTCTCAAATTCATGCAAAGTAATGAATCCTTTTAATTTAACTCATTTTCTTTTGGTTAAATACACCTACTTGCATTTAATATAACAGTTAAAGAGACTATTAATACTCGTAAATTTGGCCAATTTTTTTAGTTTTTGTGTTTATTTTTTTTCTATTGATTTTAATTTTCATCATTTAAAAAATGTTTTAAAATAATAAGTATATCCTTTGGTAATGTGTTACCTATTATAATTTCCTAGTATCTTTGTGTTTCTACATTTTAAGATGTGGCATGTGAGATTTTGTATCCTTTGATTGTATGACGATCAGTCATAATTTCTTAATTTCTTCATGTTTTTATGCTTGAGACTACGAGATTGTGTATTCTTTGATCGTATATCAACTCGTCATAATTTTTTTAGTCTATTTGTGTTTTCACACTTGACTTTGTTGACCTATATATTTTTTTAGTCATGTGTTAATTGAGCCTTTTTAGGTTGTTAATTAATTATTGACTTAGTGGATGATTGACCATTGCGGAACCAATCACTTAAGACAATCCTATGCCTACATCAGACGCCACACCTCCTAGATTTAGTGTAGCTGCCTGGGACGTGAATAAGGTGATATCAAAATAACAACGATTCAAGAATGATTCCAAAATATTAGAATTCAACTAAATACATGTTAATAATGGATATAACTTAAAATTTAACCTAAGAACAAATAGATTATACATATACACTTAAAATATTTATAGTTAGATATCCTAAATTTTAGAGACGATTTATCTAAGAACAAAAACAATAATAACTATTTATTAGTTATGTATATAAATAAGTTACATACTTACATCACATATATACTCAAAAGGATTGGTAACATAATAATTAACCGTATGTTAAGGCATCATTAAGTGGTATAAGTAATTATTCAAAAAATAAATTTTGTGAGAACTAAAACTAGTAGTTTTTTGAAAGATTAAAAACCAAATGTAAACCATATATTTATACAAACTAAAAACATATTCGAGTGAAAAATAACTTCACCTACCTAAACAAGTTTTGTTGAAAATTAATGGAAAAATATTATCTAAAATATTTTAAAAATATTTAAAGTCTCTGTATAAAAAAAAGTGTTTTACACATAATTGTTCGGGGTACATAGTATGATTGCACCTATATTTTTTTTCACGTTGGTGTTGAATGCTATCCTACTACTACATGGCCCTCATGCTTCACTGTTTGCTATATTTTAATTAATGACTCATCATGTGGTAAACTATGTTAATCAACAAGTAGGCCACATCAAGAGATAATAAAGCAGTGAAAGCAGGCAATCCCAATGTTTACTTATATTAATAAAAATATGTGGCCTTTGATTGCTCCACTTAAACATAGAGGTCAAGGAGAAAAACCAAACCCGAAAGAGATATCATAAAAATCATTCAGTTCATATATATGTGTATATATATATATATATGTAATGTGATCTAGATATTGTTTATTGAGCAGACAATTGAGTTTATGAAATGAACGTATGGCTCATATCTGTATAGATATTCCTCCAGCTTGATTGGAGGAGAAAATAACATATGTGACATGTGTCAGGCATCGAATGAAAATATCTTGAAGAAAAATAATTAGTTTTTGTTTTTCATAATTGCAAGTGGACGGCAGAAACTGACATTAATTTGCAAATTCTAAAAGTAGCGAGGGAGATATAAATTGTTAATAGTCATTTTTTAGTCATAATAATAAAAAACGAAGATATGTTAACATGTTTATGGTAATTAAAACACATTATTTAACTAAAACTTTGCTTCATAGAATTTTCATGTATTATTAGAAATATAAAAATGAAAATATCTATTCACATATTTATTAGAAGTTTATAAAAAAATTAAATTATATTTTATTATTAAAAAATTTATATTTTCATATTTACACACTTTTTATGCACGTGATAAGAAGAGATGTGAGAAATTCCAATCTCATATAATTTCAACTTTTACTTCATTTTTTATTTAAAAATTTAAAAAGTATTCCTAAAATTATTAAAAATTAATCAAGCATATTTTTAAATGTTACTAAGAATAACATTATTGATTATAATATTTTTTTAAATATGATTTTTGATAATACAACAAACACGTCATGTGATATAAAGATATTTGATTTTGATTTTTGTTTCTTTTTACTTTAATCTTTGTAAATTGTTTTGTTTTGTTTAATTTTATATATGTTGATGGTAAATGATTACATAACTAATAAAATAAAAAAAATTGGTATTTCTTATTTAAATAATATGGACTAAAATAAAATATTTTAATACAAAAATAAATTTAATGAAAATTTATAAGTTTAGAAAATTATTATTTTTGATTTATAGGAATCGAACTCATATATTATAAAATTTATAATAGTTTATACATACTATTTAATCTGTTAAGCTAAACCATTTATAGAGGTTGGATAGTAATATCATACACCAAAAGTAAATAATTATTTTATAGAAATTAAAAAATAAAATGAAAATAACTATATTATAAGACAAAATATCTTTCACTATAAGTTGGTTTGTTTCTTCAATAAAAATGCATTTAAAATTATAATATGATATATCAATAATATTTTTTTTTTCAAATTTAAAATAACACTATAATATACTACTTTCTTTGTATCACTTTGTTGGTCACTTTTTAAATATTTTTCTGTTTAAAATTATTTGTCATTTTAAACATAAAAATATTAATTACTCGTTTTAATAATATCCAGAAGAAATAGTAATTACATTGGGAAATATATAGTTATAACTGTTTAATGCCGTTGATAAAGATAGTTTAGTCAAATAAAACTATTTTATTATGAAAATAATATAATTAATAATTAATATTACTTTTTTATAAATATTTTATAAAAATAAAAATACTAGTAAAAACACTTTTCATTCTACAAATATTGTAAAAGTTTTAAAACTATTAATCACAATGAATTGCATGTCTGGATTATTTAAAAGAAACATATGAAATGAGATTGGCAAAGAGGGAGTAATTAGGTATTTGTGAGGTAATAATAAAGTAGTGGAAAGGGGAAGTAGAAGAAGAAACGAGGGTGGAGGGGCCTTTGAGCTCCACGTAGATAGTAGCCACGCGTCCCGTAAGCAAATTTGGGAACCTGAGATATTGGTGCAAGCAACAGTCACTTTTGACATGCCATCCTACACGTGTTCTAATCTCCACTCTTACGTACGTCCTTTTCATTGGACAATCGGAACCAGCATGTAGCCAGCAGAATAAATAAAAGTAGTAGTAGACACAGCAACGCTCTCTCTCTCCAAACACATGACACACATTCACCACTTTTGTCCCTTCTTCTCACGCTCTTCAATGTACTAACTTACGAGTTTGATGGTGTCAAATAAATTAATTTTTTAAAAAATATTTAAATTAAAATGAACTTCATATTACTTTCTGAAAATTTATCTCTAAATAGCAATATCTTCTTTACAACCAAACCCAGATTTACCTCATCTTTTTGTTACAATTATAACTCCTTAATTTACCAAGTGTTTTTTTTTTAACAGCAATTTATCAAGAATATTGTTAATTAGTGTTCTACGAATATTGATTAAGGAATTAGAAGAGAGAAGTTTATATTTTAAATTATGTGGGAGTGTATTTAAACAAGATAGGAGTGTACTAAAAAATTACCAATATTAACTCGTTTTAAGTTTTAAGAGTTTTATTATAATTTTTTATTTATTAAAAATTATGGATAATATTAAAATAAAGCTCTAATTCTAATCAAATAACAACACATAAACATGTACAATATTTTGTCTTATTATATTCATATAAAAGGAAATGAGATTCAATATTTTAAGGAAGATTTTGAATTTAAATTTTATATCATTGACTGTCATAGTAAGAATTCTCAAGTTTAATCAAAAGTTTTTAATTAATTTTTAGATACATAACTATGTCAAATATTTGATGAAATTTTTTTATCATTTATTTTATTCTACAGACTTGAGTGAGATTAGTTTTAGTGAATAATATCTATAGTCTAAATTAGAAAAATAATTTAGATTTTAAGATTGAAAAAATATGGTTAAAAGGTTTTTTTGCCTAGGTCTATTTGGTATAATAGAAAAAAGAAAATAAAAAATGAGATGAATAAAAATAGAAAATATATTAGTTTAAGATATATTTATTTTCATCTTCTTAAAATAAAAGACAAATAAAGTAGTGAAATATTTTTTTAATGATTTTCTCTTTCAATTTATATTAAATGAAAACTAAAACTTTTTCAAATTAATAATTTTTAATTAATAATAAATAAAATATGAAAAAAAGTATCAGATAAATAAAGTGCTGCTAAACCTTCCTAATAATATCATTGAATACGGTAGACATGTTTCATAGTAAAAAAAAAAATCATTTTAAATAAAAAGGCTTTGAAAAGAAAATCCACGTATTACCTTTTGGCTTAAAAACGAGATTGACATTTGAGTCTTTTTGTTTGGGAGCCGTCAACGATGGGTGATCAGAATCAGACAAGAATCTCGTATTCTAGGATGTCGCCACGTGGTAGCATCCTCCGGTTGGTGTCAGAGTGAAAAGAGAAAAAATAAAATAAAAACGCGAAGAATAAAATATTGAGCGGGTGAGAGAGAGAGAGTGTTGGTAAAGGACCACATGCGTGTCAGAAAAGGAACAAGTTTCGACCTACCGTGGATCCTTCCGATTGGTCCACGTATTCGAACAGAAAAGAAGTACCCACGTGTCAGAATCAGAGGTTGGGAGCGGTACGATGAAGGGCTGGGATTGTATCTGGGTAATAAATTGTTCGACGTCATTCCAACTGTATGTGTCGGGTGGTGCCCGTGACGGTGACGGGCAGGTTGTGTGGCCCCCAGGTGCCTGCCCCGTTTCCCCTCTTCAAAAGCTTCTCCCCCAACGCCATTTCAATCGATCCTGCGTTTCATCTCGTATACTACTAACACCCTCATAACCGTTCCCCCACACTTGCTTCTCAGTTTTCTTTTTTTGCCCTTTTCGCCGCCCTCAAAGAGTTCAAGGATTTATACAAATAAAAGCTTTTTAATTTGGAATGGCTGGGATTTGCTGTGGAGTTGTTGGAGAACCCGGAGAGACTTCTTCCTCTCCAATCGAACCCACCTCCCGCCCCTCCGCTCGCCGGAGTTTGGACCTTTTGCCTATGAAATACATAGCTGCTGACGTGTCAGCCCCGGCGCCGGAGAACAGCCGGAAGCGCCAGAAGCTAGATCGGTGCGCTTCTCCGGCAAGAGAGTGCGAAAACGCGGTTCAGAGTTCCAAATCGAAGGTAGCTAAGGCTGTTCGGAATTGTTCTTCCAAGATTGCAACGTTGGACTCGACAAGTCCAACAGTTGTCGAGGGGTGTCCGAGGTATGGGGTAACGTCCGTCTGTGGAAGGAGGAGAGACATGGAAGACGCCGTTTCAGTCCGTCCATCGTTTTGCCAGGAAAATTCATCCCACGATGATAAAAAACAGTTTCATTTCTTCGCTGTCTTCGATGGCCACGGATGCTCACATGTAAATAAATTAATTATAAATTAAAATTACTAATCCTTTTATTTTACTCGGATCTGGTTTGTTAATTAGTTTTTTTTTTTCCCTATAGGTGGCGACTATGTGTAAGGAGAGGTTACACGAAATAGTGAAGGAAGAGGTTCACAAAGCGAAGGAGAATTTGGAATGGGAATCAACGATGAAGAAGTGTTTCGCGCGTATGGACGAAGAGGTTCTAAGGTGGAGCCAGAACAACGAGACTCCAAGTTGCAGGTGCGAGCTTCAAACCCCGCACTGCGACGCCGTAGGCTCCACCGCTGTCGTCGCCGTCGTCACGCCGGAGAAAATCATCGTCGCCAACTGCGGCGACTCACGCGCCGTGCTTTGTCGCAACAACGTAGCCGTCCCACTCTCCGACGATCACAAGGTAATAATAATAATTATTAAGAGTTTTCTGTTTTCTTTTGTTTATTGGTTTGGGATCTGAATTGATATGGTTGGCGCGTTCTTCACACGCGCGAATGATTTGGGTTGATTGTGGTGGCTCCACTAACGGGTAGTGGAGGATAAAAAGTTGGTTCGTTTGTGTGGTCATGTGCACTAACCTTTTTGGTTCGGTTTTTGTTTTTGAGCAGCCGGACCGGCCCGACGAGTTGCTTCGGATCCAAGCCGCGGGAGGGCGCGTGATATATTGGGACGGGCCTAGAGTGCTTGGGGTGTTGGCTATGTCCAGAGCCATAGGTGAGTAATCCACAAACTTTATTTTGTTTCTTTTAAAATACACGCGCAGCGCATTATAGCAGAGTGGACGGCTCTGGATTATTAATGTTGTGGTTGTGTTGTGCAGGGGACAATTATCTGAAACCGTATGTAATTTCGGAACCGGAGGTAACGGTAACGGATCGGAGTGACGAGGATCAGTGTTTGATACTAGGGAGCGATGGGCTTTGGGACACGGTGCAAAACGACACCGCATGTAAGGTGGTGCGGATGTGTCTGAACGGGCAGAAGCCGGCGTCTCCGGTGAAGGAGATGGCGGTGGACTGCTCCGACAAGTCGTGCTCCGACGCCTCGATTCTTCTGACCAAATTAGCGTTGGTGAGGCAAAGCTCCGACAATGTGAGCGTGGTGGTGGTTGATTTGTGGAGAAATCCATCAATGGCAACAACAAAAGGAATTAATTAATTAATTAAATTGTAAAAAAAAAAAATTCTAATCAACCGCCCCAAACCTAAAATGGGAACTGTGCGTGGACACCCTTTGATTTTGTGGAATTTTGTCATTGACAAAAAAAGGGAAGTAAAATGAAGTGTGTTACGTGGTGCTGATTCCATGTGATTGTAATTAAAATAGTACTAGTAGGGAGGGTGAATTTTGTAATTGTCAGGATATTATCAACGACCTATGGGAAATTTCAAGAGTAGTGAAAACAAGTGGTGTGTCAACCAAGAGGTAATCAGGTAAAGCAGGCTCTTGAGGCATCGTTGTTTTGGTTGTAATTAGATATATAATTGAAATTGAAATTGAAATCAGCTTGGATCTATAATGGCGCCAATTTTGTTGTTTGGTTTCCATTTAAGAGGAAGGGGATGGACCTTTTTACTGTTGGGGGGGGATCGTTCAGTGGGATGAGAAAATATGAAATATGGGGCTTTACCTGAATGTTAAGAACCTAACACTTCTATTACGGTTTGTCTGTCATCCATGATTATAGAAAATACGCCTATTGATACTTGTAGAGTAACTACATATAACATAATGATGGATTGAATTTGCGTTTTTATTTGGCAAGATTTATTCAAAATTTCGGTTGCTTTGATTTTAACAAGGGAAAATAACGTTGTTTGGCATATAAAAAGGCATTTAAATCTTATACTACTACCAGCATAGTTCAATGATATTATTACGTTTTTCCACTTTTTAAAAAACTAATATTGTGTATTTTTCTTATATCTTTTTTAATTATAAGAAATCAAACAATTCAATTAAAAATAAAGTTTCTCGTAAAAACAAAAGGTCAATGTGACAATATGTTGATTAACCCAGGTCAATTTCAAGTTGTATAGATTTTCTCAAAATAAAAAGATGTATTCTATTTTTATTATTTATTAATTCTTGATCTCTTTCTATTTATTTTATTCCACATTTTTTTTTGTTTCTTATATTTTTTCTAATAATTATAGAACGTAGTATATAAAACATGAACGGAAACAGTTTTTTTTCGTGAAAAGAAGACCAGCATGTGAATTCAACCATGTCAAATTTCATTTTTACAATACCCTTTTAGTTACTCTAGCCATTATTGACATATAGATCTCCTATCTTAAAGCAAATTTAACTTAAGAGTACCTTTACCTTTGTTTGGGGTAACAAGGAAAGGGTGGGGATAAATCTCTTTCACTGATTGTTATGGGTAAAATCTAGGAGAGGATGAAATTTATGTGAGAGGAGTTTCATTTTTCAAATTTGATTCTTGATGAGCATCACTAATTTAATCTTACTACTCTACTCGATCGGACTGCATTTTGGACACACTATTTCATGCAACGCACATTATTCCATTTACTCATTTTACTGATATATGCAAGTCATCTTGTATGTCAAGCTCACTCGATCTTTTGTTGAAAAGATAACAAGGGAAACTATATGCATCATTTCGAAGGTGAATATTATAACCATGAAGGAAAGATGTTGAAACAAATGTGTTTAACCATCTTAGATTATCATCTTCGTCAGACAAAGGACAATGTTTTAATAATAAGGACCCTATTTTGGATAAGCTGTTCGTATTTCAGCCAATTTATGTAAGAAATTCAAATAATTCAGAGTGATGATCTAATTACAATAGAAATCATAACTCTATTATGATTATAAGTAACTTGCATTTTAGTTTTTATGATTTTACTTTTTGAGATAATTTATTTTTTCAAATGTAATGGGATGAGAAAAATATTAATTAAAATTAATTGATTTAATCACTTTTATTGATTTTGATGGATTAAATATTTATTTTTTATACATAGGACCAAATAATGTAATATTATTTTAAATTTTGTTCTTATCCAATAATTATTATAAGAAGGGGAAAGTAATAAAAATGAACATTTATTAAACTGAGCATTAACTAAGAAGAATGAAATTCATGGTGTACTATTTGTAATTTGACGGTAGCATCAATTGATCCTTGTTACAGTCTGTGGATATTTATTTTTTTCCTCTTAATCCTTTGATTTATTAGGAGAAAAAAATGCTCATTAATCTAAAATTCGATCAAAAAGTAAATAAAATCTAACAAAAAATATTTTTTTATTAAGAATTAAACTTAAGTAATATTTAAATAATTTAATTTTAACTTTAACATATTAATTATTTGTATTTAATCACTTGATTATAAGAGAATTATTTGAATTTATCATTTCTATTCATATATTTTTTTTACTGAACATTTCTATTCAGACATTCAAATAACAATAATTCATTTTTTTTTCCAATAAAAGGCGTTGTATTATTGAAGACGAAGCTGTCGTGGATGGATAAATGTTACAACCCAATAATTAATACCTACAACTTTTTTTTGGTACATGACTATGAGTCAAGCCAACAAACAAATAATGGAAGGAAATAAAATTGAAATTTCAATTGAAAAAAAAAATTATGGAACCGTATTATATTATTTCTACCCAGCAATTGGTTGAAGGTTAACTTTTTAGTTTTCTTAGGCCTTTTTCGAAAAAACGTTAAACTGTTTCTTACGAATAAATCCTAAAACAAAATACCACGTAACTTGGTTTAAAGAATTAACAGAAAATTAATAAATATTTAAATAAATAGCAAAATAACATATATATATATATATAGTGATAAATTTAACTCCTAAATTTTATAACTTAATGTCAAATTAGATCTAAAAATGTAATTTATTATTAAATTAATCCTTAAACATTTTAATTTAATAATAAAATATTATAAATTTAATTATATGATTAATTTTATTATTTATCTCATATATATTATATTGGATTCGGTTCCTTTTTTTAGCACCAATAATAAATAAACATGTGGGATCCATTCTCGAACTTAACCAAAGGTAGACACGTAGCATTCATCTCCTTTGTTTTAGGGTCACCATCACTTAGCTGGACTAGATTTGCTCGGATTTGATGTGCTTTTGGTTATGGACTAGTTCCATCTAGGAATCTGTTTTCTGTTTTAATCTATGTTATTTATTATTATTATTATTATTATTATTTATAGTAGAAAACCTGAATTTGACCTTAAATAAATACACAACAAGTGAACAACTAATGTTTTCTTAAGGCTATTAGCTTACCTAGTTTGGAAATTAGGTTTTGTTTCTCAAGCTTTCTTGATACAGCAAAGGACAAGGGATGCATCACGCATGGAATGACATCCTCAAATGGTGCCTGTGAGACTCAACCACTACATTTGAAATTTAAATTTTATTGTTATTATTATTTTTATATATTTATTATATTAGATATGAGGCAAAAGGACGTTTGAGCACCATGAGAGGCGAGCACATAACAAAATCAAACATGATTTGATAAGTAGATTGCCACCTAAAATGTTCTTAATTCTCATCAGAGATATTTTTAAAGCCATGATTTCATCAGTCAATCCCCACTTTCATGGTTCAGCAATTCAACCAATCAAACTTTTGGACGTGCAATTTATAATTTACCTCATTGGTCCACTCTACTTTCTAGACATGACAAGGCACAATTTCGAGAACGTGATTTTTGGCATCGCTAAATTTTAAATTGAAATCTTAGATTATTTTTTGGTGAATTTTATAATATTAAGTAAGATTAAAAATCTCTTAAGATATGTAACATTTTTTTCTTTATTGGTAGATCCCAAATTTAGATCTTACATAATTTTAATGGATTCCACATAGACCCCACTTTTAAATATTTAAAATCTAATTAAATTAATTAAGTAATTAATTTTAATTAATAAAGTATGGAAAAAATATATGAATATTAATAAAGTATATAATTAATTTTAAATAATTAATTTTAATTTTTTATTTTATTTATTTATTTCATTTTTTTTCGTCCTATTACTTAAAAAATTATTTTTTTTGAACTACGTACAGATCTTCAGAGTTCTTGTAGAAGATCTAGATCTCCACGTGAAAATCTGTTTTTCCTCTTTAATGGTAAATATGAGAAAAAAGAAATTTTCAACTGAAAATCTCTCCCCAAGATCTTCCACTAAAGTTATTATTATATATTCTTAAATATGTAGACATATACAGTTATATTTTAAATAATAATATGATATAGTTTTGTGGGAATTCTGTTTAAACCAAAATGGAGCTACTAGCGGAGCTGCAACTTTGAATGATGAACGATGATTTTCCCCCTAAAATCCGATTAGTTACAGATGAGGCTCAGGAGCTTATTTGGATTGAGGCTGCATTCTTTGAAATGTTGACTTTAGTCGATTAATATCCTAAATAGTGTGTAATTTCTCTTCAAGGACAATGGGCCTTAAATATAGAAAACCAGCCCAAATTTACTCTTACAAAATTAATATAAATACTACTAATGAAAATGTTACAAGTAGGCATTTATTATCTTTAATCTTAGTTTGAGACTTTTAGTGACCCGAGCATCAAAATATCTTTGTAGCTGTTTCACCCTTTTCTCTTGAGTTCTACAATTGTACAAGAATATAAGTTCTTATTGAAGAGACCAGACAAATTAGACAAGTATAATATACCTCGGTCAAGTCAAGTATCAGTACGAACATATTAGCAATCTAGTTCAAATCTACTATCTCATCCACTTCAGATCAAAACTTATATTTTACTCTTTTTTTTTATGAGAATATAATCGTTTTTTTGGGGCTTGACTTAGAACTTGATTTAATTAACATTTATCTCTTGTTTTTTTTCCTGGTTTACGAAGTAATTTTAGTTTGCTATCACCTATAATGATGATTTGGTGTGAACGAATCATTATGAGGATAAGGTTGAAACAAGAAGCTTAAGGCAAGCTAAGGACATGAATAAACCACATTCCTATTAATTCCTCGTTTGGCACTTTGGCATACATAGAATCTGATGAGATGTTAGCCACAATAATATTAATATTATCCTATCCAAACCTTGGCACAAAATCAAATACAAAGAGTGCCCGAATCAACTGGCCAAAATGGGGTGGCAATGTTTAATTTTATGAAGGAAATTCACACGAGTTAGCTATCGTTTGAGAAGTGGAAAAGAAAAATAAAACATAACAGAAGAAGCATCCGTATGTTCTAATTCAAGGAGAAGTGCACATGCTTCTCTAACATTGATCTAAAAGAGTCGCTGAAAAAAAACAGAAACAAAAGAAGAGAGAAGACAGAACCATTAAGACTCATCCGTTTAGATTAACTTTTAACTTATGGATTTTTTTTATAATTATAAGACTCTACAGTTAAAACTTCTTTTAAGACAAGGGCATCTATTAAGCTTTATTAAGTTTATGAGTATTAATTCGTAAAGTTAAATGAAAAAGGTTTTAATTATAAAGGTTCAAGTGTACAAGTTAATTTAATTCATTTGTTTTATTTTATTATAAGCTTTTATTAAAAAAATATTCAAAGTTTCAAACAGACTATTTGTTTATATTCCAGAAGTATGTTGCCACATATATATTTAAAGTTTCCACGACTTTGATGATGAAATTGACCGTGAATGTTCCACTTTTGGTGATTGCCTAAATATACTATCCATAAGGAATAATGTTGTAGTAAGCAATAATGCAGTAGTGGGGAATAATAGTTGAAAAACCATTCCATCCAAATTTAATAAAACAATATTACACCACAAAAAAAAAAAAAAACAAGAAAGCTTTTGACGAAGTTTGTTTTTACTTTTTACTTGGGAGCATCAGATTCGGATAGTTCATGTCAAAGACAACTCTATCCGAACCCCTTGCTGTTGCTTAATCATTGGTAAGTTTTTTCTGCTCCAATGCTACCCCCTACGGCTAAAATTTAGGTTTAAATGTTTTTTTTTATTTAGTATTTTTTTTCATTTTTTTGTACTTATAGTTTTTTTAAATAAAAAATATCAATTTATGTAAGTTTTAAACTTTTCATTTTTAGTCTATCCATCAACTTCCATTATAAAAATATCAATTTGCTGATGTCATAAAAAAGCATATTTAAACATAAAAATCTATTACTACTGTGCTGCCAATGCTATGACCTCAGCATCGCTACAAAATGAACAGTATAAAAGTTGGTGGGCCAGAAATTCAGGTTTGAGATCCATTTTGCTAATTTAGAACAAGTAAACAGGCGGGCCAGAACTTAGCTAATATTTTTGGGCTAAGACAAAGATTATACCCAAAGTAAAATTCCAGTTTTTACCATGCAAAAACAATTTATCGTCACTTTTACCTCTCATCATCAATAGAAAAAATGATTATATAAGTAAGTTCAAATAAAAATTTGTTAAAAGTTTATGCATGGCAATGGGTCAATCGAGTAAAACAAAATTGTGAATGATCTTTCAAGTTTCAACTATATTCTGCAAGTCCAACAAGCTAGTTTTGTTTTGATACACACTCATTGTGCTTATTATCTTGTTTATACAAAATGTTCTATTTTTTTTTCTTTATTAGAAACAAGACAAGAGTGTTTATTAAATATTATTGCCAATCATCAGCTGGTTGAGTATGATTTTTGAGTATCGTAAAATATTGTGTTTAATTTTTATGGATAAAAAGAAATTATAAATGATAAATATTTAAGATATATGGGTCCAACCTGTTTCTAAAAAACCAGGATCATATAGTTATAACTTGAAACCGCCAAAACGGATTGGACCAATTGTATCAAAAGAGACTATAGTTTTCTTGGTTAAAAAGCAGAGACTCTGGGATTGAGTAGGGTAATTTTTTTCTCTCAAGAAAATGATAGGAAGGGGATGACAATATTTAATTTTGACGACCTTAACGTTAATAATTTCAGTTATTTAACTTGAAGTCGTGATGCACAATTTTTTGACGGTGATACTGTCGTGTGTGTATTATATATATGTGTGTGTCAAAGTCTATAAATTATGTATACCATAGCATAGCAACATTGCAATAAACCCTGTATAGCATTTCAATTCGTTCTAATACATAATCAAGTATTGAAGCCGATTAAGTACAGATCAAATTATTAAGGGTGAGTTTGTGGATAAGGTTTTTCACAAGTACTTTTAAAAGAAAAAAATAAAAAGAAAAAAATGAGATGAGGTTTCCATAAGTAAAAATAAACTCTCAATTAGCTAATTTTTAGAAGCTTATTAATATAGTTTCTCTAAAAGATGAAATGACATCTACAAATGATCTAATAAAAAACTCATTTTAACTTATGGAGAAACTTATTTTATTTTTTTTCTTTTAAAAATGCTTCTGGAGAAGCTTATATCCAAACAAATCCATAATCAAAATGTACATCAAAGGTTTTTTGTATAACCAATTTTTGAAAGCGAAAACTTTGTATATTTCCATAAGTCACACGTTACAATTACGAAGAATGTCTCTCAATGGCCAAAATGGAGAAAAGGGGTGACAATGTTTAATTTAATGCAGAAAATTAATAAGAGTCTGGTACTGTTTGAGAAGGAGCGACAATATATATATATATATATATATATATATATATATATATATATATATATATATATATAAATGAAGCAACAGCATCCGTATGTTCTAATTCGAGTGGAAGTGCACACGAATGATGAGATTAACCACATATCTAAAACTTAGAGAAGGCAAAAACATTAGATACGATTTTATTCCTAAAGCAAGTTACCACATATCTAAAACTTGCTTGGCTTTCATGATGAGATTGACCATGAGTATTCCACTTTTGGTGATTTCCTAAATATACTTTCCATAAGGAATAATGTTGTAAGCAATGACGAAGTGGGAGAATAATATTAGTTGAAAAACCATTCGTCCAAAATTAGACATTAATAAACAGCAAAGCATTTCATGAACTTTGCTTTTACTTAGGACTTAGGAGCATCAGATACGGGAAGTTTTTCAAAGACACAGTGGAGACGACTCTATCTCGCTGTTGTTGATTTTTTTTTTTTTTTGAGGATGCTGTTGTTGTTGATTAATCATTGGTAACTTTTTTCTGATCCAATAGTATAATTAACATAATTGGAATCTATTACCATATTGTTGTTAATGCATGACATTGACTTAGTGAAAGAAGATTGGCGAGTTGGTCGGCCAGAACATTCAACTAAGATCTTTGGGCCTAAAAATCAAGCCCCCAAGAAAATGAAATTACTATTTACAACCCTACTTTACTGTTACACTACTTACACTATCTTTCAGCTTTTCGTAATTTCTCTCTCTAAAGATACCCTTTGGAAAGTCAGTTGGCATCAACTTTTATTAATTTGGCTATAGAATGGTGGAAAGGTTGGTTGTTCTTGCAAGTGAAATGTGATCTGACAATTTCAGTACTCATAAAGCTGTTGGCAAATGGCAATGGTTGTGCTTTGTAGAATGTTGAAAAATCAAGCCACACATACGAAATTACGATTTAAGAATAATTGACATGGTATAAAAAAATTCATCTCTCATCGTTCTGCACAATATAACTAATGTGATGCTTTTATAATCTGAACTTACCTCTGCATTTATTATCTGCTTACAAATAGAGATGTAGATTTTAATAGCAGTCTTGTTGATCCAGTTACATTTTGTATTTTGACCGACTTTGGTACCTCGTCAGTTCTAACCACAAGACTATCACTTGCATTAAGAAGTTGAGATCTTCAAATTATGATTATAGTTGATCTTTTGCTTCTTTTTTTAGAGTTATGCATTGAGAATCACCACTTGCAGTTCATAAAGCTTGTGATCAATTAGGCTAGAGCACAACGAGTAGGATGAAAACGGTTGTATTAAAATGATGCCTTTTTTTTTATAACAGATTTCAAGCAGTAGACCAATTTCAATGTGGTACCTTTGAAATCCATGTGAAGAACCTAGCGATTTTATAGTACTGTGACTCTGAGCATATTTAACATAGAAACCAAACTATTCAAATGGTCAGTTACAGATATCGATGCTTAACTTAGCACTGTCCAAGTTCACATAAATCATCTTCCTGCTATTATATTCTATTGCTGGAATTTATACGGTAGCTCAAAATGCCCCGTGCATAGCGAAGATGTTATAACATTTAAACAGAAACGTTTGAGTAAAACTGAATGAAAGGAGTACATGAGAAAGATCTTTAAAAGAGAATTTGAAAATGCTTCAAGAAAGTCACATGGCATTTCGTTTGGATCAGATGAAATTGCTAAACGACTCAGTTAAGTAAGGGCCAAATTAGCCTTCAAGTCACAACTTAAGAATGTTGGTGCCCATTTAACCGTGCCAGTCTGAAGTGTTTTCTGCACTTTCATTGTACTTATGCATTGAAAATTGAGGTTAACCTAAACACATGTATAAATAAATAGAAATAGTTTTTCAAGTAATCCAAAATTGATGTTGTATACTGTTATGTGTATGCTTCATTCTTTTCAGCAACTAGGTAAGCATAAAGAAAAGTCACTGAAAATATTTCAGTCTAATCTATTTTCTCAACTTTAACAACATGATGGGAATTGAATAATGCTGAACCATCTAAAGACTTGTCAAAATCACTCATACACAAGTACACAACACTATGGCCTCAACGGAAAAGGAAGATGTCTCAAACTCATGCGCCAATTTCACCATCCAAAATTGCATGCCTAGTTAAAACAATCTCTTTAACAAGATTTCTGTAAGTGAATGGTCTAACAACCGCTCGCAAAAATAGCTCTGGAGGAATTTTGCTCTTCTTAATCCTTTTTCTCCATGGACCAACCCCAATATACTTCCACTCTTCTTGACTGACCTTTGCTCGCTTGCCTCTCAAGTCAGTTTCATCTCCATCTACTGAGTGCGCTGTTTCTTCCTCTTCTTTGTTCATCATAAATTGCTTCTTACTCAACTTCTTATTGAACTCAAGAGTCTTCTTTGCCAGATTTTCCATTGCTTCTCCACTACTTAATGCCTTTTGAAACTCCTCGTTCCAGTTAAAGTTCTTCTCATCCTCATCTGAAAGTGTATCCTCTTCCATGGCATGAAATTTTCCATCTTCACTTTCTTCCATGTCCATGACTAGATCTTGGTCTTCGTCACCATCATCATCAATCAAATCCTCTTCATCCTCATCCTCATCAGTAATGTTAGCATCATCATCACTACCTTCATCCTCAATCCAATCTAGAATCTCACTTTCATCGGGATCATCAAAAGTAGCATCATCTTCATCATCAGGAGCATCACAACCCAGCTCCATCTCTTCCAACTTAGCCTTCCACTCTTTAGTATATGGATGTAACAATTCCACTGGATGATTTTTCAACAGAAACTCCAAACATTTTGACTTTTTCTCATCACTCAATTTCTGATATGCATTCACCACATCATCGACAAATGCCTTTTGATTTACCTTCACAATCTTACACAACCCACCGAAATAAGTACACAACTCAACACTACCATCATCATTCTCAAACTCAAAAAGAAAATCCTGTTCTGTTTTAGGATTAAGAAATGGAATTATTGGCTTGAAAAAGTCATCCTGTGGCTCAAACCTACACTGGAAGACTGGCTTCTTCACATATACAATATCAGGTCTCATCCATGCAGCACATTGCCCTATCGATGACCTAGCTTTGTTCCCAAGTCTACCCATCAAATTCCACTTATCTAATCTCTGCTTACCAGCTTCAAGTACTACTTCGCTAACTAACGTCCATTGCTGCCAAGGAAACTCTGAAATTTTCCATCTTGGGTGCCTTACAAATACCCAAAAATACTTTAGTTTACTTTGATCCAGCTGCTTCAATTTTTCCCCATATTCTTCAGCCATTTCACCTTGTTCAATCTGCTCCCACTCCTCATGGTCCTTCACTTCACTGATTATTGTCACACACTCATCGGAGAACCGACCCCGAACTGGCTCGCCAACAACAACTCCACGCCAAGAGTAGGGTCCATATTGACCATACTTGTACCAATCATACGGATGACGTAAATTTGGGTCATCCTTCTCCATGAAGCGGACCATTCGATCATAGCCGAGGCCAATTTGTTGGAGCTCATCCTCAGTGAAGTTATCTGGATAGTTTCCACCTCCCTTCGGGTTTTTCAGCCGGTAGAATAGAGATTCAGCATACTTCTTGCTTCTTGCCCTGGCATTGCGCTTCAACCGTCTCCGGAACTCGGCATTGCCTTCAATTCGACCGCCAGATGAGCCATCACCACCGGACTTCTTGCTACGACCAGCGTAAGACCTGAGGTCCCTTGTGCACCGTGAATTCCGCCCCAAAAGTGAGAATTCACTAATTGGTTTATGGCTTGGGGAGAATGAAACAACTGCAAAGCGTTTCTGTGATCGGAATTTTAGGTTTGGGGTTTTTTGAAAAGGTTTAAGGGGAGAAAATTGAAGGTAAGTTGAAGATGGATTGAGTGTTGTCGGCAAGAATTCACTTCTAAAATGCACGAGGTCCATCTCAAAAAGCATTCACTACCATCAACTAAACACCTAAACAATATCAACACAGATTAGTGTTTCACACTTGAAAAAGCGATAAATGTTACTCATCCAAACAATATCAGCACTAATTCAGTGTTTCAAGCTTGAAAAACTGAAATCATTATTCCTGGGTTGGCATATAAAGTATGAAAACTTTGCAAATTTAATCAACAAACTTAAATTAAGAAGAAGAAGAAGAAGGAAGAAATGTAATCAGAAAAAGGATCGTCTCCCCCAGCCGTTCACTTCTACTGCTATATGTAAACAAATGGAGATAAAACTCAGAAAATTCAACCCGTACCGTACTACACAGTGAAATTAAGTAAAAATAGATTTTTTTTGTTTTGTTTTGCAAAAACAAAAATTAAAAGTGGGTGTTAACGGTGTAGAAGACGTAGTACAGAGAGTGTAGCATAATATATAAGATTGAACTCACTGAGCGAGAGAAAGATAGTGAAAAACGAAGCAGGCGGCGTGGAAGAGTTTTGTTGCTACTAAACTAGAATGCTGAACAGGGCATCCGAGCATGTAAAATTTTAAAAGATAAATAATAATAATTGTAAAAAATGATTTTTTATTATCAATAATAGCATAATTTATTTTAAAGAATTGTTGTAATTAAAATAAATAATTTATTATCTAAAAAAATAATCAAAACAAACTTATACTAAATAAGTTGTAGTTCTGCCACAACAGTTTGCTTTTGGTATTCCAATCTTAAATAAATGCCTTTTATTCTTTTATTAAGTAAATAATCAAAATTCACAAATTATTCTAAAATAATACATATGAGATTGTATTATGCGAACATATGATTATTTTAAACTAAAAATGTGATAAATAAATATGATAAATATTTTTTGGTTCATGTCAAATCCAAAACATAATACAATAATATTATCTAATTGTTGTCTGTGTGATGTACTTAAAATTGAATAGAATTAAAGTATATATTGTTCTTATCTTACAAATACATCTTATGTTATTCTAACATCTTGATCACCAAAATAGTCTTATGAGTAATTATTAGGTGATTTCAAATAATTTATTAATAACTTCAACTAATGTTTAGCCAATCATTTAAAAAAAAAACAAAAAAACTAATGTTTGTCCAACACACGCTTGTCTATAATTTATTAAATACAATAATGACACTTAATTAGGTGCACACAAATAACAAGATAAACCATAATGATCCAAAATCACTTGATAATTTCTTCTTATAGTATTAAGATTTTTCATGTACCTTTAACTTTTTTTATTGTATAAGTCATGATTGTAGAATATTCACCAGTTGTTAACTAATCTTCATAAAAAATACGATTCATCATTTTTAATAAAGTATTTTTTTAATTATATTTTTTTTCTATTCATAAGATATAGCCAATTTAAATACAAAAATGTTATATCACTGAACTATATTTTTCTTTTAAATTCTATTTAAATTTATTAAATTATACCTCTATCATGATTTTAAATGTTTCTAGTATACTCCTTATTTAAAAAACTTAAAGCAACCCGCCCACTTTTGGTAATAAATGAAAATCGTGAAGCCTTGCCACACTTACTCTGTAAATAGCGTTTTTTTCAACAAAAAGGAATAAATGTTCATCTTTTTGGTGTTACATTAGGATATTTTAAAAAATAAATCTTTTTCAGAAGATTTTAAATTAGGCCTTAAAATTCTTTTTTAGAAGATAAAATAAAATCTTTTGTTGTCTAGAAAAAGAAAAGAAAAACATATCATGTTGCTGCATCACTTGCATGTCTGAGTTTAGCCAACGCAACTCGCTTTGACGTCTGGAAGCATCGGAACTAGTAGTAACAGAAAATCAAACATGTACGTAGTATGCAATTCGATGAGGATGTAATGCATGAAACAAATTACCAATGGTTACAACAAACTAGTAAATAAGAACCCATGGATTTCTGATTATCCAGGCTTATTTTCATAGCAAGTTTCCATAAAGTGTGATATTTACACTTGCAGACAAAAACAAGGAAGTGTGATATTTACACTTGCATCGTCCTCCTATTCTTTCTCTTCTAAATGTGACCCTATTCTGTGGATTTCCCCATTGCAGAGATCAGAAACAAGAAAGTGAGCGAGTTTGCATTAACGAAGACGCTTATCACAAACCAAGACCCTATAACTTGCATGAGGACCCTCAGCTGTATCTCGCAGTGACATGTGCCAGCCCATAGCCCTGCCAATCTCCATAAGCTCATCCATGATAGCAAGAGTATCACGGATGTATGCCCGTCCACCAGGCCTTAGTATCCGATCCATCTCAAGCATAATTGATGACAAATTGCATCTGACAAGAAAAAAAATGCAACAATAGTAAAGAATCGCTGCAAAAGCACCAACAAGTTACAACATACAAAACCAAACATACAGTAAACTTGAACAAGTTAGTTATGTGCAATAAGCATTGATGGAATCATAATACATTGCTCTAAATGACCAATGAAGTATGAAAATACAAATATAACTTATTTCTAGATGGACAAATTTTAGATGTATATTACTAAAGCATAACTGCTAAGTGTCTGAATTTAATGGCATCAGTATCTGCTTAGTAGATTACTATGGCAAGGAAGGATGAGTAACAGATCGGATATTCAATCCATTTTACTCTGCTTAAGAGAAATAATATGTAGAGTAGAGGTACGCTTCCTAATCCTATGGACAACAGATCAAAAACATAAATGAACGAACAGAAAAAGAGGTAAAAATCTGTCCAGCCATCTCATAGGTCAACCTCACATACTTTCAATACACTACTCATTTTTCATTTTTATCAATGCAAACACAAAATTACCCAGAAAAAGTTAGAGTGCCAAGTGGAGAAAATGTACCTTTTCTTCTCAACAGAAAGCAGGTTTGCAGCATGCAGTAAATCATAGGTTCTCGGGTAGGTATCAAATGGTTCACACCTGAATTAGAAATCATAGAGAAAGATTACAACATTCTGACACGTTCACAAAATATTGGTACAGGTCATTTAGTATGTGTTTAATAAAATAAGTTCAATAAAATACCAGTCATGCATAACTCCAATAAGCCCACGGTCATATATGACAGGCAAGGTATTTGAACCACTAACAGGAACAACATTCATAACCCAACTGTCCATACTCTGATCAATCAATGCAGCTGCAAATCTGCAAAGCACTCAAATATATAGAAAATACTAATCAGAAAATCCCAAATTCATATTACAACAAGAAAGGAAATAGGATAAAGACAATACCCTCCAAAACCAGCTCTCATGTCCATAACATTTCTTAATCTCATCTTCTTCCAGCGTAAAACACGTACATAGCCTCCTATTATCTCACCCCAATATTTTGATTCTGCCCTAAAAAGATCATTTCTGGATATGAAAGCATCAAATTTTATGCTTTGAAGCCTATCAGGTGGTGTTTGCAAGCGTGCAGGCCATCGAGCAACATTTGCTCCATATCCATTCTCAGGCAATTGAGAGATGCATGATTTTATATTAACATACCTAAATCAATCAAGCAAATAAGGAAATCACAATATTTGGGCTTGTAATTTTTTGATAAAACACTGATGCATGATAAGCTATCATGATTCATGAAGCTTGATCGAAATTGTTCAATTATTAAAAATGATATAACTTATCATTAGGTTTTATTTTTCAATGGTGGGCAAAATGTTAAGGGTCCCTAATATCAGCGCATGCTTTGGTAATTCACCTAAAAGGTAAACATTTTAAGTAAAATATATATTGCAAATAAAAAAAAAATTCATATAAAGGCCTCAGTGAATTGTTGATCATGAACTTCTAGCTAGTGCAAAGTATTCTCTATATTTAGTTTACCATCAAAACAAAATTTCAATTTATTTCCCTATAACCCAAAATAAAAATTGTAGTTCCTAATCTGACAAGCTCTACCGCATAAGATGATAGTATGGAAATTTACATATGATCAATCTGCCATGGCATTAATCATATAATCATCTGTAAATCAGGAAGGCGAGAACACAATACCAAACATTGTCGAGGTCATCACTTGGCTCACACAGTGGTGGTTGAGTTCCTGCCTCACGGTTTAGATAGCAGCTATTGTCAGAAGGTTTCTGCCATATTGCGACATACCCATCTTTTTTCAATAACTTCCAGCATAGACGAGTAGTAAGATTAAGCATCTCTGAAGATAACAAACAATTTGAAGGGTACACCATGTCAGAAAATGTTAACATTAATACCAAGGTGAAAAACTAAGCAATCCTATTAACTACAGCTGAAAAGCTTAAATGAATTTAATTTATGAATGCAAATCAAGTTGAATGATACCTTTCCATTGTTCTTCTAAAACTTCCTCATGTTTATAAACCGGTTGGGCAGCCCAAACAAAGTACCCTCCTGCCCTCAGCATCCTATTAACTTCAAGCAGCAAAGTACCATCTGCACCACAAGTAAAAAACATACGCAATAACTAGCTATTATTTTTCTCAGTAGGGAGAAAACTTATAACTAAATTCAACATGCACTCCCACTGGTCAATTAGCTGCTAGAGATCATACCATCTCGAGTCCAATTAATTCTACAGCGTGAACAATGTATCAAGTCAAAAGCTTGACTTGGATATAATAAACGCCTAGTTGAAAATGCAGCCACCATTGCCGGCACACCACGCTCAAGAGCAAATTGGATCTGATTCTCATGAACATCCTTGGGAGCAACAGACATGGTTATGACATTTCGCGACAACAAGTACGCGCCAAAACTAGCTACACCACAGCCAACATCAAGAGCAACTCTTATATTTTGCCCAAACTTAATATCAGGAACCATCTACAAAACCATGACATAAAAACATCAGAATCATCAAAGAAGAATCACCTATTCTTTCCTTAAAAGCAAAACCAAAGCATATAATATATACCAACCTCAGAAATATGGTCCAAGTATTGATCTGCTCCATGTATAAATTGCGTACCACCCCCAGGAAACCTAAACTTATCCTTGCCTCTGGTAATCCAGTTTTGACCCCCTTTATCTTCAACAAGACGAGTGTGAGGAACATTATTGTACCAAACCTACAAGAGCAAAACATAACATTACATTAAGAAACCAATGTACTAGCACCCCCACCCCACCAAAACAGAAAATCGAGTAAATTCTAAAATTTAGTCATAAAAATGTTGCTTATTTAAGTGCATGCCTAGGAAGCACTCTTTTTTTTTTTTTATAGAAAATAATCCTTTTTCTTTTTTCAAAAACTTTCTCAAAAACTCGAATATAAAATAAGAGTTTAATTTATATAGTGCCAATAAAAAATATTTGTATGGAGAGTGCCCTTGATAAATTAGTCAAGGAACTAAAAAAGAAAGTGTTAATTCTGAAGATCATAGGACAGCATAAAAAAGGTCATGGAAAGTGCAATCCCAATAAAAAGCTTTCTGATTGATTGACATTAGAATCCAATTAAAGTAAGATAAGAGATTATTTAAATGACGGTTTAAAGTTTATAGGATGACAATGCATAGCAATTAAACACGTAAAATTAAAAACAGTAAAGCATTGGCAGTAGTAGTAGAAGTTAATATATAAAGTGATTCAAACAAAGACTCACTAAATTAGTAGTAGTAGTTAGTTCCAATGGATGACATCGGTACCTCATCGCGGCTTCTGGGCCACGGAATAGGGGGACGGTATCCTTTAGGCGGCGGAACCAAGCAATTGAGTCTTTTCCCCTGTTCCGGACAATGCCTCTCGAAATTCTCCCCTCTCTGCGTCGACTTGAGTTTCCGAATCGCGTCGGCGTTGTCCAAACACGGTATATGCTCGCTCATGCTCCGCGGACACATCCCGAACTTACTCACAGCGATTCTGGGAGAAGAGACGGAATCCTCGACGACGGTGTCGTTTCCCCAGTCTTCCGGTACTCCTTCCTCGAAGTGCCCGATCACGAAGTCATCGGACATGGTGCCGTTGTCGTTGAGGATCCCGAAGCGCTTGATCGTGTCAAGAAGCTCCCGCGGAGGGGGAGGGGGAGGTTGTTGGGAGGGGTTTGTTTTGGGGGTCTGGGCTTGAATTAGGGCGTTGACGTTGAAGAATTGGTTGAAGTTGGGGGATATGGTGACCTCGGCGGAGGTGGTGGTGGTGCTGGCGGCAGTGGTGGCGGAGAAGAAGATGAGCTGCTGGGAGGAGCTGTCGGAGAAGTGTTTGCCGACGAAAAAGAACGTGACGGCCACGAAGAGGAAGAAGAGCGCGATCTTGAGGAAATCGCCATTGCTGGAGATGGAGGCCTTCATGGTGGTTCGATTCACGAATGAAACCGAAACGCTATCGTTTCGAAGAGTGTGAGATAGACAGACAGTGATGATAAAGAGTAAGAGTAACATAAAGTGGGCGGCTGCTGGGAATGGCGGAAAGAAGTATATTTGTTTAACTGCAGCAACACCCAGTAAATGTAAATGTAAATTCCCACTATGCAAATGTCATTTATTGAACTCTCACATTATTTATAGTTTTTTTTTTATTTTTATGCCGTTTATAGTATTTTATCTTCATATTTCATATATTATATTTTTTAATCTTTTTTATTTTGTCGTTTTTAACATTTATCTTTAAAATATATTTTTAATTTTTAATTTTTATCCTTATATTATCAATAATTTAATTTATCATCTTTTAGCTTTATCTTTAAACTAAATTTCAATAATTTTCCCCTTAAATTACCAATAACTAAAAATTATGATATATCATAATTTAAATTATTTTTTATAAATTTTAAATATAATTTATATATTCAAAAATATTATTATCAATTTCAATTATATAAAATTAAATATTTATTGCATCTCATGATTCATGCATAGACTTAAAATACTAATTATAAATATGTTATTATCTTCAAACTCAAAGTATATTCTATTTTATTTTAAGTTCTATCAAATTTTATTATTTTTAGAATATTATTTCTATAACATCAAGGTAATCTTTAAATTTAAATCAAATTAAATATTAATTTTAGATTTTTAAATGACTTTGATTTATTTTAAGTCCACTTTATTTTTATAATATTTTGTATAATAAAGTGATTTTAATTTATATAATTAAATAATTGTGTATAAAAAATATTTTTTACAGTACATTTGTTGAAATTAAAATAGTTGTTATGAAATTGCTTAAAAGAAAATAATATTTATTACATCACTTTTATTTCTTTTGACACTTTTTTTTTTTGCATTTGCTTCTTAATAATTTTTTATTTGTGATTTGTTGGAACTAAAACATAATTTGTTAATTTATTAGGAACAAACATAAAATTTACTAATTTATTACAATAAAATTATTATTTTATTAGGGACTTAATACAAAATAAAAATTTATTAAAAAATAAACGCAAGTTAAGGATAAAAAAACATATTTAAACTTCATTATTTTATCAATTATATCCTTACTTTTTTTATCTTTAATTAATTTATACATACATGATACATGTATTATGGAGTAAAAAGAGAAAGAAGTGAAATAGGAAACTCCACAACTATTTTATTATAAATAAAAAAATTGATTGCATTTATGGGTTTCAAAAAAACAATCATAAAAGATAGATAGAAAGGAAGAGAGTATTACACAAAAAATATATCTCAATCTTTTCAAACAAACCACATCTATCTTTATACACGCATGCATAAACACATATACATGCACATCTATAATTTTCTTAGTTGCCTAGTTATTTTAAATTAAACATAATCTTATGTCATAATTTAAATTATGTATCAAAAATATACATAGGTTCTCGTTTATATGTTTTTGTCAATGTGATACTTAAGTTCTTCTCAATTTAGACATTCAAAATAAATAATCAACTTTTTCATAAATTTAAGAGGTAAAAATCCATGAAGCTTTAATCAACCAAGTAGCATCTGTAGCCTGGTATTTGTCCAAATGAAAAGGAAGATAGATCAGTGGAAAAATATTTCACATTATTCGTTCAAGTATGATATCATAACCAAGGTTTTAATTATGCATCATTGCTCAATACTTTTTCCATCTCTAGTTAACTTGAGTTCGTACAACATAAATTCAAGTATGATAATACATCTCATCTAAATAATATCCAATATGGCTTGGATTGACATAAGCTTATGACAAAATATGAAGATAAAAAAAAGACTATAAATAACAATGTTCCTTTGTCTCCAAAGTGTAGGCATCATAATGTGCACGAACTTCAACGGTCATTCTACACAACCACTTCATTAAATCATATTTGTTCATAGATACATTCATTGCGGACCAAAGTGAAACCTTCACCATCCCTTGTGAAAAAAATAAGAGATATTCAATAACAATATTTGTTTTTGGCATTAGTATTGGCATCGATGGAGGATGCTTCACTTTTGGCATCAGTATGACAACATGTAGCAACATGGGGTGTAACGATGAACAACAATATCAATTGAAAAAATATTGGAAGGGCATGCATGAAGGCAAAACTCCATATAAATAAAAGATTTCTCTCAATTCATCTTAAACCAATCACTATTCATCTATCATTAGACATGCACGCAATCACACACACATACACACATGCACATCTATAATTTTCTTAGTTGCCTTATGTCATACAACATCATTCATAAATCGTCTTCGTTTAGGCATCTCTTTTAACTTATAATCTCATCCGTGTAATTATATCCAAGGGCTAAATACAATACTGGTTGGAGAAAGTTGGAGATGTAAGCTGCCAAAGAGGATCCAATTCCCTAGTTGTGAATGAGGCAAGTGATATTTATTGAGCCATTTATTCTTGGGTTTTAGGTACTATAGTTTGTTCGTGTAATTAAAGAAAATGGAAATTTATCCCAATAATAAAGTGTTATTTACTCATGATTGATTTCATTGAAACTCAATAAGGAAGAATGACCTAATTTTTAAGATATTGCTCCTACAATTATTGGAGTCTTCTCCATGTTATCCGCTTTGATGCTTTCTTTCTTCTTTCTTAGGTACTTTCATTTTAAACATGCTGATTGAGTGAAATTTCCTAGTGAGAAATGTCAAGAATATAGTATTTAACATACTTTTTATGGACATACTTATTTTAATTGGGTGTAATTCATAAAAAGAATATAAAAAAGGAATTCTAACCAATAAAAAAAATGTCCCACAGATTTAGAGTGTTTTTAACACTTTTTTTTTTCTATTATGAAGGCAATGCTTCCCTTCATTTGCATGGATAAACTTCATATACTGTCAATGTACCAAAAAGACTAAAAAAAGTACTTGTTGAAAATCAACTATGTGCAAAAGATGGAGTAGTGAGAAAATATTTATTGAAGTAACCAATTTAGACCTCACAAGTAATAATATACACTAGTAGTTGAATAAAGTAGTATGTATAAACTACATTGGAATTTCTTGTTTATATATAAGCATTCAAACACCTTATTGCATTATATGTAGCAAGTTGGCTCAATACTTAGGCCAAAGAAAAGCACCCATAGCAAACTCTCTTTTGTAGGCCAAATCACCATATGTAGGCAAGCCATATTCCTTGAGGAGCCGATCAAGCTTCCACTCGGGCATGTTCTGGTAATCTTTTTGTGTGTATCTTGGGTAGTGTAGAGGCATCTGAAAGAACCCAACACTATTATTCTTTTGTGGGGTTTCCATCTCTCTCTCTTTTCTAAATAGTTTTTCAAGTTGTTGCTTATTGTTAACTACAATTCTTTTATATATATACTCAAGGCTTTGAGGGAGAGTTAATAAATTAATGTCGGGCTCTGTTGGCATGAGGGGTATCACATGAATGGGTTGGTGTACCTTCTCTCATGCATTAAGTTAACAGCTTCAGTGTTTCATGATAAGTGTGCTCGTGTGCATGGGAGTGTATGAAAAATTAAGGGAAATAATAGAATAAAAGTTATGTGTAACACTAAACAATTAAGCATTGCACTTTATCTCAAACAATTAAGCATTGCATTACAAATATTTTGATATTTATCTTTAATTTTTATAGGAGAAAAAATATGACCCAGAACTTACAAAGACTATATGAAAACCTGTCAGTCACTGTTTCTGCCATACACCTAGCTAATGACCTAAAAACATAGTAATTGACATCAAATTCATATTTGCAGCCAGTGATTCGTAGACCTTTGGACACTCAAAAGGGAGTAAAGACCAATCATAGAAAGATTAATGTTTAATTATAATTTATGTTATTTTAAATGATTAAGTTACGTCTGATTATATTTTTGGATTAATTATGCATTTCATCTCTAACAAGGTTACACAATCGTCTCTTCTATCTCATCCCCAAAATATATTATATATACTTGATAAAACTAAAAATTGCCAAAAATATTACACGGTTCCATGCATGAACATAAGCAGGGCTTGGCAAGGGATTGTGGCTACCCAATTGGCCCCGTCCAGAAACTTCAGCAGCAAAATCATAAGGTAGAAATATATATGTGTAAAAAAAGGAAGAAAAAAAAATTCTATTCACTTTATATTGAAAGGTATAGAGGAATATCTTTGGGGTTTCAGATATGTTGCAACATGATTAATTGTGGACTATCTTTGGTGAATATGTATTCGTTTTATGCATTTCTTGCTCATTAATGAAATTGCAGTTGCTTATAAAAAAAACTTTATATTATTAAAACTTAAAAGGCATGAGAAGATATAAAATCGAATGAGTTCCAAATACGGATTGACAGACCACTAATTGTGGAACAAATAATCACTGACTTTGAAAATTATAAATTGATTGCACATTGCTTATCAATCAAATTATTATACGTCTATATATATGCATGGACGTCGTCAATAATAAGGACAACAAGTCAAGAACAAATTGACGCCTTTGGGGGTCATTTTCTACGAAGTCCAAATTTATATGCGTCAATTATTCTTGATTACGGACATGTACTCCAAATATTTATTAAGTCCAAACTTCTTATATTTGATCATCACATCAATCATGTAATCTTATAGTAGTGTGTTCGTGCGCCATGCCTTCTATATATTATCCGGTCATCACTGATTAGCAGCTTTATTTATTAATTTATTCTAATAAGTTTTCTATGGTAAATTTTACTAATTTATATTTATTAAATTAATTAAGTGTTTATAAACTATTATGAAATATGTCCTTCGTCATTATGGACAATTTATAGGTCCTTAAATCACGTGGATGTGTTGATTTTGTTGGCATGGAAATCCATATTTCTGTATGAACAAATTAGTGTACAAATTTTTATGGTTCAAAATGAAGCCTTACTTGCGAGCTTATATAGAGGGGAATAGTTAATCCAGGGAAATGGGAGCGATCATTCCAATTGAGTGACATTGTATTTTATTATTCTCTTATGTTTTTTCCTATCTAGTTAGATAATTAACTTTCCATTAGAAAGTGTTTGCATGCAACCCAGAGAAACTTGACACATAAAGAATAATGCCTTTATTTAAGGGCGGTTGATACGACTTTGATAGCTCACAATATATAGAATAAAGCTGTCTGCAAATTGATTTGTTTTATATGTATTTAAATTTAAATTGGAATAGAATTTTTGTGTCTCAAGGAGAGAGATATTGAGCACGGGGGTATGGTATGGTGGAATTAAAATATATGTATTTAACTTCATTTATTTTACATGTTAGTAGCTAGACTATCTTATGAGATATTGTCATCTCATTTAAAATATTATAAAATAATAATAATAATAATAATAAAACTAAATGAGAGTTAATGATTAACTATACACTATTAGTATAAAATAACTTTATATATTATTATTCAATCATAAATAATATTTATATAACTTTGAAGATGATTATAATAAAAATCAACAATTTATCATGACTGTTGGTTTATGATTAGATAATTGTGTATAATTATTTTATTATTAGTGCATGACTTTTTTTCTCATAAAGGCATATTAATAAAGAAAAAAAAAGAAAAATTTGCTTTTTCATTACAGCCCTTTCACCTCACGAGAGAAGCTATTGATGCTCCAAGAAAATTATCATTCCCTACTCATCTATTTGGCAGCATACTCAGGACTTGAGTAAGTGGAAATAACTTATAAAAAGTAAAGTAAATGGATTTAAATATATATATATATATATATATATATAAAATAAAAAATATAAGATTTTTTTTTATAAATTTTTGTCAAAAAAATTACCCATCATTTTTTAAATGATAGGAATTAGGATATACTTGCACCCCTCACTAATGTAAGATTGTGTTTGATTTAATGTTGAATAACGGTTAACGCCAAAATTTTCTCTCACAAAAATCATATTCAATCTATTTTAGAACGTGTACTTCATGTAAAACAAACACACTTTAAGTCAATTAATGCATCTATTGTTCATTTTGTCTCGGTTCATGGAGAGGTGAAAGCATCACAATAACTAATATAATTAAATGATAATAAATATAATCTGTTGGTCTTTGATTCAATATAAATTATTTTAATATGAACAGGAATTTATTTGAATGCCTGTGGGCTATCATTGATTTAGGTGCGGAGACGGGAAGTTAGCTCACGTGTTTTTTGTCTGCAAATCAGTTGCTTAAAGAGAAACTGGATGAGAGAGCGAGAGTGGCCAAGGAGGTGTGATTAAGCATGTGTAGAAAGAATGGAAAGAAAGGAGTGCATGATTGACTATTAAAAAATATTGAGATTTTTTATTTATTTTTTCTGAAAAAAATATTCTCATAATTAGAAGTCATGAAATTAATTCCATCAAATTTCATTGTAAAAAATACTATTAATCTCTACACATCTAAAATCTAATAAGTGAAAATTTGAATAATTATTTATATAATATTATTATGTTCGAAGAAATTATTAATCAAAATAATGAATTATTATTAATATTAAATGTTTAACAACAAACAAACACTCATTTCTTTCAATTTCTCTTTTACTAGCATATTATAATAACACTTATAATATCTATTTTTTTTCTCTTTCACTAAATTTCACTTTGCATTTTTGGTGTCTAATTATTATTTTCCTTTTAATATTGTTATTATTTAGTGATATGGCAATATCTCACGGTTTAATACCTAATTTTTATAGGACAAGAAATTTTGCTCAATTGATTAAATAAATACATAAATTATTATAAAATTTTGACATTTTATTTGATTTCTATAAATAAATAAATAAGAAATTTTATATTGTGCTTGCGAGTCTTTGTCACAGAAATAGTGTAGTACTACATAGAATCATAACTAACATTAACAGAGTAACACATCGTAAGCTCATGATGCTTGTCCGGCGGCACCTGGCGTTTGAAAATGTAGCAGTTGGCGGCAAGTGCAAGTACTACTACACAGCGGAATGTCTAGTTTTCTTAGCGAAGCAATGTTCATCAACGAAGACGCTCCAACAAGTTCACACCCAAATGGTGGTGAACTCCTCCATCCACACCCCCAACAACCACCTTCTTTCCAAGGCCATACACCTCAAGAACTTCTCCTACGCCTCCCTTCTCTTCTCCCACATCGCTCCCCACCCCAACGACTACGCCTTCAACATCATGATCCGCGCCCTCACCACCACTTGGCACAACTACCCTCTCGCCCTCACCCTCTTCCACCGCATGATGTCCCTCTCCCTCACACCAGACAACTTCACCTTCCCCTTCTTCTTCCTCTCCTGCGCCAACCTAGCCGCCCTCTCCCACGCCCGCGCCGCCCACTCCCTCCTCTTCAAACTCGCCCTCCACTCCGACCCCCACACCACCCACTCCCTCATCACCACGTACGCGCGATGCGGCCGCGTCGCATGCGCGCGCAAGGTGTTCGATGAAATTCCCCACCGGGACTCGGTGTCGTGGAACTCCATTATCGCCGGGTACGCCAAGGCTGGTTGTGCCAGGGAGGCTGTTGAGCTGTTTTGGGAGATGGGGAGGCGGGACGGATTTGAGCCGGACGAGATGAGTCTGGTGAGTGTGCTCGGGGCTTGCGGGGAGTTGGGGGACTTGGAGTTGGGGAGGTGGGTGGAGGGGTTTGTTGTGGAACGTGGCATGACTCTTAACTCCTATATCGGTTCTGCTTTGATTAGTATGTATGCTAAAAGTGGGGAATTGGAGTCTGCTAGAAGGATCTTTGATGGCATGGCTGCAAGAGATGTTATCACGTGGAATGCTGTTATATCAGGGTGAGTCAGTATGTTGTTCAGGTTAACTCTTACCAAAGATTAATCTGTTTAGATAAAACTTCTTCGTAAGCACTTGGGAGAAGAAAATAAGAGAGAAAAAATGAAATAAGCTTCTCCAATGAACTAATAGCTTATCATAAGCTAATTTGTAAAAGCTCTCCCATTTAATTTGAGCTTATGAGAGAAACTTATTTAATTTTTCTTTCTTATTTTCTTCTTTTATAAGTTTTTATAAATAAATTTACCCAAACAAGCCCCAATTTAATTGATTCTATTATACGGCTTGTATGAGCATCATCATATGTTTGGATGTTCGTGTTGTGGTGTTGAGTTAGATAGTAGGTTTGTGTATGCTTTGTTCGTGTCAAAGAAGTGCAGACACTTCAAAATAGTACAATAATTAGATAAATTCTATCCATGTCCATGTTATGCTTTTTCCATGTCACGGATCTATCCATACTTTATAGGTTCATGTTCCAATCACTTTTCCAATTATGGATCTATCTTGGTTTTCCTACAAACTCAATTTTTTTATTATATTTATTTTAATATATCCTGTGATTTTCACATCTTGACAGATATGCTCAGAACGGAATGGCGGATGAAGCAATCTCGTTATTCCATAGTATGAAGGAGGACCGTGTTACTGCAAATAAAATTACCTTGACTGCAGTGCTCTCTGCATGTGCCACCATTGGTGCTCTGGATTTGGGGAAACAGATTGATGAATATGCATCGCAAAGAGGATTTCAGCATGATATTTTTATGGCTACTGCATTAATTGATATGTATGCTAAGTCTGGGAGTTTGGACAATGCACAGAGAGTTTTCAAAGATATGCCCCAAAAAAATGTAGCTTCTTGGAATGCAATGATATCAGCACTTGCTTCTCATGGAAAAGCTGAGGAGGCACTATCACTATTTCAGCACATGTCAGATGAGGGTGGAGGTGCCCGCCCTAATGATATAACATTCGTAGGGTTGCTTTCTGCTTGTGTGCATGCAGGCCTCGTTGATGAGGGATATAGATTGTTCAATATGATGAACACATTGTTTGGATTGGTACCTAAAATTGAGCACTACTCTTGTATGGTTGATCTTTTGGCTCGTGCTGGTCATTTATATGAGGCATGGGATCTAATCAAGAAAATGCCCGAAAAACCAGACAAGGTTACATTAGGTGCTTTGCTCGGTGCCTGTCGAAGTAAAAAAAATGTAGATATAGGTGAGCGGGTTATGCGGATGATTCTGGAGGTGGATCCTTCAAATTCTGGTAACTATATTATCTCATCCAAAATATATGCAAATCTGAACATGCAGGAAGATTCAGCAAGGATGAGATTGTTGATGAGACAGAAGGGTATTACTAAAACTCCTGGTTGTAGCTGGATTGAAGTTGAGAATCACTTGCATGAATTTCATGCCGGTGATGGTTTATGCCTTGACTCTATAGATCTAAGTCACATAATTGATTTGCTCTATGAGGAACTCAAAAGGGAAGGGTATGTCCCAAAAGTTTTTGAATAGCTTTGTGAGTTGTGTGGAGCTAAAGATTGTTTGATTGTAAGTTTCCGGAGTGAGGAAAATCGGATCAAGGGGAACTCAGTTGTCTCAGCTTAACTATTCCATATTCACGTTAATAGGATTGGTTTTATCGGGTAAGTGTGCTCAGACAGCACAATTAATAGACCATGGAAACCATATTTGTTTTTTACTGATGTTTGTATTCTTTTGTGCATGAAGCTCGGATATGGATCATTTTTGGAGGATGAGTCTCTGGCGTTTACACCAGCTTAAATGTCATGTAGAAATGAAATGGGGTATTATGAAAACATGTGCCGCACTGCTGCTGTCTTTTGGAGTATCCATAGGCATATCTGCTCCAAGTTTTGACACACTAAGAAAATTTTCACTTAGTTGATATGGGGAAAATATGAGATCATATTTTACTTCAGAATAACTAGATTTTGCATTGGTAAGCAACATTTGTGGCCAGTGGGATCCAACAGTTGATCTTGCTTTTATGGAAGCAACAGTGGCTCTTGTATATCATATTAACAAGAGCATAAAGAGTAATTGAAAATTTTGATACTCCATATTTATTATTATTTTTACCAGTGGAGGTTTAGGTAGGTAATTATATTATAGCAACAAAAATTATTTTACAGATAAGATGGAATGATGAAATTTCTTTGCCCATTAGTACAGATTCAGTGGAGAATGTTGATAAAGAGTTGATGAGCTACTGGGAGGTGATACGAGTGTAAGCTAACAATTTGTCACTTTCATTTCTTTTCTAGGTTCATTTTCTTGTTCTATATTGAGATAAAATTATTCAAAATAAAGAGATTTTTTTAGCTAATGATATAATTTTCATAATGGACTTCCATTATACTTTTATGAGATTATTGGGTTTTCATTTTATGACCAAGTTGTTAACAAATAGAAATGCTAAATGTTATGAAAGCAAATTGTAAAATTTACACTAAATAGACTGTTTTTCTTTCAATATGGAGTTTTTCACTTACTCCTACCATGATTTCGTTTTCATTCTGTTCTATTATTGTCACGTATATTCGGAATGTATGACTTTGGTGAAATAGTTTAGGTTTAATGTTCATGCATCTTTGATTTAAAAACTTTTACACTATTGAACCAATAAAAAATTACTATAAAAATTAATTAACTTACTACTTAATATAAAGATACACGATCGCTCATCCTAAAATTGACCCTGTCCAATGATTGACGTGGGATACATCCAATGGTTCAAACTTAATGGGCCCAAATATGTTACTTCACTGTTACCATGCTTTTTCTAATGGTACCAAATACGCCGTTGTTGTCAAGAGGCACAAAATTCAAACTTGAAATCACATGTAAAGGGGCCATGATTGAATGCGACTTCACGAGATTGTTCTTGATAAACGACGTTTAAGCAATTACCCACCGCCTTGTCATGGGTCCAACTGCAGCTAATTATTAGCAAAGTCATCTTAACCACTGCTTTCCTTATCTAAATTGTAACGCCCATCTTTTTTTATTTATTTATTATTAGTGAGACTTGTCTGAGACACGATCATGGCAACCCCACAAAAATAACAGAAATTAGAAAAGTTTAAATACATATTTATTCCTTATAATATAGTTTTTTTTTAATTTTTAATTTTTGTAAAATTATTTTTTTACTTTTAGTTTTTATAAATTATGTTTGTTTTGTTTTTAGTCCTAAAACACTTTAAATAATACTTTGAATAATAATAAAAATATTATTTAAAACATTATAAAGACAAAAAAAAAATTAACATAATTTGTCAAGATTAAAAATACAAAAAAAAAATTACAAGGATGAAAAGTAATAAAAAATACTATATTACAATGAGTAAAAAGATATTAAGTCTATTAAAAATAATACCTTTTTGTTAACAAAAAATAGAGGAAAATGCTTAATTTTCTTGCTAAAATATATATATATATGGTCACCTAACTTATTTTTTGATTTTAAATTGGTCTGTTATATTTTAAAAGTTCTAAAATGATTTCCTAAAAATTTATTTTAGTAACATGTATGTTCTTCTGTTAGTTTTAATTCAATCGATGTTAATGTATTGGTAAAAAGATCTAATGTATAATTCTCTCATTTAAAGAACAAAATTTCTTAAAATTTATTTTAGATCTTACTTGTTGGATAAACATTGAGTGAGACACGTGTCCATGCTAAGTATAATAAGGTGGTTAGGTGATATACTATAACAAACCAATTTTGCATTGGAAGCAAGCGAAAAGAATAGGCGAAAAGTTAGAAATGAATTCTATGAAGATATGGACAGTCATTTGAGAAATAAATGATTGAAAGTAATGAAAGATACATATTAATGGCAAAATAGAATTTAGAAAGTGACAACACTTCAAGAGCAAATGAAAAATAGCATATTCACACATTCATGTACCGGGTTGAAATGAGTAGTTGAAGCACAAGTTTGAAAATTAGGAAGTATTTAAAAGAGTTTATTTGATCAAATTTATGAAAGTGGCTTATGAGTATGGAGGTGGAAACGAAGATGCTTTTATAAAGATAAGTTGTTAAAAATAAAACACATACCTACTAAACCAGGAGCTATGTGATCATTGACCAATGATTCACTAACTTGATATATCTTGATTAAGTGAATGGCTGATTTGATTTTAAGAACATTGTCAATTACATTTTGCAACCAATAGAATATGAACATTAACCAAAATGTTGACATAACAACTTGTCAATATTTGAGATGGACAACAGAGCCAGAAGTGTCAATCGCTAGCATGCCAATGCATGAAGATAGGAAACCAACTAGATATAGAGAGGTATATAACTATTGGTTACCAATTATGTTAGGAAATACAATGTTCAAAACTCTGTTGGGATATGGACTGTAAAAACTAAATAGTATAATAAGTACGAAGACTTGAAGGAAGAATTATTGGAATTAAACAATAAATTTTCACATATACTACCTACTATTCTATTTCTTCTCGTTCTTTATCGATCATATGAAATCTCACTACAACATTAATAATTGATAAAGGTCAATTTAGTGATCGATGTTTTTGATTGTTAAAATATCAAATGTAGCAACTAATTTATAAATTTAGTTGCAAAATAAGTTATTAATGGTAACTTTAGTGACCTATGTTTGTAGGTCGCTATCATATTTGGTAACCGAAATTTTTTATTTTTATGTATTTTTATTTATTATGTAAATATACACATATTTATTATTTATTATTTTTTTGTAACTCTTAAGTAGGGTACTTAAGTTTGTCAGGTAACAGAAAACTTATGGTGGTCATTAAAAAAACAAAAACTTACGATACCGTACGGAGTAGTCAAATCTGTAATTTTGTTTTAGATAGTAATTTGTATTCATTAAAAGGCTTGTGTGGACATTGGCAGGAGATATTGAATTCCCTAAATTCTTATACTTTCTCTCTAGTGTGTGTTTTCACGCTCAATTCTTATCAGTTGCCAATTTATTTTATTTTTCTCCGGCATGTACTAAAAAAAGAAAGCGATAACATTATTTAAAGTGATAAGGTTGTAAACTATTCATCGATTGAGGAAATGGCACAAAATCACACAAAACAGTAGCTTAATCGTTATGTAACAAAATCTTATTTGTGGTTGTGGTTGGTGATTAAAACCTTTAACAGCGACACAAACGGTCAAATGATTATATGTAACTGAATCTTATTTGTGGCCAGAGATAGCTAGAGCGTGGCTGTAACGAAATTCAAAAGTGTTACATACACAAAATTAATGCATATATGTTTTGTACTCATGTGCACATATATGGCAGCACCTTCATATCAAGTTATTCTTAACTGTGGTGTGCTACAAAAATCTTAACGTATCTCTCACAAAATCTTGGTAACAGAGAGTTTTGAACGATACCCTCCAAAAAATAAAATCAGATTTCTGAATTGTGGTCACTATTGGCACTGTGTACACAGAACTAACTAAGGAGCACAGTGAAAAAGGGAAATTGGGAGAGAAAAGAGAAAGCTCGTGAAGGCACAGGCTGAAAGTAGCTTAACATGCAAAAGGAAGGAGAAAAGGACAAGAAGAAAACGAAATCTGGCTCTATAGAAAGTGCATATATGTTGTCTGTTTTTTCTTTAAATTTTTTCTTGAAGAAAACCATGCGGCATAATATTAATATTAATTTGTATGACAATGTTTACTATATATACCAAAACACATTGGAATCGTTTGTTTTGGTACATGAATACATGAGAATTGTTGTGCGTTCGGCAAGTGTATCGATCGTTACAAGTAATAAAGTGATAAATAGAGTATTGTCTCCATGAGGATTAAGGCACCAAAATTATCACAACTATTATCTTTAATTTGAATGAATAAATATTGAAGAAGTTGGTTTTCGTATCTTGAATTAAAGACAATTAAATTTAAAATCTAAGAATTAAGAATGCTTTAAACACAAAATGTTATTTGGATTTAAGGAATTTATGAGAAATAATTGTTGTCAAGACACACACACCGTTTTGTTCCCACCTTATTTAATTAGATTAATTACTGTATTTGATTAAACTAATTATCCAGATAATGCATCTTTGCATAAATAATAGTTAAAGACCAATTCCTTAGTAACTTTAACCCTTTAACCAAAGTAAAAACCCTAATTCCTTAGTGATTTCCCTTCAATCAAGCATTAAGTGAGACACATCAATTCATCTGCAATTATACATCCCTATTCCTAGGTAATGTAACAACTGTTATTCCCCCTTTGTCAGAAATCAAAATCTCAATATTCCTATTGTGAACCCTAACCCTCAAAACTTTATCAAAGTGATCAATTTCAATAAAGATATATCATCATTCAACACAAGGTGAAACAAAATAATCTAGTATAAAAGAACCATAACATTTAATCCAATAGCAAAGGAGTTCACATTAGGTTGTGACCCTAACTACAATGAATGAAACTAGCCAAGCATATTCATGCTTGACTTCAATAGCATTAGATACAAGTGATCTAGGTTCAAAAAAGAAAAGAAGAAGAAGAAGAAGAAAGTAAACCCTTCAATCTTGCTTCCACCTCTTGACCTAGCTTTCTTCAATCAATCCCAAACTTTTTCCTTTGCTTCTCTCTATTCCTTTCAATATGGATTGTTGTGTATCTATTGTGTGTTTTCTGGAATTACCTCTTTCAACCTCTTAAGCCTCTATTTATACTTAGGGTGTAAAATCTCTAATTACTCTCTCCAACTCGTGCAACAGAAAGCTTTATTTTTAACTCACGTGTCGTTGGCGCTAATGGCGCCACACCATGCATCCTAGCGCGAGTGACATGAGAAGACAGTGAAGATTGCATTGTTTTTTATCTGTGGTGCGAATGATGTCAGTTCTCACGCCATTGGCATGAGATGACAGTGAATCTTACCCTATTTCAGGTCTTTGGCGCGACTGGCGTCAGCTCTAGCGCAGGTCGCGTGAGACTCCAGAATATTCAACATCTTCTTGATTCTGCTTTCCTCTCTTTTAATCTTAATTTCTGCTACAAAATTGCATAGAATGAGAAATAATTTGTTTGAACATAAACTTAATCAAAACATCCACAATTGAGGCTAAATAATGTTCAATTATGATCAATTCTTGCTTCTTTTAGCTTGAAAAACATTATATGCTAGACGCATATCAAGAATCAAATGAGAATTTTTTTTGTCCGCAACTAAATACTAATTCAATAAAATGAGAAAAAAAACTAGCAATTTTAAGATATAGAATATCTTTTATAAGTTTTTCATATTACCAAATTATTACTATTAATTCGTTTTTTTTACAAATGTTATTATTCACTTTTATAAACTAAAATAAATATCCAGAACAATATCCTTGCATCTAAGTAAATAAATGATATCCAACCGTGGTAATTAGTCTAACATATGTGACTGAGAAGATAATCAAAGACACACACCAAAATGCTGGTTTTTTTTTAAAGACACACACCAAAAAGTAACAAAAATTAGTCTTAAGAAAAACTTTAAAATAGGTGTTTTTTTTTTAAGAAGTTGACAGAATTTGATAATTAAAATAAGTAAAAAAATTATTTTTTTAAGTAGAAATAATTTAGACAAACACACTAAAAAAATAAAAATTACTTGTTTCACTAAAATAAATATTTATTTCAACGAATAATTTTAAATAAACTACCCATTACCCAATATAAGTTCACGATTAAATGCACCAACTTGTGGAATAGCCTGCATTTGCTTTTTTCTTAATTTGAAAAAAAATGGGTTAGTCTAATAAGGGTGAACCAATTTAAAATGGACTTTTTTGTAGCAGTATTTTTTTTTTCTGAGAAAAAAAGGAATTGATGCACTAAACAAGTACAAATTTGTCTACCAAAATAAGTGTTTATTATATAAATTTTATCATATTTTAAGGAAATAAATAAATTATATTAATTATATATACCAAATTAAGTTAGTTTCGCATATTAACCTATGTAAACTTATAGTTAAACGAGACAACTTTTATCTAATATAAACCTGCACGAATTGCAGATTTCATAATCCGCAGCTAGAATACCCTATTTGCATAGAGTTTTATAATTCAGAGAACCAAAAAATATAAGATTTTTTTTTAATTTAACAGAGTTATATAATGTTTATGAAATACTATAAATAAAACACTAAGATCTTATATTAATATCTCTTTTTTTTAAATTATTAAATTAGGAATAATTATTAGAATGAAATTAAAACATTTATTTTCCCTTCTCCTTTTCTCTAAAACTCTATTTCCCAATCCTTCATGAAATAGTAACATGCATTAGATGATGACAATAAAGTTTTTCAGGTTTTGGATAAATAAACCAAAATAATTTCCAGACAAAATATATTCTTTAAATATTGATGTGTAATTAAGTAGAAATGAAATTTTCTTATAATAATTGACTGTTAAAATATTAAAAAATTTAATGGTCATTGTCAATAAACATTGTTCTTAAAAAAATAAAACAATAAAGCGATAAATTTTTTTTATAATTTTAAAAATATTTCTAAAAACTTATTTTCATCAAAATAATTTAATGAAAAATAAAAAAAATTCAATCATACATCACTTGAAGTTGAAGAAAATATACTATTTCTTTCCGACATATTTGGTCGATGCTGACCTTAGACTGCACGGTCTAATTTCACTTTCGGTCCATGCATGCTTTCACTTTTACAATCGATATTGGACTAATTTATTTAAACTTAAAAAGAAATATAAGCACGTATTTCATAAGTAGAAAAGATTTGTTTATTAAAAAAACTAAAAAACAATAACAAAAATAACTTAAACAAGCACATTAGAAAATCATAAATTGTTTATTTTGTTTTAAAAAAATAGTTATTTTAAATAATATTCTTAAACAAAGTAACTCAATTATGTTCCTCTCCCCGTAAGCTGGACGGATCTCCTTGTTGGAGGAAGGGGGCAATTGTGTCCACTAATTTGTTTCCTTGATATAACATGTATATATAGTTATAAATTACTTTTATAATTTAATATTTAATTAACAAAATAAGTTATAGTATAAATCTTGTCCCACTAATTTATATACGTGACCTTTGTCCCCACAACTAAAATATTCTACATCCGTCTCTGCCGTAAATCGCAATTGTGTCTGATTTCATCTTTTATTATATAGTTTTTGTTTAACCCTTCAATATTTGATCTTTTAAAATAATCATACTTTAAAATTAATAAAGCAATTCAAAACTATAGTGAATTGAAAATCTATTTAAAAGTGAATTGGCTAATAATATTTATATTTTAAAAATTATATAATATACCTTTTACATTTATTAACTGATTCAACAATTAATTTTATCCCACACTTCTAATTCAATAAATAAACTTTAAAAATTACTTAAAAGTGTTTAACTAACGGTTTATAACTTTTAGGTTTACTTTTTACTACTTTTGCTAAACATTAACGTATAAGATCAAATAAATTACAAGTTACTTGTAGTAAATTTGTCAAACCCTCCTCGGCAGTGTTTTGAACTTATAAATATAAACGTTTAACTTTTTTTACCCCCATTTTATCCTTAACAGTATCTTATTAGAATTTCTTCTTTTCCTTTGTTATGTTTAAAATTATTTTTCAGTCTCTCCTTCCTCTCCCTCTCTCCTAATAATAGTGGTAACGAAAATGAAACTTAAATTTTCATGTATCGATCTATCTCAATTTTCAACTTTTATCACTAAGTCAATTTTATTGGGTCCAATGTTTCTCTCTCTCTCTCTTATATATATATATATATGAAATTACCAAAAGTATAAAATACGTCTTTTTATGTTATTTCATTTCATTAATAAATACATTTATAAATTATGAGAATGAAATTAAAAAAGTTATAATTCTTATTTTTAAAGTGAATTAAGACAAATTAAAAAATGAATTTTAAAATTCATTATTCTTCCTTTTAAAAATGTTAAAAACAACTTTTTGTAAATATTTCAAATACTTATATGGTTATTATAATCTATGTTTATTTATTTTTTACCCGATTGTTATTATAACTTCAAAACATATACCTTTTAATTATTTTTTTTTTCTTGAAAAAAATAGTGAAATAAACTCGTCGTATAGTTCTTTCAAAATTTGCAATGGTCCAAGAAAAGGTCACACGAAGCAACCATTCATTTATTGGTATATTTCTACGCAAGCTTTTATTTTTTTTTCAAAAAAAATGTTACTGATCAATTTAGTTGCCTGTAGTATAAATTCTATTCCAATTATTTTAATGTATTTATACATGACATTCTTACAAATCTCATTTATAAAGTTCAGTAAAAAAAACACTTATCGTATTTTTTTAAAAATAAATGCATTCAAGTTCAACTACAACCTTCTTTTTTCTAAGTTCAATTATAACTTTAAACCTACTCTTTCCATCAAATAAAAAATTTATTTACTACAAGTAGAAAAGGCTCGTGAGAACTATCCATGTAATTTAGTTAATAATACATATTAAATTTATGACTTTTTTTTTAAAAATTTTGTATAATATATTCTTAAAAAAATGATGAATTTTAAGTGTAATTAAATTTAGAATAAAAATTATTTCATAGTCAAAAATGTTACTAGAAAACTTAAGGTGGTATCAAATAAAAAATATAAGGATTCAAGAGTTAAGACTTCAGAGTTTCACTAGGGTAAATGATGATTGTTTTCCGTTTGGGTCTCCAAAATGCCACGTGGCGACACAATGATTGGACTTTTTAACCATATCAAGCACGTGGCGACGAATGGAGTGAACACGGTATCACAGAACGCGCGTGACCTTCCAGAAACTTCGGCGGGAACTAGTGGCTAGAAATGGCGGAGGCATCTAGCGGCCAGCACGAGGCCACATGGAAGCTGAACCACGTGGGCCTCCGACGTGGCACCCTCGTTCCGCTGAAAATGATTCGTTCATTTTATGCGTTAGCCACTCCAAAGTCCAAAGTAACAACAGACACAAACAAAAGCTCTTTCTCTCTCTTCAGCGAGAAGAAACCGCCAGAAAATAAAGAGTGTGTGTAAGTGTTTGTGTTGTGTTGTGTTGTTGACCTTTGGAATTGGAAGTGGGAATGGCCATGAATAATGGCGAGGGAAGCGACGGAGGTGCATTGCAGAGGGTGCTTTACATGTGGGGTTACCTTCCCGGAGCTCTGCCGCAGAGGACGCCGCTCTTGACGCCGGTTGCCGTTAGGGTTCCGCCGTGTGATTATTCTTGGAGTGATGTTTGCGGCGGCGGCTGTGGATTCGCTATTGCTATATCAGGTGCCTTACCTTTGTCACTGTTCTTTTTTATTTTGTTGCGGTTTTTGTTTTCAGTTTAAGAATTGGAGGCTTTGTTTGACCTGTGGTCTGGTCCCTTTGGTTTCTTCAAATATGGTTTGGATTTGAAAATTAAGCAGGTTTAGGGGAAGTTGTTGAGCTTTGTTGAAGCAGAAAATCAACTCAACTCAGCAGCTTCAGCTTCATTCTCTGATTTTATTCTCATTGGAGTTCTTTTTTGTATCAATTTTTCGTCAAAAAATTGACCTTACTCCCTATATTTGACAAATTAATGATTTTGGTATTCGTATTATTGATAATAATTAGTGAATTTCATCTCTCATCCTACTATTCTAAGTTTTAAAGAAAGATGAAATTTATTTATTGGGATTAAGACCACTTTTGATCGAAATTTGTAGCATCTAAATCACATTTTACCCAAGGTTTTTTAGGGGGGCTCTTTCTCTTTAAGTTGTGTCTGCCTAAACAGTGATTTTTGTATTTTTTTTTTTTTTAAATTTGAATTTGATTAAATAAAGTATTGCTTTTGAACTTTGATGGGTCGTATTTTGTTAGGTTGGTTAAATACTCAAATCCAAGGAGATGAGTTTCAGAGGTTGTTTGGAATTTTGCGAGGTTTTCACTACTGTTTCACTTTGAGACTACTTTTTGCCAATCTTTTTCCCCTCATTCTCGTGGAATGCATTGTGTACATCCTTGTGTTGATGTTGTTATAAATAATTTAAATGATTGTATTTGGGATTAATACCATGTTTTTTACTTTCAATGCTCGTGTTTCCATCTTTGCGTCCCTCTCTCTCTATTCGCTTCTTTTCTTTTACCATTTTATTTGTATAAAGGGTTCATTGCTCATGTGTTCGTCCTTAATCAGAATCGGGGAAGCTCATCACATGGGGCTCAACAGATGATCTAGGCCAAAGCTATGTGACTTCTGGCAAGCATGGGGTAATGCATAACTATGTATAGAATAGAATGACCCTGTTGTCTCTCTTTTTATCTCTTTTTTTCTTTGTCAACAAACTAACTTTTCTGGTTTGTTTGTAAAGGAAACTCCAGAGCCTTTCCCTCTTCCAACCGAAGCCTCTATTGTAAAAGCTGCAGCAGGATGGGCTCATTGTGTTGCTATAACAGGTAAGGTGGATTTCCTTACCTTGCCTCCCTGAAAGAAAAAGAAGAAGAAACGAGATGATGAGACTGAAAGGAGAAGTCCTAAACTAAATAGAACCTATAGTTTTTTTTTTTTCTAAATGGGTTTTTCATGTATCTATTTCTTTAATAAGTAACATCCAAAATGAGTTCAATAATATCATCCAATTGGGCAAGAGTTTTTTTTCTTGTCCATTAAGCAAAGTTTTCTTTCAAGTATCACCCTACAAATATATTTTTGTTTTTCCTTCACAGAACATGGAGAAGTTTATACATGGGGATGGAAAGAATGCATTCCCTCTGGGAAGGTATTTGGTGAATCATCAACAGGGGTAAGTCTTGAAAAAGATATGCCAGGAAGGCATACTCCATTGTCCACAGAGCAAGGTATGTTTGACCTCTTTACAATGACCGTTTATGTACAACTAGTTGTCCCTCCCAAGGAGTGGTCTAAGCAAGCCAAGGTGCACCAAAAAAGGAGTGGGGGGATATATGATAGAATCTTTTGGAATCTGAAAAGAAAGAAGAAAAAAAGTTTTATGGTTTACCCCTCTATGATGAACCCTCATTCCCCACCTGGATGTACTGCCTCCAATGATCCCTCCCTGGGGGGGACCATGAGCCCTTGTTCTTGATGACTGATTTGGAGTTGTTTTGCAATAGTGAGCCCTCGTTCTCAAGGCTCAAGATCTACTGGAGGTACTGCCTCCAGTAACAGTGGAGAAGAAAGTACAAAGCGAAGGAGAGTGTCTTCAGCAAAGCAAACAGCTGAAAGCTCGTCATCCAGTGATGATAGTCTGACAGCATTCCCGTGTCTTGTCACACTAAATCCAGGGATAAGGATAGCTAGTGTTGCAGCTGGTGGACGTCATACACTAGCATTGTCAGGTACGGAACCTTTTTATGGAGTACTTTTACACCTAAATCTAAGATTTTTTCTGTTATTTTCTTCTCATTGCGTAGCGTGGTTTGGTTGAAGTATCACAACTATGACTTCTAAAACTTACCATTGATTCTGGTTTTCTGAGAGTTTCAGATACAGGACTGGTGTGGGCTTGGGGCTATGGAGGTGAAGGGCAGCTTGGTCTGGGTTCCAGAATACGTATGGTTTCCACTCCTCATCTTGTTCCTTGCATTGATTCCTCTTATTATGGTAAAGATAGATCTGCTACACTGGCTCGAGGAAACATGGGTTCAGAGGGACAGACTTTTAGAGTTCCTGGAAGTTACATAAAGAGAATTGCTTGTGGAGGTCGACATAGTGCAGTAATTACAGGTACATACGTGTCAGTCTATTCAGCAACTCAACTGGACTGCCTTCATTTTAGTTACTTTGAAGAACCTAAAATGAAAATATCCATATTTGTTTATAATGTTGCGATTTACCTACCTGATGAAAAATGTTGCACTTGGTGGTGTTTACTGTTTAGAAGGAGAAAATTAGTTTCTTAATGGATGTAATGGACTGGCCAGGAATAGTATGATTTGACAAGAAATAATATCTTAACAAAAGATCCAAACACTTATGAAAAAATTATCTATAAATAGTATTGTGTTTCTAGATACCATATTAGGAGTTAATCTTTACTAGTATAGAAACTTGCTTAGTAAGCTTATTTTGTTTCCAAAATCTCTTATATGTTATCTTTAGTAAATTCATATGTACTAATATTGGAATATCTATCTGTTGAGCTGACAGACGCTGGAGCCTTGCTTACTTTTGGTTGGGGACTCTATGGACAGGTAAAGTTTAAAGTGAACTAGAATATTATGTTGTACTACTGCAAGTTCATATTCTATTTGGCAATGAAACTTGCTGAATTAGTAATTATATACTGTCACAAGCATATTCCGAAATCCCAATTTATTTTCATGGCTCTGTAAAAAAGGCTTCTGATGTATCAGCCTATCGAGTATGTTATAACAGATCAAACTTCCAGAGCTTTTCCATTTTAGCAATTTTGTCAGTATCTATTGTAAATAAAATCTTCTGATGTGTGCAAGCCTGTAGTTTGCTCACATGGTTCCTAAATCCTATTATTAGAAAATCCCATTCTAATGCAGTATTCTTGTAAGCCACTGAACTTAAACCCTCTCTTGTCCTGCTCCTCTTTGGTGTTGAATTTATTTTCATGAGAAATTAGTTTTGCTTTTTTTTTTTTTCCAGCCCGTTTATCATTCAGAACTTATCAGATAATAGGGTGACCCTTGATAATGAGGAGCAGAACATGCTCAGAATTACTTCACTTTGCATGTCATGTCACCAACATACAGTTGTTTATTTTTCAATCTAATACTTCCTTGATACTGTGAGAAATGTGAAGTGCAACTCGTACCAGATTAAAATTTTGCTTTGACTTGCCTGAGATTATGGGAGTATTTATCGTATACATGAACCCAACTAAATTATACTATACCTGGTTGAAATATATTCATCTACAGAACTGCTTGGATACTGTCATCCCTTAACCACTCTCAAGGATCAATCTGTAGGTAAAGTAGAATATGGTGGACAAAAGCAATGTAGATGTTGAAGATGTGGTTCACTCTAACAAGGGATTATCTATTCTATTCCTTTACAATATTTCATCTTTCTTGTCACCTGTTGGTCAATGCATGCTTTTGCTCATTATACTTTATTTATGTCATCTTGTTTTTTATCAAGTGTGGGCAAGGAATGACCGATGATGAACTAAGCCCAACTTGTGTATCTTCCCTATTGGGTATCCACATAGAGGGAATTGCTGCAGGACTGTGGCATACAGTCTGTACATCTGCTGATGGTGATGTGTATGCATTTGGTGGGAATCAGTTTGGGCAGTTGGGAACTGGTGCTGATCAAGCTGAGGTATGACGTAATTAGTGACATCCCATAGATTCACCACTCATTTGTCGCTAAAACAAAACATAATTACTATATTATATCAATCACCAGTGTACTGTGATTGTGCATTCATCATAAATATTGGTGTCACTGAAAGAGCTGTTAAGCATGTGGTATTGACAATTCTATTATAGTTATAGGCAATCTTTAATTTCAGTTTTTTAATTTTTAACTTCAATTTTGAAGCAGACTCTACCAAGACTAGTGGATTCTCCGAGTTTGAAAAATTTGCATGCAAAGAATATATCTTGCGGTGCTCGCCACACTGCTTTAGTAACAGGTATACCATCCTATAAACACTATAGATCTGCTTATGTCATTTTCAGAGATGCCTTGTCAATTTAGGCTTCCATTATTGAAGACATTTAATGACAGCGGTGCTAGTAAAATTGAACAATCCTTGAAGAGGGTTTGCAATGAATGGGTTAATATAGTCTTTGTATTAGCCAAAGCCCACCTGATCCAAAACTTAATATCATACCGAATAAGATTGCTGGCAAAACCTCAAATTCATATTGTACATTACTGTTTTTACTTTTACTTTTGCAATAGTCATCATGGACTTGTGCACAATTGATGTTGAATTTTTTATTTTATTGGCAATTTACAACACAAATTGGCACGTCTATTTTTTTTATACATTCTAATTAGTTTTCTTTCTTTTGTTTCTGTTCTTCAAGAGGGCGGAAAAGTTTTCTGCTGGGGATGGAACAAATATGGACAGGTTTTTATATCACACTACCCTTATACAAATACTTTTTTATTTCATGTTTTAAACTACGAACATTATTGGAATTTTCTATCTGACCACATTGATTTTATGTGAGGAGTAATGTTGGGTATTACTATTAGTAACATTGTTGTGGAATCATACTCTTCTAAGTTGTGCTTTCTGGGTGTGGCAGCTGGGCCTTGGGGACGTGATTGACCGTAACATTCCTTCTGAAGTCACCATTGAAGGTTGTGTCCCTAAAAATGTTGCTTGTGGTTGGTGGCATACTCTTCTTCTGGCCGAGTCCCACACTTGATGCCATGGTTTATCAGAGGCTCTTGACCCAATTTTGTTAGTTAGCGGTTCTTTTGGAAGGCAATGTATATGTACATACAGTAGTGGTATACAAATACGTAGTAGTTTGTATTGTTTCATGGTGTGTGAATGACCATGACTAGCTCTAGTATTTAACACCACAGAAGAGCGATATTTGGCTTGGAAGGAAGTATTGGTTCCTTTCCACATATGTGTACATTCTTAACCACTATGTGTATTTTATTTTATATTGTATAAACTGTCCAGTATAATTATATATACTGGAGATTAGTATGCTGGCATGTAATTGTTAGGTAGGTGTCAATGTAATCCTTTTAATTAGTGTATATAACTGTGTATCACCTAACCCAACTTCCCTTTGTTTGTTATGGCTTATTGGTTTCTTATTGGTCTCAGCTTGTTCCATCTGTTGGTGAAATTAGAGTGATTACACTCACTCAGTTAGTTAGCAATATGTTTGAGACTCAATAATATTCTGAGGATTTGATTCGAATTTATTAAGGTTTCTTTGTTTGGTAGGTCCAATGAGTATTTTTCTTATTGGATTGGGCTTTACCTATGACACTGGATCATATAGTTTAAAACCTACGCAATCCAGGCTATTGTTTTCTGCACTCGGTTTTTGTCTTCTGAAATGTAGAATCACATTTCGGAATGTACTTGCTTTCCTTTTTGGCTTCTAGATTCATCCATACGAATGGTAAAAAAATGTTCCAGAAAAGTACAGGAAGCAACAACAGCTCGCAGTCCAGCTCAATCCTTTTTTTTTCGGTACTTAATTCCTTTTCATTATTTAGCATTTTGACCATAAAATCATTAAACTATTGTTAATACACGATTTGTAGCATTCTGCTTTGGCTAAATTGCTATTCACTATTGATCCTTTGAATATAAGTTAGCCAAGTAAGATTTGATAAGACGCGGAACTAAATTCTGTTGGTAACCTGATTATTCCTTTTTTTCTTTCCTAGCTAGTTTATTAACATAGCATTATTGAAAAAGAACTTAGTTGTTATAAAATTTAAAATTTAATTCTTGTGTCCTAATACAATCAATATTGTAAGAGATTAATGTTTATACGTCAGTATTTTACACGGATAATCAATCACATTCCTTTATTTAGCCACTTCATTTAATAGTTTTTTTAATTAAATATAAATAAATAAATACACCGCTACTTCATTCATTGCTTTTTTTTTTCTCTGCTGCTACGATTCAGTTTTTGCTTTCACTATGTGCGGAAATCGGAACGGTGGAGGTAAAGAGGGAGAGGGCAGTGTGAATCATTACAGCGGAGGATTTACGATTGACCGGATAAACAAGCTTTTACTACCACTACACATTTACCCCAAACAATATCAGAATCATTCAACCAGAGAAATTAATTGAACAAAACAATTTTGTCTTGGACTAAATTCTTTTTTTTCTTTAGAATCATGGGATCAAATTCAAATATTCAATGTCTACAAAATTAACTTTTTTCTTCCCTTTTTGTCATGGAATCTTTCAACTTCCATAGGCCCCCAAGATTGACAATGACTACACAAAGAAAGACTATCCTCTGTTGGGACTTCCTCTTGCATCATTTTGAGCCAGTAGTTTTTTTTTTCTGAACCAAAATAAAACAGCCAACAAGATGCAAATAGAAGGATTTTCTTTCTTTATTTATTTATTTATTTTTAGACGAAAGTATGAAGGATTTTCAACAAATCTAGAACGTAGAACAAAAATTGGGATAGTATGGTTAACTTTTTCTTCTTATATATTTTCAAATTTTGTCATCCGCTATATGTAAGTAAAAGTGGTGTTTCTTTTCTTGTTGGAGGAAAACAAAACATAACAAGTAGGAATCATTCCATGAAAGCGAAGCTGGGCCTAACAGTCAATTAGCTATCAGAGAAGATGCTCTTATCGTTTGAGAGTGATATATTAAATTGGGTAAGCTTATAAGACAAAATTGCGGTTTCCAATTTGCAGCTGGTCATTGATCACTAATCAGCATTTATATAATAATATTTCAAAAATGGAACTATCAATTTTGGACACTATTAAAAAATCGGTAGCCAGATAAATTGCCCTAAATAGTGAATTTTACTGTTCCATCTTCCCTTCAAGGTTGATAGACCTTAACAGTTATGGAATATTCCCCTCATTTATTCAACCTGGTATTTATGCTAATCTTGTGGTTGACATCATATATAGTAGTTGGATCTTCATCTTGCCGCACACTAGTATTAGTAATGGCCTCTTAATCAAAATCAAATAACCTTTGTTGGACAGTGTTTGTCAAAGGGTCAAAACCTTTTCTTTCGTATATAAAAAGGTTGTTAATAAATGTTCTTAAAGAATTTATTAAATATTAAAAACTATATATAATAAAATATAATGCTTGATATTATTAAATACTTCTACCTTATTTTTTAGTGAAAATGTTTAATTAATTGATTCTTTAGTCAACAATTTTAAAAAAATTGTTCGTAAGATTCAATCAAGAAAAATAATCATATAAATGTGGTGTGCATAGTGTTTAAATTATGTACTTTTTCACGTCATTGCATGCAAATTTAGCAATACAGAAAGATAATATAAAATTATAGTATTCTTTAAAAAAGTATAAAAGGAAAGATTCATTATATTCTGAACAGTAGCAATATATATATATATATATATATATATATATATATATATATATATATATAT
>CM023942.1:19697545-19767205 GCA_013407115.1 Glycine latifolia | reverse complement strand
GTGTGTGTGTGTGCAATGTTTACATTTATTTGGATTAGAAGGCGTAGGAGAAGTAACATTATAAGTTATGACGTAGGAGTTACATAACATCATGCAATTGGAGTGTCCAGTTTTGGAAGTGAATGCCCTGGCACTGAATTCATTGCTGGCATGTGGATCAAGTTACTTCATTTTAATAAGAGTAATGTTGGCTTTGCAACAGAAGCATTTTAATAATACTCCATGACAGCGTATCTGCGCCACGTGTAAGTTGGGAAGCTGTAATTGTCTACAGTGGTACAATTTTACATACTTACAAAGTTTAATTTCTACCAAAATCCATACTATTCTATTGAAAAAAATTATGCAGCATAATTTATCTAACTTGTTCCATGTTCCAATTAAAGTTGTTTACATATAATAATAATTATAAGGTTATCTTGTTAAGAATAAATATATTATAAATTAGAATCCGTTCCACTGACAAATTACAATAAGAATTACTATTTCTCAATAAAAAAATTGCTCACGTAATAAGAACATATTGAATTTTATGTTCAGAATTTCAAACTCACGTGCCAATAATTAATGGTGATTTTTATATTTAAATAAATTATTATCAATATACTAGTACATTAAAATATTAAATTTTTTGTATTGATAACATAAATTGAGATCGATCAAATTTAAATAATAATATTTGAAAATGAATAAACAAAGATAAATATTTTCATTTGTGTTTTATTTTATGCAAATAAATCATATATAATAATAAATTATACCATCTGTACAAGTTTTCCAATAACGAGAAGTGTATTGTTAAAATGTAGTAATTCATTTTAATCATACTTGAAACAAAATGTGTAATGACCTAAAATTATTCTAAATATTATATTTTTATTTGGGTTAAATTGTTAGATAATTATTATTTTATTATTTTTTTTACTGAACAAATTCTAGTATAAAATTCTAAAACGTATAAATTGAAGAAGTTATAGAAGTTCTTAAACTGATATATATTTAAGTAGTCACAGCCCATTTTTACATAGATCATTTCTTTTAGTTACTTCACATTTTAATACACCATAGACTTTAGATACTAGAAAACACTTCATTCACACTAGTTAGGATTATTATTATGTACAAAATCTACAACCCATGTCTTCATTTCAGAAGTTCTCTCCAAAGTCCTATTCTTCGCTGATCAAGTTAATTGTTTCCATGGTTGGGTTTGGATAGGCAGGAGCGAACTCGAGGAATGAGTTATTAGGATTAAACAGTCCGTTAAGTACAGAGACTGAAAAATGAGTGCCAAAATAAATATATGCACGTATAACTGGGTGCATGGTTACGACATAACAGTTCCTCTCCTCATCGATGTACAATCCCAGATCTAGCGCATCAAGGAATATGATGATTGAGGCCATCTAGAAATAAAACATCAAACAAATCTAGTGAGAAATAAAATTTATCAGTCGGCAAAACTAAACCACTAAACACGTTAGTACGTTAGTAAATCATCATAAAATAATTATGCAAGTTATATGAATGTATGAAATGAATTTTCCTAATGGTGCACATGACCTTTACATATCGTACTGTATGTAGCTAAACCTCGTACTGGATGTAGAAATGTTGCGGTCATCTTACGCTAGTCATGCATGTCATTCCATGTATTTGCACCTGGTCTCTACATCTCGCACTGGATATAGTCTCAGATTATGTTTTACAAATCTCGTACTGAACTTGGAAACATGAATCAACATATCATCACATCAAAATCCATCATTTTCATCAATAATAAAATCCATGAGTAAATACATATAACCTCATGGAAAATATTTCCATCATAACATAATACGTACCAAAAGTATGGTTAGGATACCATACCTTATTTTAGCAAAATCATACCAACTTGGGCATGACAATTGATTATCCTCAAGCTACAGACAAATCAAGTTAGTATTCTAACTAATAAACCACAATACATCTTCCAAATAATTTCTAATTCCTTTAAACCTTCATAAGAAAAGATCATAACCTAGCATGCATCTTAATCTCCTTTCACTTAATGATAGAGGGCTATCTGGAGTGGTGGTGAAAAATCGAGATGGTTGTAGCCTGGATGACCGGGTTGGTTGTATCCTGGATGGCCGGGTTGGTTGTATCCTGGATGACCAGGATGGTTGTATCCTAGATGGCCGGGATGGTTGTATCTTGGATAGCTAGGTTGGTTGTAGCCTGAATGGTCGGGTTGGTTGTATTGGACTTTGATATTTCCTCAACTAGAGAAGTCATCACTACCACCTTACTAATTCATCCTCAAATTTAATTACTCAAGCATTTGAATCATTTGTCTACATATCATTCAGCCTCTACTTCTAAAAATTAATTTAAAACAGTCCCATAATAAGTCGTCAAAATTACTTCCAACGATCATCAAATGTAATTCTAGACATCACTAATATCTCAGCCTATAAATCATCACATATTCTATGATTAAAATCAATATTATCACATCATAAAATAACCTTTAATGACATGAAATTTCAGCCTAAAATAATAGACCATTAAGATGCACCTTCAAACATATAGGTTAGTCTAAATAAATTCTTAACTAGAGATTGAAGCCTAGCCTACCTCAAGTGAGTTTGATTCTTGAGAAGGAATGAAGTAAGGGCTGTCTTCCTTGAGAAAATACTTTAAGAAATGAGGTCTTGAAAAAGAAAATTGCTGATTGGTGAGGTGGTATAGAGATGCCACGGTTAAAGCAAACAAAGGTGGTAGAAAATAGAAAGCTTGGTGCAGGAGCAAGTGGTAATATGATAGATTTTGGAGCTGAAATTTATGTGCAGAAATTTTTGAATGCCAAGACTATTTATACTACTTTAATTGGTTTAGTTTTAAGGGTTTTAGTTTGCTTAAAACTGATTTTAGAACTTAGTTTAGTTAGGTTTTAACTAGGTAATTATTTCATTAGAAGATATTTAACCTTAAGCCTTATTTTGACTTTGACTCTTTTAGTCAAGATTCTTTTAATCATTGACTTGGGGGCAGCTGGCTTATCTATGTGGAAATGGCTGAATAAGGAAAGGAAATGCTTGGTTTAATTTGTTCCACATGCACACAAAAGGCTTAATTAAATCTTTTTACTTCAGCCAAAAATTTTTTTTACTGCAGCCTATATTGTCAATCTTTGCCTTTTGCTTATTGTTTAAGTGCATTCTTTGTCTTATTGAAGGATTATATGCACGTGGATTGAAACCTCTGATTTTTCATCCTTTTGGGGTTGAATATTTTATTTCCTTGGGCCAAAATCCAAGAGTTACAAGTTGTGCCAATCCAAAAGGTCCAAAGGGATAAAAACACTTAACCAGATGAGGTTCACTCATTATTTATTCTGTACCAATCCGTTAGTCCAAAAATTCTCATCTTCTAGTAGGTTAAACTAGACTTCCTAAGCTTTCTAACAAGGTATCACATGCAATATTTGAAGTTATAAAACTCTAGCTATAACATTTTTAATCTAAACTTCAAAACTGTCAGCAAGTTGAGAAATTCCACACTGACATCTCTTAATGTTTTAATTACTGCAAGCAGTACACGAACTATATTTATCTGAATTTTTTTATATGTTATAGTAGACATCTAGATCTTTAATTCCATGTATCATACACCTAATTTGGATAAGAATTGAGAGAAAAATAAATTTCTTAATTTGGGTGGCAGAAATGGAAGTTTTGGACAGCTTATGTTCAAATAAAATTTATCATATTCTTCTTGTATCCAATTATCATCACATTTCTATAATTCAACCATAAATATAGACGTAGTATATAATTTTGAGGATGTTACAAAATAACTTTGATTCCTCAGCTTATCCAATCATCAGTTTTCTCGTCCTTAGCAGAACATTTGAAAAAGTTTCTAATGTATAAAAATGAAAACTTTTATATTCAATGAATGATTTTTCATATTTTCTCATGCATCATCGCACATGCATTAATCAAATATAGTAGTAAAGAATAAGACCAAGGCGCTCAATGTCCCAAAAGAGCAACATGACCAGATCTGACCTATCATAATGTCAAAGGGAATCCAAAATCAATGGGAATTCAAAATTCAACACGTATAGTTAGGTCATTTACACGAAATCACCCCTTCAAGAATTTGACTCCAATTTAAATAAAAATTAAAATAACATAAACCATCATTAAAGTTAAACACATTTAATAGATGACTAGATTTGAAATTTATTTTTCTAATTGTGTGTGTAAAATAAAATTGTTAAAAAAGACAAATCTCACTTCAATAATTTACACATCTCAAAAATTAATCTCATAACTTATAACTTTTGATTATAAGAATACTTTAGTCACATAATGAACAAAATATAATAAAAAAATGTGTCTCACATTGTTACGCAACCCCTAATATACTAGTTATAAACCCACTATAGTTATTTAAAATAACATGCCAACATTTTATTTAAAGGCGGACAGCAAAAAGATATTAATAACATTTAAAATTTCACTTGTTTAATACATGTAATTTTTTAATATATATATTTAATATTATATATATATATATATATAATATTGTCTTAAGTATAAGAATAATTTATATAAGAAAGGAGAATAATTGGATTAAAAAAATAAACTTTTTTGAGATAGGAGAGGAGTAGCAAAAATAATTTTATGTAACAATTTAAATAAACTTAAAATTTTTGATATTGAAAGGTCACCCTCTGATCCAAGCAAAATCTGTCGTTTTTTTTAGAATAAAATCTGTCGTTAATTTCTACTCCTTTGGTGAGGAATTTTATTGCCCACGAAAATATACAAACAAAAAAGTCAGATTTTTATAGTAATTTTTATAGATTTTTAATTTTATTTCATTTACTTATTTAATAGAAAAACATAGGAAACAACACAAATGAACATAAGAAAGTCATAACCTTTGAATTTAAAACATTATTTTGAGTGAACTAGACCACAAGAAATACCATGTCACTGATGTTAGGGTGACAAAGTTTGAGGAAAGTTAATAAAAAATTCCTATATTATAGATTTTAAGAAATGAGAATATTTGTAGGAGTTATTCTTGAGAAAAAAAATTAGGGGTTATTTTTAAATAAGAGCGTTTTAGTAATTATTTTCACTCTTATTGATTCAAATGATTTATCTTAAAGTATACTTTTTAATTTTAATTTCAAATTTTTATTTTATGTAAAAATTAACCCAAAAATTCTTAAAAAACAAATCAACCATCTCAAATTACTTTCACTTTATCTTTATCTGTATTTTTTTTTCTTAAATACTTATCTCTTTAATTTATTATTTTTATCTTTATGTTAAAATATTTTAGGAAAAAAAACTGATTTTGTATTTATCAAATCAAAGCGTGAGGATAAAAAAACCAACCATTTCAGACTACTCACCTTTTATCTTTATCTGTATATTATATTTTCCTAACTACTTATCTCTTTATTTAATCTTTATGTTCAAATATTTTAGGTAGCAAAAAGAAAAATAAATAAATGTAGAGTATCTAACACAGGAATATGCCGTTTTTCTTACCACCACGATTGGGAAATGCAATTGTGAATTTATTTAAAAAGTTAAATTAAACCTACCGTCATAACATAATGAATTAATAATATTCGAATTGTTGTTAAAAGATCTGTTTCGAATAGAATTATATTTAAAGGAGGATATTTAAAAAAAATGAAAACTAGTATAAATTTCAAAAGTATGAATTTGCATGTCCAATCTATCTTAAATAGATATTAAAAGAAAGCTTTTGCACATTATTATTTAAATAATACTATCAAGTAATTAAATTGTGATGAAATCTTTCACCAAATTATTTCATTATTGTGATAAGATTTGATAAGAATAAGATAAAATTTTAAATAAAAGAAGGAAAATGAAGAATTGAACAGGAAAGGAAATTTCGATCACATGGTACAATCACAATCATACTAGAGAGAAGAGAGGTGAAGAAGGCACAATTTTTGGTAGCTTGTAAAAGTACAAATATAAATAATAAGCAAGTAAAGAGGTTACAAAATTATGATTTACGAAAACAGAAGAATATTGAAATTAACACAAGCAGAACAACTGGCCAAAATCCGAAACTACGGAGGAAGCCACCGACACCGAAATCAAGGGAAACTACGCGCACTCCCATTGGATAATTTATTTATTTTTTTAAAATATTATCAACAGTACATACTTTTTGAAACACGTTTTATATTATTTTAATTACAATTTTTTTAATAGATTTGACTTTTTATTTATTGATTTTCTCATCTTGACTTTATATTTTTAATGGTAAATTTCAAAAAATACGTTAAAAGTAGTATATTATTAACATTGCTTTTATTTTAAAACAAGCTCGTAGTAATAACTAAAATATAAAGAGTAGATATATTTGTTGGGTTTTACTGTAATTATTCTAGCAATTATTTCTGATTGGTGCGTTGAGCATAAAAGAAAATTTTATGAAGCCAAATGAATAATAATATTATTAAATGAAACAGTATTGATTGAACTGTAGTCAAACCCAAACTGAAAACAACAATGCATAATTATTGACTAATTAAATGATACTAGTAAATAATGAGAAATAGTTTTTTTTTAAAGAGTAAATGAGAAAGAAAATATATTCAAATATAAACTATTAATTAAAGAAATTAGATGAAGAAGGAAAATGAATAATATTAAAAGAAACAGTATTGATTGAACTGTGGACAAACCAAAACTGAAAAAACAATACATAGTTATTGATCAATTAATTAATTAAATTATAAATGAGAAATGAGAAATGAGAAAAGTTTTTTTTTTTTTCGTTGAAGAGAGTAAAATGGAATACTCTAATAAATAAATGATAAAAGATAAATGAAAAATGAAAAAGAGTGGTTAGAATTATGGTTGGCGCGTGGCGGGTTATTATATATAGGGGAAGATCAACGAGACGTATGTGCCTGGTGTTGATTCTTCACTTCTTCAATTCATTCTAGTTCTGGATTCCGACTAGCCGTGTTGACTCGGTCCGGATTGGGGTCGACTCGGTTCGGTTTTTCATTCTCGCGGATCTAATATTAAGGTAATTCTCATCGAAAAATGTCTTGTCATTGCCATTGCCGTTTGGCTTTGCTCTCTTCTGAATTCTAATCAATCAATGCATGCACGTTCTTTCCGAATTCCGATTATTTAATTGCAATGTTCATGTTCCTGATTCTTTTTTTGGTTTGGAATTTTTGCTCTGATTTTGATTTCTGATAGATATTACAGTTCGCTGTGTTGTGGTTTTTTTTCCTTTTGTTTTGTGTTTAATTGATTTCTCTGTTCAGTAATTTCACTTAAATTTTCATGGATTTGTGAAATTTCTTATTGAACCTGATACAGAGGAATTGCGTTTTAATGCGGAGGCGTAAGGATTTTTCATTTGCAAAAACGTTGGATAAACTATTCAGTTGCAAATACATCATATATGTCATGCAATAATGCTTGTTTTGCTCAATTCATGTGATCTTATTGCATCCTTTGTTTCATGTATGTCACGGTTTTTAACTCTTTTGTTTCATTTATTTTTGGCTTCAAATGTTGTTGACAGAGTAGCCAAATACCCCTATTTGAAATTTATTTGGTTCTAATGCTGAATTAATGCAATGGTTTCACTTCAAAAGCTTCTCAAGTGTAATTTTTCTTTTTTTAATAAAAATCTATATGTGAATTTCTTCCATTGAAAGAAGGAAATGGCCGCATACTTTAATTGTCCATAGAATACCAAATATTTTACCATGCAACTTGATTCGAGTGTATATTTGATGCCATTTATGGAGAAGCTTGCATCAGACTTCAACCACTTCGTCATTCTCACTAAAAACTTTAGTTGTGTATCAGTGGATTGTGTCTTTTTTCATATATAGTTAAAACTTTTGTGTGCTTTTATGTTCAAGTTCTAGCTTATTGTTCACATTGTGACACGTAAAGGATCCGTCTCACACAAGATTACTTGTTAGCTCAGGTTCAACTTACTTGCCAGTTGTTCATTAGGTGTTATGTGCAAGTTCTTCTTTCTTTCCTGGCATTGATATTTATAGGACACATTGGTATCTATCTGCTCATATTTAAGATTGTATTCTCTGCTACTTATCTTGATCTGCTTAATATATAAATTTACAGGAAAAGCTTAAGGGCACATTACAATGAAGGCATTGATTCTGGTTGGGGGGTTTGGAACAAGGCTGAGGCCACTGACACTCAGTTTCCCTAAGCCTCTTGTTGATTTTGCTAACAAGCCTATGATTTTGCATCAGGTAAAGCTATTTTAATTTAAGCCTTTTCTTTTTTGTAGAAGGTTTACTGTTTACATCTGTTATTTATAGAAATGATTTAGGGATTTGCTTTCTTGTAGAATCCCTTTTCCATGCAGCATTTGATGCCCTCCATTCTAGATAACAGAGACTATCAAACTTTTAAGGAAAAAAAATCTGATTTATATATTCTAGATATATGATGAAAAAAGGAACTAGTTTTTGTGTGTGCATATAGCATGAGTATGTATCCTTTATGTCTATTTCCTTAATATGACATAATTGAGTATCCTACTGATTTACCTTTTAATTTGGCTTGTTTTTCAGATAGAGGCCCTTAAGGCCATTGGAGTGACTGAGGTAGTGCTAGCCATCAATTACCAACCAGAGGTAAAGATGTCTCTCCTTAAACATTGTTTTAGTCAATGCTTAAAGAAATTTATGTGGCTAAAGTTTTTTTATTTTTTTTTAATATGGTATATACTTCCTATTGCAGGTTATGTTGAATTTCTTGAAGGATTTTGAATCAAAGCTTGGCATCAAGATTACATGTTCTCAGGAAACTGAACCACTGGGAACAGCAGGTCCACTGGCTCTTGCCAGGGATAAGCTGATAGATGACTCTGGAGAACCCTTTTTTGTTCTCAACAGTGATGTTATCAGTGAATATCCACTTAAAGAAATGATTGAATTCCATAAAAGCCATGGAGGAGAGGCTTCCATAATGGTAACAAAGGTAATCCATTTGATAGAAAAATAAAATCCCATTGCTGATATTTAAGACTATACATATAAGTTGGAGAATCCAATAGCATTTTTCATCTACTTGTGTAGGTTGACGAGCCATCAAAGTATGGCGTGGTTGTGATGGAAGAGAGCACAGGGCAGGTTGATAAATTTGTTGAAAAACCGAAGTTGTTTGTTGGTAACAAAATCAATGCTGGAATTTACCTGCTGAACCCCTCTGTTTTGGATCGAATTGAACTAAGGCCCACTTCTATCGAGAAAGAGGTGTTTCCAAAGATTGCTGCAGAGAAAAAGCTATTTGCAATGGTCCTCCCAGGATTTTGGATGGACATTGGACAACCAAGGGACTATATTTCTGGCCTGAGGCTTTACCTGGACTCATTGAAGAAGAAATCATCATCCAAGTTGTCCAGTGGCTCTCAATTTGTAGGGAATGTCATTGTAGATGAGACAGCCAAAATTGGTGAGGGATGTCTCATTGGACCTGATGTTGCTATTGGTCCTGGCTGCATTATTGAGCAAGGTGTTAGACTCAAAAGCTGCACAATAATGCGTGGAGTCCGGGTTAAGAAGCATGCTTGTGTATCCAGCAGTATTGTTGGGTGGCATTCCACTGTTGGGCAATGGGCTCGAGTGGATAATATGACCATCCTTGGAGAAGATGTCCATGTATGTGATGAAATTTACAGCAATGGTGGTGTTGTTTTGCCGCACAAGGAGATCAAGTCAAATATTCTGAAGCCGGAGATTGTCATGTGAGTGACGTCAATGATGTTCCAATTGGTAGCATGTGGTGAGGAGGTAGAAAAATTATCGAGTGTGAAATATGTTTGTCCGTTTCTTTTTCTTTTTTACTTTATGGCATTTCTTTTCTTTTTATAAGTCAGTTTTTTGGATTAGAATGAGTGATGCCATTGCATTGATGAAAAGGTCAGCATCTTGTAAATGGCGTTTAGTTTGGACTGTGCAAAAGTTGTGTATTTTGAGTGTGTATAGAAATAAATTATTGGTTAGTGGTTTCTCTCCAGCCATTGCATCTCTCACGAACCTTAAACTAAGGACGTATTTTAATCTCATCTTACTGGGGTAATCTAATATTACTACAAATTTGACAATTAGGTTAGTTGTTAGGTCATTATCATATACAGGTAGATTTCCATATTATGAATTGATATAAAAAGAATTCTATATTATGGGCTCGAGCCAGTGAGGCCTACTTCTACTGGCAGAACATGTGACGTTGGGGTCATAACACAGCAAAACCAGATATTTTTCAACACTACGAAAATATCGTTGGAAATGATTGTAAACATGGTGTTTCAATGAATTCGTTGGAAATTTGTAGATAGACTCATCTTAACCATTGCAAAAATAAAAATAAAAATTGAAGTTTCGATTTTTATCCATTAGCTCGATTGGGAATGCAATAGTGTTTTGTCGAAGAATAAAGTTAAAAGGAAAAAAACGGTGATAGTACCATTTTAATACTATATACATATTACTTTAAAATCCAAATTCCTGATACTATATACTTGTTACTTTAATATTCTTAGATTACTTGTTTTTCTAATAATACAACGAGTGAAATATGTATTTCAATATACATATTCTCTCATTCTTATTAACCAAACAGAAAATGCATTATATAAATAAGGGCCACGCAAGATGTAATTGGAATAATTTGAGACTTGAGACTCTGCTAAATTGCCATAACTCAAAAACTTTTTTTACTAATAATTATTTGAGACCTGTGTGCTAGTGGTACCTTTGCGCAACGCCTGGCCCAAAAGAATTATGGATAATTGCCTCTCTTTTTTTGTGCTAGTGGATAATTACCTCAAACTATTTCACATGACAAGAACAGAAACTTCTGGTTGTAACTTGTACGGCCTTGCCTTTATATTTTATCTGTTTTTTTTATTTATTATTCAATGCCTTTTTATATTTGTCTATATTAGAAAAATTTCAACCCGGTGAATAGAGGTGGAGCATGATTTCATTATTGCAGCAATCTTTGGAGCTCTCGACAAACGAAAATGCTACACATACATCTCTCAAAAAAAGAATACGAGGTGTAAATTTTTTTATATACTCATTCAATTATAATCTATTATATATTATATATAATAAATTTATTGATTTTTAAAATAATTATCTTAAAATAATTTAAATAATAATTTATAATTAAATAATAATATAAAATTATTTTACACCATCAATTTATAAACTTTAAACTTTCACTTTATAATAACAGATTATAAAGTGATAGAAATAGGGGTGGCAATATGGGCTAGGCCCGAAGGGCCAGCCCGTTTAGCCCGCCAAAAAGGTGGGCTGGACTGAAAATTTCAGCCCATTTTGAAAAATGGACCGGGCCAACCCAACCCGCAAAAAAGTGAATCAAAGGCGGACCAATCCGGTCCGCCAAAAAAATAGGTTAGCGACGGGTCAGAGGTTGGCCAGCCCATTTTATGCTTTTTTTGTTTTTTTTTCTTTTTTTGACTTTTTTTTTTTAAAAATAAGTTTTTAATTTTTTTGGCGGGCTGGCCCGTTGGCCCGCCAGCCCACCTTAAAGTGGGTTGGGCTAGGATTTTCAGTCCACTTTCTAAAAGTGGACCAGTCCGGCCCACCCCATTTTTTTTGTGGGTTGGGCCAACCCAACCCGTTTTTGACGAACCTGCCCATATTGCCACCCCTAGATAGAAATAACAAAAGAGAAGGATTAGATAAGTTTTTTTCTCCTTTAATTTATTTTTTAGATTTAATTTAATTTTTTAATTTTTTTCAGATTTAATTTAATTCTTTAATTTTTCAAACAGATTTAATTTATTCTTTCGGTCTAAATTGTAACAATTTAAAATTACTAAATGATTTTAAATAATAAAAAAATGTACATTTTTTAACACCACCAATTTAATTGATGGCATGATCAAATTAAACCAAAATAATAAATTATATGGAAAAAAAAAAACTAATTTAACAAGGAAAAAAATAATGGGTGATAATTTAACTCAGGTGAGTACGTGACGCTTTGGGTGAATAGTGAATTTATTTTTCAATTCACCAAAAAGAAGTGAATTTATTTTTTCTAAAGGCAAATCAGCATCTAGTCAATAATAGCGTTTAATTAATGGGTGTCTCGAACAATACCCAATCCAGATCCGCCTAGATTTGATTATGACATTACAAGGATAATCGGGACAAACCAAACTCTGTTAGCATCCGTCACAGTACTTCATCTTGTATTATTATTATTATATTATATATATATATATATATATATACCACCCCTGTGTATACCGCCACTGTACTTGGATGTATATTTAGACCAATTTAAATAAATAAAAAAGTTGGGGTAAACATACTAATATGACATTGAAGCTAAATGATATTCAACGTTCCAGGTTGGGTTGTTTTAGGTCAGACTCACTTAAGAATCAATCTCAAGAGGAAGGACTGTAAATCCGGAACCCACATTTCTTGGATGCAGCATACTAGTGCACGGAAGAAAAAGAAAAGGTACGAGCAAGACGTATTAGAATGGACAATAACCACTGAATGTCACTCAATCAACTTTGCTGTGGTTAATCTCAGTAATTACAGCTTAATAGATCACTGGTTCCTTCACATACTACTATAAGAGAATCTTAAAACATATCCTAGAAGGAAGAACCCAAATACACTACTGAGTGATTGTCCAGAAAAACAAACTCTAATTGGAGGAAAAAAATCACACAATATCATAATAGATGCATGACCTTTTCATCCCATGCCATCTTGAGAAGGACAAATCTAATTAACCACCACCCCCGAGTTCCCAAGATGCAGGGTTACCTTTTCCGCAATCAACTGAATTTCTTTCACCCTTTCCTGAACTAACTTCCGGAGTTGCTCTTCTTGATTAGCCTGGTTGTCATCCATTTGCACAGTAGTAGCTTCGTTGGCTTCTGATCTGAACATGACAAATGACATCTCCTGGTCAACATCACTTGGTAATTCAATAAGTTGCTTCCCACACGTCCCAGAATCTTTCCCTATGATATCATACTTAACACGGTTCAAAATAATACTAACAAAGTTCTCCATGTTTTTGTCAACAGGATTAAGGCCAATGTAGATCAAAACCTCCCAACACTGGAGAAACTGTTGCTTATTAATTTTCAGACTTTTCCTTACATCCTCAATAGCGCTGGGAGGTGGTAAAAGTCGAGGACAATGTGCTTTCTTTGATAACTTTTCTTGCTTCAGAAGTGAAATGGCTTTACTAACTATATTCTGAATTGGTTCAAAACAAAGCAGGCGAAGTGTGTCAACACATGTGCGGACACGTTGGAAGTGATCTAATGGCTCTTCTACTGTGAAGTCAAAAACATTTTCAGATATAGCAACATCATATAGCACCTCTAGAAGGAATCGACCATAACCCTTGTGCTGGAAAGGAGGTAATACCAGTATCTGCCATCAACAGAAGTTCCAGTCAGAAGGTAGCAATAAGAAGCAATTCATAGAATTTTAAGAAAGCATGTTAAAGTTAAAACTGATTTCAAGAGTACAGCAGCATTTACTGAATGTCAAGTATATTACAAACCTGGCTTAGTCGCAATCGGGAATCATCAGGATAGTGATAAAATCGATAAACAGCAGTAAAACCAGTCAACCTATATTGGATCTCTCCCTGCTGATCAGTTTTCTTCTGACACACAATATACAGCTCCCATTGAGAATCGGTAACATCAATCGGACTGCTACCTACAAGGGCAAACGAGAAAGGTAAAACAACAATAAACTACAGCAGCATGCAATCTAAACATTGTTTAATAAGGCAAGTAGGGTACATAAAGTAGTATAATAAGTGAAAATTACCATCAACAAGAAGTAGTGTGAGGGGTATTAGATGACTGTAAAGTTGTCCAGTAGCCATGTTGCCAGCCACCAAACGGACAACCTGGTAAAGAAATTACACATAAAAAAGGCATTCATTTTCACAATCTGCCCCTAAAATATGCATATCAAGTGTCACATACAAAGCATATTAGGTCCCAAGCTGACAAGAAAATGTAACACCACACACAAATGTCACATACATGATTTCTCTGATAAACTTTCACAAAAGAACAATCTAAATTTAACAGCTGAAGATTTAGTGAAAATTACCAATAAAAACCACAATACAGCAGGTGTGTAAAGTTCACCTAACCAGAAACAGTCTAGCCTAATCTATTCATGCCAAGAAGGCAGACAATTTTAATGACCAGACCAGCAGGTTTTCCAGAAGAATAAAAAAAAAACTACGTACCCCATTGTCCAGAGACTCCACGCTATGCGCAGGTAAGGGGGAGAGATATTGTACACAGTCTTACCCTTGCATATGCAAAGAAGCTGTTTCCAAATTCAAACCCATAACCAACAAGTCACCAAGGCACAACTTTACTGTTGTGTCAGGGCTTGTCCTCTTCTAGAAGAATAGCAGTATTATAAATCATCATCAGCAATTCGGCATCACATAACATAAACATGAATACAGATGACAGAGGACAGCAAGTCAACTGCAAATTCCTCCCCTTCAATGCACAGGGAAACAGAATATCACTGGAAAATTCACAAGACTGCTCTAGAAATTGGGAAAAGACAGTAAAAAGTAAAATGCTTGTTTTCAGATAGTCATGGTAGATGCATCCAACTAGCACAGTGGACATCTGATCATTAACAGAGAAATGCTAAGTATGGTTCATATTAACAGAGCTATTCTGGTAGTTAATCTCTTTCGGTCATTCAATGTCTCAACAGTAATTTAATTAAATAATAGCACAAAACACAGACAAATTTGAGATGCAACATGTATGATAGGATGTATTTTTCATAGAAAAACAAAAATTAAACTGGGCATTCACAGTCAAACAACCTAACTTTTACCTACAGTGCAATACATTGAACCTAAATGTAAATTACAACCTCAACAGTAGAAGAATCTGTAAGCTGGTTAGAATCACAAATGTTCTCCTTGAAAGCTTTGTGCTTCAAAGTTTCTCCATTTGAGATGTTTGTTCTGCAAATCAATTAAAATAGTCATCCACAGTTGTTACAACTTTATAAATCGAATTTCAAATAACATATTAAAATGCAAATAAACTGTGCATGTTCAGAATGAAAACAATAATAAACACTTAATACCTGACAAAGTCGTTATCTACCAAATATTTCTGAAGGAATTCATCCTTGCTATCAACAAGAGTCTCAGCAAAAATTGTCTACACAAAATAATAAACCAAGTTGCACTTTTGTGAGTACAAGGTGCCAACATATGTTCATCCAGTAGATATTGATGCATACCTGAAGAGCATATTTCAGATCTGTGACCCCTTTGCCTCGCTTAAACAATTGAGCAACACGTTCAGAAAAGTGTCAAAGTCATAATGTGAAGCAAAACAAAAGAAAACTCTGAACTAATCAACAGGGTAAAAGAATAACATGTCTATTACTTTTTCCATTAGTCTAAAGTCTAAATGAATTCAGAACTTACATCAGATGAACTCTGGAATGTAATATCAGCATATGCATAAAATGATATGCTGCTAACCCAGATGGTAATCTGCAAAAGAAATAAATGCAAAACATGCTGAAAAATTAAGACATCATACACCATTAAACATTCAAATACATTTATTTTTAAACAAAAGAATCCAACCTTCAAACCCTCGTAGCCATAAATTTTCCCATCATCATCAAAAAAGCTATTCAGATCCACAGGATGAACGACAAAACTCTCTGGAGCATCGAATTCTTCCTTGCTTGAAACTGTACAAAATAGCAGATATTAAAATTAAAGTATGCATGACAATTGAAAAAACGCAACATACTCACAAGAAACTCAAAGAAATGAGCAATAAAACTAAATAGCAATAAAGAACACTTAAACGAATTTGACCAGAAACTGATTAGCAAGACCACATCCTTAGCAAACTAAGCTCGAGAAAGCCTATTGCTAGGCAAAGAGCTGGAACATACTAGCTACAACTGCCAAAGAAATATTGCTCATTGACACAGTCCAATCTACAAGCTACATTAAAAAAGTGTCTACAGAACCCAATAAATCAAATATGAATTAAGTGGTCTTTACAAGTTACTAGTATAAACAAAAAAAATCAAGATAAGCAGGCATTAACATTACCATTATTATTTACATATCATATGCCTTAGACCATGTTCTTATCCAACAACTAATATCTTTCTGGTTACCTACAATGCAGACTAACAACACCACTCTCAACTCATAAACTACAAAAAAGGATTCACAGGACTCCAAAAGATAGTGAAAGTAAAAAATAAAACTTAATCAAGTCATAGTTAGCAAAATTACAAGGTTGGAAACCCATTTCCAAAAGAAACCACCTTCCCCCATCCCATAATCGAGTTACACTGGAACCATCCAAATCCAGAAATACCAAATAACATGACAAAATAATAGCATATTTTAAGCATACCTAGATAAATTGTGATGCAGTCTTTGGCCTCAACTCCAGAATCTAGAAAACACGACCAAAATGTTCATACACGTCGGAGCACCATGAATTGAAGAATTCAATACAAAAATAAATAAAACAATCGCTGCAAAACAAGTGAAATTCACCAACGCCTGAGAAACCAACACGGCGTCGTTTCTTGACTTCGTTGTCGGCTTCGGAACTTGAACGCTGCTTCTGCCCCATTCGCTCTTCTTTCTCTTCTCAGCTCAAATCAGTCTAAGTGGTAGTTAGGGTTTTCAGAGCGGGAAATCAAATTACGCGAAGAATAGAGGGGTTTTAAATAGGGCAAATTCCCGGTACCCCTTATTGGGCCGGACTATTAACAATGGGCCCAAATGTGAATTTGGGCCGATTAACAGCTGGGCCTTAGGACAGGGTATATAAACTTGAATGTTTGGAACAATTTCCCAATCCTTAGACATCGTAAAACCCTAGTAAAACCCTTGCGTGCTTGGAAATGGCGTTCAACTCAATTCTTCGCAAGTCGGGTTCTTTCGTGAGGGCTCTTGCTGTCTCGGGTCAATTGACGAAGAATACCCACCTGGGTCATCGCACTTTACTCTCCACCGCCATCAACCAGCACCAGCACAAGGATTCGTTTGTTCCAAGGTTCCACTTTTCTTCTGTAGCTTCCAAGAAGAAACCAACCTCCGATGAAAACCTTCTCCGGGTCATCGAATCCGAAATTGAATGCGCCCAAGAGACCGACGATCACAACGCAGTAAGTTCCATATTTTGTTTTTTCTTCAATTCATATAATAATGACAATGTTGGTTACTTACTGAAAATTGAATTGGTTGATAGGCTGAAGAGGTTCCGGGTAATTTTCCGTTTAAAATAATCGATAGTCCCGGACAACAGACAATAACGCTTGAGAGAACGTACCAAGACGAGGAAATTAAGGTAGAGGTTCACATGCCGGATTTGGTCACTGGGGAAGAAAATGACGATGATAATGATAATGAGAGTGAAAGAGTTACTCAGTCAAGTATTCCACTTTCAATCAGTGTCCATAAGAAGGGTGGGCCCTATCTAGAATTTAACTGTGTGGGTTACCCTGATGAGATTGTTATTGACGGCTTGTCAGTTAAGAATCCTGATCTCACCGAGGATCAAGTTGCTTATGAGGGACCAGACTTCCAGTATGTTCTTTTTTCTGCAACTATTGGAATTTTTTTTACGATTTGTGGTAACTGGTAAGATCTTGCTTGTTTGGCTGAACTTCGTCTGTTTCAATGTCTTCTGCAGGGGCTTGGATGAGAATCTGCAGAAGTCTTTCCATAGGTATTTAGAAATCAGAGGAATCAAGCCTAGCACAACCAATTTCTTGCATGAGTACATGATCAACAAGGACAGTAAAGAGTACTTAGTGTGGTTGAACAAGCTCAAGAGCTTCGTTCAAGCATGAGCCTTTGAAGAAAGCATGAATGTTACTGAATTTTTGTTTAATCACATGCTATACATTCGAAGGGAAAGATACCAAGGAGATTTTACAATCGTGGTTTAGCTGTATCTCCTATTGGTTATGGAAGGTAGATTATGCCTGAAAATGTTTGGTTAATTTGATGGACAAAATTAGATACAATAATTTAAAAGCTATTAGTTGTACTCCAATTAAAATTGGTTTTACCAAAATTATCCTAATTTATCTATTCGCCTTCCCAGGGATGCTTTGTTAAGAAACTTTTCGCTGGGATTTTCGTGTTTGATATTTGGCTAAAGGCATGTATCGGATGTATGTCTTAAACCAATCTTATTTCTCATTCCATTTTTGAGTAAATTGCTGTCTTCATTTAGAAACGTGTCAATTCTCAGTTCCTCACTTTTCAGGTTGGTAAATAACTGAATTTTATTTTAATTTTGCAATTTATGTATATTGTTGAAAGCATTTTGCTTTTCTTCTCGAGTTAGCATTAAGGCTTTCTGCTTTCCCCTATACAAAAATAAAAGTTTTCTGATAGTCTAGTCCACATGGTTAAGATCGTCAATTCTGCAATTCCTATAACAAAAAATAGTAATATCTTCCTGTACTTTTACCTCAGTATAGGTCTTTAATCAATGCCAACCCGGAATGGTAGGGGCATCCTCTTCCCCTTCTGTGGTAAAAATACAACATTGTGCATAAAAAAAATTAACATCTCAAAAACTGAAACTATAAATATCCAATTGTTGTTAACAAGCAACAAAAGGATACCGTTGCTGAGACTTTATATTATATTCTCTGTTTCCCTAGAGGTGGTGCTTTATTGGTATGCTAACAACAGAAACGTATGCGTTAAATAACAAATTCAACCACAAACTGTAATTGTTGACATAAAAAATCCTTGAAGGAAAGGAACCACCAGGTGATGCAAATGACCCTATTTTATTTAATTGCACAATTTTATACCGTTCTCAACTGTCAAAATAAATGAAAAAGGCTACAAAAGGAAGTATAGCAGTTAGACCATTCAAATTAAGTTGCAATGTCTTTGTGGGTATAGACAATCCCTTTATCACCATCCACAACATGTCCACTTCCTTTTAGTATCCTGCATACGCAAAAGGCAAAAGACAATAAAACACAAAGGAAATACCACAAACAAATCGGGGGTTTTACTATAAAATGTCAATATGATTATATCATACATGGGTTAGGACTGTGATGTAGACTCTGGAGTAGTCTTGCGAAATAAATCCATTAAAATAAAACAGTGTCATAGTTTGGCTACTTTCCGTGATTGTGTAGCAGCAAGTTATTGATATTTAAGATGTACAGTGTACACTATCAGTGACAACGGACAAATGAAGGACTGAAATATTTAATTTAGTAATTTATCGGTATAATGACCATATGAATTCATACCATCTTGTTGTTAACAATCCCTCAACTCCTACCGGACCTCGAGCATGAATCCTGCTCGTACTAATTCCAACCTATTTAACCAGAAGGGAATTACACAATAGATCAACAACCTTAATGCAATAGATTGATTACAAATAAAATGCAAACAATATTATACCTCTGCGCCTAGTCCAAATCGTGCCCCATCACTGAATCTGGTGCTTGCATTGTGAAAAACAGCAGCACTGCCAATAGAAGATGAACAATATTTACATAAATGCCATTGTATTCATGCGTTGATATCTTTTAGGAAAGCAGTTATAGCTTAAAGGAAATGTTTGTTTCGTTTTTACTAATTAGCAACTTTGTCAAAGACCATCTAAATTACACACAATAGTGAGACGCTACAAAGTAGAGAATTGAGTGAAACATCTTTTTTTTTTTTTATTCCCCTGGATTTTTTTTCATTGAATAAAAAGAAGCATGATATTTCAAATATTACCTGTCTACTTGGCGTAGAAACACATTAGCAACTTCTTTATCTTCTGCAATGATGGAATCAGTATGAGCACTGCCATAAAAGAGAATATATGACACTTTTCCATCTAAGTTCACTACACTAACATAGATGTCAATTGAAATGGACAAGAGCAAAATATATTTCAACATGTTTCCTATCAAGAAGAAAACAGTGACATGCCTTCCATAAAGATTTATATGATCAATAGCTGCATACACGTCATCCACAATTTCAACAGTGCAAGCCAGTGAACTGTACTCGTGATGAAATGTTTGTGCTTGTGGAATATTTAACAGAGAACTTGCCCTTGGTCCTCCATATAATTTAACGCCTGCATAATTTAGTCATTCCAAAAACCTTAAAAGATAATGCCTACGTACATGCAGTCTATGTAGTTGAAAAAGTACAGAATAAGAGGAAATGATGGCTATAAATCATACCTTCAGTTCGTAAGTCAACAACAATATCATTTATCCAACCTTTGTCTATCAAATCCTTGTGGATAAGAAGTGTTTCCTGAAAGTTGGAATTTAAAAACAGAGAAGTTATGTACATCAGACATTGCAGGCTTTACCAATCTTGTAGAGTCATTGAGTACATTTAGTTTACCATGGCGTTGCACGCTGCTGGATAATCTATTTTTGCATCAAGTACAATCTGACTTGCCATCTCCACATTAGCAGACTTATCAACATAGACATGACAAACTCCATCTGGATTAGTAATAGCTCAGATTAGAAGTCCAAAAAAAAGAAATACAGTAATATCAAGCATAGCTTCTATATTATATTCAAGGTTTAATTGCATTTTTGGTCCATTTAGTTTGGAACGTTTTTGATTTTGATCCGTCAAACTTTGTTCAAACCAATTGTGTCCAGATTTTGAAATTAAGCAAAAATAAAATTGCCTTGTCATAAAAAAATTCATCTCAAACCTTCAAATTATTATTTTATATCCAAATATTAGGGATTTATGATGGATTTGAGGTTGATAGTTTTAAAGTTTAAAAGTCAGAAATTTATATAAAAAAATTGATATAATTTGAAGGATTTTATAGGATATAAGATTATGGTTGGAACTGAAAATTTTGAGAATTTTCTATTTTATATGAAATTTGATGCTTTGAATAATGAGTTTTGAGTAGAAGATAATTTAAAACAATTTAACCGATTTAATTTGAGAAGATTTTAAGTAGAAAATGGTAGGAAAAAAATTAGCAGCAGGACCAAATTTGCTTAATTTCAAAAATAAAGGGACTTAATCGGCTTGAAAAAACTTTAGGGACCAAAATCACACAGTCCAAAGTAAAAGTGCCATTAAGTAAGTAGTCTTACCAGCATGACCTAAAACAGGAATTTTAGTGGAACTCTTGATCTGAGAAACAAGTTTGTTGCTGCCTCTTGGAATCACCAGATCGATTACGTCATCCAGCTGAAATTTAAATAGAAAGGTGTCAATGCTTAAGGTGAACAGGGTTATGAAATTGAAATTAAGCTCCACTGATTAGTGCACCTTAAGTAGCTCAGGGATTTCTTCCCTTGAGGTCACAAGTCCTATAAGTTCTCCACCAACAGTATCTGGAATGGCCTCAGTAATTACCTGCATCTCAGAGATACAAAATCACCCCCATAAATATTTTATTAATGACGACTGTGAAACAAAATAAAATTGAAAAAGGAAATAGTTCAGAAATTAATTTATTCGAAACCAAACTTTGTGCAAAATTGCATTTGACCGCCTAGCTTCTTTGCCACCTTTCAAGAGAAGCCCATTCCCACTTCGGATTGCCAGTGAAGCTATCTGTTCAGATGATAAGAAGCTACCACTTAAAATGTAGATAAACAGCATATAATGCAGATAACCAATCAAATTGCTTTAAGCTCATAAAGTTCATTCATACCATAACATTAATCCATTTACAGATCAATAGTGATTAGCAGTACAATTTTATATTCACTTAATAAATTACAAACATATGCATACCATTCTAACAGGTTAAAAGGAAACATGCATAAATTTAGAAAAGGAAAAGGAAAATATAAGTAAAAAAATGATGCTCCTCAAGGATGGGAACAAAATGAAATGAGAAATATACGGCACCAGCATATCACCATGTCACAATACAATGGCGTAGAAAAACAACAGCATTAGCAGCGTGGAAGTATTGGCTATCAAAAATTATATTCAACAGGTTAAAAAAATCAGCACAGTCAATGAGACAACAGTTTCAAGATTATGGAAAATTGAATGCCAGAAAAAAAATTAACTGGTTAATTGGAAGCAAAACAAAATTCAAAAAGTTCATGTGTCTATAGAATAAAATATTCCACTTTTTTGCTTGCATGGCCCAAGTGGGGGAACACAGGGTTCTTTCAACTCATACTTTTACTTCTAAGGACCATATAAATCACAGTTAAATTTCCATACCCATGATATCATCTAGCTCATTTGAAAACTCACTCATCTGGTAGCCTTTAAACAAATCTTCCCTAACACCTTTAGAGATTGATACTTCAAACAGCAGTAAACAAGGATAACAAATGAATATAAATGCTGAACACTAAGTACAAATTTAAATGAAGAGAGTGTGTTTTTACTTTGGGGAAAAAATTCTGCAGTACTCAACAAAGTTTAAACAAAGGGTGAAAAGAGAAAGAGAAAATACAAAAAAGGCTTTCACCTGTACAAGAGCATCAGGGCGTGACTCAAAAACAATAAGGAGCACCCCCAAAGGAGATGATGTCTTCTCTAAAATTAGCCCATCTGAAAGCTAAATAAAAGGGTAGCTGTCAGAAACACTACAGATCAATATTTTGTAAAACAAATTTTTGGTACAATTACGAGTGTCCATGAGAAATTTGTTCATACTTAAAATCACCACAAAAAAATGCAAGTTACACTAAATTAATTTGCCTTCAACAAGATCAAGAATAACACAAGTCTATCTTATCTACTATTAAGATGTAAAATTGGAATATGATGTTAATACTAAGCAGAAAGGAAGCTGATTATACTCAGAAAGTGGGCTCAGCAACTGTTGTTTTGAAACTACCATGATCCAAAATATATATTTCCAGATCAACTCCCCATTACCTCAGTTCGTTTTAATACTTGACCAATTGGATCTTCCATGTTGGCAATAATTCTCATGTTGTTTGCAAGGCTTGCAATCTGTCAGTTATCATAGTTTAACATCATAAACTCTTCAGTTTGTTAAAATATGGACAATTTCTTCTAGAAGTTAGCTTTCTTGCCTTCCCAGGTTTTAAAGCTAGCCTAGCCACCAAGGATTTTTCATATCCTGCTTGTTGTGCCACAGCAACATCAGCTTCATTTTCAGTCCTGATAATTTTTTCATTTGCTTCCAGGGCATCAGCTATTTTATGTAAAATTTGTTTCCTTTCTTCTGAAGATATGGTCTGCATGGTAAAATTAAGATATTAGGACTGCTTCACGAACATCTCAGTAATATATCTATGATTTGTCAGACATATTGTAAATGTGAAGATAGAAAAGATACCTGGAGCCTTCTGGAACATTCCCTGGCTGCAACTGCCATCTCACGAGCATCAACATCTTTTACTTGGACCCACTCATGTGCATCTTTATGGAAGAGAGTTCCTATACGTTGTCCTTGGAGAACATTAATAATATTCTCAGCTGCAAAACCACTATAAGGAGAAAAAAAATGAGACAGAAACAAGGATAAACCAACAACTTGTAAAGATGATAATCCAATAAATGAAAAAGAAAAGGAGGGGGTTTTCCAAGTGATTCTCTCATTTTCTATGTCGACATATACACCCATTTTCATTTAAATTTATGAACTCAAAACATGTGGTGAACAAAAAGACAAACAAAGAAGAAATTGGAGGAACAAGGAATAAAGAAACAGGTAAGTGCAAACAATTTAAACAATTTTTCAAGTTTCCAAAATTGCTTGTGGTTTAACAAAACAGTCTGTTTAGATGCCAAGGCCTAACTAACCTATTTCTAATTGAAAACAACACTGATAAGAAATGCTTTGATTAAAACCTAAATACAGTAGAGTAATAATCTTTCACTGCAATATACTATAATAGTGCACCTGGTAATAACAACAGGAATGCCAGCATCAGCTGCATGAACAGCAGCTTTTACTTTGGCAGTCATTCCACCTCTTCCCACTCTAGACTTGTCACCAAAAGTAATTTCATTCTGATGCTTCTCCTTAATATAGGTATGAATAAGCTTTGAATGTGGATCACTTGGAGGGCCACTATAAAGACCTTCTACATCACTCAACAAAACAAGAAGATCGGCTTTTAACTCCAAGGCCAACAGAGCAGATAAACTATCATTATCCCAAAATATACCAGAAGAGTCCTGCATAAAAAATACGTTAATGACACTTGATGTACTTAAATATATAGAATTGGAAAGAATACAGCAACTCCAAACTAAACTTTCAATCTGGAAAAAAAAAAAAAAGTTCAAGTGAAAAATGTTGACCTCCAAACAAACAAATAAAATCCGTTGAAGAAGGGAAGAAAAAATGAGTCTTATTTTTCCTTACAGAAATTGCTACTCCCTCTCTTGTAATACACACATCTGGAAAAATAATTCATTATACCTATTCTCGTGATAAAATAATCTTATCTGATTAACAAATACTCTTATTTGATAAATGATTAACTAAACTGTACAATTGCACCAATACATCCACTAGTATATTTATCATTTCATTGAGAGTGAACAAATAATTTGAGACAAACAAAAAAAGTGTCAAAATAAAATGAGGCCGATGGAATATATGCTTTACGGTTGTAAAAAGGCAGACAAAACCTCGGAAACAGAATAAACATCATTTGGATCATATCATGTTACCTACAAAGAAAACATTGGTAGGTTCCACGAACAAAATTAGGGAAGTGGAGTAACAAACCTCATAGGGAGCCTTCCTAGTACTGACAGCATCGTTCTCATTGAACACCGGAATAACCTTAAGCGATAACAACGATTTTACGGTCTCAGTAAGTTGCTTCCGGAAATCCTTATCTCGAAAATCGTTATCGGTCACAAGAAGCTGAGCAGACGTCACATCGAGCTGAAACCGCGAAATGAAAAATTAAAATTACAGCACGTGCAGTTCAAGGAAAATGAATATAGCACAAAACCTAGAAGATTTTAGCGTTATTCTGACATTAGAATTGAGATGCAAATCACCAACGCAAAACTCTAATTCCGATTCGAAAACACTATCCAAAAAACCGAATCTAAATTTTGCTCACGAATGTAATAGTAATTACAATTTATAAAGTGGTTTCTTACTTGAGTGAAGAGAGTATCGTAGAGAGCCATGAGACTGTTTTGTCCGACGGCGGCGCAGGCCTTGCCGTCGAGTTCGAGTTGGGGTTTCTGGAGGTCGGCGAAGCTGCTGTTGATCAATTTGCGGTAGCGGAGTCGTTGGCGGCCGATGCCGACGGCGCCGGAGGAGACGAGAATAATGTCGTATCCGAGGGAGTTGAGTTGCTTAATCTGCTCGCAGAGAGTGCCTAATCTTCCGACCGCTAACCTTCCCTCCTCGCGAGTGACCACGGCAGTTCCGACCTTGATGATCACGCGCTTCACGTCCTTCATGAAGCTCCGAGAAGGATCCGCCATGGCTGCCTGCTGATACTGGAGCGGAGCAGATAAGACCTTGAATGCAAATGGAATCAAAGTGGATGGCGCCGCCGAATCACAACCTGCCGCGTTACTGTCTTTCACCTTCGTGGCAAATCGCTCCTTGATACTACAAAATTATATATGTACAAAAAAATACTACAAAGTTATAAGAGTAGTTAATGATCAGACACGATAAAATACATTTACACTCAGGATAAAATACTCCAACCACAAATTTACGTTTAAAATAATTATTATAAAATTAATAAATTTATTATGATAAATTATATGATTAAATAATGGTGTAAAATTTTTTATAATGAGAAAAATGCATATATATATAATTTTTGTTGTGTATCAATTGATTGAGTATTAAGTGGTTTAATTATTGAGTAATGTGTAAGAATTATAATAAAAGAAATTTTTTATTTTATTGACCATAGACTTATCCTAGAAGAATTTAATATTATTATTTTAGTGTATGTCACTATGATAGTGTTTAAAACAATAATTTAACTTTTTATGCGAAAAAATGACTCACTAGGGTCAGCTCAGAGGGCTGAGAAAATTTAGATTATTTATATAATACTTTTTGTTCAAATCTAATTGAAGATATTGTACACAAGAAAAATCAATATAAATTTTTATATGGTTGAATAAGAAAATATTATTAGTATGAATTTTAAAATAATTTTTCTAAAAATGAATAATCTTACATATATTAACTATTTCCTCTTAAAATAACATTATTTTAAAAATAATAAATAGTTTTTGTTAATTTTGTAAATCATAACAAATAAAAACCCTGTGAAACACGCGATACGTCATTTGAAAATTTGAATGCATGTGGGTTTTCTGCAACTGTCTAGCCTCATTAGCAAAAATATTCATTATTCAATAGTTTTCTGCTGGCTGGAGGCAGGGTGGCTGTAAACAACCTAAACTCCATTTAAATAGTTTGTAGCCCTCACGTAGTCTTGTCCTGCAACCAAAATTGGAAAACTCAAAGCAACAAAAAATTTAAAAATGATTAATTAATTAAATATACACTCCAGCTGGTTTTTTCCCTGTATTCCTAATTTTTTATGAGCCTGTCACATGTGTCTAGAGTTAGGTATGAGTTGACTTACATGATTGCATGTTCTTGGGTTAATTACTAATACATTTTTTCTAAAGTTAATTTAGTTTGACTATTGGTAAAAAGTTTAGTATAATCACCAACATTTTATACTCCTAATTGTAAAAGGAGTAATTTATATGTCAAACATAATAACTCCTATTATTATTATTATTATTGCACTCAAATTAAAAAAAATTAATTAATATGAAATATTTTATATTATTTTAAAAAATATACAAACATTTCCAAAGTATTCTTTTTTTCTAAAACAAAAGAACATGCAAAAAATTTCAAAGTGTATCGAGTTGTCAAAGAGAATTGAATTTTTGAATGAAAACTTAAAGTCAAATAAGTAATTTAACCTAATTTATTTGAAAAATATTAATTGTTGCAATTATTTTTTAAAATATATTTTTCAAATGAAATGATTTCTTGTGATACTAATCGCTTTACTTCAACACTTTAATTGTAGGAGTAATAATAATTAGAGATACTTTGTCATGAACAACCATTATTTATTTCTTTATAAGGAAATGACAAAAGTCTGTATCCATTATTCAAAGTGACTTTTGTTAGAATGGTTTTCATTTTTTGAGTAATTTTAAGTTATTGTGTTTTTACTATTAAAGTTGCTTGAAGAGCTCCCATTTCCATGATTCATTTTGGTACATTTTGTGTCAATATAAAGTTTGTTTTGTATAGGCATGATATGTGTATCCATTTTCATAGGGTCAACCCGAATCTGTCTCAACTTTGACAGAAAAAATTGACTTGATCATAGTTAAATTCAGGTTTTTTCCAATTGAGAAAGTCAGGTTCAGAGATAAGATCAAATATATTGGTTCCCTCTCCTGCCTCATTGCTATTCTAATATAATAAATATTTTAAATTACTGTTATAACCTTACAATTTTAATGGACATAGTGTTTGTTTTATGTATGAAATTATTGTTTTCCTTATAATTGTGTATAATTTTTACTTAATTTTATGTTGAGCTCAAAAAATAAATGAGAATAAGCAATTTCTACTTAAACTTCTGTTAAGCACTTGGAATTTCAACCTTAGTAAATAAGGTGTCACAATCACTATTTCTTTAAGCTATCCAAAAATAAATAATATCAAACAATTTTTATTTGAAATTTCAATTTAGTATGCTATAATAAATTAAGTCCAATTACAAAAAAAATTGTTTTGTTTTTTCCATTTTTATAAATAAGAAAATAAGATAGGATTAAGGGCAGGACGAGGAAACTTGATCCCAAAATGTGGATGGAGATGGATCTAATTTTTGGACTCCAACAAGAATCAAAGATGAAAAAGACTTGAAAAATCGAGGACGAGAGATGAAGAGATTAAATCTACCACCATCCCGTTGTCATATCTAATTTTGTGTAATAATCTTGCAACAATCCGTCATTACATGTTACTAGTAATAAGTTAGTTGACTTACAAACTTTTATTATTAGTAGATTATTGAAAGTAATTTCCATGCTCATGTTTTTACATCTAATTATAATACTAGAGCGCATGTTTTTACATCTAATTATAATACACTAGTAGATTAGCAGTATGGTGATATAAAAACAATTGATTTTTCACGGTAAATAAAAAGCAACACAGAATAACTTTTTATTTATCACATTTTTTATGTGATTTTTTACTCTCACCATGGTTTCTATGTATATCTTAACATTAAAAATAACCTTTATATCTGAAGATACCGTGAATTCATTTTCTTTTCTAGTTCATTATAGTATTACAGTCTATTTAGTTTTAATATTGTGCCACCACGAATCCTGATTAATGAAAATTATTTTAATGACAATAAAAAAAGTTAGCTACTACTCTTCAAATGATATTTTTAATTATAATTAGATGATACTAAAAACTGAGCATGTAAATCAAGATTAAATTAGGATACCCAATTACACGCTATCTAGTACTTATTCAACTAAAAATAACATGCAAGCGTGTTACAAGAGGAGTCACATTACATTGTCACTTTCAAACAGGAGATGAAAAGAGCAAAATTTGATTCACCAACATAGGAAATTGCCTTGGCTTCACGCAAAACAGCTACTTTTAAAAAAAAATCAATTAAAAACAGATTAGCTTGACGCAGTATATTTACAGAAATGTGCAAGAAGCTCAAACATAGGCAGATACTACAAATCATGATTGTTCATCCCCTTCCAAAGTATTGGGTCTTCCACAAGACTAGGCTGAAATCATACGGAAACTTCGACCCAGCTGATACAGAAATCGCACTACTCTCTGTAATTCTTTCTCATCATTCCATTATAGTAAATTCCAAATACACAAACCAATTCTGCTTCAGACGATTCCACTCGTGTCTTGAACAAAGTTAGCCAATGAAGTGAGCTCATAATGATAGTGTTTGGGTCTTACTCTTCACACTGCAGTGCATTTTAGCTATGGAAAGAACCAAACCTTGATGAAGATTGCCAAAGCCATTTGCAAGAAAAATGCTGCAATAATTGCCACTGAAAGTTCATTGCCTTCTATGTAAGACCTCAGGTTTAAGGCAACAAAACTTGCTGAGGCAACGCCCGTAAGGAGTATTATAACCCACCGAAGAAACTCAACAGGAATTATCAACAGGAACTGAAAATATCCCAAGAAATATGAATTAGATAGCAATCTGAAAGACTCCACAAAATTAAAGCTTAATTAGCAAACTATTGACATAATTTCTGACCACAATTTATGAAATTTCAGTTTGAACTTAAATCGAACTTTATGATAACAACAAACATGTGAAAAGAAGCCATGCATCCAATCTGGATATTTTGATATATTATAATTATGCTGCACAGAATCGGGAAAAAAATCATTGGACACCGCTATCCATTCACTGCAATATTATTACCACCCAAACCTTGGTTTCTAAATGGTATTTACATGCTGAGGACTGAGGAGGGATGATGAGCTCAAAGTCCATTGATCTTTAAAGGAGGAGGGCCTCACTTTGTTGAGGCACTGTCTATTCCAATTTTCCCCTTCAGGCCCACATCCCCCACACTGAACATGTGTGGTACTGGTATAAATAATTGTGCAATATTATTTGTAGTATAAGTAATTGCATAATACAATTTAACACATTGGAGAAAGCAGAAACTTACAGAAGACATGATGAAAATGGTGAGGGAATACCCCCACAAGCACCAAAACCTTATAAGGCTAGCATTTGAACCCATATACTGAAGGAAGAAGTAGTATGCCAATGGAACCACAATTGCATAGCCATAGATAGAGCATGCAGCCACATTCACATAGCTGACATCAAAGCTCCAAGAGGTACTGTTATCCACATGTTTTTGCATAAGGAACGTGGCCAGATTTCCAAGTGAGGCAAGCACAAAAACCAATGTTGTTGAGATCCATATAAGCCCATATCTATATGACAGAAAAGAATCACGCCATTAGAATTAAATATCAATCAATATGCACTATTTATTGTTTTGGGGCAAGGGTGCTGAAACTCTGGTTATGTTCTGCAAAATGTCTCCTTTAACTCAAATATCTACAGAAAAAAAAAAAAAGAGAAAAAGGGCAGAAAGTAAAATAACAGGCATTTGCCCCAAACTCTTATGGTAACAGTTTAATTGAATTGAAAATCCGCACAATTACCACATATCAATAGTAATACAAATCAGTATCTCTATTTTGATAATTGGAAGTATAAAAGCACAAGGGCACAAAAAAATAACGCACAAATCAGGGTTAGCATCTATCTTGCTGAAAAAGTCTGCAGCAACTGGATTCAAGGAACTTATCAATCTGATTAGGACAACATCCGTGTCTACATTGAAATACTCTGAATAAGATGATATGCTAAAGATTCCCCTCCAGTTGTTTGCTGGCTGTTGTTCAAAAGCTTCTGCATGGATGAACAAACAAGAGAAAAATAAACGGCATTATTATATCAGCAAGTGACAAAGAAAAATGAAAATACAAATGGTCTCTATTCACACATCTGACCATAGAATCAAACAACGGTGTGAATCTTGGTCAATGATGAAACTAAAATCTATAGATAATTCAAAATTCAGAAAAAACAATTGGCTTAATGTAGGGAACCACACTTAAGATATGCAATTATTAGGTATGTATGGACATGGTGATCTATTTATTTATACAGATACTACCAGAGTAACATCTTTAAAATAAGCTTAAATAAAATTTACTGGCAGTTAACATCATTAAAATAAAATTAAATAACTATATTTCAGATATATGAAAGTCCATAAGATAATGCACACAGGAACTTTCTTTTCTTGGTTTCAGGTGATTGGTCCTCACTATTGACGATTTGATTAAAAAGTTCATATAAAGTATAAAATATAATAAGAATTAAAAAAATAGCTAAAATATTTGCAAATTTTAATTTTGTTTTTTAACAAGATGCAATTGATGACTAAGATGTAATAACTAATAAGATAAAATAATTATAACTTCGCCATAGTGAATAACAAAAGAAAATATAAAATAAACAAAAACTCAAATCCATATGTATAATTAACTAGTCAATAAAATTCCTTTCAACCAAAAGAGGCACCTGTGATGCAGGTATAAAGAAAAAAAAATTTATTTATTTAAGAACCACATAATAGTTTTCTCATTAAGCAGCATAAGGCAAAAGGGGTCAAAATATAGCTTAAGTAGAATATTAGGTTGAGAATGGAAATAAAATAACTACTTAGTTTGAACATTGAATTATTAGACACAATCCACCAGTTCAAATTGGCTTCAAAGCCTAGAAAGAACAAAGGGAAAAACAGGAACAAAGTGTCAGCAACCATACTTGGGTTGGGAGTATGAAAAAGACTTTAAGCAAACGTAAAATTATGACAGTAACACATTAAAGAAATCATAGAATATGCTAACTGTCCCCCAAAATAGCTGAGTAAAGGTCTAGGATTATAATTGGTGTTTTCTAATTCTACAATTTCAGAAGTGTTACGAATGGATGTAATTGACAACTAATTTAGAACATATAACACATAAATTAGTTAACAATATGATGTGAATAGGCCAAAAAAGGGAAAAAAAAGTTTAAAAACTGCTTGAAAGCTCCAGTTGCATTGGTCAGTTATAAGACAGCTACAACTAAAAGAAAAAACAAATCTCCCCCAGCCAGCCATGAATTCACTATACAGTATACTGATTAGTGTCTCACTGTTTAGTACTCACGTCACTGGGAAAAGGCCAATATATTGTTAAATCATTTAAACTGAGAGAGAGAGAAGAGAGAAAACTCAGAAGAAAAAAAAAACAACTATCTCAATTCTGAAAGTCACAAAAAATTGGAGAAAATACCAGTAGGACTGCCAAGAGTTTGATGTCCCGGTCCTCTGTCTCCTCCATTGTTGGGAGGGAATGTTTGCATATTTGCACCGGTGGCTACATGCATCATATATGTTCATAAGCCATTTGTTTTAGAGGCACTCAAACTTTAGAATTAAGAAATGTAAGAAACAAAAAAAATGATATAACTCCATACCCACATGTTTCGTGGCATTATTTTCTTCAGTTATGACAGCCTGAGCACCAAACAGGTAAAAGCACATAACCAAAAATATTGAAATAAGTTAGAAAAAATAGTAATTTAGATCACACAAGTTCATCAACAAAAAAACGTTTACAGCGCCAGAACCATAAAATTCAAAAATCAAAAGGCTTTGAAAGAGAAATAACCATAAAGACATAAGTTAACAAAATCAAATTAATGCCAAAAACTTAAAATCACAGGCATATTCAACACAGGCCACAGTTCTCTTGCTAAATTTAGAAATGACTTCACAGTTCTTGCCATTTTGTCAGTGTTCAAACAGTTACACTTCTATTTCCATAATTTCACTTCATTTCATTCCATTTCGCTAAATTTCCGCACAATCAACATAATTCCTAAAGAAAATAAAAACTGAGAACAATTTTCTGAACACGATCGAGCATGCGGAGAGTGAATTGAAGCAGTAATGGCATACAAATAGCACAAATTGAAAGAAAAAAAAGAGGAAAAAAACGAAAGCTGGTCGCTCACAGGAACTGAACCGAGCAAGTGGCTAGTGGGAAGACCGGTGTACGAAGACCCCTCCATGGAATTCGAAACAATGCAGAGAAAACAAGGTGCGTGAAGAAAACCTCGTTAGTTCAAAAAAGCATTGAAAGGGTTACGAGTATGAATCAGAATCGGAATCGGAATCGGAATCGGAATTGGAATCGGAATTGAGCCCTAGATAGATAGATAGATAGCAGAAGAAGAAAACGTTGTTTTTCTTTTTCGTCGTTGGGAAGGAACGTGCTGCAAACAAAATAGCGTGGTCTCTGATACACAGGAATGGACCCCACCTTCAAATTCAATTCTCCGGGCCACACACGTACCTGATACATTTTTTTTTAATTTAAAAATTATTATTCATACTTTCCATGTTGCACGGGCTTCTCTTTCCAACGAGGCCGTGTGATTGGGCTATGAGAATGGGCCCGCTCTATGGGCTCCGCAACTTTCGGTTCTGCTTTTCAAGAGTAGGGCACGTACCGACATATGTGTTGAGATATTAAATTATGAAGTTTTTTTTTTGAGAAAAAAATTTCAATGACAATGTAACATAATTTTACATAATCTTTCAAACATAAATTATTACATTATGAAAATTTTATTCATTTTTATAATAATTATTTTAAAAATTATATAAAAAATAATTTATAATTAAATGATAATATATAAATTTGTTATTTTTGTCTTTCTAAACTATGTCCTAAAATTAGGATCAAGATTCCTAGCAGTTGAAAAATTCTCATATTCACACATGCAATTAATTGCAACCATTAAATATAAACTAGATCACTCATAATTTATCTTGATAAATTTAATTTAAAATATCAATATTCACTCAATGGTTTCAATTCAAGAATACAGATAATCCATTTCCCAAAAAGCATTAGTTATGAAATTAATAAATATTTTATTATTATTATTAGAATCGTATCAAGAATCACAAATGAGTATTTTGTTATTCTTTTCAATAAAAAAATTCATTTTTTATTGTTTAACCATTGTATTTAGGGCACTTATTAACATGTTTTCCCACCCTTTTTTCTCATAATTTCACAACACTTTTTTATTAAAAAAAATACTCCCACTCTTCCCCTTCTCCATGACAAACACCCGTCCATCTTGTCTCTCATCCTGCCTTTTCTTTTACTCATTTCCTCTCTTCTTTCCTCCTTCCTGGTAGTCTTCTCTTTCACTTATGTCGTTTTCTTTAGTGAATTTTAACTTTTTTCCCTGCCAATGGAAAATGTTTGAAAACTAGTTTCTACAAAAATGTTATTGAAAATTAATTTCCAGAATATTATTAGAAGATTTCCAGAAACTAGTTTATTTTTTTCAATAACATTTCAGAAACAAATTTTTGTAAGTATATTTTTTATAATAAAAAAAAAGATTGCAAAAAAGAAAAGGAGGTACAAAGAAAAAAAGAGAGTGTAAATATAGTCTCCCTGTTATGAATAAAAATTGGGCTTAAGGAGGGACCAATTTGTGAGTCCCATGCATTCACCAAAACTAAAATTACAAAAGTTAATTTTCATAAAATGTCTAAGCCCGGGTTCGAACCGGGGACCTCTAGTGTGTGAGACTAGCGTGATAACCAACTACACCACCCAGACAAGTAGATGTTCAAATCTTTATTTTAAATTATAGACTGTTTAACATCAAGTCAACGTAGGATATATGCATGTACGTGAAATGAAACACTGAAACTCACGTTTGACTGTTATGCTTGTTTTCATCCAAAATCTCACAATTCCCAAAGTAAATCATTTCCCCCCTTAAATTTCACAAACTGAAGCTTCAATCTGTAGTACTACAATGTTTCCGTTACTGTTATTGTCACTTTGCTGCTCGGTTGTGATGTCACAATCACAAACACAAACGCAACACAATTACAATTCATCATCTCCTCACATCTCACCCGCCACGGTGTTTCTCAATTACGAGAAAATGGTTAAGAATTTCAAAGTGTTCATGTACAAGCCAAACAACCCCCAACTCAAATTCGCGACAACGGTGGAGTCTCTGTTCTATTCTTCACTACAGAACAGCACCTACCTCACCCAAGATCCCGAGGAAGCGCACCTTTTCTTCGTCCCTTTCTCCCCAGACCTCTCCACGCGCGCCCTCGCGCGTGTCCTTACACGCATCAGCAATGGCCTCCCGTACTGGAACCGCACCCTCGGCGCCGACCACTTCTACCTTTCCTGCGGCGGAATCCCCCTCGAACCGGACCGGAACCTTGTAGAATTGAAGAAAAACGCCGTTCAAATCACGTGCTTCCCCACACGAAAGGACAAGTTTGTCCCTCACAAGGACGTCACGCTGCCTCCGTTCCCCAGCCCCCACGCGCGGGCGAGGCGAGTGCCTGCAGGCGCCTTGGTCATTGATAATACTGAGACGGAGGTAGTGTTTGTTTGAAAAATTTTAAAATCGATATAGGTCTCACGTATTTATATTCTTATTTAAATTCAAAAAAATTATTTTCTTTTATAGTACTTTTTTTTTTATTTCTTTGAATCAAACACAGGCCGAGATTTGGAGGGGAGACGAGTTTTGCGTGGTGGAGTACGGGAGCAACGTGTCGTGGATAGGGGAAGCGCTGCGTTTAGGGTGTGTGCCGGTAGTGATTGCCAAGGGACACATAAACGACATGCCGTTTATGGATGTGCTGAGGTGGAAAGAAATGGCGGTGTTTGTGAGAAGTGTGCGAGGAGTGATGCGTGTGTTGGGTGACACGTGGAGGGAACGATACAAGCGGATGAGAGTATTGGGTGTGCATGCCAGTAAGCACTTCCAATGGAACCAACCTCCTTTGCCCTTCGATGCGTTCAACACTATCATGTATCAATTGTGGCTCAGACGCCATACCGTTCGATACGTGAGAATGCAATAAAATTAATTATTTGTTCAATAATATTTTTTTTTGTTGGTGTTTGTACAAGCAATTGAATAATGCTTCAACTGATTTTTTTTTGGAAGTGGATCCCTTACACTTGCTTTTTTTTCAACTGTACAAAACATTTACACTTGATTTGTATTTTATGATTAAATTTTTATTAAACAAATGAGATAAATAATCATGCAAAATGTTTCTTTTTTTGCATTTTGAAATATTATAAACTGAATTTTGAAAGTTTGATCTTATTACTAAAACATTGAATATGGGGAAATTGTTACGTAAGAAACAAAGATGAAAACGTGTGAATGAACCAATGGGTTGGATTTATCAACTGAATGTACATTTCTTGAGAAGAGACTATCTTTGAGAATGAACCAAATGATGGGATAGGATGTAACAAATGAATGTCCAATGCTGTTGAATTTTCAGAACAAAGTGCACAACTAGCCCTGTAATGGACTGTGTCAATGCCAGAGAAAACTCATCAAATTATAGACTGTTTTAGCATTAGAATGGAAATCTCTATCTCGAAGGAATCTTCAAATTTGTCCAACGAATCACTTCTTAACCAAGTTCAACACGTCACCAACAAGATGTAAAGAGCCAGTCACAAGGACCTGATGCATCAGCCACAAAAAATTGCAGTCAGAATTGTATACTGATGGAGAAAAAATATGTATATATTTCAAGAGCAATTTGTAGATAGCCATATTCGCTATTCTATAACCACACTGTTTGTTGGGCATTGAGAGAGAACATATCAAATCTAACAGGTGGGAACATTGTGAGCCAAATGTTCAAAATATACAATCGTGTACAAAGTCTTTCAAGTACAACATAAATTAGAGAAAAGAAAAATGTTAGCAAAACATGCAAGAATGCGAACTGACAGAAAGCTGTGATTACGTGAGATTACATTATATATTTGCAACTAATGAATGGACATTATATTAGATATTTAGTTACATTGATTAAATTTCTTATCCTGTGATACCAAATATTTGCAATTCTAAGTGTAACTTATTATGTTACCTGAAAACGAACTGATTGATTTTGTTGCACTCTGTCCCTGAGCCATTTGATTGCCAATGGCAATGACGGAAACACTGCACTATGATCACAATTACTGACACTCATTTCCATATCATCTTTTAGTTCTTCAGAAACAATGTCGGTACTTCTACCTGCTAAGCCAAGTGATCACAAACAAATTATTTTAAGTGAAAAAAATATTCTAAAGCCTCTAACTTAAAAGACACAACCAGTGAAGGAAAACAAGGAAAAGGATGGGTAGAGAACAGACATGGCAATTCTCCCATCAAGCAGTAAATCTCAATGAACTCACAAAAGAAGATAAGTTTGGGACTGAACGTCTTTAGGAGAAAGCTCTCCAATCATGTGAAAAGGTTGTCTGATTAAAAGGGGTAGAAAAATATCGAAGCAGAACTTCCAAGAGAATCATTAAACCAACCAGACTATGAAATTTGGTTCAGATAAAACTATTAACATTATTACGTCATTTGATCCATGTAACCAATCCCATCTAGTGGGAAAAGGCTTGATAGTTGTACGAGTTTTTGATAAACTCCAGTGCCATTAATTGATCATGTAGCCAACCCCATCTAGTCAAATAAGACAAATTTAGGCAACCAACTGCAAGGCTAGAGCCGGGCTTAATTAAACTACCATGATGATGAAAGTATCAAACAGTAATAGGTAGCAACCAAGGTAAATAAGGGATGAATGTAATGTAATAGTTCCCCTTATCTCTACACAAGAAGATTTCATTGGTATTCTCGAGTCTTTCAGCCCAATAGTTCAACCTAACCTGTTCAAACTTAAATGAATAAATGGGGCAAGAGTTAGCTAGTACATCCTAAATCGGCAGTATGACAGACTAGTATCTGCACCTGGTAGTTGCCATCAACAGTTATGGTTCTAACTATATTCCATACCTACAAAACAATCTTGAACAATCACTACCTTTGCTGCCTTGCATGAGATTTTCCCACACTCTTTGAAGATTGAACTGCCATGACAGATCAACTTTGGAATCAGTCGGTGTAAAAGCCTGGGGTCCAACTTTATTAAACACAGATAAACTTGGTACAAAGAGCGCCTTCTTGAAGTAGACACCTACAATTTCAATTTAACTGTTCCTTTATTCCATGGAGTAAAAAAAAAATACTTTCTTCAGGGAAAGACATGTCATTGGAAAAATGATTTGAATTACTTTTTCCTCCTAATAATCATAAATAATCACAGAACTACTAAAGAAGAAAGCCACTTAAATGCCAAATATTAAGCTTTAGTTAAAGCTTTTAAAATATCTTGGATTAAGTCATTATTGAGTAATCATATTCTAGCAGAATCCAGAACTACTGACCACGATCGGCACACGTTTTCATCAGCTGAGGAAGAAGCAACTGTGGATCTCGTACAGTCAAACAATTGAACAGCAATATCTGCAAGTAATTCAATTAATTCAACTAAAAAAGACCATTGTTTATTAAAAAGAAATAGTAGTGTTAGCATTCCCACTCTTATCTCATTATAGTTTTTTTTTTTTAAATAAAAATAAAAGATAGCTGATTGCATATGATCATCCTGATATCTGATACACCAGGTTCATTTGAGAAAAGACTCATGAATCACTAGATATCAAGGAAAACCATGAAACAACCATAAAAACAGGGTGTTTCGTGTCCAAACTTGACAGTTGACACACATTTGCATCTCATTTCTCATTTCTTCTGATAATGCAACCTAGTTTAATGGTCAATGTTTCTCACCTCCCATATGTGGAAGTCAAATAGCAGCCAGTACAGTGTACAAACTTCTAAAATTCACAACAAACATGGATAACAAAGTACAACTATAACTCATGTATAAGTGTAAAGTGTTCAGATACATAACATCCCATTGGTGATTTTGTTATTATAATGCTTTGAACAGATATCTAAATAGAAGATTGGGGTAAGCTTACCAAGACGATTATTAGCCTGTCTCAAGTAATATACTTCAAAATAAGGTCTAGGAAGCCTGAAGAAATTGATAATCTGTATCTTTATGGTTCTTATTAAGAGTAATTTACATGCCCGAGCATAAGGTTAAAACACATGACAAGCTCCCTATATGTTGATTTTCTAAGGGCATTACATATTACTAAACATAAGTTATTCTTGGTTAAAACATCTGTGGATGGAATCTCCTCAACAGAACAAACATTGAATAACTTTATTTTACAATGATATGTACTTAAATTTTAACAAATCTTCTTAAAGTAAGATTTTAAATCTATACTCTACCGGAGTGGAATTTCTCTGGGATCCTCTTTCGCCATGGTGTGTGCTCTTCACTACTTCATGTGACAATTTAGAATTATTAAGTTGCTGATGAAACAAGGTTTGGTCAGGGTTGTATTCTTTAATGGCTAGAGAAAACCACCTTGCACACACTTCCATGCTTTCAGGACTATGAGCCCCATCTAAAAAAAAAACAAGTTCATTTGACCTTTCACTCTTGATGTGTTGGTCAGGAACAATTTGAGCCCTTCCTTGCAAACTTGCACTTGTTAACCCTTTTATGAACTGCTCTGGCAAAGTGTCCTTCATGCAGGTAGATGGATCACTTCAGCACTAAGGCACAAAAGAAGAAGAAGATGATGTAAAAAGAGCTAATTTTAAAACTTACAGTTTGTTCCAAATGAATATCTCCAACATGCCCAGTCCTTTTCAGCCATGTAAAGCACAGTGCGATGGCAAGACCAGCATTTAAATATTGGTGCTCGCCTTCGAGACCAAGTCTCAAACCATTTAGCAATTTGGCATCTAATGGAGAAAGCACTTGAAGAGGTACCTGGGATTAGCAAGGTTTAGTTAGCTGATTGAATGCAAGGACCAAAGAGTCAAACATCTTTCAATAAAGGCAGTTAGAAAAGCTACTTGGAATAAGTGTTATGTATAGCCTGGCTTTCAGAAGATCACTGACAAATGGAAAAGTACATAAAGCATGAAGACAAAGTTGATGAAATGCAGCATGAGAATGACAAGCCATGATGAATCACATTGAAGGCATTTTTCTCTTTCCAAGATAATACAAAAATCTTAATAACAAAGTTGTAATTATATAACATCATTTGACAGAATAAATAAATGTCAAGACACTATGTTAAATAGCTATTCAAGTCATCACATGTATAGTGAATTTGCACTTTTATTCCTAAACAAATACATTGCCAAATTGTACCCCTTTACTTGATATTGACATGCCAATATAATATTTATACAGTTACACTAAGTGATGAGTCATTCAAACTTATTTTAGAAGCAAAACAACTTCATAAAAGAACATACTTACATTTAATTGAGAAGCCTTCTCTTCAAGTACATGCATTGCTTCATCAGGTTGAGGCACTGTAAAAGCTGGAATCCGATTCTAAAAACAAATTGTTGTAAATAACAGAAATATATTAGGGGGTCCAACATTATCTTATTTGATTTTTTATCATCTTTTTCCTATTTATAGTCAGGAATTTGTTTCCTTATCTTAGGGGTAGTTGTTCCCCTATAAAAGCATGATTAGGGAATGTAATTCTTGTGACAAATTAATAAAAGTTTCTTTTTCAACTCAAATGAATAAATAAATAAAAGGAGTTTATCAGGAATAAAGTGCACATTGCAGATAGGCATCAAAAAGTTTTTTTATTCTTGAAAAGAAGATAATATTCTACTCCAAAACAATACCTTGAAGATACCAGCCTTCTCACCGGCAATTTCTCCCAGAGTATTTCCTGTTAATAAATCCAGAATGAGTATACTCAAATCGTTGAACAAATCAGTGGCATTGCAACATTATGTTCAACCATATTCAGAAAAAAAATTGTATAATAATATATGAAATTTCAAAATGCAAATTTTCATACACAATAGCCATGGCATCCATTAAATTAGTGATTACCTAGAATTCTAAAATAGAAAACTAACCAAGAATCTCCATGTGGTCATACCCAAGAGAAGTTATTCCACATACAATAGGTGCCTGAACCTGAAATATCAACACATCTGCATGAACTTGTTCCTAGATTAACTTCATAGAAAAAATTAATACAAATAAAAGGATTCAAAGCTCATTATTCAATCAGTCTTGTAATGCTAGAGACAAACATATTTCTGATGAAATGAAAATGAACATACCACATTTGTTGCATCGTATTTTCCACCTAATCCTACCTCCATTATAGCAACATCTACCTACATAAAATTTCAGAAAGAAAAGCTTTTATCCATTCATAACAACATACACAAAAAGATAGTGTATAATTGAACAATTTTTTGTAGAAATTAAAGCACAGGGATCAAACCTGCTCTGCTGCAAATATCTTGAAGGCAAGTAAAGCAAGGAAACGAAAATAGGTAGGCATTGGAATATTGTCATCAGTTTTTTCCTGTACATCATCAAAATGAGAAACCAGTTATGTTAATAATATAAGCAAGAACATCAAGTTACATTGTAAAAGAGAATGTAACATGATCACTTTGACGATATAAACTTAACTACATGGTATTATCGCTATACTACATCATAATTGTGATTGTCATCAATGTCATGGTATAAAAATGTGTTGGTTTACAGAACAGAAGGTGATTCTTATAGACTCACCATATTGTTAAGTAAAGCCATGTTTTGTTTTTCTTCTTTTTTCCATTTTATTTTTGTTTCATATGACATTTAAATTGATAGGGCCTTAACACCTAGCACCTTGAGTTCAATGCTTACAACCTTATGTTCCTTTTCTCAAATTACACAACATTTAAGACCCCTTTCTTCTGTATGCTTTACCAGTTCACACAAACTTGTCAATGGTACCAAACAGGATCGATTAGGTGCTCTTCCATCATTATTTTCTTCTGAAGTCAATGCAATAACTCCAAAGAGAACAGTTGAATAGCTTTAGAACTTTTCTAACATAGTTGGCAGAAAATATTCTTTTTGTCCCTATAAGAGTAACTGGTGGATTAATTTATTTATTTATTTTTAAAATGTAGAGCTAAAATTGGAGTCAATAACCAGTAATACAAATACAGTTGCAAGGCAAGTTGGCTCTGGCTCAAAATAAAAAATTGAGAAAAGGTTGACTTGGTTTTCCATCCCGTCAAACCTCTACCCATATATATCCAGATGAAATTTATGCTCAGAAACATACCTTTAGTCTATCATAACACCACCAGAAGTATGCTAAAAATTTCTCTTCACAAATTTCCATACTGCAGAATCAAAGAACTGTAATTATGTTGCAACTAAAAACACAATACAATGTGTTTTCCTTGGTCTGTAAAATTCCGTGAAATAACAAAAGTGCAAATACTAAAGAATAATTTTGTAGCAGAACAAATCAATTAAGAAAATTATCAATTAGTATGCACCCTCCACAAAACAGATGACAGACACAATGAAGATCAAAGAATTAAATATTCCCATTTGAAATATCAAATTAACTCAAAATGGAAAATGACACGAGTAGATGAATACATAGGAAAACACACAAAAAATCAACATAAGAATATGAAGCACTCACCCATCTAAACGAAATCTCTCTCGGATATCAATGAGGTGAGGAGATGTGAAGAGACCAGTTCGAAAACCACAGTTACGCAATATAGATTCTGTGAAGGTGCAGGTAGATCCCTATCAAACCACAGTTAAAAAAAAAAGAAGCAATTTCCATCATTAAAATAAGCACATAATTACTAACAATAACATAAGCATAGAATCAGAAATTCAAAGCCACTTAAGCCGGACTTATATCTAACTATAAGAGACCACAAAACACTAGCCACATAGTAATCAGTATTGCAATAACCAAATTGTACTTCCAATGATGTTTTCATTTCCAAATTCCAAGCAACCACCAAAATTAAAGTGAAAGTACCTTCCCCTTGGTCCCAGCCACATGGATAACCTTCATATTTGCAATTGGCTCCTCCAACTCTAGCATCTATAGAATTACACAATGCATTATGCATAACATTGCTAATATCTCATCAAAAGTGACCCAATTCACAAACTTTTTTACCTTCAGGTAATCATATAGCAGGCTAAACTGATCCCCCACGTTGCTATCATCAGCACGAGTGCGTCTAGTGATCAAAGACGACAAGGCCTCCATTGCTTCTTCATAGGGACTCAAAGACGAAGCTTTTGGAGACCCTTTGCCACCTTCTGCAAAAAAAGAAAAAAATCCACAACAGAAAATCAAATAATTATCATCAAAATAAAAAATTTAACTTGAGTTGAACCACCCCAGAAGGAAAGAAGAATGAACATGTTGTTACAGATGGATATGAATAGGGAATACCTGGGTCCGACATGGTGATTGAGATTTGAATTGTGAATGAAACAGAGTGTGTGTTGTTTGAATGGAGAGAGGAGTGTGCGTGAAAAAAATGGAAGGTGGGGTTAAGATTTGAAGGATTGAAAAGAGATAGAAGAAGTTGTCGTTTGTGGTAAGCGTCTCGAGTTAAATTTCATTTACTATTTATTTCTGTTTTGTTTTGGCCAACTGTTGTCGTACGCTAACTCTACACTGTGGCAGAGTGTATTGTTGTCACAGTTGGAGTTGCATGCCAAAGGATTTTTTTTGGTGAGAGATGTGGGTGTCTCCGATTCACTAGGTCAAAAATGATTTTATCCATCTTCTTAATTTAGATTCCAGAAATTAATATTAAATTATTAAATAAGATTAATATTAATATTTTGGTTTCCTTTCAAGATAATTTTATTCTAAATATGTTCCAATACTAAATATATGGATAAAAGAAATCTTAAATTTGAATTAAATTTCTATTTTTAATAGAAAATGTAAGAATTGAATTTTTAACTTTGTAATAAATAAATATTAAGTGAAGTTAATTCTCCGAATTTTTTTTTATCATACTAAAAAATAATACTTATTAACTTAATTTAAATACATTATTCTTTTACATTGTTATCAAATATAAATTATAAATTATCATATAGAATAAGATGATGATATCTAATTAGTTAACGGTGATTTTTTTAAATAAGCAATCATAAAATTATTCAATATCAAAATTAAATATGCAATGGCATTCTTTTTCTTGGCACTGAAGTTACCATAACTCAAATCCAATTATAGTCTTCGACATCATGATTACGCAATTCTAGGTGAAAGAACTCAAGTCAAACCAAAATAATATATATATTATGGTGTCATACTAATATTTATATTAGTTGTGGAATGCTTTCATGTCATAATATATGTGTATGGTTGTAATGTGTAATACTAATATCAAAATTAGTAATTCTCACATAAGCTAAGCATTTTTCATAATAGTCATCATAAGATAAGCATATTTATATGTGTGTAATGAACTAATATGAGAATACACTTATAACTTGAAATTTATATCAAAACAAAAAGAAAATGTATGCGAAATAAATTAATAAAAAGTCATAATAGTGGTTAAGACATTACAATGGGAATATATTTGCAGTAAAAGGAAAAGACAATACAATGGTAAAATATCATGCAACGGAACAAAAATTCATTAAAGAAAACTAATTAAATTATAATTTTGATTTTTCTACAGAAATAATTTTGATTTATTATCAGCTCTTATAAGTTTTTTATTTACTAATGAACAATTATAGTGTTACTTATTATTTTTATTCATTGGAATAATAAACAAGAACAAAGAAACTACCCTAAACTATCCCATATGAGGGTGTTTAGAGTAGGAAAGGGATCATTCCAAGCACAAAGATGTTGGGATTGTCACACCCTAATATTACAATGTTAATTAGTTTAAAGCTTTTATTGAAAATTCAAAATTTAAATTTATGTAGTACTTGACAAAGTGACCCATCATTTAAAGTTGTGTATAAATTGATTCGTAAATGACAGTTACCAAAAAGGACATGAAGTCGCTTATGGCCTAACTCCTTTATCCGAAGGAAACACGAACATCAACCAAGGTCTCCTTTTCAGGACAGCAAATTAATAACAAAGATGGAAAAAGTAACTTCGATACAAAGTAACAACTCAGATACTGCATGTCTTTTAAGTGTAATTTCAAACAATAACCGTTCTTTTCCCCCCAATTTTCTAAAAAATTTGAGAAAAAAGTAATAACATAGTTCACGAGAATGAAGAGGGTTTTTTTAAACATGAAATAGGTCACTCAACAAAGCTTCTGTAATTGGAAAAATCATCATCCTGTACATTTTCAAAGCCCTATTCTAGTACAAAGCAATTCTCTCATGATATTTTCATTATTTTGTCTGCAATCACCACAGACTAAAAGCTAAGAGACGCAATCAAGATTGACACAGCAGGCCATACACCAATTGTTAGTTTGTAAAAGAAACAAAAGATCCAACAAGATAGGACAACGGCACCCTCCCAAAAAAATTTGTTGCAGAGCCCTTATTCACACCCATCAAAGCATTTGTCTGAGCTGCTGGTTTTCCTGACGAAGAGACTTCACTTCTTTCATCAACTCAGCTTGGTTTTCGAGAATAGAGTTCATTACAGCTGACATTTCCGTCTGTTGCATGAGCCAATTAATTAGAGAGGAATTACAAAAATGAAAATCACCATCAATAATTCCAGACACAAACCTCTTGCATATGAAACTGTCTCAAAATTTCAATATGAAGGTTTCTCATATCCTCGTGTATGGATTTCTGAAAGGAATCCAGAGTTTCTTCAAGGGTCCGTTGAAAAAGCTGAAGTGTAAACGAAGATCCTTGTGCATCTGGCTGAGATGCTTTCGGCTGTGAGATTACTCCCTGTAATAAATTTGACAGATGAATAAGATAAGAACGCTAGAGCAAATAAAATAAACATGTTATATAACTAGCATTGTTAATAACATCAAAACTAACAGTCTATATCAATGAAACCCACACCCCTGTACTTAAGTCTGAAGCACGGAAATGGACAATTCTAGGATGAAGAATCAGAGAAAACAAATCTAGTCTTCCAAACACATACATCAATATATGCAATGCAATCAAAGATCTAATTAATTTGTAATTATTAACATACACTTGTCAGTGGTAATGAGCCAGATTCTATTGGAGCAGATATATCAGACTTCAACAGCAAGCTATTTAGAAGTTCTTCTCTGGTTTCTGCTCCTGATTTCTTAATCTTAGGTGAGCCAACTGAAAGGGACACTCCATCGCTCAAGGTAGATGTAGTGCTTATTCTTGCTGCATAAGCAGAAAATCTTCGATTAAAAGATGACATTCTTGGGGAATCAAGGATTTTTGGGGAATCAATTGCTTGTCCAAGGCTGGCTTTTGTATTGATGGACATCGGCAAAGAAGTAGAGAACATGTGATCAGTAAACCCCAAGGAAGTTTCCTGGCTTGAAGAGGCATCCTTGGCACGCAAATTAGCAAAACTTAGGCTTGAACTGGTATAGGAACTAACACCCATGGATGAGGATGTATCCTGCAATCCAGATAACATTGATCCTGCTGTCTGACCAGCAGAAGCCAACATCCCAAAACGAGATGGTGCATTGACAGGCTGACGTGTATAAGCATATTTATCACTTAACCGCTCACCACCCCAAGCTTCTGGAGGAGTGATAGAAGAATCTTCATTCTTTGAAGATGGAGGAGGAGTTGACCCCACAAGTGGAAAGGAAGACTGAGTAATATCCTACAATTATATTGCAATATTAATCAGTCAAAATTTGCCTGGTCAAATATAAATATGAAAGTGTGTTTGGAGTGCAAAAAGAGGGGATTTAATTTATATTATGTTTGAAATATTAATAAATAGGAAATGATTTGATTTTTAAATCTCATGTATTTCATTAATTTTATAAACTATGTCAAATGTGATGGATTTGTTAGCATTTGATTTGATTTTAAATAAATAAACAATTTTACCCTTACTAACTTACTCATTTTACCTTGCAGAAAAGAAAAAATGAAAAATATTTAAAATAAAATCAAAACCGTTCCATTTTCAACAAGTTCCAAACATAAGAATAGATTTCCAAATCAATTCATATCCCATTTTTCCAATAACGAATTCCATTTTATTTAAAGTTTATATATAGATCAGTATTTCACAGAGCAGTTAAATTCAAAACCAGGGCCATGTGAGACAATAACCTGCTTGGCAGTTGAGCCAGATTTCCAATCAGATATTGGATGATCACTGGTTAAATCCTCAGAATTTGAAAATCTTCGACTAGATGACGGAAACAACAAAGGTTTCCTATCGGCAAATAAATTATCCTTCTTTATCCCATTTTCATCCCATAGTGAGGGTGTTAATGGTTGAACATCCACAAGAGGGGAGAAGACCTCCATGTCATCCTTGAAGTTATAACTAGCACGGGGAGCATGCAACCTAGACAGGGTTCCACCTGGCCATAAATGGTTTCGTTGTGGAGTTTCTTCAGCAGTAGATGCATTTAGTATGCTGGATGTAAAACCACTGCCAGATGCCGTAAGTGAAGAACCATCAAAGGAGGCACCCAGCCGACCAGAGTTCCTAGTACTTGACACTGATGTAGAAAGAGAATTGTTTGATGAAGTTGCAGAAGGTAAAGGATCAGGCATTAGTATTGAATCTTCAACTGTATCTCCCACAAGAGCAGTCTCTGCTGAGCAATTTCTTTCATCGACAACAACTGGTTTAGACCTTTGCCAGCATAAGCTTGTAACAGCCTGTTTCATGCTATAAAAATTTAGAATGAAAAGGACATTAATTTTTCAAACATAAATCAGTGACTAACATTGGGAGATTAATGCTTCATTTAAAAATGCCGTCATTTTATATTGCGTTAAAGGTAGAATTATTTATTATTGAATGACTTTAGGAGCACCTTTTCAGTGTAGAAAGACTCTTGGAGTTTAGTTTTTGCATTTGTATAATCATCCACAACAGAGAAAACAACTCATGTTTCAATCTATATTTAATTAAATATCATAATTCTTCTGCTATTATATGTTATAATAGGTTTAAAAACCTCACTGTTCCAAAATTATCACTAATCACAGTACTCAATAAATATACTCGCATGTCACCAAGCATCATCTCCCTCAATGGATTTGTTGTTACTGTAATTAGTTACCCTGTTATTTCAAAAGGTCCAGTAAACTCGATTAAGACAGTCTTTAAAGCCCCTTTTGCATTGTGTGGCAGGAAATTCCTCCACTTATGATTTTATCATTGACAACAAGTCTAGGAAAAAAAAATTTACCTCAGAACTACCATAAGCGTGAAGAACAGCCACAGGTTGTGGTTTTCCACGAACATCATAGAATGCCACACGGCCATTGCTAGTTCCAGCAGCCAGCATCCAACCATCATCTCTAAATGCCAACGAAGAGAAAGGTGCTTCATAAGAAATGTAAGATGATGGTCTTCTAGATCCAGAATCATAAATGTACATTTTTTTATCAAGGCCAACACTAGCAATAATCTGTTAATTGCAGAAAGAAATTAGAAAGCAAAATTATTGTAACACAAAGAATGGGTCAAAAATTCACAGCAGGATGAAACAGTCTGACAATGTATATTATAAAATTTAAACTAGCAATGAAAAATGAAACCTTGTCATTGGATGGAGAGAAGCTAATACCAGCAGTTGGAGCAGAATGCTGCTTTATCCATGAAACCTATTTTTTTAAAACAATAAAAGAAAAGAATAAAGAAAATATATACTGTCAACTAAAAGTTATTCATTTGAAATAAAATAAAAAGGAACGAAAGGAGAAACTTAGTACAGAAAGAGATAATTCATTAAACTCTAATAATACCAAACTGATTACTGAGACATATGATTATGAAGGTTTTATAAGAGAAAGATGTTACAAATAAAAGCATTCTTTATTATTATTTTGAGTGGAGAAGATCAATTCATGGTTTCAAATATAAACCAAGTTCATTTTTCATAAAACTTTGCAGCATATGCTATTTATACTTGTAAAGTGAGCATATTGCATACCTTAGGGCTGCGACCAGTTGTATCCCACAAATGAACTGTCCCATCATCACCAGCAGTCATAAGAAGGTGACGACTAACTCGAGAATAATCAAGAACTCTCAACATCTGGTCTTACAATTTCAAATATGGGAGATTAGTCCATACACACATGCAAAGCCAAGCACCAAGAAGCAGAAGGTTCAAGTTCAACAAATCAGAAAAACCTGTTGATTGGGGTCTTTGAGCTCCGCAGCCTTTTGCCCAGAAGCAAGGTTATGAAGCATTAGATCACCACTAAGGCTGATAGATGCCAAATGTTCATCCTTACAATTGTACATTACACCTGTGACAGTATTAGTATGACCCTTTAGCCATTTAATACAGCGTTTCCTTTGCAAATCCCATATCCTTACAACTTGACCAGTTCCTCCTGAACACACATATCTGGATGCTTTGTTGCTGAAGCTGATGGCCAATATAGATTCCTGCCAGGAGAAAAAACTGAATGAAGCCATGAATGAAGTAAAACAGAAAGAACAAAAAAGAAATAGATTGTCTGACTGATTGTGCCAAAACTATGACCTATAAGGACCACCAAAGAAGAAATAGAAGCATTACACAAAGGGATCTTCCTGCCTTTGTTGCTTCTTCTGAAAAAGCCAAAAAGAGCCAACTTTGACAGGACAGTCTTCCCCCTCATGTACAATCAAAGTTCAATTCTCTGTTAATTGAAATAAAGGCTGTAGAGATTCATTGATGTCTTTTTTACGCTTAAAAATATCATTAAATTTATCCCAATAATTCCACACACAAGTTTGTGTTGATAGTAAGTTAGTAACACTACATCTAACATGTCTGAAATTCTTAATACAGCCACTACAAGCAAGTGCTAAGATGACAATGTTCAGGCAAAATAGAACCAAGACAAGGCTTTAAAATCTGGGCACAATGTTGATGGAACTGATAACTAACATTTGCAGTCAAGTATTATTGGATTAGACTCCTCTAAAGCAAGGCCTGTCCACTGGTAATGTAAGTGGATTATGCTTACAAAATGCTTTAATTCAAATCAACCCTGAACACATTGTCACTCTTTCACTCTATGCATCTCACTTTAGAACAGCTAAATCCTGTAGTATTAGATATATAACTCTAATAACTAGCCTTCCACCATGTCTCTCAGATGCAAATGAGCAACACAAGTGGTAACAACAGCGTTACAGTGTTTGCCTGGAACTAGCCAAAAGGGCTAGTGCATAGCCAGCCCCGCATGGGCCCCGGGCTATAGAGTGTGGTGAGATGTTAGGATTCAATTGCAAGGTAGAGAACTTGAGTCACAAATTGGAAGTGTGGGATTCTAGTGTGGGGCTTATAGGACCTTGGGCTCTCCAGCTATGACAGCTAACTTTTGTGATGCGGTTCTTATCGCTGTCACATTGGTGGTTATGGGTAGAGTTAGGAGTAGTAATGTATTAATAGAGTACGTGATAGAAAATAACTCATCCTGCTTCCTGCATTGCCTAGTTAGTTCTAATCTATGCTATAGAATAGAAACTCCCTTGATGACAGTTTTGTATAATACGGTGCGTAATGAGGCAAAAGCCGTTGTCGTTTTAAGTTTGTAGTATGTAAAAAGAGAGCAAGTGTATTGCTACATTGTGTCAATTTATTTCAAATTCTCAATCAAATGTTCTGAAAGCAAAACATCAAATAATTAAGCATTTGCCGAAAATGACCTCAATGTTGTCTCCACTATCCGTGCCGGCAACCGGAATGGTCCCCATGGTGTTCCCATTCTTCCGCCAAAGAGAGATCTTCTTATCATCTCCAGCACTGGCCACAACCAAATCTACGAAAACCCAAAATTCAGTGCAATCGACGACAATTTGGGGGAATTGCAAACCCTAGAAAGCGAAAAAAAAAAACAGAGAGATAGAGATGAACTCACTGGTGTGGTTCCACTTGACTGAATTGACTTGGGAACCGGGAGAGGGGGTGAAGCTGAGGGCGCAGGGATCGCCGGCGGGAGTGTATACGCCGGGCTTGACGGCGGAGGCGTCGAAGAGTTTGACGGTGTCGCCGCCACTGGCCGCCAGCAACGCCATTGATGGATCGCAAAACGGAGGGAATTTCAATTGGAAATGGGAGTTTTAGGAGAAGCGCTTTAGCGAGAGTAGTAGCATTCCCGATTTGGATTTCAAATATGCGAATTTTGAAACCCTACAAAACAAACACACTACTATACCAGAGAGAGAGAGTGAAAATTTTGAACGTAGAAAAGTGAAGAGTGGGCGCCTTTATATGCTCTCCATCATCCCTCCGGTTCCCACCTTCTCTCTCTCAATGACTCTACTCTTGTCCTAGTAATTAATTACCTCTTGCTTCTTCTTTTTACTTTATTAAAACTAATTAATGATTATTTATTTTCTTTTCCTTTGCTTGATTTTTACACTACGTGGGTTGCAAGTGCTAAGTTTGCAACTGCAAGTTTCATATAGAATGATACTATTAATAAATTCTTTTAAGAAAAGATTTAGGACAAATTTTTCAATAAATAGGAAGTAAAATGAATCTAAACTTTTTTTAAAGTTAAAACTAATTTGTATATTTCAAGTTTTAAAGAAAATTTTCATACATAATAATCAAATGGCATATTACCTTGAAAATTTGCGACATGTTAAAAATTTAAAGATGGAAAATGTGTTTTGTTTTTAGAGGTGTTGGATAGGAAAGGAATCTTAGGGTAGGAATATTAGTTTTCTATATTTAGTATGAAAAAAAAAAAATATATATATATATATAATATTTACAATAATCATTTTTTAATTATATTTTTATATAAAAAATCCATGAAAAGGGGTGAGAATTCAAATTTCTCATAATGAGACAATGTTTTTTATAATGCAAAAATATAATTATATCTCTTATTTTCAAGAACATTTTAGATATATAGTAAAAATGTATATATTTAAGACATTCCAAACATTATTTCTATGAAATATAATTCTCAGTAAACATGATTCTCAAAAATGAAAAAAGATTTAACACACCAAACACTCATTTATAAAAATAGTAAACAAATATAACATTTTTATAGAAAAATCAGAAACAATTTTTTTAAAGAACTAAAACAAACATGTATATATTTACATGATATAAAAAAGACATTTACCCCCATATTCATTCATCCTAATGCCCCACGAGAGAGCTGTGACTGTAGTTAGAATTTTACTAACTTTATTGGTTGTATTTATTTTTTTATTGAAATTCATACATACAATCGTACATTTGTTTTTCATGTAACCAAATAGAATGAATAAGATGGCATAAAATACATAATTAACACATGTAGTAAAAGAACCATTTCATTTCTATTCCAATTCCTTTTACAAGTCTGCAAAAGAAATTATTTGACAAACCAAAAAGCAGTCAGAATTCCTTTAATCCCTTACGATTACAAAGGTGATTACAATCTCTAACATTATAGGACCCAATAATATAATAATGTTTTCATTACTTTTTTTTATGATCAGTTTTTTAATTATTATTTCGACATTTCTCGAGACAAATAAGCAAACTAACACAATCTAATGCCTCTTGTGTTGGGCAATGAAAAGGAACTGTATCTCGGAATATCAGTGAAAAATCCTTTAAATCCAAGCAAACAAATCAACATAGGTGTTCCCCAACAAGGTAGATCAGCTAGCAATAGTACTGAATTCTAACGAGTGACATGAGATCTTGATCACACAGTACAAAAACAGACCAATATCAAATCATAAAATCCATCAATTGCACCTTTACTAACTGAATAAAATTGGCCACAATCATCAACACAAACTGCTCTATCAGTGTAAATCGATAGTCTAAGAGAACCTTTCAGAGCAAAGAAGGTCATTTCCACAGCATCTACAACACATGTATGTACATATTGTGTTGCAGAATAATTATAAAAATAAAGAAGATAAAAGCCTTTGCTTTTATGGCCATCCAACAGTGCTTAATATCTCTTGTAGTACCTCATGCTCACTGCCTGACTGGATGTTATAGCAGTAAACTTGTCTGTTCATCATGATCACCTCAATAGATAGAACTTAGACCATGCAATCTAAATCTTCAGGATTTAATTTAGCCCCACGAATACATCTGTACCGGAGTAGATAAAAAGAGGAAAGAACAAGTTAACAATCAACACACAACAGCTGAGTGATGAAGTGAAACTTCAGTTTTGATTGGAGAATAACACCAAAAGCATTTAAAAAACTGTACCTAAGCTTAATTCTTAGACTTATTATTTTTCGGTTTCTTGCATACAAGGGGGGTTGGTTTTGTTTCAAAGTAGTGCACGTTTGGTATAGATATTATTATTGAAGAAATAATCACTTATTCTCCAAAACTCTCGTGAAGTTGGAAAAATAAATTACTATTCCTCCAAAATAAGCTGAACCAGACATGCACTTAAAAGTGTAAAATAGTAACCAATGTATATAACTCATAATAACTAGTAACAAGAGAAAACAAACCTCACAAATACATTTACAAGAATATTTCACATATTGGTAGTCATCATGCAGCAAAAGGAATATAGCCATTTTAAACTAAGGACCCTTTTGTTTGTGTTGCCTTTATGAAAAAATGCTTTTTAATCAAAATATATGTTTGATACAATTACTAAGTTCTCAGAAAAAAAAAACTCAAAAATAAAAAGTGTTTCAGTGTTCTTCTTAAAAACTTTTGAGAAAAAAGGGTCTTAAAAACAAGCTATATCCTATAATCACTTTTTCTTTTAAGATTAAACAAATGGCCATCGCAAAGATTTGAGTCATTTAACTTGATTTTCTTAATATAAACTTGATCCCAAAATCATAAAATAAAAAACTTTGACCCTGACAATATGCAGCAATAACAGAACATGATTTGCTTTTAAAATGATATTTGTTACTTGATAAATCAAATTCGAAAATACAGCTAGACCTTATATAATTAAGCTGGGAATTCAACTTTCTTATAGTTCGATGCTTGTTCAATACTTGGATTAAAAAGATATGGGTTTAAAGTAAATCAATGCAACCCCATTATAAAAAATGATTAAAATATCCTTTCTCTTATTTTGTTTCGAAAAGTAACTGACCAATTTTTATAAAATATAAGAACCATTCCTCCTTTCAGCAAAAAAAGCAGAATAACAAAATATAAAAACAAGAAATCTCACATAAACAATATTGTGCAGTTTGTAATGTATGCTCAGTCAGCGCAACTATACCATAAGAAATAAAAGCAATAGTAACAAAACCTTGGTTAATTACTTGACAGTGATGTGCCAACCATCACATCTTGTTTGACATCATAAACTTTGCTTTTTTCTCTGCAGGCTTAAGAATCTGAAATGAGCACATCAAGTTTTCGTCCACACTCATCATCGCACCAGCATTGTCAAATTCACCACAATAGTTTGGAGCTGAAAATATCGTAACAAGTTGCCTATCAGCAAAGAATTCATACCCATCCTCTACAACCTACATAAAATTTATCATGTCAGTGTCCAGTAAAGCATCATAAGTTTAACCTTTTTATTAGAGAACTGAATGAGTATTGTTAAAAAACACAAGAGTGACCTGATGAGCACGACAAATGAGGTCCAAGTCATGCTTTGCCAAGAATTCAGCGACCTTATCAGGGCCAAAGGTGTAGGACACTCCTCTGTCATTCATACCCCAACCCTTCACATCCCTACCAGGATCAGACCAAAGTAAATCACAAAGCAAGCCAGTGTCGGGAATCGCAGTAGGACGAGGTAGATTCCTGATTTCATCCAAGTTTGTGAGTTCAGGGGAAAGACCACCATGCATGCACAATATTTTATCATCTATAAGGGCTGCCACAGGAAGGAAGTTAAAACAGTCGGTAAAGGCTTTCCAAAGCCTCACGTTAAACCTTCGCTTACATTCATCATAAAACCCATAAATCCTATTAATGGAAGCACACTCATGATTCCCCCTCAACAGGAAAAAGTTTTCTGGATATTTGATTTTATACGCAAGCAAAAGACATATGGTTTCTAAGCTCTGCTTCCCACGGTCCACGTAGTCCCCCAAAAAGAGATAATTTGCAGTAGGAGGCAAACCCCCATACTCAAATAGCCTTAATAAATCACTGTACTGCCCATGAATGTCACCTGAAAAAGCAAAGAGAGTCTCAACCATGCCATAAAATAACACTACATGCAATGTTAAATAGAAAAGCTAACAAACAATTGAACAACATTAAAAACAATAACAAAAATCTTATTCCACTAAGTGAGGTCGGCCACATGGATTCCTCAACACCATGTTGTTCAGTTAAAGACCAAACTTTGCTCATGATTTGATAAAGAGAAATGTTGTGTTAGTCTGTGAGGCCCTCAGCATGCAATGTAAAACTTGTCAATATATCAAAAGCTAACAAACAACAATTCAACAAGCAACCACAACAGAAGTCTTATCTATTGAAGATCCCATATTGACTAACAATATGACCAAAACAATGTCTTTAAACGGAGAGCAATCCCCACTTTACTCGCTATCTCTCAGGATTGAGTTAAATCCAAACCCAAATTCTAAAACAACATCAAAGTCTACCTATCTCTAGTCAATGTAAGACTTGGATTTTTCCCAATATTATCCCACTAAAGGAGCTCAGCCATAGTTCAATGCCATTGTCTTCGATTAAGAACCAAACTCCCAGTATAGTTTCATGGCCGGCCTCAAGCCCGAGTAAAGGAAGAGGATGCTGCTAAAACCCTAGGCAGCAACCAGCACAACATATCAAACATGAATGGCTCACACAGAAAAGCTAGCAAACAAATTCACATGCCCTAACAACCAAATGTGAAACCCACATTTCCATTGAATCAACCCATGACACCCAAAAACCAAAAGGTTCGAACTTGCAACAAACAAAGGACACCCAGAAGCATTTCTAAACCCCAAACACAAAAGGGGGAGAAATTGAGGGGAATAAAGGAGAAGAAAGCAAAAGGGGTACCACAAATCTTGATGGGGGCTTCGAGTTCAAGCAAATTGGGCTGGTTAATGAAGATGTCTCTGGAAGCGACGCAGAGTTGCTTGATCTCAGACTCGGAGAGCTGAACCTGCTTGCCGGGTCGGGCCAATCGGACCTCCGTTAAGCGCCGGATTATGTCATCCAGAACCGCCTCATCAATAATCACTTGCCCCTGTGTGCTCATCGCATTCGATCAAAACCTTATTCTTCTTCTTCTTTGCGCTTTCTCAACAACAACAAATAAGCACAAGGGGTGAACCAACCAAGAGCTTAGTACTTGGTTTGGTTATCTTTCTCTCTCTTTCTGTGTTACTGTTTTGTCTCTCTGTGTTTGTTTGTTCTCCAGTGTTGGAAAAAAAATTAAATTATTGCAGTTTAAAAAAAAAATTATAAGAATATTGTTATTTGAAACTTATTTATAAATCTATGGCAGTCAATCGCTCACACATGGGATGCATTAAATCACACACAGGGAGTACGTGAATGGAGCTCAATCACGCACAGGGAGGACGTGATTTATCAGGTGTTAACACGTGTCATTTTGCGACGCGATGTGTAGAAACTTTGGAAGGCCATAACTTTTGACTGGGATGTCCGATTGAGGCGAAATCGATGGCCACGAGATCGAAATTGAGAGGAGAAGCCACTGGCAAGTCCTAAAGGGGACTTGGTCAAAAAAATTTCCCAAAAGAGGCCTCTAAGTGTCTCAAAATCGCGATTTAATCATTGAACACCCAAAAAATTTCTTGTTTTCTAATTTTTTATTTATTCAATTAATGAATTGCATGCTATTTGTTATTTTTCTAATTAATTCTCTTAATTTCGAGCATTTTGACATAAAATACGCCTCCATCGGATATTTCTTTCAAAATTTATGACTGTTCAAAGTTATATGCATCATCAATTTTACAGTATAATTCTATTCAATTTTTGAAATTAGTGTTGCGAGCACAATGTTGTCATTTTTTAATTTGTTAAACTGAAATCCTTTAAAAATGTACAGTATAATTTTTTATTTTTTATTTTTGTTCCTATAAAAAATTATGAATGTTTCTTTTCTGGACCTTTATGCCTTCAGCAACTATGCCCCAAATGGCTCCTATGACAACCAGTACACTCAGAATCATCCCAACAACGCCTAGTGCCCAGTTCAAGTACCAGTTTGTGCTACATTTCTGTGGCTTCTTAATCTGTATACACATGAAACAGGGATATGCTAAGGTTATTGGTAGAGCAGTGCCAAGCTCGGTAATGTTATTCACCCGAAGAGACCCCTGAAGGCTATTCGTAGCCAAAAAAACATTCATAATTTTTTAAGATTTAAAAGAAAAGATTGAACTATACTTAATAAAAAATGGGGTGTAATTAACCATTTTCAATTTTATGGATAAACTTTTCAAAAACTAGGATGCATTTAGCAATTGTTAGGCTTTAAATTTGATGATTCATATAACTTTGAACAGTCATAAATTTTGAAAGAAACATCCGATGGAGGCGTATTTTATGTTGAAATGCTCTAAATTAAGAGAATTAATTAGAAAAATAACAAATAGCATGCAATTCACTAATTGAATAAATAAAAAATTAGAAAACAAGAATTTTTTTGGGTGTTTGATGATTAAATCCCGATTTTGAGGCACTTAGAGGTCTCTTTTGGGAAATTTTTTTGACTAGGTCTCCTTTGGGACTTGCCAACGGCTTCTCCTCTCAATTTCAAGCGCGTGGCCATCGATTTCGCCTCAATCGGACATCCCAGTCAAAAGTTATGGCCTTCCGAAGTTTCTACGCATCGCGCCGCAAAATGACACGTGTCAACACCTGATGAATCACGTCCTCCCTATGCATGATTGAGCTCCATTCACGTCCTCCCTATGCGTGATTGAACACGTCCCGTATGTGCGCGATTGACTGCCATAAATTTATAAATAAGTTTCAAACAACAATATTCTTGTAATTTTTTTTTAAAACTGGAATATTTTAATTTTTTTGCCCTCCAGTGTTCCTTTCTTTCACCCTTATTTGTGAAACATGGTCCCATTAATCAGGTTGAATTGGTGAGTTAATGATTTAAGTAGGTCTCTAGTTGAACTAGTGTTACCTTATATATATATATATATATAAAAGTATATAATTAATATTATTTGAATATGAAAAGTTTATTTATATTTTAAAATTTAAAATAATAATTAGTAATAATCCAAAAATCTAAAATTAAAAAATATATATATATAACTGGTCGATCGGACCATCCAATCAAAATTCGATAATCTATCTAGGCGGATTTAACCGAATCATTCCAAATCAACTACATAATCGATTCAATAGACGAACAAACTCGGTTAGATCATCGAATCCCAGTCTAACCTAGGCAGACTGAATTTCAATCAATCTAGTGCTTTCAACCTCCTATATATTTATAATTGTTTTTAAATTTTATTATTTTTTATTTGGGTTTTTATGATTTTATAAATTCAACTAATATTTATGACTATATATTATACATTATTAATTTTTTGGGTCAAAATTTATTAAAAAAAAAGTAATTGTATAATTAAAGAGTTCTGACTTTTATATATTTAAAAAATAATTTATTTTCAATAAACAGTAATAACGATAAAGTTTCAACTTAAAATCTTGTATAGATTATTCAAACCTCATCTTATTAGATCTAGTTAATTGTATATTATTTTGATATATATAAAAATTTACAGAAATTATTAAATAATATAATGATTGATGGAACTTGTAGAATAACTTGTTTCTATTTCTTTTTTACCAAAGCTGAATTTTATTATTTCAAAGCCTTGAAAACATGTTTATAAGTCATCTTTAGTTTTAAAAGAAATATAGATCAAAGGCTAGTTTTTTTCTTTCAAAATTCTCAAGAACATCAAAGACAGCTCAAGAATACTTATTCAAAACCATAATTTGACTCACAACTCAAATCGTGTTCCAATAATTTGAAAATTTAAAGGATATGAACCCCGCCATGTCCAGAATTCAAGCAATATTTTTGTGTGATTAAAAATCTCCTAAAATTCTACAATTTTTCTTTAAATAAAAAAGATCTGACAGCATCTGCATGGTCACGGGTATGAATTCAATTTTTCTTTCTTTCTAAAATGCCAAATTACCTACAAGAAAAAAGTTCCTAAATTTAAACATTATGTTACTCATCTACTCGCAAGTTTTTATTCCTAAAAAAATCATTATAATTTTTTCTACAAAAATTATGGACAATGACAATTCATGCATGCGCATAGGAATGTATATAGTCTTTAAGTAGGTCTATCTTATTCTGATGATCCAACTCAAAAAAATTTCTTTATAAAAAAAATGCAGCCAAGCCATGTTTCAACCACTAAATCAACTTTGTTTCACGCTAAAAAATTAAGAGCACCATTCCAACACATTATAAGGCCAGGGAACATCCAACCATTACTTCAAAAAAATCATGCTCAAAATTGCCAGGAAAAGGAAAACAACACCACAGAATTGGATAAATACAACATGCAAGGGATCAAAATTCAAATTACCAATTTTAGTCAGGCACACCTAAAGATCCCATTTTCCCTAACTTGACCGAGTTGTGCAGCACCAAAACCCTCACAAGTTTAATTTTCTTTATTCCCATTTCCCACACACCAAATTTTGCTTCAATGTTCTCCCTTTCCTTCACCTTAGTCTAGCAAACTCGAACTTGGGGGTGGAAGAAGTTTAGGAAGTGAGACTACTTCTCCTCCTACTCCTACTTTATACTCATCATGTTGTTGTTCCACCAAGATAAGGAGGTTTTTTTTTTTAGTTGCAAGCAAAGAAGAAATGAGAAAAGAGAGATGCATGGAGTAGAGAGAACGGTGTAGGAAACAAAGTGAGATGAAATGGGAAAATGGTGATTGAGAGATGACCGAATTGAGACTTAAAAGCTCACCTAATTTGTGTGAGAAGATGAAAGTAAATGTTGAGTGCGAATGAAGGTTTGGCTACCCTTCTCCTAAAGACATAGATATCGTGCAGCTAACAATTAAAAAGTGAATTGACCATTATTATTAAAGGAATATAAATACTCTTATAGATGTTTAAATTTGAGTTCAAATCAAAATTAACCAAGAAAATAAAAATTAAGAAAATTATTCACCTTTGTTGCTTCATATCACTATAAATTATAAAAAAATTATGAAGAAGTTGTAGTGACAATAACTGGTAAAGGCATTTTTAGGGAGGATTGCGATGTTGAACTCTTAATAGAACAGTAGAAAGATATTTCATTGGTTTATTTTTAGAAGACAAAGAAAATAAATTGAGTGATTGAAGAAGGTAAGAGAAGATAGAAAACTGGTGATAAGACAGAAAACATAAGAGAATAAGAATGTTCCAGAGTTGAGAAAAAATAGAAGATGATAAAAAAAATATTTGAACATACATAACTCTTAAAAATGTAGTTAAGACAATATATCATGTAGATTTAAAAGATATTTAAAAAACTGCAAGATTTAACATAGTTTATTAATGACAAAATTGATGTGTAGCAAAAATAAGAGAAAGAAAAAAACAAAGTTCAATAATAATTTTTTCTTCTTGTGATAATATACTTCTATTGAAATCATGTCATAAGCAATTGATCAATTTAATGTTCCATCTTTTGTTACCCATTGCAAATCTGCCAATAATTAGACTCAACCAATTGAGATGAGAACCAACAACATTGAAAATATGAATGACTCAAAGGAGAAAATTGTGAAAATCATAACATAAAATGAAAGGAGACCACTGCACTATTGACAATTGTCAAGTAAATCAATAAGAGAAAGAAAAAAGTGAAGTTTAATAATAATTATTTTTATCAAAATCTGAAAATTCCACGTGTGAGGTTGACATGGTTAATGTGAACTCCAAATTCTACACGTCGAACAATGAATATGCTTTGTTTAAAAGAAGGACCTGTAAAACAAAGGAAAAACACTCTAACACTAAAGTAAGTACATCAATTTATAAGAGGATAACCGAGGGTTATCTAAGAGTGAGAATGTGAGATGTTGTATTTTTGAGATAAGTGATTCTAGGATGAGAATTGAGTGAGTTAGAAAGAACATGTAAGGCTATATTTATAGTGTGAAGAATGAGCTTTGAGCCTTTGTTTGTTGATAATCTGTTGATAAGATAATAATAAATAATAGCAGGTAATTATCTAATTTAAATATAAGATAATGTGTACCTTATTAATATACTTTACTTGTAGATAAGTAACAACTTGTAGATAACTTGTGAACATGTGATAAGATAAGGTGGTTGCACCTATTTGAATATGCAGACATATTTGATATGCTGTTAACATTAAGATATGCACAGTAGGCATTAATGTTCCTGTAGTAGGTCCGTGTCTGCGCTCCTATAGCAGGGCTGACAAGGAAGGCAGACACATGTGTCTGGGTTGACACTTGGAGAGTGAATAAGTACTATTAATGTGGTAGTGTTGACGTGGATGGTATCCACGTGTATAGCGACCCCATAATGAATGTTACACGTCATTTTATTATTTTGGATTATACAATAATTTTTTCTTCTTGTGATAATATTGAGAAATATGAAGGACCCAAAGTATGAGATTGTGGAAATCATAATTTTAGACAGTTGTCAAGTAAATAAGAGATGAATTAATATATCACCAGTGGTTTAAAGTCTTTTCGAAATGAAAAATTAAAATAATATTAGAATTTTGTATTTTTGTAACTGGCTAGTATAATATGCTGCATGCACAGGTAATACCACTGCCTACACGTTAAAGAGATAACGTATGAGGGGGATGAAAGAAATAATATAATGGATATTTAAGATTTAAAATGAAATATTAATTTATTTATCAAAAAAGGAGTATAATTAGTAAGTTTTAATTTTGAAATATTGGAATGTGTTTATTGAAAATGAGGTGCAATTAGGAAGTTTTAATTTAGAATTTTGAAGTACACTAATTAAAAAAGAGGTTTAATTAGCAAATGCCAAGTTTTTCCACTAAAAAATTGAAACCGATGTCATTACCGTTTTAATCCTTTTTTTTTTTAAGTGTGTTAATATAAAATGTCTAATTGTGTTAATGGTTTCTTTTTATATATAGGTAAGGTATATATATTAGATAGATTAGATTATATTAGATATTAGATTATATTAGATTAGATGCATCCCCATACAGAAATCGTACATATACATTACATTCAATGGTTTTTGGAATCTTTTTATTGAATCGGATCGAATTTTTCGGCCCCACCCGTATCCGTGTTAATAACGAAAACAGCACTTTACATTCTATAACCGTAAATCAAACAGCTGTTAAACCCTTTCAGCATAATCCTAGGGTTTTTGTTTTTCTGCTCTCCAATTCGGAGACTAAAGAACCAAAATAGACTGAGTGATTGGTCTTTCTTCCTCCGCTGCTTCTACACAAATGAAGGTCAAAGTTATATCGCGCTCTGTGGATGAGTTCACCCGAGAGCGAAGTCAAGACCTTCAGGTGATTCAATGCACACCACCCTTCATCACTAGCGTTCTTCTAATTGCTCAATTCGATTAAATTTTCAATCTTTTACTTTTTCTAACGTTGCCCTTTTAATTTCGGAAAGAGGGTATTCCGGAATTACGATCCCAGCCTTCGTCCTCAAGAGAAGGCGGTGGAGTATGTGCGTGCTGTTAATGCAGTGAAGTTGGACAAGGTCAGGTTTTCCCCCTTTTCTTTGTTTTTTTTTTTTATGTTTAGTAATCAGTATGTTTATATTGCATGTGAAGTTTTATCCGTTCCTTATTATGTTTTGTTTTTTTTTAATCTTTGAGGATTTAGATTTTTGCAAGACCATTTATTGGAGCATTGGATGGGCATGTAGATGCTGTTTCATGTATGACGAGGAACCCTAGCCAGTTGAAAGGGATATTCTCCAGTTCGATGGATGGAGGTACTTCATTTTTCCTTATATAGTTATGCCCCTGCAGCTACATCTGTACTTGTAGTTGTAGGAAGTAATGGTTGGAAGAGAAGAGGAGGAAATTTGTTTTGCTATGTGGTGGATTTCCAAAATATGGTGGGTTGGATTCTGAATTTTAAATTCAGGAAGTACTAGAAATGATCCCGATAAGGGGAGACTGTTATTCAAGGGTGTAGGTATCTATATATATGAAAGTATGAAACTCATAATCCAATACTAGGCAACCAGAATTCTTCTGCCAGAATGAGTTAGTAACTTTACAGTTGATATCATTATTGAATATTGACTCTTGGATATATGTGTACTGAGTACTCAACACTACTGTGACTTATCTATCCTACAACCACCCTTTAATATTGGAAAATTAACCTCTCTATCAAGTTTTCTAGGCTGTGTAGACAGTTACTCTTTTAGTTGTCTTGACTTTTTGAAGCCTTCTTGTTATTTGTGGCAAGAATTTAAGTAAATGTTTTGATGCTGGCTGCATTACCATTGCTGATTATGAAACAAACTCACATAGTTGTTTAAACTAGTATGGTTCTCTTTGCATATTGCATAATACATTATATAGAAGAATCAATCATAAAATATTTCCAGGCTAAAAAGATAAGAAATGTATGGGAAATGTCTTATATATTCATTCACTTTTACTATTCATCCATCTTATAACTTAATCGTCGTTTTTTTGTCATTTTGGTTCACTTTTTCATTGATTTTCCTTCTCTATGGTGTTAGGTATTATGCATTATTGCATTATCCTTCTGTTGCACATTAGTCTCTATCCCCTGTACATTGTTATCTTCATACAATGCTGGATGAGTTGAGTTGCATACAATATAAAAAAACCTGTAACATTTATCTTTGCTGTTTTACAGATATTCGTCTCTGGGATTTAGCTGCAAGGTAATAAATTTATTTCTCAATTTGTTTTTTTTCTTTCAAAAAGGTAAAAAAATTCTATTAGGAACTTGAATCAAGTACATATATTTACTAGTTTCTTTGAAATGAAGAACATTTCTATGTAATACTCCATTCATTTCTTTTTATCTGTCCACTTAGGGGACAACACACATTTTTCTATGTATTTTTAACTTCTTAGTATGACCTTCACTATTATTTCTCTCTCATTTATGATAAGTGTGAAGTATTTAAGAATTAGTTAGAGGGCATATATGTAAAGATAATAATTAATATTGTCTTGAATTTCTAAGTGGACAAATAAAAGAAACAGAATTTAACAATAACTGAGCAGAGCTGCCTCTTCTTCCTTTCATTCCTGTTTACATTTTAGGAGCTATCATAGATAATAAGAGCATCTCCAATGGGGAGTGCTTACATGGTTCCTTCACTTGAAGAAACCGTTTCTTCAAGAAACTCTGCACTGGAGGCTGCCTCCATGGCGGAACGGTTTCTTAAAAAAAAAGAAGCGCATCTTATATAAGAGCATCTCCAATGGGAGGTGCTTCTATGGGTTTCTTCATCACCTTTTTGTGGTCCCCGCTGTACTTTTTGTGTTCCCCATAGTGCCATGTCACTCATAAGAAACTCATGCAAAATTTTGCTCCAATGCAAGAAACCGCAATAAACTCCAAAAAATTCACACATTTATATTTTTTGATTAAAACTTATCATTTTTTCAGTTTTTATGAATACAAATAATAAATATGAATAATTGAAGAAAATATTAAAAATCAATTAAAAATAATGACATTGAAATAAAAAAACATAACGATGGAAATAAAAAGTATTACATAAAGACACTGATCCAAAACTCAAGTATTAACCTTATGATTTCTTCATCAGTGTTGTCTTCCAATTCGTCATCTATCGTTCGATCCAAAACTTCATCTAAATCGATGTTAGGATCCATTATATGGTAATTGAAGTGTTTGAAAACAAAGATAACTATTTTGTAATTTGTATGAGAACATGTGAGAATGATGAAACATTGGACATTTATATAGCTTGATTCATAACGGCTAGTTTTACAACATAAAATTATGAATTTAAGATACAAGAATGACCTACACTGCTAAAATTAAATATTGAACACAGCATTAGCATAGAACTAAACATTTAATATTCTAGTTTTTTCCTAATATGATCACAAATCACAATACTTTCTGTGGTCTTGGCGTTGTTGTTCGGATATATTGGATGTATCCTTCATGAGGATTTCATACTCCATACGCCTTTCTTGTGTGATAAGAGCCTGGCCCCTGGCTCACCAATCTTTGCAACCTGCACAATTCAATTCAAGAACACAGCAAGAAACAACACATGTATGCTCTCTGTAATCTTGATATGCCTTGTTTTATTTATGAACGTAAGAATCAGAATCGATTGCTATGGGATGTAAGCAACCAATTATACAATTGTTACAAGAGAGACTTCCCCTGAGGCACTCTCAATCAGCCCTGGCTGAGTATTCTCTTTCTTCTTTTTCTTCCCCTCTCTAGACCACCTCTCCCCTATTTATTTACAATCCTTCTAACTAACTCCTAACTGCTAACTGCCTCAGCTACTGCCATGTGTGATTTATTCTTTCTAGTATACCTACGCGTAACTAGTTTCCGGCTTATATCTAAGTTCCCATCAATACCCACCCTAAAAGTCTCACCTTGTCCTCAAGGTGAAGGTCCGGAAATTGAGCATTCAGCTGCAGAAAATCCTCCCAAGAAATGTCCAATTCTGACAGATTCCACCATCTCACCAACACCTCCAAATGGCCAGCCTGACTATAGTGTGTTGCCAAAATAGCTTCGGGCTCTACAACTAGTTCCATCTCCTCTGTTAGATCTTGAGGCCACTGCTGAGATACGACTTTCTAGCCCAGAACTGGTTTGAGTTGAGATATATGGAAGACATCATGGATCTTGGCCTCCAACGACAATTGTAATCTATAAGCCATTGCACCAACCTGTTCTTTAATAGAAAAAGGACCATAGTACCTCGGAGCTAACTTCTCATTCCTCCTCATAGCTAAAGAACGAAAACGATATGGTTGCAGTTGTAAGTAAATAGAATCACCCACCTTAAACTGCAAATCCCGTCGCTTCTGATCAGCCTGCTGTTTCATCGGCTGCTGCGCTTTACTTAAATGCTCTTTAAGCTCATTTAAGATTGCATTCCCATCCAACATTAGCACATCCATCCCTGCATTATGAATGCTAGGAGTGATCCATTGCAACAACACGGGTGGATCTCTGCCATATAAAGCCCTGAATGGTGCCATACCAGCTGAACCATGATAAGTAGTATTAAACCAATGCTCCGCCCAGAGTAACCAATGCACCCAATCCTTAGGCTGCTGATCCTCTAAATGCATACTCAGCCTTCGCAGCGTTACTGGACTGAAAATTGCTTCGGCCCAACCCACCGGAATTCCACCCATGGTTATTATGTCTATTAGCATTGGAATTGACCAAAGTGCCCTCTTGTACTCCCGTTAAGGCTTTATTTCTATTTTCAATTGCTTAGGCCAGATGCATTAATTGATCCAACGTCTTAGCTTGGTGCATATCCACCTTAACTCTGATCACACCATTCAATCTTGCAAGGAACATTACCTTCAACCATGGAGATGTAGGTTGACTCACCTCAAGGACCAAGTCCTCAAAACGATTCCGATAGTCTATCACCGTTGTCATTTGCCTCAAGGACTTTATCTCTTCTTCTGGCGTTCGTCGTTGCTTGGTTCTGAATCGCCGTATGACCTCCTTCTGAAACACTCGCAAATTTACGAAAGGTCCTATCCTCTCCCTATATCAATGCCATCGCAGCGCTTGACCTTTTACACGAATCGCCACCGCTTGCAGTCGATCTTGCTCTGGTGTCCCTCCAAATTCAAAGAATCTTTCGATTCTGGTCAGCCAATCCTCTGGATATACTCCGGAGAAAATAGGGGCTTTGATTCTTTGGATCAGATTATCTCTCCTCCACCAATCATGATGGTTTCCCTCCGATCGATGGCTCTCTTCCTCTTCTTCGCCTCCACCATCAATGTACGACGGGCCTCCGTCGTTATCATGTCTTTTTTCATTTGCAATAACATGTTTCTTCAACTCCAGAACCATATTCTGAATTTCATCCATGGTTCCTTCAAAACCATTCAAGCGGTTCTCTACCCCTCGAAGACCTTCTTCAACACCTTCTAGTTTCGTCGACATTCCTTCCATCCTCGTCATTCAGGAATCGTGCTTTGATACCAAGTTGATAAGAACCTGACCCCTGGCTCACCAATCTCTGCAACTTGCACAATTCAATTCAAGAACACAACAAGAAACAACACAAGTACGCTCTCTGTAATTTTGATATGCCTTCTTAGAATGTGGGTCTGGACCTAACTCAACTTCAAAAGCTAGCTCATAGGGTAAGGGTAGCTCCCCACTTATATACTCTATCTTGACACTATCTCTAACCGATGTAGGACTTGGGTTTTTACCAATACACCCCCTCACGCCCAACACTTTTTGGGTTTGGTGCGTGGATAATATGGTGGGTTACCTGTTTGTTAATGGATCTAGGAGAGACTCTGATACCATCTTAGAATGTTGTGTGATTTTTTTTCCACTAGAATTTTGTGCTCCCTCATTGCTTGGGGGCTCAATATTGGATAAAAAATACCTATAGCACGTGTTTGGGTTGGTGAGGGGTGATCGATACATAATACATTGTGGTGGATTTGGAGAATTTTCACTGGTAGGAGGTGGTGATGGATACATAACATATTGCGGTGGATTTTGAGAATTTTCACTAGTAGTAGGTGGTGGTGAATACATAACATATTGTAATGGATTTTGAGAATTTTCACTGGTAGGGGGTGGTCGATACATAACATACTGAGGTGGATTTTAAGAAATTTCACTGGTAGGGGGTGCTTGATTTTGCAAATGACTAGAGTAACATTGCAAATTATACTGATTGGGATCCATTTTAGAGAGAATAAAAATAAATTGACACTTGATGGGAACAAGATTGTGTGCAAAATTCAATCTCATTGAGCAAAATTATTAGTAAAAAGTCTATAATGGTAATTTTGAGAAAACAACGGTCGTGAAAATGATGGCCTAGTTTTTCCAACGTTCTTTCTCTCTTTCCTGTGCTTTTTCTCCCCCATGCATAGTAGCTTCTTTCCTTTCCTTTTCTTCTCCACGCATACCAGAAGCTTTCTAAAAGGACTTTTTTAGAGGCCTTGTACTGTTGTTGGCCTCGTGTTTTATTATTTGTAGTTTGGGCTTAGGCCCATGAATAGTTACGGTGCTTAGGATTTTTAAGCCTATATATTTCCTTGTAATCTGAGTGCAATTGTACGAGTGTGTAAGAGAATATAGTGAATAGCTGGACGTAGCCCACATTGGGTGAACCAGGGTAAACTCTGTGTGTTGTTTTCTTCTTCCTTTTTCTCTCTTTTCGATTGTTGTGTGATTGCTCGGTACCCAATAATATTGAGCCCCCAAGCAATGAAGTTCAATCACTAATCGATGTAGACAGTATTCTACTAGATGAGGGAGCACAAAATTCTAGTGGAAAAAAACTCGTACAACATTCTTAGTGACAGAAGATGTGATTCTCGTCCGATCCTGACTCAATGTGTCAAAGGATTCAATAATAGGTGTCGACCAAACATCTAAGCAATATTGGGCAAGGATAAAAAATGCGTATAACAATGACGATGTGTATGAAAGCGGACAATTTTGTGAAAGAAACTCGACTTAATTGAAATCTCGATGGAACAGGATCCACTTTGCAGTTCAAAAGTTTAACAGGTGCTACCAACAAGCAAATAAACATAGGCAAAGTGAAAGTTCAGAGAAGGATGTTATGACTAATACTTGAGTTTTGGATTAGTGTCTTTATGTAATACTTTTTATTTCCATCATTATGTTTTTTTATTTCAATGTCATTATTTTTAATTGATATTTAAGATTTTCTTCAATTATTCATATTTATTATTTGTATTCATAAAAACTGAAAAAATGACAAGTTTTAATCAAATAATATAAATGTGTAGATTTTTTTGAGTTTCTTGCGATTTTTTGTATTGGAGCAAAATTTTCTATGAGTTTCTTATGAGTTACATGACACATTGGGGACCACAAAAAGTACTGTAGAGACCACAAAAAGGTGATGAGGAAACCCATAGAAGCACCTCCCATTGGAGATACTAAAAGAAGTTTTTAGTATGAAGAACCCTAGTTTGCTGTATCAAATATGACTTGAGATTTTCTTATTATTTCTCTGTGACTTTCTGAAGAGTCGTAGTTATTATATGCTAAAATTATTTACTAATGCATCAGAATTATATATATGGATAAACATTGGTTTTTATTTTCTTATGCATCAACTTATTTATCTAATATTGTTGCTTGTTATATTTGGAAAAAAAAAAAAAGACGGACAGTTTGTCAGTTTCCTGGTCACCGAGGTGCTGTACGAGGCTTGACAGCATCTACAGATGGACACATTCTTGTGTCATGTGGAACTGATTGCACGTAAGAATCAACCTTTTCAATTTCCCCCCATTATATCTAGCTCCCATATTTAGCCTTCCATAGCTAATTTTTCTGATGTAACCTGGAATTTGTGCTCAGTATCAGACTCTGGAGTGTTCCTATTACTACTCTTATGGAGTCAGACGACTTAACTAAGAGCACTGTTGAGGTGAAATATTGTGCTGGTATTTTATTACTTTTTCTTTTTTAATTTCAGTGGGTATACTACTAACTCACAATTTTATAAACTATTTTTTCTTTTCTGCAGCCAGCAAGTGTTTATGTTTGGAAGAATGCATTTTGGTAAGTTTTGGAGTAAATTATCCCAAAGGAAAATATTGAAGCTTGTTATTTTGTTTGATTTTTATGTTTACTGAACTTTTTTTACTTTCTTTTTTAGGGGTGCTGATCATCAGTGGGATGGCGAGCATTTTGCCACAGCTGGTGCTCAAGTAGATATATGGAATCACAACAGGTGCTAATATCAATTTCTGTTTGCTCTACTTATTTC
>CM023942.1:19593883-19697417 GCA_013407115.1 Glycine latifolia | reverse complement strand
TTCATGCCCCCCCCCCCCCCCCCACCCTTCTAGAAATCCTGATCTTTTTTGTATTGTTGCTTGTTTTGTGTTTTGCTAATCTCACTGAATTTTGTATTATTTTCTCAATTATTGATTATTTTTTATTTCCTCTGTTTTAAAAAGTTGATACTCCTGCTTGTTTCAGACTAGTATTGGATTTCCATGTTCCATTTCCAAGATTAAAGCCCTAGTACTGTCAATATGATTGGATCTGTAATATAAATAGGTTCCTGAGTGTGAGAAAATACCATTTTATATTTTTTGTTGTTGGATGGTAGACATTGGTCTTAAGGGATGCTCCTATTAGTATCACCATAAGGGATCATTTGTGATACTCTAAACTGTTCTCTGATATTTTCATGATATTGAGATGTCTGCTATATATTCCAATAGTTGTCATTAATCTGGAGAAAAATGCTATTCATCTCATTCATTGAAAGGAAAGAAATATATTATAAGAGAACTAGTTTATGTTTCTTTTGGTATGCATTATTTTGTTGAAGTTTTACGTATATAGATTTTGAATAATGTTTACTTTTAATATACTATATAAATCAGGAAAAATATTGGTTGGCTTAATGTACTTACTCTCATTCGTGAATTACCTGTTTTTAACCTGTTTTCTTCTTATTTTAGTGACCGGAGCATAATTCTGTATGATTTACGTATGTCTTCCCCAGTGAGGAAAATGATAATGATGGTAATTACTTTGTACCATTAGTTTAAATGTTGACATATGGCTGCAGTTTCTGATTTTGTTATTTTATTGTCATCAATTTTATTGTTGGACTGTTAAATGAAGTCCCTATTATGTTTTTTCTTTTTAATTGCAGTTATATCATTGGCACATTTCTCAACAACATTTTGTGTTTAGTTTTTTCTCCTTATCATTTGGTTTTATTCCAAATGTTCATAATTATACTAACTTTTACTTCATTGTGGCAGACCAAAACAAATTCTATATGTTGGAACCCAATGGAACCCATAAATTTTACGGCTGTAAGTTTGTCAGATGAATTTATTTGATGGTTCTGAAGCTATTAGGGTTTTGGGTTATGGCTAACAGGAGATATTGTTGTGTTGAAACATCTTTTTTTGTAGTTGTATCACAGTATCAGTATTCAATAGTGATGATATTTTTATATTCTATCATCAAGATTCATTACCATGCTGCAGGCAAATGAAGATGGTAACTGCTATAGCTATGATGCTAGGAAGTTAGATGAAGCTAAATGTGTTCACAGAGATCATGTTTCTGCAGTGTAAGAAGATTTTTCTATAAATATTGTGGTTTTGGTAATTCTATAATATATCATACCTGCATTTTTATATTTCTTTCTACAGGATGGATGTTGACTACTCACCAACCGGACGGGAGTTTGTCACTGGATCTTATGATAGAACAGTTAGTTCCTTGAATTTTGTTTTTAATCTCTTGGCATTTGGTCATACTAAGGATGATTTCATATAGTAATGATTTCTCATTTGTAGGTGAGAATTTTCCAGTATAATGGTGGTCACAGCAAGGAGATTTATCACACTAAGAGAATGCAAAGGTTCACTTAATTTATATACGAAACCGAACATTCTATTGTCTTTGATTACTCGTGTAACTTTTCAACCAGTGTTCACCTTGAATGTGTAACAAAACACTATTGCTGTTTTTGCAGAGTTTACTTACTACCGAGATTTATATTTTCTTGTGACAGGCTGATCTCTATCGTTTTTATGCAGGGTATTTGCTGTCAAGTTCAGTGGTGATGGAAGTTATGTAATTTCAGGAAGTGATGACACTAACCTTAGGCTTTGGAAGGCAAAAGCATCGGAGCAACTTGGAGTAGTAAGATAGCTTCCTTACCTCTTGTATTGCTGAAATTTGAGTCAAATAATTAATGTGTCAAAACATAACCGCAGCATCATTTGGGCAATGTTTATGTCATTGGTAGATGAATCTCAATTATGTTTGTTTATTTAATTTTTTTTTTTTTTTTTAATTTGGATCTACTCGTTGTAGCCCATAACATGGCTGTCATTTATCATTTTAGTAGAGATAGACATCTAGTGTAAGGGAGGGCCTAAATTTTCTGTTGATGGCTCCAATTTAATGACAAGGTCATACTAGGAGTAGAATTGCAAGGATCCAGATACATGTAATTTAGTTTACTTGTTTGTCTCCCAATTGGTTCTCTGTTAGTTATCCTAATCTTTATTTCTATTCTAAGATACCTTAATTGACCGAGGATTACTTCTCTGTGATCGTGCTACAGATTCTCCCAAGGGAACGGAAGAAGCATGAGTATCATGAAGCCATAAAAAAACGCTATAAGCACCTCCCTGAAGTTAACCGTATCGCAAGGTAAGAAGATATGATCAAGCACTTTTTTTTTTGGAACCATACCCGACAGACAAACTTCTATGCTAAATTTATATATTTTCGCAAAACAGTTCATGTCTTGTGCTTATTGCTCCTTTGTTTTTGTTTTGCTCAACAGACATAGACACTTGCCAAGACCAATATTCAAAGCTTCCGCTTTAATGCGCGTTATGGCGGATGCTAAGAGAAGGAAGGAAGAGAAGAGGAAAGCTCACAGTGCTCCAGGGAGTATTACAACACAGCCATTACGGAGACGAAGAATTATCAAAGAAGTTGAGTGAGGTTTCTCTGAGCCGGTACCTAAAAAAAATCAAGCAGATATTTATCAGCTATTATGGAGACGAAGAATTATCAAATATACTGATGTCAGCATGCTTCTCTTGGGACGTTCCACCTCTGGAGGTGCTTCCAGGTTGATTTCTTAGGCAAATGGACGTACCGTGCCTACAATTTTATGCCTGGTTGGCTCAGTTGCATGTTTAGATTGGTCAAACAAGTTTGTATTTTTGTGATTCTTCTGGGCGCAGTTCACTACGAATTCAAGAAATTTTTGTTCCTGAATGTAGTTTCTCCTTTTCCTTAAAAGCCCTTAGACAGCTAATTGTTATATTTTTAATTCAATTCAGTGTAGTGATTATGACAAAATGAAACTGGCAGATTTCACTTTTAGTATTTATAAATATAAAAAATCATTGTTTAGTACTTGAGGTTTTGATTTCAATACGTTCTTTAACTGAACATGTTTAGTTGACAAAAAAATAGAAGTAAATGTTGATAACTTGATCACTCATACAAGCTAAAATTAAGAGAAAGAAAGAGAAATAGAGAAAGAAAGAGAAATGGGGAGAGAGAAAGAACAAAGAACATATCATAATTAAGATGTTTTGATTTTGATAGACCGGAATAGAATGTAATGAAATAGACTAAAGAAGAAATATTTAAATTAGGAGTGTTTATGGGTTGGTGTAGATCGGTTTTTGTTAAATTTGAAATCTAACTCAATCAAATTTAATCGGTTCAATTCGATTTTTAGAAATATTTTTTTGAAACCTAATCCAATCCAATTTGTTCATGAACGGTTTGATTTGGGCTAACAGGTTATCTATTTAAATTTGATCATTTTTTTATTCTTAGAATTACTATTTTATATCATTGATTCGTCTAAATATCCAATATAATTAACAACAATAGGGTAAATAGTCATTTTCGTCCCTAAATGTGTAGATATTTAACAAATTCGTCCCCAAAAGATGAAAATTTAAATTTTAGTCATCGAAAATGAAAAAAGTGCAACAAATTTATTTATCCATCAACTTCTGTTACTATTAATGAAAGAGCCTACATGACATGGATAAAAATGTCATAGAAATGATTGTCAACATGACTAGAGAATATGTTAGAACAAAATGTTAGTAAATTTTCATTTGACCAAAACATCAGTAAGTTTCCATTGGTTAAATTTGTCAAATCCTAAATTTCGTTTCATTTAAAGGTAAAATGCAATTTAGGGTAAATAGTCATTTTCATCACTGAATGTGTAGAGCGCTGACAAATTCGTTCTGAGAAATAGAAATTCAAATTCTAGTATATCCATTTACATGCTTGACAAATTTGCTACAACTATTTGTTTGTCTTCTCAAATAATTGGCACATTGTTAGAACATAATAATATCATAAGATATTTTGGTCCAATGAAAATTTACTAACATTTTGGTCCAATGAAAACTTACTAACATTTTGGTCCAATCTATTCAGTAATAATGTTGATAATCATTTTTGTGACATTTTTGTACCTCTGTGTCACATAAGCTCTTTCATTAACGGTAATAGATGAATGAATTTATTGCACTTTTTTCAGTTTCAGGGACTAAAATTTAAATTTTCATTTTTCGATAGCGAATTTGTCCGTGCTATACACATTAAGAGATGAAAATAACTATTTACACTAACACAATATTATCAAATGTTTGAAAGTAATAAATTGATTCATTTATTACCATTAACATAATATTCTAAAATAGACTAATACAAATTAAAATAAAATATTCTTTAATGAGGTTTATTATAATAGTCTGAATCGCACAACTATTTCCTACAAACTAATTTCTTGCAATAAACTTTGATGCAACCAGATTTGTAATTACCAGATTCATTAATATTATAAATATTTACACTTTCAACACTTGAAGTCCAATATTAATAGTATTGAAAATCAAACCAAACAATTGTAAAAAATGTTATCGGATCTATAGATCTAAACCTATAACTCAATCTGTACATGAACGATTTTGATCGGTTCGATTTGATTTTGATCCAAATATATAAATGACCTACCCTAAACGGTTCAGATCGATTTTGGTCAATTCATACAACTAAGATTTATAAATTACACTCATTTGGAGATATAAATTAAACTTTTGAAATACAGCCCAAACTTACAAAGGGATTCTGGCAAAATGATTTGCTTTAACAAATTTGAATTTGCAACCCTTTATGATTCTTCAAACAAAACCAGCTCAGCAGCTTTGGTTCATATGCTTTGCTTTGCTTTCCGTCTTTCTTTCCTTTTTAATTTTTATTCTCCCTTCCCTATTGTTGTGATGAACTTATAATCTGCTCCTTTTTCAGTTGTGTGCTCCATTGACAAAGCAAAATTCTGTTAACACTAGCATGTCATTGACTTCTGATTTTTTTAAGTGTGTTTGTGTCGGTCCTATGTTAATGTTAATCAATAACAAAAGCAAGGAAAAGGAAACTCTAGTAAGTATGGTACGTCACAAAGGTATCTTGTTTATTTTCTTTATGCCAATATGTTGAAAAGGTGGTATTTGATTGTGATTTTGTACTATGGTCAACAATAAGTTGATTTTTCTTCTGATTTGATTAGGATTTCTTACTTAATGATTTTATTGTATATCATTATATCATGCGACGAGTGGTTATAACTGTGTTTGAATGTGTCTTCCAACGTGAGCATCATAGGTATAAGTCTATAAGTAAATCATGGCATGCTTACCTTACCTTCCGCAACAAATTAAAACTATTCAAAAATGACTTTTGATTAATTAACAAAATGTATCGCAATTAATTAAACTCGTAAGAACATGCATGTGGCATTAGGAATGAATCAGCATCGCTTTCTGCTCATTGCTTCCTTTGCAATTGCTTGTCTTAAATTCATTACGTTAGTGTGCATGTTTGGCTCAAAGTTTTCAATCACGGATCCATGTCCAATTTGAAGCAAGATCATAGCTTTTGCCATTTTTATATGATTATTTGACGTGAAAATTAAAAAATACAAACATACTAAGAGGTTACAAATATCAATCACCTCTCATAGTATGTTTGTAATTCAGTTTTGAAAGCACATACTTTTCAATTTTCAAAACACAGAAATAAGTTGAGATTTCCATTAACAATCCATCCCTTCCCTATTTGCCTGTTTGGGATGCCAAGGTTGACTAATAAGCTACTATACTGAATGTCTCTTGTAAGGTGTGTTTGTTTTGAAGGAGAGAAATAATATACAAGATAAATTTTATAATTTATTTGGTGAGATCCATACTTCTTACACTTCATTTTAGATAAAAAATTTATCTTTTTATTTTTATTTTCTCTATTTCTCTCTTCTATTCCAAATATGTCGGTAATCATTTTAACATATAATATAAAGGAAATAAAAATGTTTTGGGATAGATATAATATTTAAAAATAAAAGATATATCCAAGAAAAAAAATCAACTTATTTATACGACTATAACTCACACCAATGTTTATCTATTTAATAACTTTTTATTAGATAATCATATTTAATTACCATTAAATTCAAAGTTATCATATATGGATCTAAAATTATTTAACTCTATTAATAAATATCAAAATTGACATACTATATACGTATAAAACATGAAAATAAAAGCCTTATATTCTTAAGGTTACAACTGAACAAATGGATTAACTAACATGTGGTTGATCCAGCTTAACATGTGGTATGGGTATGCAACTGTCATAATCCAGACTTTTTGCTGGAATTTTGCTGCTGCTCATAGTGATCCTACTTGCTCGAGTAGGATTGCCTTTAGTAGTGGACAACTTTGATATCTCTACCAAAAAAATATTCTGGTTGAAAATTGACACACAATCCTGTAGCACTACTTCAGTTATGCAACATTAAGTGTCTTTTTCATGACGTCTAGGATTACTTGTAAATTGATTCTGATTTATTCAAAATTGCCAAATGATCCTGTTTTTATCAGGGAAAGCCAAAATGCTCCGGATAGGAATGAAAACTTACACGAAACTAGCACAATCAAATTTGTTTCTATGTTGAAAAAAAAATCATTTTGCAAAGAGTAAAAATCTGCTCGAACAATAATAGACAATTCTGTGGAAAGAGATACTTTCCTTATTGTCTGCTGCCAATTTGAAAATTACTAGTTAGTGATGGGTACTTGGCAAAAGCTGCCAAGACTAAAAGCATGTTTTGTGAAAACAATATTTTGAGATTTTATATTTTTGATTCGATGGACATTGGATTATGACATTCCAAATAAAAAATAAAAAAGACTGAGGAGCATATAGCTTCATCAACTTTCACAATCTTCATCATCAAACTAGGTACGACCTCTTAAGTTTAAAGATGCTGCTACCATTTTAAGTAGAAAAAAAAGTGGAAAAACCGTATCTTCAAGGTGCTCCCCAACATGTGGTCTGACTCGGATATTATGTGTTTCTAGTACAGAAAATCTAAAGATGAGATTTGAGGGTGAAATACCTTTCCTTTCCTCCTTTTGCTTCCATTTTAATATTAATCAGCACTTTTTTGTCTTGCTAGTAGCTACATAAAGCTTTTAAGGCTGCCATTCTGCCAAATAAGATGTTTCAGTTTATATGCTTCAAAACTTTTAGGTCATAGCCCTAATTTATAGGCCCCAAGACTGTTTGAAGAGGGCAGACAATCCCCTTTTGAGATTAAAAACAGATATCTACTTTATTCTGATGAAACAGGTGGTTCAAAAGAGAAAAAATGCCAGTGTCAAGGTTCTTGAAGCTGAAGTGGCACATGTCCAAGTTTAGACTTGGATGTCATCTTAATTAATGTCACATATTTTGAACTTCCACAAAACCATGTTTCTCCATGCCTTACATAGATGCTTGCACCTACTATGTTGTAAACAAAGGGAGAAAAAAAAAGAGAGTAAAGCATTAGCTGCTTACTTTTCTTTCTTTATTATACCAATGAAAACAACACTTGGAAAAAGATCTATATACTCCTAAGAATCACGTAAATTTAAGAAATAGAACTAAGCCAGGTGTGAAGACATTCCACCAATTAATCCTTTTGCCGGAAAGTAATTCTCTATGTTGTGTAGAGCATATAATTGGTCCCAACTTTATGGCTATATTGCTGGCTAAGAGAAATGTTTCAGTATTGTTGGTGATCAAAAGCTAGGTTCATATATGATATATATAGAACCAGAAAAAGAAGGAGGCATGGTTGTAAAATGCTTTTTTCTTTAGTCATAGCTTTTGAAGTTCCTAATTTTCAGTGCCCCTTCTACAAGTTTACAATGATGATCACACTTCTAATGACAGAGAAGGCCTTTTTCTTTTCTACTTTTGTCTTCTTTTTATGCGGTGTGGTTACTATAACAGATGAAACTAGCAGATCGATTTGCTTTTCATACAAATGTTTATGGATAGCATGCAAAGATTATTTTCTGAAAAAATGGAAATCAGTTCCAAACAAAACTACATCTGAGTAATATGATTTTTTTTCTCTCCCTATCCTTTTAGCATTGTTTACTTGGATGTAAAGCTAAAATGTCAGCTACAGCATGAAGAATACCTTCACTCATATATGCATTTCTTGGCCGTCCAAACTTTGGAATAAAATGATTGTTTTGGTTGGCCAACATGAGCATTTTACTTTGGCATTGCTAGCTCTATTAATTTCACAGATATTATTTAGTAGAGAAACAATTATTTTTTACATCAAAATAACGAGTAAACCATCATTTTATTACAGTATACAGTGTTATTACATTACTTCCTGAAAATAAAAAAATTTCAAATAAGTTCTTAAAAGTACAATCCGTCAATCACACTAGTCCAAAATTCAAAAAAATATATGGCTTAAAGTAATAATATTAACATAAGTTTAGGGATCATGATATCAAGTAGTTAAATCTAGACACTTAAATGAAATAACTAAAAATTTCAAGAACTTATTTACAAACTTTGTGTTTTCAGAGACTAATATAACATGTTACACTTTTATGATTAAAATGGTGGTTGATTCTCAAAATAATAGAATACACTGCAACACCTCAATTTACACCTCCTTGTCAATCTTTGAGAAATTATCCCATCTTTGTTGATGAATTTCTTAACAAAGTTCAGGCTGTCTTTCTATTACAACTGAGAGATGTACAATTTGTAAGTTATTGAATAGGGATGATTCCTCTGAGTGTGAAGATTATGTGACTCTTTTTTGATTTTATGGCTTATTGAATGTCATTTCTATTAGAAGACAAACAGAACAAAAGTGTTTGCTTTGATAGAAGGAATAAAATGGATAACGATTTATATTCGCAGCGTATGAATGGAATTTGAAAATAAAAAAGATAGATGAAAGTGAGTCAAGTTGCGATTTAAGTGAACTGTGAAGAACCATTAGCGGATAACTAGATTATTTGCAGATGTATTGTCTTATTTATTTAAGGAAAGACTCCTTATAATTAATTTTTCATAAGAAAAGAGAGGTGGAGCTAAATAAATAAACAAATAAATATGAAAGAAGGGAGAGAGGATAACTTAATAAGCTAAGAGGATAGAAAATGGTGAAACATATAAAAGAAGTACCCTGCACACTCAAGTCAAGTAAAAAAAAATACAGGAAAAAGATCATTAACTCTCCCTAAATTTAATTACTTTTGTAAATAAATATCTTAAACTTTAATTTTCTCTCAATTAATATGTAAATTGGACCTCTTTTTGTAAATAGACACCATAAATTTTAAAGTTATTATGATTGATATTTAAACTTTAATTTTTTTTATATAAACAGATACCTTAAATTTTAATTTCATTTCAATTTATCTCTAAAATCTATCATTTTTACAAGTAGTTTTTTAAGTTATTTATCTTAAACGTTAATCATTCATTTTTTTTTTTTTCACAACTTGTTTTTCCATATATATAAAGGTAAATAATAACATTAATAAAAAAATTTATTATTTTATTTTTAATTCTAAATTTTATTATGTTTTAATATTTGGAAAAGTGATTTCTAAAAATAAAAGTAATAAATACTTTAGCTTAAATAAATAAAAAATTGAGCATTTTTTAGTGTAATTTAACTTCAATTTAATAAAAGAGATTATTTAGAAAAGGAACAAATTTTAAGAATTAATTGAGATGAAATTGTAATTTAGGTGTCTATACGCAAATAAGATAAAGTTTAAGGATTGATTTAAATGAAATTAAAGTTCATGCCTATTGGCAAAAGAGACAAGATTTAAGGATTAATTGGAAAAAAATAAAGTTTAAGATGTTTCTTTATAAAAGGAGTACAAGTTGAGGGAGCTTCATTCTTATTTTCCCCAAAAATATAAAAATACATTAAAATATGTATTACACTTGTATTCCTATAATTTTTGTTTATGATATAATTTATTAATTTTATTTAAAATATCAGTTAAATATTCGAATCCTCTTTTTTTCTCTTTTTCCTTAAATCTTTCTTTCTAATCACTAGATGAACCTTAAATCTTCCCAAAGTCTATCACACAGTACTATCACACAATACAGAAAATTATTGTATATAAGTGACTAGTATTTTGTAGGATACCTCTGTTAAATATTAATAATTGGTCGTTGACTTTTTTTAAAGAAAAAAGTTCAACTGAAAGTGAAAGGTAATGCAGTTCACCAACGGGAAATCATCATTTTAATAAAAAGTAATAATAAATACAGTGTTCGTGGAGTGTTGTGAAGGAACGTTATAAAATTTTGTTATTTTAAAATACAATAAATTTTTTAATGAGTGGTTTTTATTTGAAATTCTTCCTCCAAACGAAGGTGATATTCGAATCTACTGTTATAAAATTTTCTCAATCATATTAGTTAACGCCTTTAAAACATATCTAACGAAAGCAATTTAGAAAATAAAATAAAATTATCCACATGTTTGTTTTTACCTTTGTGAGGCAGATTTAAGTTTCTTTACCTGATTTCTGAACGAAATTAGCTTTGCTGTTCAACAGAGATGTTTCACGGTAATACCATCAATATCTTTGGCAACTTGCTAATAAGGAGGAATCACCTTTGGGATGTGGTTCATGTGAAAGCTATAATTATTAATTTCTAAAAATTATATTTAAGATGTGAAAAATTACGTCAAAAACGTAAAAATAAACGCGTTATATTTTCATCGTAGAATATATATATATATATAACATGAAAAACACTATTAATACTATCGGATAAAGGTAAAGGACATGTTAGAATCTAAATATAACATGATATGATTACAGTCCAGAAAATACTTCCTCAATTAGTTTTTTATAGGACCCAAATTTAATCTATAATATTTTTATATTAGAAATATACATAATTAAAAGAAAAAAGAGAATATATTGACGTATAATTAAAAGAAGAAAAATAAGTAATTGAGTATCTAATGTAAAGATCATAAAAAAATATTAAAAAAAATTATAAATAACACAATTTTATATATTCAAATAATTTTTTTTTTAATTCCTTCACCTATACTCTTTAAGATTATTGGTTACCAACTAAAATGAAAGAATAGCTTCCTAAAGTTGACAGTTACCAACTAGAATGAAAACTGAAACTGTGTGTCTGTCCTTTTACCCGGCAAAATGCCATCGGAATGCAAACCAGAAAGGCAACAAAGAGAAAATTTTGCATACACACTCTCTAACTTGAGCTGAGCTTCTTCAACTTCATACGTGCAAACACAGCACTTGTTTTCTTTTTCTCTCTCTCTCTAAATCCTCTTTGATTCTCTCTCCAATCCACCCCTTACTTAATATTCTCCTCTTGAGAAGATTCCCTCCTCTCGCCCACCCCACAACCCATCTTTCTGCCTTTCTCTTCATTGCTTTCCAAGCCAAGAATCCCTACTTTTGATTCGTCTCTTCCTCTCTTTTTCAACCACTATTAACTCTTCTCCAATGCCCCTTCTTCTTCTCCTTCATCTCTCTGTCACTTTCATTCCTCTTCCTCCCTTTTCCCTTCTTCCCCTCACACAACATCATTATTGCCTTTTCATCCTTAATTATGGCTCCTTCTTCAGATGTTAACCATCTTTCACATCCTTGCATCTATGGTATCACTATTTTCTCTCTCTCTCTCTCTCTCTCTCTCTCTCTCTTTCTGTACTAGTCATCAAAATCTGAGCTTCATGTACACCCCTGATTCAAAGTGATTCCGTCATAGATTTTTACTTTAGTCCATGAAAGAAAGGAAAAAAAATGATTTTTCAAAATCAAGAGCCCCCCCATGAAGCTGTTATTTGAAGTTTAAGTTTCTTTTGTTGATTTTACTAAATGGGTATCCTCAAAGTTCCGTAATTTACTTTTCATACGGTTTCAAAAAAGTTATCTAGATCATGGTGTTTTTATTGGTTTGGAACTTGAAAAATTTGAACTTCTAGTGGTTCTAATCTAACTTGATAAATCGTGAAATATTTTGGTGGAAAGCAGGGGATTATAGTTCTTCTCGTTCAGAGAGAAAGTCCGGTTTCATGAAATGGCTTAGTAAGCTTTTCAGAGGTGGGTCCAATAGAGGAAGGGGTGGTCGTCACCTGCATGAGCCAGCAGAGGAAAGCTTAGTTTGGGGTGCTCCATCTAGAGCTTTGGTAAAGTGAAGCTTTGGCTTTTAGTTTTATTCAATGATGTCTACACAAAATGTTATGAATTTTAATTAAAATGCACTCACAGGTAAAAGTTTTTTTCACCATCATTTAATAACATATTAACACATATAATAGTTGTTGACTTTTATAATAATTAGTTTAAAAGTCAAGGCTAAGATGATCTTTTTATTGACTAATGGTGTAAAAATCATTAAACATTAACAATATATGAAACTTGAACTCTATTATTATTATTTTGCATAAATTAAAAAATGCAATTAGTTACTCAATGTAGTATTATACTTCTGGACCAATACATGGTGATCCTAAGTTCCAAACTTAGTAAAAAAAAGTCGAAACTCAGTCAAAATCATGTAAGTTAGTAATGGTAACTTAATTTCACATGTTGCATTCCCATGGTACTTAGTGACTTCACTTTCTGCCAATACAAAAGTTATTCAGTCAATTTGAGTTCTTATTGGTTATTGCAATGAGTGTACACGTTTAACAGCAGCACATTTTCATTGACTTTGTGATTTCCATTAAATAATGATTTGAAATATATAGACAAGGGAAACCAATATACAAATCTCGGACAGGCAAATTTTAGTATGATCGTGCTTCGTTGCAAATATAGCCATATCTGTCTATCTTTGTTGTGCACCAACAAATTACACCATATATTATGCATTGTGCTTATATATTGATAAGTGATAGCATCATATTTGTCTATTTTTTTGTAGCATACATCACATCATTATGTTTCTGTATATTATTTAGCTTCTAAAAGCTGAAATTTTTTATTTATTTCCAACGTTTTATAGAATCCCTTTACTCCTTATATTGTAGTGTGTCCACCTCAATGTGTTCTTCATCACTTAGATGGCAGCGAAAGCAAAAATTCATAACTAGATATTCAATAATTATTTTGGATTTATTTACTAAGGGTAAGATTTTTTAATAATACTCCTGATCTAAAAATAGGATGATCGTGGTAGAGCTCAGAAGGAGAAAGAGGATTTAGGCCATGCAATGGCACTTTCTTCAGCCGAAGATTTAAAGAGACCAAATGGTTGGTACTTGATTTTCAAAAAGGTGCTTGTTATCTAGTTATCTAGATCTTTCTGATAAAAAATTAAACTTGTGTTTCCATTAGCTCATCAAGGATATAATTGGGGAGAAGACACTGGTGATGATTACTCAAAGGCACCTCACGATACCCTTAACTCATCTGCACACCCTCCATTTGCCCCTACACCATTTTATCCCCACGAATATAGGTAAAAATTTCGCTCTCTTAAATCTTGTATTATGTGAATGTCAAAGATCAAGTGTTTCCCATTTGGTCCATAGTGAGGTGGTTGAGGTTTGCTATATATGCCACTCTTCTCAACAGTTATGTTAGTTATATATAAATTTTTTAATATATACCGGATCAAACTGGATCAATTACTAGCCCACTGGTTCGACCACTAATCCATTGACCCTCTGCGTTTACCAGGTGAGTGACAAGGCTGGTTTTCAGAACATTGTATGCCAGCAGTAATGGAAATCACTTTTTTTGTTCCTTATTCCTCATGCTCAAAAGTCAAGATATTTTGACAGTATGCATCAATGTCTGTCTGCATTATGTAATTATCGCATGATCACATCAATATATGAATAAATGATGGTCCTGCAGCGTCATTCCTTACTTGTTTCAATGAATCAAGTTGCACAAGGAATCGGAATCTGTTCCTCCTAAACAAATTTGAAAAGTGAAAAAAGAAACTTGCAGCATGTGCAGACATGTAGTTTTGACTTTTGAGGGGGAGGGGTAGAGTTCTATGTAAATATCTAAGCAAGTGGAAAAGAAGGATATTTTGGTACCATTTACAACTAATGATGTGTAGTTTTGCCATTGAACAGAAGAGTATGTGGTGGCTGCAACCAAGAGATAATGTATGGAAATTGTTTGGGCTGCATGGATACTTATTTTCACCCAAATTGTTTTCGCTGTCACTCTTGTGGTTACCCCATTACCGAGCGCGAGGTAGTTTGGTCCTCTTTGATATTTTTAGGGGATGTTAAGATCATCACTTTACCTTTTTGACCATCTCTTACTGTTTTCTTTTTTTCTGTTGATCCAAGTTTTCCTTGTCAGGGAAGCATCCATATCACAAGTCCTGTTTTAAAGAGCTGAGTCATCCTAAATGTGAAGTTTGCTTCCAATTTGTAAGATTAGTTTGCCTTTCCTTATTCAAACTGTTCTTCTTTATTATTGATTTTCTCTATTTAAGGTTATTAAATTTTAGTTTGTTTCATATACCTTAAATAGGACGGGCATTAGATTGTTTTTGATGGAGGAACCAAATAATCTAGTTTCTCATAAGATGACATTTGATAGAAATTGTTAGAACTTCCCTATCATAGAACCAGCCTAGTAAAAAGATTACCTCTGGTCTTTCATTTAGCCTATCATCTTCATTATTCACAGTTAAGAAGGATCTTTAATAACACAAATGACTTTTTATTTGAATTTCAGATTCCTATAAATGCTGCTGGTTTGATTGAGTATAGGTGCCACCCCTTTTGGTCGCAAAAGTATTGTCCATCTCATGAGTATGATAATACAGCTCGCTGCTGTAGTTGTGAAAGATTGGAGGTATTAATTTAAGCACTCCAGACTATTTAATGATTCTTATTTTCAGAACAGCTATTTATCTGAATCTCTTTTGTTACTGTTGTGTTTCGCTTGAAGCCTCTGAACATAAAATACTATAGACTAGAAGATGGACGGAGTTTGTGTTTAGAGTGCATGGAATCTGCTATAATGGATACCGGTGATTGCCAACCCCTATATCATTCTATCAGAGACTACTATGAAGGAATGCAGATGAGAATAGATCAACAAGTTCCCATGCTTCTAGTTGAGAGAGAAGCACTGAATGAAGCTATTGTAGGGGAGAAAAATGTATGCAAAACTCTCTTCTTTGTTTTAGTGAAGTAATTAGTCCAATTCCTCTTATTCTCAGTGATTTCTGCCAGGGTTTTCATCACTTACCGGAAACAAGAGGCTTATGCCTTTCGGAGGAGCAGACTGTCACCAGTGTATGATATTAAAACTGGTTACTTTTTGTTTGATTAGAATGTGGTAATGAAATTACCACTGTTTCAGATCAATTCTCTACTTTATGATTTATATGTTGATTCAGATACATAGAAGACCAAGAATTGGAGGCCATCGACTAATAGGGATGAGAACTCAACCTCAAAAACTGACTAGAAAATGTGAAGTCACAGCAATTCTTGTTCTATATGGTCTTCCTAGGTAACTAGTGGACAATGGAAACTCTGCTTTTTGTTTTTACTTTCTTCTGATTGATGACGTTCAAACTTCATTATAGGAGTTCTCATATTTTAATGGGATGCAGGTTACTCACAGGTGCAATACTTGCCCATGAGTTGATGCATGCATGGCTACGCCTTAATGGTATAGTATACTTTTATATTTTGATCCTTATGATATTCAACATCTCAGTAGTATTCTTGACCTTTCATCGCATTCATTCACTTTGGACTACGCAGGTTATCGCAACCTTAATCCCGAAGTAGAGGAAGGCATTTGTCAGGTTCTTTCGTACATGTGGCTTGAGTCAGAAGTAATACCTAGCTTTCAAAACATGCCATCAACATCCACAAGTGCTGGTTCTTCCTACTCTTCCTCCTCCTCCTCCTCCTCCTCAAAGAAGGGTGCAAAGTCTCATGTTGAAAATAAATTGGGTGAATTTTTCAAGAATCAGATTGCCAATGATTCTTCCCCAGCTTATGGTGGTGGCTTTAGAGCTGCTAATGAAGCTGTTAATAAATATGGTTTACGTAGAACACTTGACCATATTCATTGGACTGGTTTTTTCCCAGTGTAAAAAGAACACATGTTCTCTAAGTATGGATAGAAGAAGTGTTGTTTTCATTTTCTTTGGTTGCACAAGTGGATGGACCAGGCCGGTTCAAGGTAAAGACAGAAGCTTGGACAACTTCTGATATTTGGGTCCTATGAGGAAGTCCAAGTCTAATTTGACACAAAAATAAATATATGCATGACAAGTTCGTATTCAACAATAGTTTATTTCCCTTGATCAAAGAATAGGGAACTGTTATTTCTTTATGCATTTAGCAATTATTTTAGTTAATGAAGTTAACAAGGCTGAGCAATATTGCTTTTGCAAATATTCTAAAAAAAAAAGCATCCCTTCCTCCCTAATAGCAATGAGTTCCCTCAATAATTCCAATAGAAGTGACTTCGCATATTTAAATAACATTTTGAATACAATATTTGCAGAAAATGGCAACCTATTTAATAAATACCAAAATATCCTATTTGAGAATAAATATGAGATGAAATCTTGTGTAGGAATAAGAAAGTTAACTATTATACAAGTGAATGCAAGATCTATAAATATGAGTCTTAGAATTTTTAATTAAAATGTAGTGTAAGATTTACTTATGTGATTAATTACAACTCTTTGGTGTAAATTTTTATGATGTTTATACCTCCTCAATGCTTTCGATTGCACAAGAGACCCTACAACAAACTCAAAAGTCATTGGAGATATTATAATTTGATAAGCACATGTAAAACAATGGACTCCAATTCTTCATCGTCTTAACTGACAAAAAAATAATAGTAGGAAAGTAGGTGTTTATGTAGCCATTCATTAGGAAGCATAGGTCACTTAAAGACAACACTGCTACACACCAGGATACCTCTTCACTTGCTGATAATCACGTGCGCAATTCACTCTTAAGTCTTATGTTTTTTTTTATTTGCTTTTCTTTTAAAAAAGAGATGACCAAAGATAATTTTATAAAAAAACTGAAAAAATAAAGGACAGTTATTTACTGAACTAAAATAAATCTCCAAGTTGATTAAAAGAGCTTTTACGTCTCTATTCTTAGTCTCCCCCTTTAATTTAAAAGTAATTTTAAACTTAAACAATAATAAAATTAACATTTGAGTCCAACTTCGTTACAAGTAATTTATCATTTAACTTCGTTAGAATCCAACTTGCACATAGGATTTGAGTCCAATATTAAACGTATGAAATTCAAATGTGAGATTTATAAGCCATGGCCTCTCCAACTACAACTGACTAGCTTTTGTAGTATAGTTCTCCCAAGTTCTTATCAAACTTCAATTCTGAAAGTATTATTTTTAACTTTGGAGATAAAGAATAAGTCCGGCCATCAGAAACCAGTTGTAGTCTTGCAGATTAATAGATATTGCTCACTTCACTTCCCCTTTTCTCTTTGAGTGCAAAGATAAGCAAAGACCAAATGAGAATACATGCGATAACAGCTTAATATTAAATGTTATGCAAGTCTCTGTACATGCAAAAATGCAATCCCCACGGGAACATTACAAAATTGCCCAGGTGAAGGAAGGCTCGAGAAATAAAATGAACTTACAATTGTAAAATCGTAAATGTAACTTAACCCTTTTTTTGTATGGGTAAATAACTTCAAACATTTACTTCTTGCATATCAGACTCCAAGGTTGATGGGTGTAATTATGCAGTAGCAATATCTGCTAAAAGCATCTTCAACGTCTCATAAGTCATAAAACAAATACCTACACCTGGCACCACCTTGTAATATTCAGGCAGAATTCCTCTGTAGAGACCACGAACGCCTTCTGTCTGAATTATGTGCCTAAACACGCCATAGAGGCCTGTTGTATACACACGGGCACGCCCACCAGCCCCCTCAAGTTGCTTCCTCCGCCTCACAAGATCCAACGGAAATGTTGCTGAAAATAGTATAACAGATGAATTGAATTGAACTACACCCATTCTACTCAACAGAAATTCAATTTTACATCAGACCGTTAATCTGTGAGATGACAGTGCATCATCAAAGGTGGTAAGATGATTAATCGACTGAAGTGCAAACCAATTCCAAAACAAGAAATGAAATCAAAATCAACTATATTTGAAATCAATAACCTATGAATTGTAGACAAAATAGGAGTTTCTTAATGTAGTGATCTTGTGTCTGAGAAAGTTGCAAACCTGCACCTCAACATCATAGGCTATTCTAAAGAATAACTGTGGGAAACATATTATTGATACCATGTGGCTCTACTGAATTTGTGATCAATTAACAAGAAGAAATTTATGGATGTACAAGTCTATCTTAATATGGTAGCTGCAGCATTGAACAAATCCAAACATGTAAAAGCATTACCTGTAAAATTGGCAACAAGAGGTAAGGGTCGAAGTAACACACATCCTTACCTGAACATACATTTGTTGTAGCAAAGAGGCAGAGAACCTTTATTAACACAATTGATAAAAGGGCACTACAAAAGTTTTTTATGCGTGGATATTTTGGATGCATGTGGTTAGTATCTCTGTATAATATACAGTTTGACACAAAATATCCATACCCCAATCAGTAAGATTTAGTGTTTTTCCCATGTAAAGAACAGTCGTTCTGTGTTGACAATTTCATTTATAAATTTTCTTTTATAGTAATTTTTTGCCATAATTTCCATCATTTAGATTATGCTGAAAGCAATACTATTAAAGCAACAAGAACAGATTCTTCAGAAACACTTAGGGCTGAAAAGGATTCTGGTACCCATCCAAACATCAGGTGAAGGTAGCCTAAGTGAGAAGCATACCTCAAAGAGGACACCTCTCACATTTGGTAACTGAGGGAATCATATAGTTTCATCCAAGTAATGCCACCCCATGATGGAATCCCCTGCATAGCTTGGGGAGACATGTCATAGAACAAAACTTGGGAAGATGATTACTTGAGCAAGATCTTTAGATAAAAAAATAAAGTTATAGAAAGACAAGAAAAACGTTTTTTGTCATTTTCCTTACTAAATTGTCATATGCCACATATACAATAACAACTCCAACCTGGTCTCTGGTTCTATGGGTCAGTCTGGTTAGATACTTGGTGCAGTTCCTGCACCAAACTCTCTTTCTCTGCATCAAAAGCATAGTAAACCACTACAGACATTAACTTCTTTGATGTTCTTGGGTTCAGCAAATTCAATAGTTTGACTAAAGGATTCTTAACTATAATTAAACATTTGATACAACAAAACTAAATTGAGTGCCCTGATGCCGCACAGATGTAGAAAAAGGGTAAAATACCAAAAGATTGTGCATAACCACATTTGGAAGGAACATCAAAAAGCAAATTATCAACACTACTTATCTGAGAAGGAACATCAGAAATTCACAAGTTACCAAGAATATTCATATGATAAGGAACACCAAAAATACAAGTTACAATTCCAAATTTTGACTGCTCACCTGTTGATGATGCAATGCCTGAAAGACTGCCACAAGCCAGACTAACGACAGCAGGTGAATCATCCGATCTGATGTGTACAGATAAGTAAAATTAATAATTAAATATAATACTAACTGTAATATACATCAATTAAAGGGAATATTAGAGGTTACATCAAACTGCTGAATTAATTTGTGGACCGATTACCTATTTGACTGCCAATAAGATCTCAAGGTTTCATACACAGAGAAGCTGATAGCTATACTTGGCCCTACAGTCTACATTAGCACCAGAGAGATGTGACTAATTAGACACACAAGAAAATAGTCTTCAAGTAATGTTAATTTCATAATAACACCATACCAAGAGTGTAGTTCCAAGTCCCTTATAAAGGCCAAATATTCCCTCTTCCTTGCTAATTGTGTGTAAAGCATGCCAGATACCTCTGTAGTAGGTAAAATTTGTCTGCAAAATTTTAACAATGCTAATTGTTAAGAATTAAAATAAAAATGCAAGGATCTTTAACCACCAGCTGTGCATGAATCAAAGTTAAGCAGACATCTCTAGTGGATGATCTGATTTCAAGGATCATCATTCATGCAAGGTTCCAAGAACTGATACTAAAGACCACATAGAAGACTAATACAACAACAAGAACAAAAGTCTTATCCATTAGGTGAAGTCGGTTACATGGATTGCACAACGCTATTGAGCAATGCAACTAATTATAATGGGGGTGGGGGTGGAGTCAAAATTACATTGACCTGGATGACAACTTGGGCACATATCATTGATTGATAATACCCATCAAGGCTAGAACAGGGATGGAGGTCAAATGCGTAGGGCCAAAGGGGTAAGGGCTACCACCCACAACACAAAAATCTAACACATTTGATCTTACCTGTGCAGCCAGCCGTGTTCTTACAAGATCCAATGGATAAGTAGATGTGGCAGCAGTGACTCCTGCCAGGCCACCACCGACAAAATGTACGCAAAGGTCTGCACTAACATTATCCCTACGACTTTGAAGTCCCGGAACCATCTTTAGCAACTGCTCATACAAAATACCATTAAACACCAATCAATCCATGAACAAGCAACCACTCATAAAATCACAAATTCAAATTTCTTACTTCTCAACAACATAATCAAAAGAAAACAAACATATGCATCACAACATCAATAGCCACACCTTCTTGTAGTGCTCGTACGAATAAAAGTTAACCGAAGAATAAGGTAACCGGTGAGCAATGGTGACCAGATTCCCTTTCCAGAAAGCCCCAAACCCCTCTTCATGGATAATCCGTGAAGCCTCATTCCATATACTGGCTTTTCTCAAAGTTGCAACATTGGAATGCATTCCTTGAATCTGAAAACATTTCCACAAAAATGTAAGGTTTTTTTTTTCAGTACAAAAAGTAAGGTTTAACATCATCATAATCTAAACCCCCTCTCTCACTCTTTATTGTTTGAAATTTTAATTTCAATATTCCACTAGCTTACAATTTTTTTTATATGTACGAATTGAACTCAGATAAACGCAGAAAGATAAATAGAAAAATGAATAATTTATAAAACTGAGATGAAATTAAAAAATTGGAACCTGAAAGAGGATGGTGAGTCTCGCAAGCGGCGCCGTACATGTTTTGCTGAACGCGCCGGCGACTCCTCCGGCGAGAAGCTGAGAAACAGTTCCAATCTGCTTCGGCGGCGGCGGCTGCACCAACTTCCGTACACCACCACCATCCACCGCCACACCAACCCTAGCTTCCATTTGCATCTCCGAGCTTCGATTTTTCACCTTTTCTATTTTCTTTTACCTCTCCGCACTTTCTCTAACCGAATTAAATTAAATTAAAATAAACCTCAAGCTACCTTCAATATCAGAAGAACAAGGATTCGCAACTATGCATCGAGCATTTTCTTCTATCTGCTATTTTCTTCACTTTGTTACTTTTCGCTCTGCGCAGTTTCAAACCAGGAGATCGGCGACGTCGTTTTTGCGACCCGGCTCGAGCAAAACGGTGCCGTATTGTTGGGGACGGTTCACGGGAAAAGTTAAAGCAGCGTGGCTTTTATTCGCTGCAGTGGGTTGCAGGGTAGTTTCGTGTTTTGCGTCGGAGATTTGAGAGGAGCGATGACGTGTGGGTGGTTTTGTGTTGAAAGGAGGGTTTACAATGGAAGCGGGTATAGGGGATATGGTCCCATTTGCGAATATAAGGTGATTTTCTGGGGAATATGCGTTGCCTGCAAATTAAGTTTAGAAGGCACATTAGATAGCTGTAGATATTAAGGTTAGGGCAACGTCGGTTAAACCAAACGTCCTATCAAAAAATGACACGTGTTATAGGGGTTTGAAGTAAAGCATTCTTCTTTTTTTGGAAGTAAATTATTTGTATTTCCTGAATTAATCTTTAATCTCAAATATAAAAAACAAAAGTCTATTGACTCTTATTAAGAAATTAATTATATTTAATGTTAATGATATTAATCTTAATTAAAAATATTTTTTTCTTAATTAAATAAATAGTATTTTAAAAATAATATCATTAATAATAAAATTGATTAAAAAGGTTATATTTGAAATCAAAAAATATATGTGTGCTTTCTTATATTTAAGACATGAAGTAAAAGAAACCAAGACATATTTTCTTGCCTGTTATATTTGTTCGAAAATTTCACTTGATTTTCTCTTTAAAAAAATTCATTTATGTGGTTATTTTGTTAAGATTTAAAGGTGATAAAAAAAATTGAACTGTTTAAATTATGTGAACTTTTATTCTATTTTAACATAAACACGTTATGGTGTTTTTCCTCTTTGTTTACTAGGAACGTGCCATTCAATTCTAACCACGCGCCACATACAGTCATACCAATCTTTTACGCTTAAAACGTTGAACACATGAAAGTTGAAACAAACGCATGGTTGATTTTTATGGACAAAAGATTTGTTTTGGTATATATAACAATAACAACAATAATATTCTTTTTAAGTGTAACCTAAAATCTTTTATAAACTACTCAAACATCCCATTACTAACAAATAAAGTGTACGGACGAAGAAACTTAAGTTTTATTAATTATGAAACAGTACATGTCCGTGCTGATAACTCCTTGATGGAGACATTTACTTGTAAGTTACTATAAGAAATTTAATAATCAATGATGAAATATGCTTTTAGTAGGGACTAACTAAACTAATGCATTTAGTAGGAAAAAGCGACATTTTGATTATTTAATATTCATTGGCTTTTCGTTGGCTTTGTAGTTGCAACGATTGATATGTATTGGTTTACCGCCATGCAGCTTTTCCTAACCACTGCGTTACTCGGAGAAGAATTTCTCATAAATTTCGAACTGAAAGAAAGTGAAAAGGAAATGGGAACTATAGATATCTTAGAAGTTTAGGGTTCTTTGGTTGTGAGAAGGGAAGACGATAGGAGAAAAGAGAAATAAGTAGAAATATATGAGAAAAGTAAATATTTGGTTGAAGAGAAATAGATAAGAATAGAATGTAAGTTTTTGAATTAAAGTTAGTTGATAAATAATAAAATAATAGAAAGGAAATATTGGAGATGAGTATATCACATTTTTATTTTTTTAAATTTAAATTTGTGGTAAAAAGATATTTTACTAACTCCGAAGTCTCACATTATTTAGAAGTTAAAATTATGTGTCATTTATAAACATTATTTTTTCTCAACCTATTGAGGTGTCTTTTACAAGTACAAGGTCGTGATTGTCATTAAACACCTAAATGGATAATATCTTGGATGTGGGGACTCAAATGATGTTGGATTGGTGCATCTTGAGTGTTTGGGGAGAAGAATATATGCATATTAATTTATTCTATTAATACGATAGATATGTTTTCTCTCTAAAAATAATATTTGTGCATTTCATCTCAGACTTTTCTAAACTTTTTTATTATTATATTTTATGCTTTGTATTAATTAATTATTATAAACTTTGTATGTTTTATGATTATGTTTGAATTTATTTCACTGTTATACTTGTTGTTTCTTACTTTCTAATTATTTATCTAACAATTTACCCTTCTTCTTCTTCCTCCTCTCCCCTCCCTCTCCCCCTACATCTCCTTCTCTACGTCAACCTAAAGCTTTCATTGAAAAAAATATTGTTCATCCATTGCTTTCAGTCAACATTAGGTCCATTTGCTCATCAACAAGATAAACACAAAGATGAAATAAACAAAAAATTAAAATGAAAAAACGGAACAATAAAAAAAGCGAGAGAACAATGATAGAGGAATCTGAAGGGCTTTCCCCGCCCTGACGTTAAAGCCACCGTAATGACAATAGAGTCACCGTCGACGACAACGAACGGTGTTGAAGAAACTGGCCACACCCTCTACGCGATCAAACACGTTCACATGGACCACATGCGGTGGTCGAGAAAGTTACTTTATTTCTAAAAAATTTAATTTAATTGTACTGCCAATATTTTATTTAAAGTCTTTAAAATTATCACTTTCTATTTAAATATTTGAAAATCATGATGAATTTTGAGATATAAAATAATTTAAAATTTAAAAAAATGAAAATTCAATTGAATTTGGATGATTTTAAAAAAAATGTCGAATCAATGAAATTTGATATTATATTTATTTTAGATGAAATTTGATTTATATTGCTTTACAATTATACAACTTTTACTATCTTATTTGGACCAACTTTTCAAGCATATATCTGCATTCTATTGTCGTCACTTAAGATGAAAAATATGTGCAAAACTAGAATATATACATTTGTTGAAATTATTGTGTGAGATTATATACGCATCTAACTACCGTAGTTTGAAAATTAGAATTTGTGATTTCTAGGTGTCACCAAACTGAACAGATGTGTAAGGGTCCCAAACACCTATGGAAGGGTCTGTCAGTACATGAATCAGACAGAATATTTTTAGTTGGCAAAAGCTAAAGCAGTAAAGTGGTCATACATAGCTGCTTGGCGTATACACCACATTTCGATGCACATACTGTTACACTTAAACCATCCGTTGACAACTCATGATGTCTGGTGAATCTAACGCTATAAAAAACAAGACAGCTCCCAAATTATTATGGTGATTTAGTGCTAAGTATTATCCATTACTTCCACGTGCTCTAATTCCCCTAGCTCTCGTGTCAAGTGAGAATTGGTTGAAGGAAAACTTAATGCGATGCAAGAATCCCATTTGTTGTCTCTTGATTTTGATTTTTTTTCCCACGGGTTTCTTTCTTTGAAAGCAATCATATTCGAGGTTCGATTGAATATTAAATGTGAATATCTTTTCTAAAAAAGATTTGAACCTTGAAACTAATTCTTTTTTATCGATACATATCCACTTGTTTGATTTTGAATCTTTTCATCTTGAGATCCTTCATGTGTTTAAGATATTTTCTTGTTGGTTGGGGCAGAATTTTCACATAGTTCTTTGTTACCTAGAAATTAGGTTAATAGCACCTTATAACAATGTTAGATTTTGGAGATAGATCTTGAGCTGAAGATCTAACCTTTCTCAAATTCAATAATAAAAAAGTCATCAAAATTCTCATGTTGGAGATTCAATTTTTCTACAAGAACTATGAAGATTTGCACAACTTTAAAAAAAAATTATTCATCAATAGCATTAACTAAAATGCGCGCAGAGGCAACAAATCAAGTGGGAAAAAAACTGTGAAGAAAAAAAAATATACCAAGGGGAAAGGGGGATCATGCGCGTGGAGGAAAAGAGAGGTGGGGGTTGCGCTTGGAAGGGAGGGGAAGGGGTTGGTTGGCCGCGATGAAGGGGGAGCAGAAGCGTGAAGAGAGGAGAGAGGGAGGAGGGGAAAAAAATAAAAGACGAAAAATAGATGGAGGAGGAGAAAAATAGAATTGAAGAAAAATTTGAAAAAAGATTTACACGATAACTTAAAAACTAGTTGTTACATACAATTTTCATCCTATAAATTGGTCAATTATACACAAAATTTGTACATACAATTTTGATTCACATTTTTTATTTGTCAATCTTTTTTTTCTCCAATCTCAGTCCGAGTTAAATTTTATTTGTGTGAAATAGATCCAAATCAATTTGATTGACAAAATTTAGAAAATCGCTCTCCTTCCCCCCACCCCCATTTTTTGCTACTATCACCACCAAATTATTTTATGCCAAGCACTAAATCCCTTCCACCGTAAATTCTCAAAGTTCTCAAACATTTCCTTCAATACCACCAAACAATCATACCATGGTTTCAAATGATGAAGTTGATTCACAATTTCCACATTTTTCTACCCAAATTGGGCTAGAAGAGACCGTCATTGAGGAAATAGGAGGATCATCTACAAAAATGAAGCCTCAAGGTGCCTTTGCAATTGAAGAAGATACGCACCTCATTAATTCATGGCTCAACATCTCAACCGGTCCAATTGTTGGTGTTGGTCAAGGAAAAGAAACGTTTTGGTTAAGAGTCATGGAAAATTACAACAAATTTGGAGGTGAACTCCGCGAAAGATCACTCAGTCAACTGAAATCACGATGATAAAAAATTAATTAATTAAATTACTTAAATAAAAATAAAAATTATTTAAAATTTTTCATTTCTTAATATTCATATATTTTTTCTTCCATGCTTTACTAATTTAATTACTTAATTAATTATATTTAATTTAGTAAAAAATTAAATATTTAAAAGGGGGGTACATGTGGAACCCATTAAAAGTTATCTAAGATCTCAAAATGTGATCTACTACTAAAGAAAAAAATGCAAGAGATCTTGGGATATCTTCAATCGTATGTGACACTATGAGATTCACCAAAAAATTCTCTAAGATCTCAATTTGGCATCTACCACTAAAGATGCTCTTATGGTTCACTTCTAATGATTGAGCCTGGGTAATTGCTTTCGATACTTCCATAATTCCTTCTCCCACTTTTTTACTTTTGAGAAAGTATAATTCAGAATAAAATTTTACATTTCGGATTAGTTTTTCCAAAATGTAATTTGTAGTGCAAATTTTTACGTTTCAGAATGGCTAATAAATAAATTATATTCTGAAATGGGGTGCAAGAAGCAAATTTGGATGTGTAGGAAACAATTGCCTTGAGCCCATCGATGGGCTTCTATTCTCACTCTAGCCTTAATGAAGGCTTTTGCTTCCTACACCATTCATTTTTCTAATACACCATTTTCATAACAATGGAATTCCCAAAATATCCTTCGGTTACGCGTTTTGCTTCATACGGATCTGCATAATTCATACGGATTCAGCAATCCATATGAGTTTTTTTTTCTTTTACAGATTGGGCGCCCAATCCATATATTTTTTTTCTTTTACGGATTGGATAATCTGTAAGTTTTTTTTTTACGTTAAAATATATTTTACAAAATAATTTAAAATAATGACATAGACAGGTCTCAAACCTACAACCTTCATGTTATTAATAGCTGCTCCAACCAACTGAGCTAATAGACCAATTATGTTTAAAAATAATTAATGTTGATATATATAACACTAAATTTTTTAACGTATATTTAATACACATAATTTTACATAATAAATTTTGTAATAATTAATTTTGATCTAATAATTAATTTATAGTTTAATTTATCAAACATGCGAATTTATCTATAAATTTTGTTTTGTAACATATAAATTCGTATGTTTGATAAATTAAATTATAAATTAATTATTAAATCAAAATTAATTGTTTCAAAATTTATTATGTAAAATTATATGTGTATTAAATATATATTAAAAAATTTAGTGTTATATATATATCAATATTAATTATTTCTAAACATAATTGGCCTATTAGCTCAGTTGGTTGGTCACAAGTTCAAGACTTGTCCATGCCATTATTTTAAATTATTTTATAAAATATATTTAACGTAAAGAAAAAAATTTACAGATTACAGATTCGCCAATTCGTAAAAAAAAAAAAAACTCATACAACAAGAGCCCAACTCAGGTAACGAAGTTTAGCCGAATATAGAGTCTTAGATGTAGATGAAAAGTTCTCACTCCTAAAAATAAGAATTTTTTTATGAACTCTTTTTTTCAATGCTTCTTATACTGCATGTCCTTTTCTCTACTTTATTATTGTTTAGGGAAAGATATTTTTTGTAAAATTTGATTTTAGTTTTTTAAAAATAATTCGATTGGTTTTTGTTTTTGTAAATTTTAAACTTTTCAAAACAATTCTTGTCACTACTTACTAATAAGGTGACGTATGTTTATACAGGACGGACCCAGAGATCTACGAGTAAATTTTTTTTCTTCTAGGAATTGGAGTGAGCATTAATAAGCAAAACAAAGGGTATTAAGCTATGCTGTGCAGTGCCAGAAAAAAATAAGAAAGCTGTGTCAAATTAACCATGAAGAAAGTCATGAGGGAGGGGGGTGGGGGATAGAACCCAAGCTAATATTGTATATTTAGATCCATGTCACATTGTTATTAAGAAATGATAAAAAGATTTCTAGAAAATTAATTATTAATATCAAAAATAACAATTTTTTTGAAGACTAAGCATTTGCCAAATTATCCATTACCCAATGATGGATTGGTAGAATTTTGCTTGAACTGAGCATTTGCCCATTATTGAAACGATCAGTTCTTATTTATTACACTAGCTCACAAGTTCCTAAGAATTTAAATACTTCCCTCCAAACAAAACAAAAAAATTATCTTCATGGATTCACATAATTACAGAGAGTATGTCTGTAAAGCTAGGTTACGGGCTTAAGCATGGCATTCAGAACAGCTTCCTTTGTGGGCAAAGCTGGTATGGCACCTCTCTCGGTCACAGTCAACGCACCACATACATTAGCAAACTTGAGAGAATCTCTCAACTCGTTCTCGTTCTGCAATCATAAATCACAAAAATCGTCAATCTTACCTTACATGACAATCTATAATTGAACGACAATGTAAGAAGTTTTTACATTATCAGCTCAATTCAATAAAATTCTTAAGACTTAACCTCACATGTGGGTGGCCATGTGCTGGGAGATTATTTTAATCAAGCCACTTTTCAATTCCTCTCTGTTTTACATTGGGTGATTAGGCATAAAAATGCATAATTAGGATGCAAGAGATTGAGTATTGTTTTAATAATTCAAACAACAATAGATGTTTCGTACATGTTGTGTGGAGTAAACATTTGGGATGGTTAACAATAAAGCATATACATTTTGCTCACCTGAAGTATTGAAAGATCCACAGCTAATTGTGATAATATTCCAGCCACAAATGCATCACCAGCACCAGTGGTGTCAACAGCATCCACCTTTAATCCCTGGACCCTACCACTGAACTCCTGCAAAGAAATAGGACAGGTTTCAAATCATAGTTATCAATAATACATTCATACACTATAACTAGCAGCATAAATGTTATTAGAATTTAGAACTAATAACTTTTCCAGGACTTCTTTTTAGTTGTTTTTTATGATCGAATTCCAGAAGATATCAATGTTAATCACAGTGGATCAACTAATAAACAAATATCCATGATATTGTTTCCCATCATTTTCAGATCCAACTAATGTATGCAAGAATTGCAACAAGGACATTAGCCTTTGACACCTGTAGAAGTTTGATTATTTCATATCAATCTCTTTCATCATTAGCCCTGTAGAGATTAATTGCATGGTTTGTAGTTTAGTGAAAAGGGGGAGAGGGAGACTTAGAAGAACATTAGGGGAAGTTGTTAAGAGGGTCTCATCATAAATAGTATCTCTAAAAAGTCTGATTTTTTAACTGAGTCAAAGGAGTTGTGCAATCCATGTAGCCAACCCCATATAGTGGAAAAAGGATAATATGAGGTACAGTTTATGCAACAACTATTTAATTGGCACATATTACTTTCATGCCTTTGAAGATACACTAAATGGTGACCATGGAACAAATATTAGCAAGAGTTGAAATGATTTTTTGGAAAGTAGCATCTTTGGAAGGCTTACCTTGGTGTAATATCTGCAACCCTCTGCACCTTCAGTAACTAGGAGTAGCTCGAGGTTTGGATGGAATAGTTTACGAACAACAGCATCATCATATGGGTTCTCACCTTTTGTAAGAAAAGAAATCTCTTCTTCACTTATCTGAATAATTATCAGATTTGTTGTTAGAGATGGTATTGTTGTCTATTATTCTACATTCCCTTGTAATCTGTACTCTTGAAAAAGGGAACAAGAAAAAGTCTATTGCTATAGAATATATATTCTGCTCTATTGATAGGAAAGGAACCTTAATGATATCTGCAGTCTCCCATATACTCAGAATTCCTTCTCTTGCACTATCCGCAGAAGGCCATAAAGGAAGCCTCAGGTTAGGGTCATAAGACAGAACTACACCAGCATCTTTTGCAGCTTTTGCTGCAGCTATGTGTGCTGATTTACATGGTTCTGTTATAAGACTTATAGAACCATAATGGAAGATCTTGGCCTGCCAGAAAGAAATAATAGAACAATATTAGTCGAATTTATAAATTGAATCAAAGTGGAAAATATCAAAAGGAAATAGACTTGGCAATCATTTTGATGTTTTACCTGATATTAAGGAAACCTGAAAGTGGGTTCTTAAACTACAGAAACAATAATGCTATATAAGTAATCAAAAAGATGGTTTAGATTAGATCCTTACACAGTGAGTTCTAATGTTTAAAAAAATCACAAAGTACTGGTTTAATGAAGTAACTTTGAGTAACGGAACAAAGATTACTTGAGAAAAGTGCAACATAAAGAATGTTGCTCAATAGTGGTCTGATTTCCCTTTAATGAACTCATGGATTATGGCATACATTTTGCTTTATTTTGACTACCACAAATTCTGCATTTGTTTTTACCTTTCTGATTAGGTCCAAATCAAGTTCATCTTCTTGGAGCAGCATATCAGCACTGGGATTACGATAAAACATGAACTCACGCTCTCCATCACTCCTCAATGTAACAAATGCTAAAGCAGTTCGTGCACCAGGGTCAAAACGCATCCCTTCATTGTTTACATTATTTTCCTTGAGTATACTGGCAAGCATATATCCAAATTCATCCTCACCAACCTGTTCATGTTGCATAAAGCATTAGATTCTTGTGGAGCATGAATTTCAAAGAGAAACTTTAACTATGATTTCTGATTTATAAAAAAAAATATATAAATAGAATAATGCCCAAAATTTGAGTTTATTTATCTTTGATATTAAATTCTCATTTGCCTTTCATACTCAACAGCAGGAAAAATTACATAGTAAAGGGCACAATTGAAAACTAGCTTTAAACACACAATTATGGACATAATTCTGATATTGTAAAATTAAGTCTCGTAAAATGGAACTACTCAACAAGCAAGCAAGGTCATAAAACACCAAGTGCTATATAATAATTTAGGATTCAATTTCTGGGAACCATACACAAGAGCCAGAAGAAGGGGGTGGTTAGTAAAGTCAGCAAAACATGGAGAAATTTGATAAACTTAGTTTATTCTAAATACTAATGAAGAAGATCTCTTATTGTTGATTGATTATTGAAGAATTTATACATTTACTACATCCAAATTTCAGCTTCACAAACAAACACATTTCTTTTATAGCTTGCTGACCTCTATGTTAGATAAGCCCAATGGGTTGGTTTCTGTTAGTTAAGGGAGTTAGAGTTAGTCAGTGTTAGTTAGAATTCTGACAGAATTTGCCAATGATATAGGCTATAAAGAGATACAAAGAGATGATTAGGGGTATTCTGTTTGGTTAGGGGCTGGTTGGAGGGGGGGGGGGCAAGAAATCTCAGTTTGTGGAAATACTGAGAGGAATAACTTATATGCATACTATCTCTTCAATAAAGGAGATCTCATCAATAAAATCCTAACTTTTCTTTCTTTCTTTTTTTTTTTTTTTTTTTAATGAACCAGTACCTATCAAACAACTAATAAACCCACACCTCCAGCACATTACACAGAATAGAAAAGTCAAAACCACCCCCCTTGAATACACTGCCCATAGCAACCTCTAAACAGAATCTCCACCCCCTATATTAACCAAGCCAACAAAGAAAGAACCAAAAGCCAACATCAAACCACCTGCAAACATTATGCAGTACCACCACGAACCCTTTGCCATGAACAATTAAGCCTAGAAACCATCCAAACCCACACACCTCTATGATAGAGGACCAAATTCCTAAAAATATAGAGCCTAAGAGCCACCTAAAGAGACCGGTAATGCACAACCCCTGCCTCAACCACCCGGGTACTGTACATTAGTATTGTGAGTGGGAAAAAAAAAAGTTAACCCCAGTTTGTGTCACTCAACGAATCACATGTCAAACTTTAATTCTGAAAAATCGATGTCTCATCAGATAATCATTTTTTTGCCACCAATTGAATGCCTAGGTGATGTTGCCACATAAATGCTTAGATGGCATTAACAAGCCATATTAGCACTTAACAGGTCACTTTGGAATCCATTAGTAAATCTTTTTTACCGAGGCTAACATAGGAACTATCATGGTGATAAATTCCATTATGGAGGGATTATACTAATGACACAAATCTTTTAGGGACTAATTTGACATCCAACAAATATTTCAACGACCAAAATGGGAGTTAACTCTTGATCAACCTTATCTTCTTTTTCATTAAAACTGATTATGAAAACAAACATGATGGGATTAACAAAGTAAACCCCTTCGTCTGGGAAAAAAGTTTGATGGCACAAGAATATGAGATGATGGGATAATTTCAAGTTTACAAGTAAATGTTTGTGTGCCTAAGTTGCACATTAAAATATGATGTTTCCTACACCTATCAAAATTATAGAAAAAACCTTATGAAATATTTATACAACACCTTTCCAATAAAAGCTGATGAACCTCCTAATCTGGATATGCCTACTGCAACATTAGCAGGGGCACCTCCTGGAGCCTTTTTAAAAGCAGGTGCTTCAGCCAAAGAAAGGCCATTAACAGTTGGGACAAAATCAATGAGCATTTCACCAAAACAAACCACAAGAGGTGATTCTTTTGTTTCAGGTGTCCCATCACCAGGAAAAGCCTTTCCTGTATAGCAAAGAAAAGTTGAGAAGTGAAAATATATTCATATCATTATTTGATATCTCCAGAAGAAGCAACACAATCTTTAAATTAAGGAGGCATTATAAAGAGCTTTTACAAAGCTTATTTGTATTTATGGAAATAGTTTATAACTCCTATAGCAAAATTTAAGCTAATTTAACATTTTTAAGTTTTATTATACTATGGTCTAATTACAAACTAATTAACAAGTTGGTTGATTTTTATAATTAATATAAGGGTCTTGTTAACCAGTGCCCTTAGAGCATTGATTAAGGAACTAAAGAGAGAAAGTATTTATTGTGGAGATTGCAGGCTAGCATTAAAAAAAGTTATGAACAGTATAATTTTAGGCATTCCAATAAAAATATTTCTACTTTTAGTTTTTTAACCAATATCCTAAAGATACTTATTATTTGTCTTACTATAAAAGTCATACAACGATTATTATTATTTGCCTTACTATAAAAGTCATACAAGGATGATTTCTTATTGGTTAATAATGAAAAAACATCTTATAACCGTGCATGTCTATTAAACTCCTATCTTAATAAGACTTATGATAAAATGCATTACAAAAATTGACACTTTATAGCTTACAAGAGCCAGGCTTACTAAATAAGCACTTAATGAAGTTGAATTTCCAAAGACACCTAAAACCTCACATGCAGACAATTCAAATTGAAAACATAAACTGCATCCTCCCCTAGTTGCAACAAACACATTCCAAAACGTTTGCAAAGATTCTAAAAGAACAGAAACAGTTGCTCATCTTATAAGATGCATAAAATTTGGATTTCATGAAGACCCAGAATTTGGATTACCTCTGACATTCAATTTGACAAGTGGAGGGGCAAGAGGGGAAGAAAGGGAGGAAGCTTTGATAGTGGGTTGACTCAACTTGACAGAACTTGGAGGGTGAGAAGCCACACTCCTGAAGCAGAAAGTACCACAGTGAAGAGCCATATCAAACAAGGAAAAAGAAAATCACTACTCAACACCCCTAACGCCCTTGGCTCTTCAATTTCTTCTCTTAATAACCTGAAATTGAGGATTTTGTTGGAGTTATGGGGGAGTCAGAAATGATGGGGTTTGTGTGAAAATTGGCTTTGGAATGGGCCAAAATTGGATGTAATGTAAGCAAAGGGACAGAACGTACAGTGTGCAGTTTCTTCTGTGATGCTTTTTATTTATGGGTTTGATTACCGGTGTCCGCAATGGTTAACACATTAAAAAAAATTGTTGTAAAAATCATAACAAAACGTTAAAAATTCCAAAATTATAATTTGTCTTTAGTTATTTATTTGTATTTTATTAATTTTTCAACAACAGTTTCTTAACCATTTGCATCCTCTAAAAAAAAAAACCATTTGCTTGTTTTGGACTTGCTTAGTGATGACGCTGCCAACTGAGAATCATGCCATGTTGCTAAAACCCTTAAATAACAATACCTAGTTTTATTTACCCCTGCCACCGTTATGGAAATATTTGAAAAAATGAAGATTTTTTTATATGCATAAATGATAAACATAATAGATATGATTAAAATACTTTTGATATCAAATCAGCTTGTTTCAAAGTAAGGACACAAATTTAGTTAAGTTTGAGAAAGTTAGTTATCGAAACAAAATTTGGTTGGATTAAAAAAGGGTTATCAAAACAAATATACTATAGTCACTTAACAAAGGGTTTAAAAATTTTAGTTATGAAATAGATAGGATAAAAAGAAAATCTTTAATTTACCTCTTTGGTACTGTCTGTAATAATAAGTAAAGTTTCAAATAAGTTTAAAAGAAACTAAAATAATACGAAAGTGATGATGAACATCTCAAAACAGGAAAAAAATAATTACCGTTAAATTTATCATTAGAAAATCAAATTAAGGATGAAATTTTAATGATTTCGTGTTATTTAAATTTAGATTATAAATACTTGAAGGACCTCCCTTTCAATACTAGGACAGTTTTAGTGTAGGACGGTTTTAGTGCATAGGTATACTTTCATTCTTACATTCTTAATCTGCATATTGAGTTTAAGTTTAAAGCGCCTAAATGATCACAATCACATTAATGAAGTCATAAGAGATATAAGATTGATTGAGTGATTAAGAAAAAAATTATAAATTTAATTTCTCATACTAACAAAAACTAATAAACTAACAATTAAAATTTGTCGGTTAAAAAAATGTTAATGAAGTAATATTATTGGTATGTTCTTCATGTTCCACCATTCATGTTTTGAGGCAACAAATGAGAGGATAATATGACACATGAAAAGAGAAACATAAAAAGGATTGAGATTTTGTTGATAAGAAGAATGATTAAATCTAGAAAATAAAATTTAAATACACTTATTTAAAATGTGTTCATGTGTCATGTACACATATAGTGAATTGTATAAATTTTTTTAATCAACAAAATGATAAATTATATAATTATACTATAAAAAGAGTTTCACAAAAAAAAATACTATAAAAAGAGTCAATTAATCCTTGATATTGATGGTAGATGGGTGGAAAATCCAGTGGAGGCAAAAAGAAAGGTAAAAAAATTATTTGAAGATAAGTTTAGGGAGAAATGTTGTCCTAGAACAAGGTTAAATGAAGCAAGTTTCAAGTCAATTTCAGAGGAGGAGACACTCTCACTCGAAGCAAGCTTTCATGAGCAAGGGATCAGAGAAGTTATTTGGGATTGTGATAGCCTCAAAAGCTTGGGTATGGATGGTATTCATTTGAACTTGAAGACTTTTTGGGGAATGATAAAGTATGACACTTTGATGTTCATTTCCAAATTCCATGCTCATGGAATGCTCCCTAGAGGTACTAATGTTTCTTTCATTGCTCTTGTCCCTAAGGTAGATGGCCAACAAAGTTTGAGTAAATTTAGACTCATATCTTTGGTAGGTTGCATGTATAAAATCCTTGTCAAAGCCAAAAACGACCCCAAGGTGGGCACTAAGATATTCATTTCACAAATGCACCAGACACATGTCATTCTGTTGAAGGGTCTTCTACTGTGTCGAAGGGTCCACTTTAGTAGTTCTTTGTCGAAGTCTCTGATGTATGTGAGCGTCCTAAATAACTGGGAGGGGGAAAGAGCTACCTATAGAAGTCACTCAATGCTAAAGTTAGGGTGGGCTTAGAGCTGTTGACAATATATAACTAATATTTTAGAATAAATTAGTCATCTTATATGGAGGGTTCACTCTTTTTTATATTAACCTTAGTAGGCCTGTGATCTATGGGCATGCACATCCTGATTACTAGTTAAGTAATACACATCTTAATCGTGCTTAAGTACTTCTAATCAAGTAATTACCCTTAAGTAGATTTATCAGGAATAATTATGGTCGAACGATATTCATCATATGTACATGTCGAAGACTGAGATATGTTATATGAAATATATGAATAAGTGACTTAGAGGATATTCGACTTGGATGCATTAGGTATCCTCTTGGTCAAACCCAATACTTTATTTAATATATTCATGATTTCTAACAAAATTAATTATTATCGTCAACGAAAGCTACTTCTTACAAATAATCTTATCATAAAAAATAAAAACGAAAACTGCAACGTGCCTTTATGCTTCCCATATACCTGGTAGCAAGCAAGTCCCCACGCTTTTGTGAAGCAATATTCCAAAAAAAAAAAAATTGTACATTGTAACCCAAATTTTTTATATTATCAATTAGTTAGTGGAAGAGAAATTATAGTAGAATATTGTGGTCTAGTTCAATTAGTTAAAGTAAATAATTGTAAATTTTTTAATATTTGAGTTTAATTATTGTAAATAAAATAATATTCTATTAAATATATTATTTAATAAAAGTTAAAGTTTATAAAAAATGACAACTTTTTTACTCTCACTACAATATGAATGATTAATAATAAAATTTTAATTATCAATAAGTTTTAATTAATAATAAAGTATGTGTTATATTATAGAGTGAATTGGTAACATTCTTCTTAATTGTAAATCGTTATTAGTATAATTTTTAAGATAATTCTTATAAAATTAATAAATTTATCATACATTATAATTTAATTATAATTATTAAATGAAGGAAAATAATTAATGACTAATTTTATTCTTGAAAGAGTGAAACGTTATCAATTTAGTTTATAAAAGAAATAAAATGATAAAAATATCCTTGAAATTTCAATGTTGTTACTTCAGTCTCCTAAACTTTATTATTTATTGTCATTTTAGTTTTTAAAAGTATGTTACTTAACTTACAAATTTTTTAAAAAAAATTGGACTATAATGAATAAAAATTGTACTTCTAAAAAACTTTTTTTTATCATTTTATTATTAGAAACTGAATTAATAGCGTGTAACACTTTCAAGAATGGAATTGATAATTAATATTTATTTGAATAAAAAAATACTCAACCAGTAGCAACGCGTGGAACAGGGACGAGTATCGGATCATATAACTTGACTTTGACTTCCTCACTCCCAAGTCCCAAGTCACTTATACTTAATTACATTTTCCCTTCTTCAATAGCACAATCTTTTAGAATTGTAAAAAAAATAGAATAAATTATATTGTCTAACTGATATTTTTTCGCTTTATTTTAAAATATATTTTTTCTTTTATTGAAAAATGAATGTGTAGTCCATTTTGTAACTACCACAAGTCCTCAATATACATTTGAATATTATTTTTTTATGCGGACCACAATATAATTATTATGTTTCACGGACGAATGGAGACAATAGTGCTTAAATAGGAGGAGAATAATTTAATAGATTTTAAAACAAATATTTCAATTATATAAGAAGAATTTACTTTACACACGTTGTTTTTTTAATGTTCATTCACTTGTAATGATATTTTTTTATGGGTTCACTTGTAATGATATTGAGTTTAGTATCTTAAATATTTTTAAATGGCTGAAACTTATTCATGTGAATTCGCGTGGAATGATACAAAAGATTTGCTTCTTTTTTTAGAGAAGCAAAGTTAGCTCATTTCATTCATCAAAGAGGGGAAAATACCAGGAGAAATGTTGTAGTGTGTAGGCTGGCATAAGAGATGGCAGTTCAAACTAAGGAATGAGCAATCATATTGGTCATTCTCTTGGAGCATTCCCAATTGGAGGTGTTTTGTGGTTTCTTAATTTAAGGAATATTTATTATGAGTTTTTCGATGTTGGAATAAATTGATGTGACAGTATAAATTTCATCAATGAATGACACATTTTTTATATAAGAAAACATTTTTTATCAATAAAAAACTATTATTTTCATAGAATTTGCACTCTTCAACCATTAAATAAATTAAGAGGATAAATTTACAAAGATAAAACAAACGAAAAAGATGAACCGTTTCAATAAATTAGGTTAAAAATATGAAGCAAATGCAGTGATGAAATTTTAAAAAAATGCATTTTTTCCAAATAAATCAAATCACACAATACAATATCAACTCATAATAAAATACAAATGAAATTAAAGAGTACGAACAGTGATCATGAACAGAGTACTACTTTCATTGTCATCGATAGTAGTTGCTCAAGGAGCAACAATGATTGTACGAGCAAGTGACGATGGTAGCTCAATGGGAGATGACGATTGTGCTAAGGAGTAGTCACACGATGACTCCAGGGGTGATTGTGAAATGAAGAAGAAGGAAAATGAAGAAAAAGATGAAGGAAAAAGGAGGAAGAAAAAATGTCCGTGGGAGAAAAAAGGGAAAAGAAAGAAGAAGGATGGAAGTTGTGTGGATTGTAAAATGATGAGTAATAATTTTTATTTTTCAAAAGAAAAATGAAATTGAAACGTTAGAAAAAGGGAAGGAAGATTTTGGATAATTTTTTAATGATCATAGGTGATAATGAGTGATGTTTTTTGTTTTATTTAAATTATAATAAAAATTGAAATTATTATTATTATTATTTTAATTGATATTTAATATTTTCTTTAATTATTCATATTTATTATTTGTATGCACAAAATTTTAAAAGTAATTAATTATTTAATTAAATAATAATTAAGTTATAATAAAAAAATATAAATATGTAAATTTTCTTTTAATTTTTGTTTTAAAATAGAATTTATATAATTTTTTTTATAAGTAACATAATACTGTGAATATCACAAATTAAAAAACCTATATAAAGAATCAGTTCTTAACCAAATTTTACAATGAAAATTTGGAAAAGCTAACAAAAAGTTCTTACAATCAGCAATAATAGCCCCTACCTCCCCAGGAATCATCATGGGGCCCAAGCAATCTATTAATTAAAATGTTTACGGTCAACTTCAAAAATAACAACGGACATGTCCCAATAAAATACAGAGGATTTGCTTGAAGTGTCAACTTCAAAAATAACATGGGACATGTCCCAAGAAAATACAAAGGTTTTGCTTGGAGTGCATGATATGATAAGATATAAGAATATGATAAAAGATAAAAAAAGCAATATAAATATAAATTTTATTCAATATTTTTGGTGCGTGCTAAATAAAAATAAGACAATGATAATGTTTAAATGATAAAACTACTGTACTATTCAGTTAAAATCTTTACATATAAACGTGCAAAACTATCTATTTTTTCATCATTTCAATCTTCTCACTTTAAAAGAGTTGACTTTACTACTTTAACTTGTATCTAGTATATACTAGATATCTTTTATATATTTTTAATATCAATTGAATAATTTAACAAATCAAAATTAAATATTAGAAATCAATTCTCACACACACATATATATATATATTAAATAACTTTCATATTTTCATGATTAAATATTTTATTTTTTATTAGTATTTTTTATCTTTATCTTCATAATAAAAATTTGTACGTATACAAGATTAGAAAAATCATATTTAGTTAAAGATGACATATCAACAAAAAAAAAATTATATTCATTATTTTTTTCTTAAAATCTAATGATCAATCATTACATTTCAAGAAAACAAACGATGATAATATGAAGTAACTTTCTTAAAAGGTGTTTGGTAGGAGAATTTTTATTTTTATTTTTGGGAATCATGATTATTGAAAATCATGAATCCTAATAATTATATTTTCTAAGAATAAATAAATTTTATTTGATTGGTCATTAAAAATCTTTAGATAAATCTCCTAAGAATGAAAGAGTTACACATATTTTGAATGATTATTTTAATTATTTATAACATTACATAATTTAATAAGAGAAAAAGAAATTACATTGCCACTGTAAAAAAATTTATATACTTATCCAATCACAACCCACTATATATGATAAGTTTGTTGACTTTTCAAATAATTATCTTAAAAAAATTTAAATGGTAATGTGTGATTGAATAACAGTGTACAACTGTTTACATAAACACTAAACTCATTTAATAAAGAATATCATGATGTTTTTATTATAGTAAAAAAATAAAACTTGAAAAAAATAAGATTCTCACATCCTTTTGTGGTAAATTGATTAAAAAAAATTCTCACGAAGCATCTTAATCCAAGAATGTTACATTTAAAAAATGCATAACAAACATGGAAACTAGAGGGTATTGGATTAAGGTTTTAAAACACTATTTTAGCATAAAAAATTCTTGTAGATTGTAAACATTATGTAGAAATATTATGATTTATCATATTTTTTTTACAAAAATTTTATGAATTATGATAGTTTGAATTTTAATATATTTATATCATAAGAATTTAAATGATTTGAAATGACTTTATAGATTTATAAGATTTGAAAGAATTGTGTGAATTTTTAAAAACACATTTAAAATTATAAGAGTTAGTAAAAAAATAAGAAAAAATGATGAGATTTGGATAAAAAAAGTAAAACCAATATAAGTTTTTAATCTTTTAATAATTAAATTGATTATAACTTTGTGTCCTCCTATACTAACTCTTTTTGTAATAACATTTTCTCAATCTCATTTTTGGATTTGAACAATAGATTTAAAATTATAAGTTGGTTTTCTGATTTTTTTAATTACTATTATTATTTTATGATGAATCTAATGACATGTTTAAATGAGGTAGAAGAAACTTGTGAGGGTAGAAAATTTGTAGAAAGCTTATTAAGTTATGTGGATGATGAAATTAAGGGTGAAAATTATGAAAATTTTACGTCGAACATGTTATGAGCATAGTTGATATAAGGAAAGTATGATTAATTAAGTACACAAGACAAATATTAATTTAAAAAAACAAACAAAAAAGTGCAAGGATGAAGAGTATATTTGACATTTTTTCAATTCTAAAAGAATAAGAGAAACATATATGAAACATGCATCTTGAAGAATATTTAAGAGATAAGAGAATAGGTGTGATGAGAGAAAAAAGTTTCATAACCAATAGAAAAAAAGAGTTTAACTAAATTTTAAGGATTTGTATGAGATTGTTTGATAGATATTTTTTATTAAAAAGTCTTGATAAATTCATCAAAATTCTTCTTAAAAATAATCCATCAAAATTTGTATATTTTTTAATATTTTTTTATAAATTATAAAAAATCTTAATTGAATATCATTAAATTTTACTATCCTCATTAAAAAATCTTAAAATTCTTATTTGAATATTATAAGACTTATTTATAATATTTAAAAATTTTAATTAAATACCACAATTTTTTGATAAAAAATATATTTTAAAATTCTTTGAAATTTTAATCCAACACAACTTTAAAATTTCAAACCTATAATTTTAAGAAATTAAAAACTTCTTTCCTACCAAGCTTTTCCTTAGAATTATCCTTGGAGGAACTTATTCCCTCTTAAGTAAACTTATAAAAAACATACTCAATTAGTAATCATTTTAATTTTGTAATAAATATTATTTATTTTATTTCCTTTATTAATACTTTTAATATAGAAACAAATTACCCTTTGTCTAAATTTAATTACCAATATACCATGGCCATGGAGTACCAAAATTCTTGTTTTTTTTTTTTCACTCTCCCCACACAAACGATCTTCTCGTGCATTCCATCACGTGTACTGACACGCATCCATCGAAACACTATTGGCCAATGGTCACGTCATGGTTCCTTTCTCGCCATTACACTCAATTGCCGTTGATCAACCCACCACGCCCCCATTCTTTATTTCTTAACGCGTTAAGTAAGAAACCGCGTGGAAGAAACGGCGCACTATAAATACAACAACCAACGCCATTAATTAACGCCGTTCCGTTTCCCGTGAGAACGAAAAAAGAAAGAAAGAAAAACCCTAACGCACTCGAGACCCTGAGATTTTTTCATCTTCGTTTCTCACTCTCTTTTTATCATGGACGACGAGGTGCGGCAGATCTTCAACAAGTTCGACAAGAACGGCGACGGAAAAATCTCGATGACGGAGCTAAAGGACATGCTCGCGGCCCTCGGATCCAAAACGACGGACGAAGAGTTGAAACGCATGATGGAGGAGCTCGACCAGAACGGCGACGGTTTCATCGACCTCAAGGAGTTCGCGGATTTTCACTGCAATGGTGGTGCCGGAAAGGACGACTTGAAGGAGCTCCGCGACGCGTTCGATCTCTACGACGTCGACAAGAACGGCCTCATCTCTGCGAAGGAGTTGCACGACGTGCTCCGGAATCTAGGCGAGAAATGCTCCCTCAGCGACTGCCGGAGAATGATCAGCAACGTCGACACTGACGGAGACGGCAACGTCAACTTCGAGGAATTCAAAAAGATGATGACTGGCTCTTAATTAGGTTTAAATCAATAATCAATAACAAGTTCATTTTTAAAAGGTACGTACGTACGTTTACTCATCTTCATGTTAGGTTAGAAAGAACCAAGAACTGCACATAAAGTAGTTATTAACATCTTTTCGGTACATTCTCTACCGTGACATGTGGCTTTAGGTGTTAGGTTAGGAATTGAAGATTGAAGAACGAAGAAGTAGGATTAGTAGAATTTGCAGCTAGGACTCAGTTCTGTAGTTATATGATGACAATTCTTGTTTTCCTTAATTCCTTTGTCACTAAAACTCATGAATATGATTACTGATTCTCAATTTCATTCACTTGCGATATTTTTTGTTTTGTTTTGTTTTAATTTTCTAACAGATTTTTTGCACGATTTTGCAAATTCGAAATTATTATACTGTTAAGATATTTTTGTTTCTCAACGTAGTATCAGAAAACAGAAAGAGGAAAAGTCGCAGCGTATAGTGTTTTCATAACGAGTTGTAGTTGTGTATGATGAATGACGTGGATAAAATATTATAAACCATTGGTTGGTGTTGTGTTGTCACTGTACGGGTTATCTGCAACTTGGAATTTGGATGAAAAATTAATAAACGGAAAACGCGTGAATGGTTTGGTCATTATGAACAGTTCATTGCGTCCCGTTATGGTGTGAAGGGAGTTGTTGTGAATGGTGCGTTGCTGCTGAGCTCAACGCGTAGTTGATTTTGAATTGACATTGAATTGGGTGGGTTGGGTTTGCGAGTCAAAAGACTAGGAAGTTTAATAACAATTAGTAATATATTTCATTTTCCGGGGAACGTTTATGACAATGAATGGTTGTAGGTTTGTATTTATCCCCTCAGGGGTTAGTCCACACCTAATAAGTACTCTTTTTTGTGTAATTATGAGGAGGTCGTTGGTGTTATAGAAACCGAGAAAACTCCAAATTTTGCCTCTTTTTTTCCTTTTTTCTTCAATGTTTTCTGTCGAGATATGCACATCAGCACATGTTGCTGCTTCTAAGAGTATTACTACTAATATATTTTAAATTGAAATTTTAGATAATTTTTTAGATTTTATATGATTATATTTCTTAAGATCTTATTTTGAGATTTTAAAAAAATAAAAAAAATTATTATTTTTTAAATATTATATAAATCTTTAAGATTTTTTACAATAATACAATCTTGGTATTAAAGATCTATATCAGAAACTTATATTTGATCAAAATTTAAAGATCTACACTAAATATGACAAATGAATAAAAATGGTCGAATGATTTTTAATTTACACTAAAATGATTATTTCTGTCTCGAAAATGATCAAGATATCCTGTCTGACCTTGTTTACTTTTTAACAATCCTCCTTACAGTGTGAAATGTGTTTTTTGACTAACATGAAGTGTCAACCTAATACGTGTAATTAACAGAGATTATTGTAGAAAAAAATGTACGGGTGTCATGTGAGTTTTATTATACGAAATTGAAAACTATTTGTATTTTACTCAAACTATGTTAACATATTAAAAATTACATACTTATAGAATAATATATATTTTATACTTATAAAGACAATTATTAATCGTGAAAATTATATTTTTTTAAATATAATATTATAATAATTTTTATTAAATGATTATAATGACAAATAAATATTTAAAGATAAAATATATGATTTATATTTTATTATAGTTCTTTTTAATCAAACAAACAATTTTATAAATTTTAGCTTCTTTGAATTATCTCATACTTAATACATATGATGATAATAATTTTGATAAAAATATTCACCAATAATTATAATTGTATCATATAATGATTTGTAATATCATTTCTAAATAAATTTTATAATAGGATTTTTGATTTAAAAGCTAGTTTTGATAATCATTAGATTTTGATAGTAATTATAATAATATAACAAAAGTAGAGATTAAGAAAGTAAAGATTTCTAGAAAAAATGGAGATAAACAAAGTATATGAAAGAGTTTAGAAAGATAACTTAAAATAAAAAAAATGACTTTATTAAAAGTGAAAATAGATGTATACAAAATGACTTTCTAGTCAATTTTGATGATTAATATTAATGATCAAATTCTATGATTTGTACACATATACTACAATATTTTTAAATTGATATAAGGCTATTTGATGACTCACATAATTTCTTCAACTGATATTTAGAATTTCAACACACAATATTGTTTCTTAAAGCTTTCAAACCCACTTGTTTCAAATAGAGTTGTCAAAACATTAATTTCTATTGAAATAAATTCATTGGATAACGTATTCAACTTTTCAAATCTTATTTCACATATTGATAATTTTTTAATGCAATCTTCTTTTTCCTCCGAGGCAAGTTCATCAAAATTATAAAAATTTCATAATTTAAACAAGTTTTACGTAATAGAGTTAACAATAATAAAAATACAAAATCAATAGGTTATTATTATTTGTTGTAACTAGTCGGTAACCCGTGCATTCGTACGAGATATACCGATTTGCTGCACTGCGCTTCAAATTGGAAAACTATTCTTATAATAAGTAAACATATAAATATTTTAAAATGAAGAAAAAAATGAATTTATAATAGGAATAAGAAATTGTGTTTGTTATGTATAATATAAATATATGATAATTATAAGTAAATGCACAAATGAAAATTGTAATATGTAGCAAGTAATACACATCTGTTAAGAAAACAATTGAAAAATTTATGCAAAATTAATGCTCTGTTAGTAAACTTCTCACTTGTTTAGATCTTCTCTTTAAATTTATTCAAGTAATAACTTCATTTCTCTCCATTTTGTCCTGCTTCTTTTCTTCACTCTGAACCTTCATTTTCTACTCAATCATCAACTGTATTACTTTTGTTCACTTCTATCTGTGTCAATGCTCAGTTTTATAGATGTTCTGGATCAAATTTCACAATTAAACATTTCATTGATCCTTTACCCGTTCACGTAAATTTCTACGATAAATATCAATTTCCATTTACTAATTTTTTTAAAGAAATATAATTGAACTATTGATTATAAATAGGAGTAATAATAACAAAAGATAAACAACAACAACTAAAGATTGTATTAAAAAATGCGTACTCTATAGGATAATAAAAAACCAATGAAATCAACTGGAAAGTTTCCATATGAAAAGTAGTCTCAAAAGTGTCATAAATTTAAAAGTAAAATGAGAAATAAGGAAACATACCCAAAAATATCATTTTGATATTTGATCAAATACATATTTGCAATCAATAAATTAGTCTAGAAAAAATCAAATAAATATTTAAAAAATTCTTCAATTCCCATCTATTTTTATAAAGACCCGATTAGTATCTTTTTCCACAAAATACTTTAACTCATAGGCCATACCAAATAAACATTTTTAACAAATTTAGTCCATATTCACAACATTAGAGAAATTTTGATGAAGGAGAAAAAACAAAGAAAGTAATTAGGTCAAACCAAAATCAACAAAGAAAATAGAAACTAAGAAAATTGTTCACCTTTGTTGCTACAAACCACTATTAATCATGAAAAAATTATGAAAAAGTTATAGTCAAAGTGGCTGGCAAAGACATCTTCAGTGAGGGTTGCGATGTTGAACGATTAACGAAGAAGTAAAAAGATATTTTATTGGTTTATTTTTAGTAGAGAGAAAACAAATTGAGTGAATAAGAAGGTAAGAGAAGAGAAAAAAAATGGTGAGAAGACAGAGAATAGCATAAAAGAACAACGTTCCAAAGTTGATAAAAGAGAAAAGATGATAAGGAAGATATTTGAACACACATAACTCTTAAAAAGGTAGTTAAGACAACATATCTTCTAGATCGGAAAATATTTAAAAAACTGCAAGATCTATCATAGTTTATTAATGACAAAATGGATGTGTAGTAAAAATAAGGAAAAGAAAGAAGTGAAGTTCAATAATAATTTTTTCTTTTTGTGATAATATATATCTGTTGAAATCAGACCATAAGCAATTGATTCACTTAAGGTTCTATCTTTTTTTATGCATGTGCAAACCTGCTAATAATTAGACTTTGTCAATTGAGGTAAGAACCAACAACATTGAGAAATATGAATGGCCAAAGGAGAAAATTGTGAAAATCATAACATAAAATGAAAGGAGACCACTACACTCTAGACAGTTGTCAAGTAAATTAATAAGAGAAAGAAAGAAGTGAAGTTCAATAATAATTTTTTTCTTATTGTGATAATACACCTCTGTAGGCCTTAAATTAGACTCAATCAATTGAGATGAGAACTAACAATATTGAGAAATATGAAGGACCAAAATTAGGAGATTGTGGAAATTATAACATAAAATGAAAGGAGACCATTGCACTGTAGACAGTTGTCAAGTAAATTAATAAGAGAAAGAAAGAAGTGAAGTTCAATAATAATTTTTTTTCTTCTTATGATAATACACCTCAGTAGGCCTTAAATTAAACTCAATCAATTGAGATGAGAACCAACAATATTAAGAAATATAAAAGACTCCAATTAGAAGATTGTGAAAATCATAACATAAAATGAAAGAAAATCATTACACTTAGTAAGTTTCCAGATAGCTGTCAAGTAAATAAGAGAGAAATTACTATATCACCAGTGATTTAGAGTCTTTCGGAAGGAAAAATTAAAATAATATTGAGATTTTGTATTTTTGTAACTGGCTAGTATGATATCCTGCTTACACAGGTAATACCACTGCTTATGCGTTAAAGAGATAATATGTGAGAGGGACGAAAGAAATGATATAATGAGTATTTAAGATTTAAAAGGAAATATTAATTTACTTATAAAAAGGGGTACAATTAGCAAGTTTTAATTTAAACATATTAGAGTGCATTTATCAAAAATGAGGTGTAATTAGTAATTATTAATTTTGAAATATTGGAGTGCATTCATTAAAAAGGGAGTGCAATTAGCAACGTTTACTTTTCAGCAGCTCCTGCCCGCCAAAAAAAGAGAGGAGATGTCCAATTTACCATTTTAACCCTATTTTTTGCCAAGTGTCAACAATATAAGCTGTCCAATTATGTAATTTTGCTAGCAGTTTGCTTTTTAGATTAGACTAGTCGATAACCCGTGCGTTCGCACGGGATGTACTGATTTGTTGCTGCACTTCACTCTGTTTCAAATTGAAAATTTATTTTTATAATAAGTAAACATATAAATATTTTAGAAATGAAAAAAATGATGAATTTATAATAGGAATAAGAAATTATGTTTGTTGTGTGTAATATAAAGATATGATAATTATAAGTAAAATGTACGTATGAAAATTCTAACACTTATTTGTGTATACGTTTTGTTGTCGATTGCGTTTGTTAGCATTCCTTTTGCATGTGTAATAAAAAATATTATTTAATAATAACATTATATAAATGTAGTGAATTATAATTGTAGGCAACTAATGATCAATTTACAATATAGTAATCCTTAAAAATTTTGTTAATATCTTACAAAATTCTAGCCTAGAAATAGAATATTGTCTATAAATGTAACTGATGGATAACAACAATTTAAAAAAGATTGAAAGCGAGATTACTACATGACAGAGAACATAATATATATTCCAACCAATATATAGTAATTGGTTGCTATGAAATATAAAAGTGTGATCTTTGCACAATATGTTAATCTATGATATCTCACATCTTTCTTAAAACTTATTATCTGTATATATACTTGATAGTATCAATGTGATGGATCAAGTTTGAAATTGAGATACTACCTGAAGTACTCAAATGATGATTACAAATATTCATGATAATATGCACCATGAAAAAAATCAATAGTAGATGCATAATGAAAATTTAGGTGTTAATTCGTGAGGATTAGCATGTAAATATATCAATAAGTGGTTTTCTTCATTAATAAGATCGTTTTTAAATACAAATGTTTACAATCAAATCTAGTAAGCATAAGACATTGTTAGCATAAGACAAATAAAAATATATCATCATATTATCGTAATGATGTTGGGTTCCAAACTTTTGGAGAAGCCAATGAAACTCTCCACCATGACTTGTTGCTCTTCTCAGTAGTTGTTATTGATTAACTATGCTCCTTTTGCACATCTGTTGTTGGAAGGAAATGACTTAGACCAAGAAAAGGAAAAACTGAATATGAAAACTTTTTAATTTGTTCAATCATTGTTCTAGCTCCCTTAAACTTCCCAAATCTTAAAATTGTACATTCCACAGGACTAACCTGCAGAAAATAAATATGGTCAAACATGTTATGTATCAGCTGAAAATGATACAAAGACATTTGAGATTTCCAAATAGTTGTTATCGGGTACCAGACACTGTGGATCAACATCAATAGGCCTGAAACCTTCTTTCAAAGTGGGAACAAAAAAATCCTTTAAAAAGACATATTTGTGTAGAGGTGAAAAATCCCTTAAAAAGACATATTTGTATAGAGGTGAAACATCTTCTTCTAAATCTGAGATGTCAATAAGATTATAAGACTTAGGAACATATTTACACAAATTATAGATCATAGTTTATCATGATCAAATTTTGTCAGTTTCATGAGATGGTGGTTATAGGAGCAAACATAATAAAGTGATGAAAATTTTAATGTAACAAAAAAAAAATCTATCATGCTTGAATGGAAATGCTGAAGCCCACACTTTATAGATATAGGGCCTTAGTCAAACGTGTATTTCTTGAATTTTTTTATTAATAGATAAAATCATATAAATAATATATAACGTACAAAATTATTTTGAAATTATAGAGTTAGACCATACTACTTGTTATCTGAAGCTTTAATAACTTTTATAAATAACCAAAGTCTCCACATTGATATGCCTGCAAACTATCAATTTCAGTTAACAATAGGAACAAAACAGAGAAAATGATAAGGAAGATATTTGAACACACATAACACTTAAAAAGGTAGTTAAAACAATATATCATCTAGACTGAAAAAATATTTTAAAAACTGTAAGATCTAGCATAGTTTATTAATAACAAAATGAATGTGTAGCAAAAATAAGAGAAAGAAAGAAGTAAAGTTCAATGATAATTTTTTCTTCTTGTGATAATATACTTATGTTGAAATCAGACCATAAGTAATTGATTCATTTAAGGTATCATCTTTTGTCACGCATGTGCAAACCTACCAATAATTAGACTCAGCCAATTGAGGTGAGAATCAACAATATTGAGAAATATGAAGGACCCAAAGTAGGAGATTGTGGAAATCATAACACAAAATAAAAGGAAATCACTGCACTTAGAAATTTTCTAGACAATTATCAAGTAAATAAGAGAGTAATTACTATATCACCAATGATTTAGAGTCTTTTTGGAAGGAAAAATTAAAATAATATTGAGATTTTGTATTTTTGTAACTAGCTAGTACAATACCCTGCGTACACAGATAATACCACTGCCTACGCATTAAAGAGATATTATGTGAGAGAGATGAAAGAAATGAATGATATAATGAGTATTTAAGATTTAAAAGATAAAAAAGAAGGTGCAATTAGCAAGTTTTAATTTGAAAATATTGGAGTGAATTTATCAAAAAGAGAGTGCATTTAGTAAGTTTTAATTTAGAAATTTTGGGCAATGCACTTATTAAAATGGGAGTGCAATTAGCAAATGGGTGAGCTTCCTGCACCATTTTGTTTTCTTATACACCATATTAAAACAGTGGATTTCTGGATTTTCCCTCAGCTTATTATTTTGAAAATCAATTTCCCCTCTTCACTTCGCGCACCCTTTAGCTTCCTGCACCATTTTGTGTTTCCTGTTCCGATAGCTTCTTGCACCATTTTGTGTTCTCTCCGTCGCCGTTCCTGCTCGATGCGCCGGCATTGCTGCAACTGGTGATAGCAGCTGCATTGGAAGTGTTCAGCAGCTCGCGGTGACCCGGGGTGTGCTTCGTCTTCTTCGTTTCGTGGGCACGACATTGGGAGGTAAGTGATAGAAGTTTAATGGCTGCATTTTCGTTTGGTGTTTGTGCGTGTGTTCTGCGTGTGCGTTGGGTGGTTTATGGTTGTGGATGGTGGTGCGTGGTGGTCGGGCATGGCGGAAATGGTGGCTAGGAGCTGGGAAGCATGATATGGATCAGTCAATTCGAACGACGTGTACGGATCAGTCAATCCGTAGATACTTCACGGATTAGGTAATCCGTATGTAGTTTACGGATTGTACACGTCGTTCGAATTGACTGATCCGTAAGCAGGATACGGATTGTGGGATCCGTAGGGAATCAATTTTATTAAAAATATGGATTTTTGAAAAAAAAATGCTAAAAAATTATGGAAAAACAGGAAATATATTGGAGAGCAACATGATACCAGAGTCACAGACCTAGATCATAACAATTATGCCATTGATGTGATTAAAAAAAACAATTATGCCATTGATATATGAGGAAAGACCAATATGCCTTCTCTTTTTTTTTTTCTCCTCCTCTTCTTTGTGTTGAAAAATGCAATTTCCCCTCCTTATATTTCAACTTTTAGGAGACACATGCATATGAATCTAAAGGTACTGTTAGCTAGGGAAAACAGTAACTGCCTTTTGCAAAAGGAAAAAAATGTTTAATAGTATAGAATTGTTTCCTAGAAATAAATTGAAATTTTTAAATTCTTCAAATTCCAGTATGTATGTGTATATATATTGTTAGATATTTATTGACTATGGCAATGTACATATATCATAATTATGCATTATAAGTTATATTAAGGATGATATTGTCTGAACTTAGAATAAATATATATATGGAAACATAAAAATATGATAAAAAATTATGAGAACTTGTTATTGCAGCTAGCTGACATAGATCGCTCTTTTGAAAACTTTGATGCTCTTTGCACAGTTACTTGTGGTTTCCATTGTTTACACAAATTTCTTGAAAATTTTTCAATATGATCATAGTTTTGTTAATATTTACCAAGACATCTAAGTTCATTAGGTATGGTTTGAAAGCATGCTTTGTATGTCCACATTTTCATCCAAATAGTAGTTTGATTGAATAAAAGAAGTAAATTTTGAAAGTAAAGGATGAAGCTGGACAAGTTATGTAGATTTGAGTGTCCAACACTTTTTGACAAAGTGTTGACACTTGTATGATATGAACAGATTGTTATGTCTGAAATACACTATGCGGATGTAGATTACACATGGCTAGGACGAGAGGAGGAGTGCGTCGGCCTGTTGGACACCGTCCTGATGATTCTGATATTACACATGGGAGAGGTCATCAGCATGATGCCCCTGAGCGGCGTAGGCCCACTGCATCTGCACGTCGTCGTAGGGCGGGTGTTGCTATTGACGATGTTCCTGCCGTGCAGGAACCACACGTGGAGACGGCTGATCCGGTCACTGAGGAGGGTGATCCGGTCACCGAGGATATGGACATAGTGTCCGAATCTTTCCCTGGAGGGCCTTCAGATTCATCTGTGCTTACCGGGTTTTGCGATCATGTGGCCGTACGCGTCTGGGCCGGAAAGGTATGCACATGTTGAATCACATAGTCGAATGTCGTCATACATTTGGTTATCCATTAATGTTTTACCTTAAATAATATGTTAAATGCAGGATCGTGCAGAGTTGAAGCTTGCTTCCCATGGCCGTAAGGTCATTAAATTTGGGAAGCCTGTACCTGAGATAGAGGGCTTTGTGGCTGCCACTGGCCTCAGTCCATTGATTGGATGCTCAGTGGAGACAGGTGATAGGGGGTTGCTATCCGCATTTGTCGAGCGGTGGCACCCTGAGACATGTTCATTTCACTTGCCCATGGGTGAGATGACATTGACACTTGACGACGTGTCATCACTGCTGCATCTCCCTGTTATGGGGACATTCGACTCGTTCGAGCAGCTGGAGGTCGGCGAGGCGATGACATTGCTGGTGGAGCTACTTGAAGTCACTGTGGAGGAGGCTGCAGCAGAGACATCGCAGTGTCATGGGCCTTATGTCAGACTATCATGGCTCCGGGACACATATTACGCGAAGGTCGAGGCGAGGCAGTGGATTTTTGCCGCCAGGGCATATCTACTTCACCTTGTTGGCTGCACATTGTTCGCCAACAAGAGTGCCACACATATAGCCATGGTATTCTTGGAGGTGTTTGGAGACTTCGACCGATCCGCGGGATTCGCCTGGGGTGCGGCTGCTCTGATACACATGTATCAGAACTTGAGCTACGCATGTCAGCATCACGGGAAGCATCTTGCAGGATACATCACTCTTTTACAGGTACTAATATCGTTTGATGTGTATAATTAGAAAACCTTATTTTATATGTCTTTTGTTTCCATTATTTGCTGATTTGCATGCTTTTAAATTTTTAGTGCTGGATATACGAGCATTTTCCTACTATAGGAAATGTTCCTGCTGACCAGCAGTACGACGAGAGGCAGCCTCGATCCTGCAGATGGAGGAGTGCGAAGGCCTTACCGGTGGCAACCTATCGTAGACGTATAGATAGGTTGACACCGTCTGATATTTGTTGGACACCGTACGTTGACCATCGCCAGCATAGGGAGTTTCAGTCCATCAGTTTATTCTCCGGCTTCCTCAGATGGGGTCCTCAGGTGACTAGGTATCTACCTGAGAGGGTGCTTCGCCAGTTTGGCCATGTTCAGCATATTCCACCGCAGCCTGTGGCAGATGTTCCTTCTGTGGAGGACATTGAAGACAGGTGGGTTCACTTTGCAGAGCACATTGTGGACACCGGAGACTTGGTTGATTATCCAGTTCACTGTAGTGCTGCATACATGGGGTGGTTCTTCCGCATTTCCCATCCATTCATGACTCCATCTGCGTATGAGGAGGCGACTTCCGAGATTCCACCACTGCCTCAGCGTGCACCGACCCATACCCATTCCCATGGTCCTTCTGATGCACCCCTTGATGGACCTAGTCCTTCTTCTGATCCAGCCACGGATGGACATGGTCGTTCTTCTGAGCCACCCAGTGGTGGACATGAGCAGAGACCACTTCATGCCTTGGTATTTATTGTTTATTTGATAAGTATTTATTGTTCCATTTCAGATGTTCAATTTCTTAACCAAATTGTATTGTTTATTTGCAGCATGCGTGCCAACGTGTTGCAGAGGGCCTCCAGCATATGCTTGACATGAGGATGGTGACAGAAGGCACAGATGCATGGAGCATGATAGAGTAGCTGCTTCAGCATGTTCGAGGCATGACTGAGGATGGCATTGTCTACACCCGAGGTCGACGGAGTCTCCGACCACAGAGGAGGCGTCTTGATTAGCATATGCTTTGATCTATATTTTTTATTGTACATTGATTATTCCATATGAGATACATTTGAGTAGCATAGGCTTTGAGTTGTATACATTTCACTTCGATTGCCATATGAGTTATTAGCAGTCATTTATTGGACATTGATTGATATATATTTTGATCGATATTAAAGTATAGTTCATGATGTTGCACTTACTTCGTTCTTTACTTACTTAAGACACGCAACATGTTTTTAATGATTCACATGCATTAAATAAGTAAACGCATACATTTCAATTGTCAACTGAGTGTCTAAACATTTCCCAAATCAACATATTCTGTGCGTAACTTAATCGATTTGGTATACAATTGCATTCGATCTACGTAATGGTAAGGCCACTGCTGAGCTTCGGTGGTACAGTGTCTAGCCCACAAACATGCCGTCAACGCTAATGGACAATTGTCAGTTAGAGTAACCTGTTTCAAATAAATTGTTACAAAAATCATGAAGCCCATAAATTAAACTTTAAGCATACATCGGAATTAAAATATTCTGTGTTACCTTAACAAAATGGTTGCCAAACACATGGCCAATGCACAAAACTCGATGAACACGTGGATCTGTAGGAGGTTGGCCCCTAAGAGGAAAAACGGTCATACTTTGCTGTCGTGACAGGGATACTAGGATGATGTTATATCTTGATGCAATGACATGACCCATGTCTGTGATATCCATCCACTTCTCCATCGTTACCTGCAAACCGTACGTTAATAACACATGCATTCCAAATATAACAGTTTGGCAAATAATGTTAAATAAAATAAAAATGAATTTACACCTTCGACAATCCATCAACTAATAGGGACCGCTTTAACATTTCAAACCTATGTATCCCACCAAACAACGCAATGTATTGATCGGTCCATTGTGCAAGTTCCTTAAGGAGATGATTGCGCACTAATGACCAAGCCTCTTCACCGTAACCCAATAAGGAAGCAATAACTCGATATCCGCAATTTCCATCAGCTTTGACATCAGTAATGTCAACAATATATTTGTGCATAAATGGATGAAATTGATCGAGCATAGGAACCATTCGGTACCTATTTAGAACATCAGATGAGGAGCTGCACTGTATGGGAGTAGAGCAACTGTTCTGCACAGAATGTAACTCATCGACATACTCGAAGTAAGACAGGTCTCTTCTTGTCGAACGTTCGTGCTTGGAGATGTTTTTCTTTTGAGCACCTTTAGTTTTTACCTTAGCAGCTGGAGGACACATGGAATTCTTATCAGGAAACGCTATTTCTTTAAGCTTTGACTTTAGTGTTATTTTTCCACACAAATCAAGCTTATCAAAACGATTAGATATAGCTTCCATCTCATCTGTTATGGTAACTTGGTTTTCATCTTTACCATTATCCGAAAAGTTTAATCTCCGCCAAAACACATGCACGCTGTTAATTGGAATGCTTGCAATAACATACTTAGATAACTCACATGCACAAGGCAAACCATACGCTGTTCTAAGCACACATCCACACCGAGACGGGTTTTTCCCCGCATAATGCACCCTCTCATACTCAGCAGCAATTTCATTTAATGCATACCTGGACACCATGCCAATGAGTCTCTTGTATAAGTTCACTTTAAAAACATGTCCAACCACATGTCTACTTGTTTCCAAAGATGCCTTGATTTCAGTATGTTGCAAGGTTATCATATTGTTCATCGCATCCCAAACCCTGCATAAATCACCAAGACTATTCTGTAGCAACCTCTTCAATGTCCAATGGGCAGACTCAACCCTGCAATTTACAATATTATCAATTAATTATCAAGACTTTAAACATGTGGGAATGAAAAATAAAGACACCAAATGTTACCTGTTTGTTGTTGTGTTCCCAAAATGCATCACTTTGTTTGTCCAAGCTGTCACAAATTTTTCTTTATGGGGAGTCAACCAGGTGTCCTTTACGTAATCAATGAACGTTGGCCACGGACCACATGCAACCTCAAACGCTTTAACATAATCATCAAATTCATTCTCCTTAGCACAGTCGACAACACCTTCCCATGCTTCCATCACATAATCCCATGCATTCTGTTGTCGAATATAAGTTTTGCATTTCGCTTTCACATTCTTGTCAATGTGAAACCTGCACAATAAATTGGTTGCATCTGGAAAAACGGTCTCGACTGCACTCATCAGTGCTAAATCTCTGTCTGTAACAATGACCTTAGGGAAAAATTCACTCTTCAGAAAAATCCCTCTAAACCGTTCAAGGGCCCACACAACGTTGTTCGTACGTTCTGCCTCTATATATGCAAATGCAGCAGAGAATGTCAACCCAGTTGGTGTCACACCAACAATGTCAAGCAAAGGTAGCCTATACCTGTTTGTTTTGTAAGTGCTGTCTATCAAGAACACCATATGATATGCATTGCTCAATTGCACAACATCCGGATGTGCCCAAAACAAGTCACGCACAACATTTTCATCCTTCAATCGATGCCAATGTATATACATGTCATGCTCAAGAAGCTTCATTAGCTGTTGCATTTCAGTATTAGTGCCTCTTGTACGCGTCCGGTATGCATATCTTGCATTGTAAATTTGTTTCAAACTTGTTACATTATCTGCATTATGCTCCTTCAATGTTAGCAGAATATTTTTGGGCTTCACCATCACCCTAGTCATATCAGCAACAATGTTTTTTCTCCTCATCAGTCATTCGACCAGCATATGGGTGTTCACAAAATGAGTTGGCCAATGCATGATTATGATTACCACATATTATCTTCACCATCCACCCTTCACTTCGTGCGATTGGTTTAGCCCGCAGCTTAAAAGGACACTCGCATTTTCTACTACTTGTGGTTGCTGGTGTGAAACCTTTTTTCCATGCTCTATACTTTCCACTTCTTTCACAACCAGTTAACACAAATGACGTTCTTCCTATTTTCCCTGTCTTGGTGTCACTCCTCATGATAACAGCCACAAAACCATTCTCAGACGCCACAGAACGAGCTCACTTCAATACGGCATCACGCGATTCAAACACCTACACAAAAGAATAATTCATATTTAATGTTCCAAACATACTCATTTAACAACTTTAACTACATTCCTATTCTTTAAGTTTAAGTCATCAACATAATCACCTCATCTGTTTGGAACGCTGCAGAACAATCAATAAAACAGTCATTGTCCTAAACGTCAGCAGGGTCTGGTCCAATGTCTTCATTCATGTAAATATCTTCATCCATTATACTCTCGTACATCCATTCATCGCTGTCCATTCTAACAAAACAAAAAACAATTTAACATACCTTGTAAAAACACATACACGCTAAATAATAACATTTACTAACATTAAAATTCCACACAAAAATCATATTCATTAAACATTTAATACAAAAGCCTGACTGAATTGGGACAAGCCATTTGTCTTAAGTAACAATTCCTCACTTACAAAGTAATTTTGAACTTATAATCCTCTTTCATTAATCACTACATTTCATGTCATGCTGAATTGAATCCATGTCATACATAATAGATTAATTATTCTTAATAACACACAATGAGTATCATCACCTCAAGTGATTATAAAACTAGAGTGAAATCCAGACATTGAACACAATTATCATTAAAATTTATAGGTCTCACAACACAATAAAAATATTCAAAAATTATTAACCACAAACACACAAAATTTAAGTACATTTAAAACATAATATTCACAATCCGTATATACAAATGTCCTTATTTATATTTAAAGTTTTTTTTTCAATTAACATTTCATTTTAAATTTATTTTTAAACTTTTTTTCTATACGGATTATACAATCCGTATGGCCTTTACGGATTGTTTAATCCGTATTACCTATACGGATTACACAATCCGTAAAGGCCATATACACGGATTGTATAATCCGTATAGATCGTAGGGATTGATCAATCCGTATGGCCTTTACGGATTGTGTAATCCGTATAGCTCATGCACCATTACACTACGGATTAACGAATCCGTACGGCTAAAAAAACCACTCACCTCAACGGCAACCTCCGCGCTTCCTCTCCAGCGACACCAAACCTCCAACTGCAGCTTGCACACCTCCAAAAAGCTCACCAATGGTGATTCCAAGCAATGCCCAGCTCAAAAATGGTGAAAAGAAACAACCACACTCTGCGTTCCGACAAGCACAGCTCCTTTATTTGACCGTAACATTTATATATTTTTTTCATTTGTTAAGGGCATTTTGGGTATTATAAAAAATTTAAATGGTGTATAAGAAAACAAAATGGTGCAGGAAGTTCACCCCTTAGCAAATTCCATTTTCCTAAAATGATATCGAGTTATCATTTTGCCCATTTTTTGCCACATGTCATTTATATAGAATATCCAGTTTGGTCATTTTACTGGTAGTTTACTTTTTTATACATGTATAGTAGATTTGCAGTCGTCCAATGTTGAAGCCGTACGTAATAAACACCACGTAAAATTAGATAATTATCTTATGAATATCAAAGTTTTGTTTATTAATATTAAACTTTCAAAAGAGTCTTCTACAAAATTCGTTTATCATTATAGAATTGGAACAAGACTTAAAAAAAACATAGGTAATTGCGTAGGAAATTCCGAAACTTTGACATCGCTACTAGCAAGTCAATTTAAAGTCGTCGAGAAGTCTTTATAACACATTAATTTTGAATTATTAAATTCAACGAAATGTTTTACATATTTTAAAATTCAATATTATACAATTAAAAAGGATAAAAAAACAAAAATGTATAGGAAATATTAAAAACGTTGTGATTTAATTTTTAATGTTTGTTTCATTTGATATGTAAATTAAAATTATATAAAAGTGTGATATAAAATTGTTTTTATAAAGTTATGTACTTAAACAACTTTATATCTTAAAAGTTTTTATTGATAATTTTTATTATAAAGTTATTTTTGTTTGATGAAAATAATTTAATTCTTTGTCATTATTATCAATTACTATAATCTATTATTTTGTTAAAAGAAAGCCTTCATAAGTTTTATTACGTTATTTACCTCATTTTTTCTTGTTCTTGTTTTGCAAGTGATCAGAATGTTTCTATAATTTTCCTAATCCTAAATAAATGCAAACAATGAGTTTGAGATAAAAATTTGTGAGAGGTAGTGTAACTGTGTCACTAGTGATAAAGTTGTACATATTGGTTTGTTATGTTTGAAGTGAGTGTCTTATTGGTTTATTAATTAGCTTGAGCCGGAAGGAAAAAAAACTGGATTCAAGACTTATATGTACGCTAAATTTACACCTACCAAATTTGAAGTTAATTATATGTACTATTCCTTAAATAATTCTGGTAAATAGTTATTTTATTGAAAATATGTAACATACTTTTTTAATATATTTTTTTATGAGTTGAATTTTATTTAAAAATATAAAATTTTATAATTAGTTAAAATTTATTTAAATTCACAAATTTGTAAGTCCTACTTATTTAATGAGTCTTACTCAGAATTTTTTATTACTTAAAATTTAAACTCGTTCACAAAGATTAGAATAAATCTTAAGATTCAAAAAACATTTGCAGAAGTATTTAGAGTTTATCCATAATCCTCACATAAATAATAAAATCGATCTCACATCGTTTTTGAGACATGAACTCATTCCTTATTAAACTAATCTTTATTGGTGTCTTATTTATAATTTTGTAGTTTAGAATAAATTTAATAAACTATAAAATGTGTTATAAATTGTATATTTTATTGTCAAATGTTAGTTACTTATTAATTTGTTAGTAAGAAATTCTAACTCACAACTTATATCTGCCTCCTTTCACCTTTTATGCAAATCTTATATCTCCCCGTTTTTAAGGAAATGAAAACGATAACGTACCCAAATTACATAACATAAACAAGTATAAGTTACTCAGAGGAGAGATTCTAAAACGAATAAATTTCTCACGTAACTCAGCCCTTCCTAAAAGGAATACATTCCCATGACACCTTAAAGGAAGAATCATTGGCTGATAGCCACATCCAAAGCTCGATTGGTGAAAAAGGCAGAGTTTCTGTTAATCTTTTAAATATATCATAGGAAGTAAGTACTAGATGAATAAGTAAATATATTTCCTCCAAAAAAAAGCTTATAATCAAACAGAGAACTATTGCAGCAACAAAAAAGTTGATGTTTCCTCCCAAAATTATATCTTAATATTATATGCAGCATAAAGTTCAGAAGCTGGAATAGCTCAGTTGGTTAGAGCGTGTGGCTGTTAACCACAAGGTCGGAGGTTCAAGCCCTCCTTCTAGCGTTTTGATGGAGTTTTCGCTTTTCTGTTTTCATCTATTCACTGTTTTATACTATAATATTAAAACCTCATGTGATAAAAATGATAATTTGTTTATATAAGTAAATTTAGACTCGTGTGTTAGTTACTTAAATAGAATAACGAATTGAAATATTTTTAATGACCTCTTTGTAATCTTTTTTGTGTTGAAAGAACATTAAAATTATTATGTGTTATATAAAAACATTAACAGATAAATCAGAAATGACATTTTTATTTTAAAAAATCAATATTTTGATTATGTTAATAATTTTCGTGATTTTTTTTATTGGATTAATCATAGGATTATTCTTGTACGAGAAAGAGTTTCTGTTCACCTTTCTTATACCTTCAATATATTTTATAAATTATTTTTTCATTACAAATTATTTAATTTTATTGCTAAAATGAAAATATTTTTTTATTATGTAAAACAATAGTTAAAATTAAAATTTAAAAGTTTTATCAATGTTCAGTGTTTTAAAATTTGGACTGATCATACCATGACTTGAAGATTTGTTAGGGTCGAGCTACTTAATGGATCCGGCATGCTATTAGTAACATTAGTAAATATTGCTTGAAAGTTGAAACATCACTTAATCCATCTAAAAGTTTACTATGAAAAAATTCCATAAAAAGATCTTCCAAAAAACTAAAGTAACACAATTGGCTTCAGTCTCTTCACCCCTAAAACTAGGTTTTCACATGCATAATCATAATCATGTATACAAACATAACAAACCATAATCTTATAATCGATGGATTAATTAACAAACATTTAAATTTAATTTAATTACTATTGCAATCTAATTAAAATACTTAATCATATATTAAGAAAATCAAAGTGTTATAGGGGAACGTCGCTGCTGGATAGAGATGAGGTCGATGTAGTTGATGTTAACAAGGGCAAAGGTTATGTTTTTGAGCGAATGGAGTGGTCATCGAGTTGGGGGGGAGAACATGGGATTTTAACCACGATCTACTTCTCTTTTCTTTCTTTTTATCCAAAAGTTCAGTTGTTGAAAGGTTGAAGAGGAAATGTTTGGAAACAATTTTTGCTAAAAGTCATCTGACTAAAGCTCATTAACAAGCCTCTTATCAAGAGTATTAATATTTCATATCCCTTTTTATATATGATCTTATAATTTCTTTTGTTGAACTCAATCTCACTATATGGTTTAAGAATTATATATATTATTTTGGATTCAATAGACAAAATTTGGAGACATTGTTGATGGCATTGATATTAACAAGCAACCAACATTTGACCATCATTTACTAAAGAACCATAAGTTGAAGGTATACAAACAAAAGCTTTAATTACAGAGAGAATCCAACTTTCAAAACTCTCAATCTCTTATGATTGTTTTTCAATTTTTTTTATTTATATTTCTTCTTAATTGAATTTTTTATTGCGTTTTTTAATGTTAGCTAAAGGATTTATCCTTTCTGACAACTAACTTTCCCAGGTGAGAGAGGCAAATAAGTGTAGACATTTCAAAATGATTGTTGTACTTGGACATGTATCCTTTTTATATAGATACCCCCCAAACACCATCTTATACCCCTAATGTGCATCCTGTAATTCTTTTAACTTTTTAAAAAATAAACTATGGGTGGAGTATTACTGTTTTGGTTTTAATTTAAGATCTGTGCTTTTTTATGTTAATTTTATATTTGGTTCCATATGTTGTATAGTCTTGCGTCTGTATTATATCATATTCATGCGTCATGTTGTATCCATATCCATGTTTCCTAGATCTGGTGCTTTCATAACACTACAATGCGTGTGAAGAGAAAAAAGATTAATTAGTTTCAATCCATTGAGTCATGCTGAAGAATCATAAGATTACACTTATTATTAAGCTTTCACACTATTTTCAACCTGCGGTTGAAACTTTCCCACTTACAATCCAAACACACATTAGACACACTTTTCAAGATGTTTGTCAAAGGGAAGTATGCTCTTCTCAGTCTCAAATGCCCGGATGCCAAAGTCAATTAAAATATAGACTATATATAATATATAGCAACACAAAATACAATTTGCTAAAAATATAGTTTTCCCTCTGAAAACTGAAGGGAACATAACTAAATGTGTCCCCATGTGCTACCAACTAAACAATTAAAACAGCATTAATGCTTATCTATGTAGAGATAGAAAATTGCTGATGAAGAATCATATAGGATTACATTAATTGCTTATTAAATTATTTATATATTAGGCAATTAAGGGGTTTAAGGGCATTTAGGTCCTCCTTCCTTGGTCTTCCAGCTGTTGTAGCAAGGGCAAACTTGCTTGTTGCCATATGTACCAGGAGGAACGCATAGGCATTTAGCACAACACTTCTGGCAGAAAAACATGCATGGCTTCTTGTGTGAAGTTGCAGAGCAACGGTAAGTACACTTTGGTTTACAATCTGTTTCATTAATCACGTTGTTAGCATTTAGCATGCAAATTAATTAAACCCCTTAAAAGTTAAAACTAATTAACATGATGATTACTAGCTAGGGGAGACGAAACATTAAAATGTTGGCTTCTTATATGCAAAATTGAGACACAAAATATATGAAGGCACGAGAATCAGATGAGTGGACATTGCATATATACCTGAAGGACGAAGTGTTCCACTGCGTGTATAAGCCTGTTCAAATATTATTACACAAACAATTTTGGGAAAAGTTAGAACAATTGGACTTCTATTTTGATGTTCAATTAAATTTATTACATATGCTACTACTAGAGAGGCAATGCATGAACATGATATTTACCTCAGCTACATTAGAGAATGTGACCAAAAGAACCAAAGAGAGGGCAACCATGATGGGGCTGTAGGAACGTGCTGCCATTGCTATGATATGTGAATTGAACAAGTGATCGAAGAAGGAAGACTCACTTTTAGAGGAAAAGAAAAGCTAAAAAAGAGAAAGAAGAATATATAATAAGTCTTTGTTATTTTTCTCACTTAGGAATTGGACATATATTTATAGGAACAATAGAGGGTTGTAGTCCAAATCATGATTCTAGCTAATAATGAAAAGTTTTAAGACAAAAGAAATTTGCAATAGAATTCCGTTGTTTAAGGCGTTGAAAAGGGTACGTAGGAGTTGATTGGGAAAATGCTGCATGAGAAAGTAAGCGATAACCGCGGCGTATCTTTTGTTACATTTTGTTTTGATTCGCTTTTGTCAACTGAGTAACATGCTGGTAGGTCCCTCCTTCCATTTTTTTTTATCATCACTATTTGTTTCACTTCCTCTTTATTTTCTTTATTTTCTTTCTTTCTCCACCAATGCCTATAATATAATAGAATCATTGTTCTTCACAAGAGTATATTGTTTGCATGAGCTTCTAAAAATCTCAAGAATAATGCTATTTATATACTTTATACACGTTCCATCTTTCTTGAAAATGTAATAAAAACATTTAACTGGGCACCTTGAACTCAAACAAGCTATATTACAAGAATGGAATAACTTAATGTTTAAAAAATTATGTTATTACTACCTTTTATATATAGGTCCAACATTTCTGCTTTTGCTCTACGATCCCAATTCATTCCTCGTGTACGGATGGACACGTGACTGAACATGCACTTTACTGTTGTATGCATTAATTTAGTATCATGAAATTGATGGATATTTTTTTCAATACAACTTGACAATATAATATACTGAAGTGATGACGATGTAGTGAGCGAATACAATCACATGCATGATATAATTCTGTTTCAGCCTTTAAAATGTCTATTTAAAGTAGAGTTGCAATTCTTTTAGAATATGAATTGGTTGATTTATAACGATTCCATTTGTAGTTACTGAAAAATCGTAGATTATCAGCAGAGGATTTTCTCTATGTATTAAAATTTTGCAAGATTCATACCATATCAAAATTGTAATAATTTATTAGCCTATATACATAATCCACGTTTCAATCTTTTTATTAATGTGACAAAGTCTAGATTAAACATTTTATTTTGATAACAAAATATTAGTAATAATAGTTAAACTGATATATGATTTATTGTTTCAAAAAATAGTTATAATAATTTATTTTGAAATGAAATTGCAGGATTGACAACTCATCTTCATTATATTTCTTAAGATAAGAAAATACTTAGTTTTAATAAGATGTCATATTTTTATTGAATTATTTTTTTAATATTAAAATGATATATAATTTAATAAAGAATAGTAAATGAATGAATGCTGTGCTATAGACAATTAGAAACCAAAAAAAAAAAAGTTAGGTGATAGACTGATAGGCCGAATAAAAACAATAGGATAAAAGATCGTGCGTGGAAATAAACTTTTGAGTGAAAGATGAGATGATTGAGAGAAGAGTGATGAGTGAAAGAGGTATGTGTGTGTTGATTGAGTGAAAATGAGGATTTAAAAATCATCTTCTAGAGATGAATTTTTCAAACTACATGTAGCAAAAGTTTATGGAGGACAGAGAACTTTTCCCTCTTTTTTTTTACTTTCTGTATTTTATTATAATTTACTATTTTTTGTGTTTCTCTTTTTATGAAATGGACATTATCAATATGTAAATGAAATGAACATTGATCTGCAAGAGGGCAGAGAATTATATGTAAATGGATTTGGTAAAAAAAAAAATTGTAAATGGATATATAAGGACATTGATCGTTTGATTGATTACTAATTATTTTTTTGGAGAATGACTCACTCGGTTTCAGACTTCGGTTTGTTTATTTTTCTTTAAAGTGAGAGCTCTACAGGCCCAATCTCACAAAAAGAGAAAGAACCTGGTGTCAAACGGAATCGCTATTCTCACCTGAAATTTTACTATTTTAACCCCTAGCTTTATTGTATTTTATTATTCTGAAAATACCACTTTCATGAAAACATGATTCCATTGATAAAAATGAATAATGAAATTTCATTGTTGTTGTGTAAGAGGAGTGTAAAATAAAAATACACAATAAAAACACATTACATTGTGTATTTTGTTAATAAAATCATATTTTTGTTGTGTATTTTTATCTCATCCTATCCATTGATCAAATGCATAAAGGAAGCACAATATCAATACATAGTTTTCTGATTGTATTAAATTTTTATGAAAATATTTTTATTTAATTATTGATTTAAGTTATTTTTAAATAATCAAATTAATTATCGTATGAATTTCCTTTATTAATAATAATTTAATCAATTATTTTGACATCTCAGGCTCACACATTAAGACATTTCAGATGGTACCACTTAAGTGATAACGGTACCACTTCACTTAATGTCCTTATTGATTAGAATATTCCCAGAAGGTTACCTATCCCATAACTTTTTCAAGTCAAACACACTTAACTATATGAAGTTCTTAAGTGATAAGCTATAGAAAAATATAGACATCTTGTTGGTATATGTAATATCAATTAATTCTTTTAAGTTATCTTTAATTATATAGTTCCTTATTTACATAATTTCTGGATCTTTCATTCTGGTGTGATTTGTGTGATGTATTACAAAATAAAAAGATTGAAAATGATGAAATTGGCAACAAACAACTTTAGGGTTCAAATTGATCCTCCACTTCCCATTCCATTCCAAAATACACTTTCCACAATGAAATGGGAATGGCATTCCGTCATGGATTTTCATATGAAAAGGAAAGTGCATGAAACAATAATGGAAGTGCAGGAAGCAATAGCCATGATAGTGACCACTCCTCTGTACCAAACCCTTTGGGTAGCCCACTATGCAAGCCATGCCTAGCCCAACTTGAGTTTAGTTTTTCACTATTTAAAGCTTAAAAGTTGTTCAGGAATCTAAATTCTCCACGATTTTGAGTGTTTTCTTCTTCTTAATTTCCTTTATTATCTTCTACCCTAAGAAGCTTTTTTTAAAGGCACAGGAAGCTTATTGCTTTTTCAGTCCATCTATAGTTGTTATAAGAACAATTTTTTTTAAAGTAATTATTGTGTGTCTGGTAGTGTCCTTCTCGTATTTTCAGACTGTTGCTGAAGAATGTTGACCATTTGAGATCATTATCAGATATTCTAGAATCCAGAGAGATGTTTGCTTGCAACTTGGCATTAGTTCATTTTCATCCTCAACCATTTTCTCATACTTGCTTCATTAATCTGGATCTTGTTATGTTTAGATTGAAGGAAAGGAAAAGAGAGTGGAAAGAAAAATTTAAATTTTGAATTGAGAAACAAGAAAAATTGTCTCTTAACAGTCAACATTTCTCTCCACTTTCTTTTTTTTTCTCTCTCTAATAAAACAAAAGAAAATATATGGTTATCCGTGTTTTCTTTCCTTTCATCTAAACATACCATAAGGTCTTCATGAATCTTCCTTCTATAAGAACCGTCAAATTGCTTAAGAACTTCTTTCAAATCAAAAAGTGGGCTTGGACAACTTATAGTAATTTTCGTATTATGCGGCATATATATTGTTCTTGCATAGAATCTTCAATTGATCCACTTTACTATAATTAAGTCAAATCGGAAGCCGTTTCAGGTGCATAAACAAAAAGGGCCTTCGGATACAGAGGGGTTACTCTAGTCACTCAAAGTCCTAGCTAAGTATGGAACAGACTCTCCAAACAGAAGTACGTACTGCACAGCTGAGGAAGCATCCGAAGCATCTAAAGTAGAATAATCCAAATCCGTTAAATAGGAAGCCTATGATCCGCTTTCTGAGAGCGCTGAATCATAGAGAAAACACTAGCTGATTGTATCCGATGCAATAAAATCTAGCAGCTTTTTTTTTATAGCTTCTTCGTGTCATTCTATTTTTTTTTTGTCATTCGAAAACACTAGTTGAGCCGTTAAGGTAATCGGACTTTTGGCAAAGGTCAAACAAAAATTTCACCATTCATGATTCCAGTAGACCCACCTACCAAAGGTGTTTAACACCATTTATTTTCATATTCTAACACGTTATAACGAGAAGTGTGTTGGGTCTTGATATAATGCATGATTCTAGTAGATCCACCTCCTTAGGCGCTAACACTTGAGATTTTCAAGATTTAAGCTGAGTTAAATGGTTAAAATAAAACGGGAAGAAAGGTCGGGAACTAGATCTCATCTATTAACAAAATTAACATTATTATAACAACCTGTCGATAAAAAATAATAAACTTTATATTTTCGTAGCACATTCCTCCATTCACGAAAGTGCCACGCATTGAGCACCATTAGTTTGATGTGGAGAAAGTGAACTTTTAAACCAGTCGTATCTCCTAAAAGTGTTAAACAAGCAAGAATCGAAAAACTATACTAAAAGAAACGACTATCTAAATGATGTATATTCTTACACATGCATGAATTTTCATAGTTAAGCTATGACATAGATAGCATAGCTTAAAAGGGACACATTTCAAATAACACTATCAAAGAGTGGTGGCATTTGTATATTTAGTTATAGAATAATCACAAGTTATCAAAATATATCATAAGAAATTCTTGAAAAACTACATGCAGATTCGTGTTTAACCTAATAGCAAGAATGGGTAATTTGAGATTTTGATACAGTAAAATGACCCGAACATCTGGATATCAGATGTATACACATACATTATTTATCATTTGTAAGTTGTTAAAAAAAAAGGAGCTGCATATAAAACAACTCGTTTTTTCAAGGCTATCTAAAAGCTAATCTAATAAGTCCAAAGATTGTAAAATAACTTTAAGAAATATAACAAACTAAAATCGGAAGAAATGAGAATTTAAATGCTTCAAAATTTGCATTCATGCACAACTTCATTTCACCTTCATTTGCATTTCTCTATAGCCATTTGGCACTTTATCTGAAAATCAATATATAACAAACCACTATAAAAAATATCATGCAAGAAATTTTCAAGTTGACCTAAAATTTGAGAACACACATCAATACCTATATAAATGGTCAGCACAAGCTTCCATGGCTTTGTTCCTCCTATTTTTTTATTTTATTTTTTATTTCACTATGTTGAAGACTAAAATAAATTAAATATTCCTCATCACACCGCACTATTGACTGAAGTGATCCACGCTGGGCATAAGCACCGAACAAGTCACAGGATAACTCTCATCCTAGGAGAGATTCAACATTTCTGTCAGTTGACTATAATTCCATAAATCCAAGTTCTGGGACATGAAAACGGCACCAACAGCAAGTACAACAGAAAGAACTGTCATGCTCTTCATGCATCCATGGCCTTGTGACAATCGTCCCAAAAGGACTTTGCAGTACTTGTCTGCATCCTTCAATAATGCATGGCGAGCACCATCATCCACCTTAGCCAACGCCTTTTCATTCTATAAAGACAGATTGAGATATGGCATAAGTTCCTCTTGCCAGTTACAATATAGTAAAATTAAGTTCAAATAAGATGCATCCTCTACAATGTGGCTGGAATAATACATCATCTAAGATAACTTCAGTAATTAGATTCTACTCTCAGTACTCTGGTCTAAGGATTTTGAAAATATGTCAAAGAAACATTTAAGATATGCTGCCAGAGATTAACTAGCCAAATCATACTGCTGTTGCCAATTCAATTAACCCCATTTTGGGAACTTTCGGAAGAAATTTCACATAACTTTTTTGGGCTTATAATATAAGTACTTATGTGAAAAATTTAAGGTGTTTGGTTAAGCATATGAAAGTGGCTAATGATAAGTTCACTTAAGCTTATTCCAATAAGCTAAATGAGAAAGCTAAACAAAAAAAGCTAACAGGAGAGATATAAGCCATTTTCATAAAATTAAAACATCTTATCAAAGGGCTTTATGACTCTTTGATGATAAGCTCTTATTTAATATGCGCTAAATTAAGTTGTTAAAGCGCCCTTGATCATACAAGAACAATTTGTAAAATAGACCAAAACTTCAACATGCATACTGCATACTGTCAGTGTTCATTCAGATTTACATAAAATGCAGCAGGAACAGTTATAAAGGTTGAATTTCTCCAACCATTGTGCAACTGTATTTACTAAAAAAGCAAATAGTTTACATTTTGTCTGAAGCTCTTAAGATTTTCCCTCAAAGGATCAAGAGTAGGATGTTTGACAAAGTATTCCTTCCATTCACCAGAAAGTTTTCTCAATACAACAACACTTGCTTCAAGGTTATCCATATAAAGTAAATCCTGTTTCCCGGTATTAAATACATGCTTGTGTTAGTAAGTAGGAAAAGAGTCACTAGGAAAAAAAGTGTAGGAAACAAATGAAAAGAAATTGTTAAATATTATTCCCTTGTACTCACCCATTGCTTGTAACATTCAGGGTTCTGAGTCAAACACCAAATAAAAATGTCACTTGCCTCCTTTGATAGGTCAGAATTGGCTGTAAAAGATTCAAGCATTTAAGTTTTCACACTAAAGTACAATACCAACTCCTTCAACTCTTAATAATAATTACTTGAGAGACAGCATACACTGAAAATAACAAGTAAATAATGTGCAAAGGAAAAAAAAGATGACAATCAACATTAACTAGATATTACCTTCCCCTGCAGCTTTAATTGCAAAGCTTAGTATCTGTTGTGCAAGATGCTTTATTGCTTTGCTTCCAGGGGAACCGGCAAGGGCAACTTCTCTTAATGTTGGATAAACAGCTTCAAATCTTTCAGTGGCCTAAACAAAAATATACAAATACAAAAAGAGTATCTCAGCTAAACCAATGATTGCAATGCAAGTGATTAGAAAATACACAAGATTCTTTTAAAAATCTACCTTGACCTGGGCTGAAGGAAGAGGGAAAGTAATTCTCAATAGAGAATCAAGTGCCCATGGGGGCATAACACGCTCCCCCTTTCTGACAGCCCCATTTAGCAAGATAGAATGAGCTTTAGGAGATGTGATAATTCTGTTTCAAAAAAGAAAGAACGAAAGAAGATAAATCATTGAAGACAAGAAGGAGCAGCCAGGAATTCTGCATTAGTTACAATAAACAAATCAGGGTAAGTTAGTGTCAAATCACAAAGGTTCCTAACCTCTCAACCAACTGTAATATCAAGTCTCTTGACTGTGGATTACAACCAGACTTCACACTCAGCATTGGCAATAGAAGATATACCCACAAGTACAACCCCATAACTAGATCTCCTTGAGAAGCCTACACAAATCTTAATCCAGTCACAAATCCGTATAATAACTTTTATAGATTATTTGGGGTGGGGGTACTAAATCATGTTTACAACACTCACCTGAGTTATCACCCAAACAATGACAGGGAGTTTATCCTGTCCTTGATATTTTTTATTCTCCTTTATTATTGGTAATAAACTAATCAAGACATCAGGTTTTCGTCGAAGCACCATTGCTAAAACCACAAACATGGCAACCTGTAGTTCAAGTGTACACAATATTCACTGAATTATATGACATAGCTCATGTAAACATGTTACAGCATTAAATTAACAATATAAGTTTATGGAATGATATTTCAACAAGTTTATTAGTATTCAATCAAATTTGGGGGGGGCATGTTGCAAAAAAAAAAAAATACAATTTTGATTGAAAGGAGTCAGCCAAGAGCCAAGTTGATCCTAGAACACCAAGAAGTTTATTGAAAGGGCATCCTTCACAAAATATCCTTATTGATATTGATATCTAACTTCATTTCCAGAAATCAGAAGCACGACCATTCAAAGCTGAGGATCAGACTGCAATAGATGGATCAGACTGCAATAGATAATTGTCCGAGGTATACTCCAGATCCAAACTTTTCCCTCTCAGACTCTATCACATATCCTTGCTACCTTAAATCCTAATGCATTTCAGTCTCATAGGGCACGTAACCCATTCTCATATTGTTTGAAAAGCTAGTCAATATCTATTACCAACAAAACTAAGGAACCACAAGAGAAAAAATTCAACATCTAAGACAGACTTGAGAATTGGTCATTTTATTTCGAATATTTTTATATTTCATATTAAACAGGGAACAACTTAGTAAAGACACTAAAAAAACTCAGTTGCATTACAGTCATCTACAAAATTCCACATTAAAGAATAAACAAAAAACTCCTTAAAAATTCACATTAGCATTCAGAAAAAGTTCTCATTATTAATGACATCCTACAAGATTAGAACAACATAATACAACCACACTTTAACTCATTAGGTGGTGTCAGCTAGCTTGATCACAGAGGAAACTATTTACCATCTCTGACCAATACAGATACTTGCTCAGATGGAGACACAAATCAACAAAAATGCAAAGTTTCTTTCTGTACTATTTTAAAAAAAAAGTAAAAGAAAAAAATATAGGAATGTACTTGTCCACATTAAATTTTAAGAAATGCAACACCTTTAAAAAAACTACACCAAATTGTGCATCATAGAATGATATGATTTCAAAGGTTACCTGAGATTTCGATGATGATTGCTGGACTGCCTTCTTAGATCCCTTAACAACTCCCTGATGACTGGCAAGGTCTGCAAGAATGCTGTCCAACGACCATAGCACAAAGGAACCAAGTGCTTCATATGATCGATGACTGACCCAATCCGTTGATATTTTGTAAATATCCTCAGATATATGCAAAAGAGGGATCTGTTGGGAAAGTCAATATGATAAGAAACACTTAACAATAATCACTGAGAAAGGACCACTAGCATTCAAACCATCAACAATGAACACAAAAAGAGCATTGCATTAGACAGATCATTACAGAAGGCACATAATTCAGCAACATTTTTCACGAATAATATAAAATATTAACCAGATCAGAACTCACTCATGCAATTCAAAATTTTATACCATACAATACAATCATATGTCACGCGCATCACAAAATCGTTCAACTTTCGTTTCGAAGTCATAATCCGAATAAAAATATATAAAAAAGGAACAGAAACAACTCACATCAACAATCTTTGCGACGGTGGACTCTTTGAACGTCTTCAACCATGGGAATTGAGCTCCACTCACCGACGAGAACGCGCGGCCGAAGTAATCAGCAAACCGCATCAGCATAATATCTTGCTGCGATTCATACGAAGCCTGCGCAAACGCGATTCATTTTTTATTTGTCTCTCACATTCAACGAATCGCAATCACAGAAGATCAATAATTGAAACACTCACGGTAATTTCAGCGAGAAACGCGTCAAGATCATCGGCGCAGATTCCGGAAGCAGCTTCGGCCACCGTCACCTTCGGCTTCTTCGGCTTCTTCTGCTTCGCCTTCTTCACCTCGGCTTCAGGCTCCGCATCGCCGTTGTCCTCGTCGTCGGAATGCCGCTTCGATCTGCTCGGTGCGGCTTCCGCAGCAGCCGCTTCAGCGGCAGCGATCTGAGACTCAAGTAGCCGACGGCGGCGGTCCTCGGAATGGCGCTGGACGGAGCTGAAGACGTCGGAGGAAGAAGCATCGGCGGCGAAATTGTCGTCGGCGAGAGGCTTCTTATTATTGTTGCGGTGGCGCTTTGTATACGACACCGTTTGCCATTCGTTGTTGTTGTTGTTGTTGTTGTTGTTAGTTTTGATTGTGGTGTGGTTCCTTCTTCTTCTGTGAGCTTCTTCTTCTTCTTCCTCTTGCTCTCGGAGAATGGCTTCGATGAGAGCTGAAGTCTCATCCATGGTATGGTTTGAATCGACGCACGCACGCGCGCGCTCTGTTACTACTACTACTCCGAAGAAGGAGAGGATCGATACGGCGTCGTTGAAGAGAGGGGGATCGGGGTCAGAGATGATGACAGAGGACACAGACAAAGATCACAAGGACTATCATCTCGGGTGAAATAAGACACGTGGGTGTTCGTTCTGCCTTTTCAGTCTGAAACACTATAAGTACAAACATTTCGACTCAATCCAAAATCCGAATAAAAAATTATAATCATTCCAATTTGTTCAATTCCTGAAACTCAAATTGTGAATCAACAGTACATCAAAATAATATTAAAATAAGATCAATTATTGTGTTATTATTAAAAGTCGCATATACTCCTATGAAATATAAGTGAAATAACATTATTTGTTATTTTCTTTTACAATTTTTTTCATTTTTTATTTATTTTGTATTCATCACTGTCAAGTGTGTTTGCCAACCAGTTGTTCTTAAACATATGAACACTCAACACACCTCCTGAACGAATAATGAACACTTAATTATTTGAAGACCCCGTTGGTATCATCACGCATGCAAATTTGGGAACATCATTTTGAACAAATTACACACATTTATTTGTTAATCTCAAAACAAGAATATTATGATTCTAAGACCTCTTTGGTGTCATCGAGTCAGTCCAAGGTCATTCCAGAAATATGAAAAACAAGAAAGGGTGACGCCAGAGTAAGGAGAAACAAGAAAGGGATGGATAAAATATGAAAGAGTGTAAAAAAAGGAAAATAAATAAATAAATAAAGAATACTACATCACCATTCATGTGTTTCGAACTAATCTCCATTTCCCTATGCCTAATATGCAAGGATTTTGATAGCTTTCAGTTTTCTCGTAAAACAGACTTCAAAATGATGAAATTTGGCTTAAACATTCATATTCATGTGTATCGTATCCTTTTTTTATAGGTAATTTGTTCTTTGACTTCTATACATAAATGTAATTAAAATTTCGTTATTCTTTTTTATTTTATTTTTTGTTGATATATAGCAAGATATCCTATAGCAAGAGCCATGAGACTAATCCTCCATGTATAGAGAAACAACTTATTTCTTTTGATTAGCTAAAATCTAGATGTTTCAAGTGATGGTTGGCTAAATTTTTTTATTAATCATAGCGTAACTATTGTTATCATAATTATCATTTTTTACTTACATAATCTTTGTCATTTGGAATTAAGATTAATTTCCATGGTAAAGTCTATATTTTATTTTATATTTGAATAGATAAAGTTTTAAATTTATTCTCATGTTATGCATGATGCTTTTATAATTTTATACATAATTTTTTAATTATTTATGAATAATAATCTTATTTTAAAAATTACTAATTTTATTTTAATGGCCAATATTAGATATTAGATAAATATTTTGAATCTTGCTAATCAATATATTTAGGATATTGATTAACGAATTAAAATGAAAAAAATATATACTGTAAAAATTGTAAAAAAAAAATAATGGGCAACAATTTTTTTTGAAAATTATATATCTAAAGTTTTATTAAATGTTAATGTTTTCTTGAGAACCGGTGGTTTCGATAAAGTAAATTGTTTCGTCAAAAGTGACATGTCATTAATGGACATTTCTTTCAAAAGGGATTTGGATGAATTAATGATAAAAATTCTTTTAAAAATTGACATGCCATGTACTTTTCATGTATAAGTCTTAAAAAAGGAAAAAAAGTTTCGTGTGTATTTATATTGAATGATGCTTTACTGGTCAAAGTACTAAATTATTCCTATAAAATTTGAATTAACAAGAAAGTCCATATAGAGAAAGAAGGGTGTTATATATCCATCCTTTTTTTTTATTTCTTCCAATTTTTATAATTATATTTTGTTTATTTATCTATACAAAAATGGGTATTCACATTTTGTTTACATAATGATTTGTAACAACTAGATACTTTTAGAGTTAAACAATTTCTTGTTATCATTAATAATTGAAGCTTAATTATAGGATAAGTAAAGATAAAAAAACGCAAAGAAATATTTTCTTACTGTCCAACGTGAGTAAATATAAGTTGTATCATCACCATAAATATGGATCCACCTAACACCAATTTGTCAAATTATTAGATATTATTTTCTATATCATCAAATTGACACAAATTAAATAAAATGCATATATCTTTTTGGAAAAAACGATAATTCCATGCAAAGAAATGCTAGAAATGAGTTTTGTTATCAATTAATTAATAGTAAAATTTCTATATCATTAATTAAAAGTAAAACTCACATGTCATCCAAACGCGATTCTATTTTACAATCTCCATTCCGAACCCATAAAACATAAGCGTTACTTTGACCCTTCTCAACCTTTGGATTATAAAAGCTATTTAAACCATCGACCCCATAATAAGGACCTAAAGTTGATACAAGACATACGTTTGCAAACTACAAAATTAATTCAATAGATTTAAATAACTACACAAATTGAAACGTTAGATGTGATGCAATTTATAGAAATAAACTAAGAATATTTAAAATTTAGTTATACGAGACAAACTTACATGATTACCAGATCTATCTTGAGTTAGGATATGATTATTTAATAATGATTTGTCTTGAATGTGAGATCATCTTTTGTTATTCTTTGAATAGGAACAGTCTCAGTTGGACAATATTATTGGTCCTTCTCAAGCCCAAATATAAGTCTAGTTGTTGAGTTTTTCATTCTTGTTTTTTCCAATTGATGTTTTAAAGTTGGGTTTGCTCTATAATTAAGAAAGTAAAAAACAAACATTGAAATTAAGAAGAAATAAAATCAAATAAAGATAAAAAGTTAACCACAGTTGAGGCTATCCAAAGTAGTGTATGGCTGCAACTTATGATTTTTTAGTAAAGGATGGTCAAATGCTGATTGTTTGTTAATATCAATACAATCAATGATATCCCCAAACTTTGTCTATAAAATTCAAAATACAACATATATATTAAAAAACATTAGTAAACCATCTAGTGGGATCCAAGCTCAACATAAAAGAAGCATATATTGATATCTAAGGCTATGAATTATACATGAATACTCTTAACAGGATGTTTGTTAATGAGCTTTAGGTGTCTCTCATGCTTCAAATCTTCTTTAATATTTTGAATACCATCAACTCCATGGTTGACACTACTAGTCACCAAAGTCTATTTACCAAACAAAATGACTTGATGATCAATTACACACACCTATATATATATAGGTGATGTTATAAAATATTTTTAGTTTATACAATATATCTTAAAATTAGATATTTTTTAATAAGAAAAAGAATAAATTTATAAATACATAATAATTTGTTTATTATATATAATTAATCAAATTATTATTATTATTATTATATATATAATTAAGGCAATTTTCTATACTTACTATATAATTTATTTATCTTATTAAATATAGTTATTAAACATCGCTGGAAACTTATTGATTTTGTACTTCCTCCACTCTTATATATAAGACTCATTTAACTAATTCATATTATTTAAAATAAATGATTATATAAATTATTCTATTAAATAAATCGTTGTTCCACATATGATGTAAACACATTAGTATCAGTCAATCATAGGGGTTAGACTAAGGTGATTGATTAGTCCATGAGTCAAATTAATTTTAATTGAAATTAATAATTAAGAATTAATAATAAGATATGCAAATTTCCACTGAATGATATTACCTATAGTCTTTTTATAGGAATTTTCAAAATAGACAAATTAGCTTAAACCACAACCCAATAATTAAATAACATGATTTTATTTATTTCATTAAATATAATTATTGAATGTTGCAGTATTTTATAATGTAATTAAATCAATTATTAAATATATATATATATATATATATATATATATATATATATAATTAAGGCAATTTTCTTTACTTATTATTTTTTTTATTAGATATAGTTATTAAATGTCGTTGGAAATTTATTGATTTTTATTTATAAAAGTATGTAATTATACTCCCTTCGCTTTTATATATAAGATTTTTTTAATTAATTCACACTATTTAAAAAAAATAATTTAATTATGGATATAAGTTATAGGTATAAAACTAGTCCCCATGTGTGTCAGAGGAAGGGAGTCTTGCCTTCATTCTAAGAATAAAGCTAACATTCTTGAAAAAAGGAAGAATATAGATAAATCACATGGATTGGAGTGGCATGTAACATGAGGTTAAAGAATTCTTTCGATAACATGATTCAACCACTTAGACTGATGACAGGAAGAGGTCATTACCAACAATATGACGTGATTGTTTATGCGTAGTATCATTTTAGGTCCAATGTTTTGTCTTGATGCTTCTTGAAATGAGACCAATTGAAAATAACATGCACCACCCAAGTCTCCGACAGGAAAAGAATCGGATCCCATAGGAGGACTAAGAGTACTGAGAGGAGTTATTGTGCTTCCACCCCAACGCACTTGATCGACTGAAGTCATGTTGGAGAACATAGTTGCCAAAAAATATCCAATACTCTTATTGTTATAAGGTAACCACCAATTTTTGCTCACTGGGTCCTAAAAACATATATAAACTGTTGTGAATGTATGATTGGTAATTTAAAATAAATTTTTAATCCCATATCAGTTGTATATAATTTTCTCTTTCATACAATGAAAAATTTTATAGCATGAACATAACCTTAGAAATAGAAATGTTAATCTCAAATCTTGGTCCATCATGGGTAGATATTCGGGTTAAACGTCCACCAAGGTAAATTCCTTTGGTAGTTTGGGCAAAATCTGGACATCGAAGATTGTAACATCCTGTCTTTTTTAAATTATTTGATTGTGTCGTTTTTGAACATCACAATAACTTTTTAGGAAATGAAACATGTAACATTTCAAAAATTAGAATAATGAGATTAAAAAAAATAAATAAAATGGATTTTTTGCTTAATAATGTATAAAGTGCCTAGTGTAATGTAGAAATATTGGACTAGAAGATTCTTAGGGCCAATAAAGACTTAATTACACCCTTCTAGCTAGCCCTAACGCACATACATATCCACTTACCTTAGAGAGAGAGAGAGGAGAGAAGGAAGATAAATGGAAAAAAAACCTTCACCCAACACCCACACTTGGTGAGTGCATCCCAATCTTGTTTCCTATTTTCTTAGTCTTGGTTGGTTGTTGCTCCTTTTTCCCTTCGATTTTGCATTTTTGTAGTTACAATTCAGATTTGGGGAGATGTTGATTCTTCAGTTATTTGCATTGATGGGTTAAAAGAAGGGTTTTTATGTTTATAAACTTATGGAAATAATATTTGAGCATTCGATGGTGTTTTGGTAGGTGCACTAAGCAAAAATATACAAATCTAACATTTCAATCACTTGCAGATTGTCGCCTCGGGCTAAGCACAAGCCCTCCCAGATCCCAGGGGTGGGTTATGTGTTGTGACACTAAGCTCAATGTTGTTGCGTCAAGTGCAAAACCTCCACAGAGCATGTTTGGAATATTTGCATAAGCGCTAAGTGCATCCTTCGATGCACTAAGCGCATCCTTCGATGCACTAAGCGCATGACATCCAAAGAACATGCCTGGAACTTTTGTGCAATGATGTTGAGCGCCATCTAAGTGCAATACTAATAGAGTAATATAGGTTTCCACTTTCCAAGTAGTTACTTTCATTATTTGAATTGTATGTCCACTTATGACTACATAATGATAATAAATGCCTACATATGAATGATGGAAAGTCTTATTTGGTGAAAGAATGATAATTACTCCTTTAGTCACCAAAGGATGACAATAGATGCAAGTTAACAAAATAAATGTGCATAATACTTTTATGTACCCTTTTCGATAAGGAATAGATTTTTGTCCCCTTAGATTCTCAAAGAGCAGTAAAGGAAGAGTAATGACAAAGACAAGGAAGACACTTATTAAAAATTTGAGCTTAATTCAACCACAAAATGAAAAAAAAAAAGATATAAACTAATAGATGACACATACAAAGTTTAAGATTTATGTCAAGATGCATTTATGTAAGCAAGTTTTTCAAGCAATACACCAAATTAAATCTCATAAAGAAAAGTTCTACAAAATTTATGTAGTTTTGACATATATATGTTTAAATTGTTGCATATTAGGATACTCATTGAGATGTTTTCTCCCTAGTTTAAGTTCCATGTTCTAGATTAAACAGATTTGGAATGACTATGTATCAAGCGTGGATTTATTTTGTTTCTTGTATTTTCTTAGGCTTACTTTTGAGATACTTGCTTTGTATTTTTTTTAGTTAGAGACCTTTATGTTTCCGGATTCACCCTTTGCATGTATATAATGGTATTTTTGAAAAAAGATGTGTGCACAGGAAACATTATTCTCACATAATGGTTGTCATATATTAATGATTTAATTATAAACTAGAGTTTGCTGTAAATTTATCATAATATCCACCAAGTAAGGGAAAATAAGTTTTAACAAGAGAAAAATTGAAAATACTTAATATTCTCATAAACAAAATTACCGTGTGTTTAATTTCCATAAGCTAAGTAAAGATTAGAAAATATGTACTGATATCTTTTTTTATTGTCCATGTTACATAAAGCTTGGTCAGTTTATTTATGGATTTTGTGAGCCGAATCTGGACCTAAAATAAAGGTCATTTAATTTGCAGATTGACTTATGTGATTTTTCTAAAAGTCTATTTGGATATAAGGTTAAAAGTACTTTTGAGAGCTTTTCTACTAAAAAAAAAGCTTTATATTTCCAGCAGAGAAACTCTTAAAAGTACTTCTAATTTGTATCCAAACAGGCCCTTAAACATGGACTTCGTGGACTGGTTTGTATACCCATCCCTAATTAGATATTTGTTGTTGAATGTGGTTTCACCTTGTGACTTGTGAGGGGTAGTTGTATCCATTTGAGTCCTTTTGGGGGTGCAGGAAGCAAAACAGAGGTGCAGAAAGTAATGGTCAACTAACTAAACCCTCCCTCCTCCTTCCGTCTAAAACTAAAACCCTCAACACTACTAAATTAAACCTCGTGCAGTTGCGGGGCGTGTTCTTTTGTGCCGAACCATGGATCCTCCAAGGAAGAAGAAGAAAGGACGATACGGCGTCGCAGAGCTGAAAACCCTGGGGAACCAGCTTCTCTCTTCCGCCTCGCACATCAACAACCTCCCTCTCCTCCTCACCTTCGTTTCCCCTTCTTCCCCTCCTCACCACGTCCTCGAATCCCTCCTTTCGCTTCACTCCTTCTTCCTCCCTCTCCTCCCCAAGCTCCCTTCCTCCTCCTCAGCCCCCTCCGCCCCATCCGCCGCCGCTGACCAATCCGAGTTCATCTACCTCGCGTGGCTCCGTTCCAAGTTCGACGAGTTCCTCAAATCCCTCCTCGACGTCCTCGCCTCGCCGCAGGGAGATGAGACGCTCAAGGAACTCGTGCTGGACACGCTCATGGAGTTCGTCAAGGTCGCCAATGGCGGCGCCTTCCACTCTTCTCTGTACCACAAGCTTCTCCATAGTATTGTACGTTATGCCAATTTTGTTGATAATTGTTGTTGTTGTTTTCGTTGTTTTGATTCGATTCCGTTGATTTTGGATTAATGCTATCAGGTTTACTCTTCTAGTCCCCCTACTTTTTTGGTGGATTTACTGGCGACGAAGTATTTCAAGTATATTGATGTTCGGTATGGATATTATGCTCTTAACTTCTTTGATATTATCACGGTTTATGGTATATACTGTATTATTTTATTATTAGCCCCTTTTATGGAAGGCTGAATTTATGTAGAACGTGTTATGAGGATGAATTTGTTAGTCCTTGATTGAGATTCACTGACATGATTTTACGTGCACGAGTGTTTAGGGCATAGCTCATGTTGGTTATGGAGTTTTGTTAGTTTACTGACTTATTAAGTTACTTGGTGCAGCTATTTTACGTTTATAAGTCTAAAAAAGCTTGCTAGTACTTTGGAGGGAAAAGATGTCTCAGGTGCGTTTCTAGCCTAGCTTTTGTCTTCGTCTTCCAATTTTTAACGTGCAAAATTGCAAACAGGAGTTTTGTGTGTTGTTTTTTCAATTTCCAACTATTTGAGTATTCTCTGTTGGATAACTCATTTGCTTATCCTTGTCAGATGATAAAGTTGCAAGTGCAGATGGCACCAGTGAAAGTCAATTGAGCTCAAAGTTAGTGAGACCTATAGCCATTGCTTTGAAGCTACTTCTCTTGTTTTCTGTTTCCTTCCTTTGTCAAGATATGTTTTTAGATAATCATAGCTGGTTGGCTATCATCAGTGTTAAATGACTATTTTCTTTTGTCATAAACCATGCTTCCAACATGCTATAGTTTTGCAGCTCAATGCTGTCTAGTGCAAGTTTAAAGTTGTACTTTTCTGAATTCTTCCAGGGAGACTTGGTCCAAGTTATGAAACTAGGAGATGAATAATTTACTTTAAATAACCATGATGATTTAATTCTGTTGATAACTTGAAAATATACTCTTTTCCAGTAAGGAATGTGTCATCCACAACATGTATTACACTATATCACATGTTCCCCCACATCAAGGCTTGGATAATACATCTGATTTGGAAATGTGGAGCAGCTCAGGTAACTGTTTGCTCATTTGCTTGTTAGGCATTTTGCTTTTTAAAAACTATGTATCATAGTGAAGATCAGAAGATCTTGATCCTTTTCAGGTCTATACATATGATGGACTATTTAGTGTTTTCTTCTCTCTCCTTAATACTTGTACAAACTACAGATTGCTATTTCTTTTTAGATAAGAAACTATAGAAGTGTACCTGTATTTGTAATTTGGATTTTTTTTGTCCATAGAAAGTGACCATAAGCAGCTTTCTGGAGATAAGGGTGCTGATGATAAGCCACAGAAGTCCCAGAAGCCTAACAAAAATGTCAGATATTATTCCTTACTGTTTGCTAAGTTAAATGCTACTCCCCATTTTGTTTTTTCATTATTGAGGAACTCTTACCCTCCAATTTCTTAGTATATCTTCATTTTAATGAATTTATATATTGAAGAGCCTTCTCATTTAAAAACTCTTGTAATTGTTTGTGTACTTTTTCATTTTTTACTGTCTACTTAATTTTCATTTTACATGTATAGGTATTGTCAGCAGCCAAAATTGCCAAGAAGATGAAGTTAAAATTTGCTAAAGCATGGATTATATATCTTAGATTGCCTCTTCCACTTGATGTTTACAAAGAGGTAATCTACAAGTTATTCTTTTGAATTTGAACACAGCTGAAACATTATATTCCGAAACATGGTGTGAATGTAATGTAAGATGATGTCTCAAGGTTTTCATGAGATCCAATGTAGGAGTGGCAGGGGGGGAAGAAACACACATGGTGGAATTGTAACACTGGTCATAAGGTCCTAGTAGAATAGAAATACAATATATAGCCAACTTTGTCCTTATGTTCTCCATTGTTAGAATATATAATGAGAGTTGAATAATGACAACTGTTAGTTAGTTAGTTGGACTAGTTAGAAGAGATTGGTTATAAATAAGGGAAATTACATTGAAGGGCATTCTGTGAATTTGATAGTTTGTGTTAGTGAGAAAGGAGAGATCCTTTTTGAAGGGGAAATCCTTGGGGGTGGGGGGGGATTCTATTCTCCATTTTATGTACTTCAATCTTCAATAATTCAGTTCTATTCTTTCGGTTTTCTCTCTCCAGTTTCCATCTTATTTTCTGTTTTGTTCTTCAATAATATTTTGAAGAGAAGAACAAAGTTCTTGGCACCCAAGTCGAACTTGAAATTAGATTGAAATGGGAGAGAATTTCAAAAAGAGGGATAGCTGCATTTGGATGGTGTTTCATGTGCAGAGACGAGTGATTAGGGCAATTTTTTTTTAAAGGAACCATTCTGGGCTGGGTTGTAAAACCCGATCTTTGTGTTGATGGATCTGAAACTCATTGAGAAGCGCCAATCCGTTAATTCTGCATGTCTACTCGACAATCTCACAAAGATCCTACCAATCTCTGATCTTACATGAGCAAGAAATGATTTAAAAGTCGTAGGTTCCTATGTTCCTAAAAGTAACATTGTGGTTTTAACAATGATCATCATAATTGTAAATACAGTGGTGTGGTAAGTGGTAACCTTTTCTTACCATGCCTTGAGAATATTGGTTGCCCTTCCATTTAAATATTGGGTCCTTACTTTATTTGTAAATATATCTGACCATGCATACAGCCCTTTCCTGTATCATACAGGAGAGATGATAAAACCTTCTTATATTAGTCCTCAATTCAGGACATCCTGCTCAATTTTATGTTTCTTTTTGTAAAAGAAATAAATATTGATAGGCATGCCAGTAAGTTTCTTTAACGAATAGAGGTTGTGGTTCAGAAATCTGGATATTATTGTTTTTTCTGGAGTTAAGATTGTTTCTGTACTTACTGTGTGTCCTTAATTCCCTCCACTTTCACTGTCACTATAATCTTGAATCTCTGCTAGCTAGAAGTCTGATAGATACCAATTAGTTAGGTAGTTACAACAGTTAACTAGTTAGGTTAGTTGGTCTAAGAAATAAGTCACGTTGCCTATAAATAAGAAGAAAGCTTAAGAGGGAGGACCACTTGTCATTTGCGAGAGGGAATTATCGCCTTTCTAGTTTCTAGTAAAGATACCAACTACCAAGTTTCTATCAAATTCCTAGTCATCAGTTCATCAACTTTTTTTGTTTTCCACGAAAAAACAGATTAATTCAGCTTGTGGCCTTTTGTTTTTCATTCAGAACCTTTATTAATCTATGAAGCTCAAATAGTCTTCTGTTCACAGAAATCATTGGTTGCAGTAAGATTCTTAATCAGCTATATATATCATGGGTGATGTTAAATAAACTGCCTAATTATAAATTATAATAATCATGCATTGGGATGATAATAACTTGTCGTTGTTATCTCTACTCAAAACAGAGGCCTTCAAGTTTAATTAAGGTAACTACTTCAGTACTTCATATATGGGATGTGCACTAGGAGCATATAGAAGGAACAAACTTAATCATAAAAGAATACCATTATTTGGGTGTAGTTTTGATTATTTGACTCTGTTTAGTCCAAAATTGGCTAGGAATATGGTTAGAATACGTCTTGTTAGACATCCTCCTCCTTTGAGCTAGCTTTTAAGATAGGCCTAGTCCTTTCTTATATGGTTATGGCATCACAGCCTATCTACCTTTCATATTGGGTCACTTGTAGATGTCCAGTCTTGTAAATTTCACGCATTTGAAGTCTAGTCTAGTCTTGGGCATGAGGGAGTTGTATTAAGATGTCCCACATTGACTAAGAATGTGGCTAGAATACTCTATGTTAAGACTTGGGTAATCCTCCTCTTTTGAGCCAGCATTTGGAAGTGAGTTAGGACCAGTCCATTTCTAATATGGTATTAAGGCCTACCCAGTCATGATATCGGGTCACTTGCAAATGTCCTATATTACAAACTTCACTCTCTAGATATTCAGTCTTGGGCATGAGGGGGTTGTGTTAATATGTTCCACATTTGTTAGGAATATGGCCAGGATACTCCTCATATGACTTGGGTATTCCTCATTCTTTGAGCTAGTTTTGGGGAGTAAGTTAGGTCCAATCCATTTCTAGTATTAGACTATTAGTCCATACATTTCAGGACCTTGCATGAACATCTCTGTGTATGTTCATAAGTTGTTTTCATGGGTACCTGCTTGCTTATGTGCACATGTGTATGTGTGGTCTGTGTTACTGTTAGGATTAATATGCAATATGCATAATCTGGAAAAAGAGATGAAAATGTAAACTGAAGGGAACCATGAAGAAAAACCTAACTGCCTATATGGGCAATTGGTCCTTTATACATAACTTTAGGACTTGGGATGCATTATGACATAAAAGCTGTTCTATACAAACTTTAGAATACAACACTGGTTTTCATATTGATTTTCAATCTTCACAAAAGGTAGATTGCTGTGGTGCAGGATATGCGGGTCTGCATTTTTCTTGTTGGAAGAAGTGGTGAGATTTACAAACCTGAATAGGCTCAGATGTCAGCAGTTTGTCTGGTGCAAAGTAATTGGTCATTACAGTTACCAGTGCCATTTTCTTATTCTAATTTAAAACATGAAAATCTTACATAAGAGAGGATAGTAATCAGATGACTAAATAAGTAACCTTTGGATAATACAATTTTTTGTTGAAGATATTTTATTTGTGAATCAGATCTCAGATACTTTTTAGCCAGGTAATCATATCATATGATATATTGCTTATCTAATCTATTTCACTTTGTTTGATTTCATTTTAGGTATGTAAAATATGAAGGTGAATGGTAATTATTATTGTGGTGATTGTATATGTGGCATTCTTTTTTTATGCATTTGTTTTATATTTTATGCAACTGCATTATTACATACTTCTGTTCTTCATTAGTTTTTTTTCCCTTTCGATTTCCTGAGCTGTGATTTTTTTATTACCAGGTTCTTGTTTGTCTTCACAAAGCAGTTATTCCTCATCTATCTAATCCCATCATGTTATGGTAAACATCTATGTTCCACAAAGTTGGCAATTTATTATGATATCTAGATGTTGAATCTGACATGTTACTTTATTGTGTGCAGCGATTTCTTAACAAGATCATATGATGTTGGTGGTGTAGTTAGTGTGATGGCCCTTAGCAGCCTTTTTGTCCTAATGACCCAGTATGGACTGGAATACTCAAATTTCTATGACAAACTATATGCCCTCTTAGTTCCATCTATCTTCATGGCAAAACATCGAGCAAGGTTTTTTCCAGGTGAATCTTTGTTAATTATTTTTTTCACGTATGATAAGTAAAAATAACAAAAGTGGAATTTTGAATTAAAAAAAATGCTCTGTTTAGCTGTATGAAGGACATACTAATGATCTATTAAATTGTTAATTTTTTTTGTAAGTTTTCTATGCTTGGCAATTTGGATAATGGAGATTATGTTAGTTGGCTAGCCAAATTTGTAGAGAATAAGTGAATTGATAAGAAAGATTTTGTTGTATGTAAAATCTTGTGCATGTGCTGCTTGCTGACAAATGACAATATGCAATTTCCTAATTGCAGCTTCTTGATTCTTGCCTCAAGTCACCTCTTCTTCCAGCGTACCTGGCTGCTTCCTTTGCAAAGAAATTGAGTAGGTTGTTGCTTTCAGTTCCTCCTTCAGGTGCATTAGTTATTACAGCTCTGATACACAATCTTCTGCGTAGACATCCTTCAATCAACTGTTTGGTGCACCGTGTAAATACAGTTTTCTTTAATCTGTTTTTTATTTTGTCTAGTGCTTAAACCAACCATTGGTTTCTGGATTGCATCTTTAGTACTGGAGATGTTACTAAGGATGTTAAAGTATTACATCTTGATTGAACTTGTAATTTCTGATGTATGAGCAGGAAGATGGTGTTGATGAAGGGAAAGGGGATCATAGAACAGATGAAGGAATGGCTACTAACTCGGCTAATGCAAAGATTGCCATACCCAGCCAGAAATCAGGCATTGACCATTTTAACAGTACTGAAACTGATCCTAAGAAGTCAGGTGCTATGAGTAAGTATCTTCGTTATGTATTGTTGACTCCAAAGTCTTTAAGGAAATCAAGTCAAGTAGTCAACTCTTTCTTGGTCGTAGAGTTACAATTTTTTCTTGGCCTTCTATATTTCTTTTGCTGATGAAGATCTCTTGGAGCAGGGAGTTCTCTTTGGGAAATTGATACTATTCTTCAACACTACTGTCCTCCTGCCTCACGGCAAGTGTTTTGAAATTGTTGCTTTATTCCTAGTTTTCTTTTCTTCTTTCCCCAATTTGATTTCAAATGTCATATTTGGAATTTGACATACTCCCTTAAATGTTGCGTACTTTGCTTGTGCTTTTAGGTTTGCTTTGTCTCTTGGGAATGATTTGACAGTCAGGGCCAAAACAACTGAAGTTAATGTTGGTGATTTTAGTGCTGGTTCATATGCAACAATCCTTGGAGCAGAGGTGATAGAACAATTGCTATATTTTTCTTCGCTTCTCATGATGTGCTTATGTTGTTTGAATTATAAGAGGAAGTAGAGAAAGATGTGCATTATGCTCATTGTCTTGTATTGTCTGGTGACAACTTGCACCATTGCAGATATCACGGAGGGTAAAGCAGGTTCCCATAGCATTCTTCAAAGCAACTCCTTCCTCTTTATTTTCGGAGACTGATTTTACTGGTTGGACTTTCAAATGTGAAGAAACACCCAAAATGATCAATGACAACGAGAGTACGAACGATTTATCGTAACATGAATGATGTTCTGTGAAATGACTCAAAAGAGTGCTCAGCATTCATTTTTGTCCATCTTGGAAATGTCTGCTTGTTTTATGAAGATATGTCACTTGTTTGATTGATTTATTTTTACTTGAGGAAGCAAATCATAAAGGAAGAGGGTTTTGGGTTGGGGGGGAGCGCCTGGGGACATGTTCGAGTTCCCTTGTGGCTCACTATTGGAACATAAACTTAAGATTAAATTGAAGTGTTAGATGTAACGGTTAGAAGATAAATTTTGCCACATTCTTTTTATTGCGGTAGAGTAATTTGTTCCTCACTTTTTTAATTCAAATTTGTTCCTTGCTCTAGTAGTACATTATTAGAATCATTCATTGAGTTGTGGTATAACTTGGTAGGGTTGCAGCCACTTAAAATTTATGCAATCGAAGAGTAGAGTTACTTGTACGACAAGACAAATTAACATTTTTCACATTTATTTTTTTTATTTCGTTGCATTTTCTGGGTCTAATTCGGTGTAGCAAGCACGTGAAAGAATGAAGTTGACGAAGTTTCACTTGATCTCTTCTGAAGTCTCAGTGTGTAGTGGATCCCAACAGAAGGTTTGGTAAAAACACACCAACACACAAATTAGTAAGTATTCCAAAATGTGGGTGACTTTCCAAATGAGTGCATACCTTTCAGTGGTGTGTTTCTTAGGTAATGTGTGGATATTGTTGGAGTGTTGAGATTGATGACCAGTTAGCCATTAGACAGTTTGCCATTTATAATCGGTTGGTTGGTATTCAATCTATTGGTTGTCAATGGTAGTTTGCCATTTATAATAGGGGTGTGTTGTCTACACCATAATGTTTTCTAATACATCATTTGACAAATAGTTAATTTTCTCAAATACCCTTTAAATATTAGGTTTAATATTTTAACGCATTTCCATTTTGTCTTTTGCATCGCGTTATGCTTCTTCTATTTTGCTCCTTTGATTGTTTTCGTTCTCTGTTGCATTGCACCGTCGAGGTCCTTTGTCGCATTCATTGGCGCTCGTGGTGGTCGTCTTCTTCGTTTCGTGGCGGCCCTGGTGAGTGTTTCCCTTTTGAAGAGGTTTGGTTAGGCCTGTAAAATGGATGTGCCAAACTGAGGAGGATACAGATTCGATAATCCATAAGAAGAAGATGAGCTTCATACGGATTGTCCAATTCGTATTTGTATTTTTAATTTTTAATTTTAAAATAATTAAATTAAAAATAATTAAGTAATAAAAAATATATTATAATGTGAAATTATAATTTATTATGTATTTTTTTTACAATTCTTAAGTCCGTAAATCAAGTTAGAAATGTTTATTGACATGAAGTTTTGGACATTTTGGATTAAGAATTTTCCTTGTCTTTTATAAACAATTTGTATAGTATGATTTGTTGTATTACATAAATTGAATACCCATGATAGCTTGGTTTGGTTAGAACTCTATTTGTAAGATATGTATGTATGTCAATAAAAGTTGTTGAACCTGTTTATAATAAGGAACCTGTGTATGATTTGGAATGGTTGAGTGTTGTTGTTGGTTTGGTTTGGTTTGAATTCATAAAGTAACATGCAATCAAATGTTGTACAGATTATGGTTAAAACTAGAGGATTGCGTCATATTCTTGGAAGAGTTGTAGATTGAACATTAGGTAGAAATGTTACAGGTAACGAAGATGAAGGCGACGACATCCGTTCGTAGACAAAAGGCAGATATTGCTATTCCTGAGGATCCTCCTGTTCAGAAACCACACGTGGAGACTGATATTCCTGCGACGGAGGATATAGATACTGAATCAGAATCTTTTCTAGGGGGCTGGATGGTTGTTCTATGTTGACTGTGTGCCAACGGATAGCTGAAGACTTGCAACATATGATTGATATGAGAATGGTTACAGAGGGCACGAATGCATACAGTACAACAGAGCACCTTCTGCATCTAGCCCATGGTGTCATTGACTACGGAATAGTCTATACTCGAGCTAGACAACCAAGAGACACACAGAGGAGCCATGTGGGTGGTCGAGGTTAAAGACGACTAGCACATGTTTAGAAAATATTGAATGAAACATTGTTGTACTCTTCGCGGTTTTGTAACGAAATATTGATGCATATGGTTGATTGCACAATGCGTAAATGTTTTCAAAAAGTTTAGTCATCTCCTAAGTCAACATGTTGTGTGTCCAACTTTATCGATTTAGTATACATTCGATCAATATAAGGATTGAGCCACTGTTTTGCTTCATTGTTACAGTGACTAGACCACAAGAACGCCGTCGATGGCAAAGGATAGTCATCTCTCAAAAGAACTTGTTTGTAACACAAATGCGCAAAATTATGAATTTGACATAGGTATGTAGATTATGTAAACATAAACAGTTAATGTTATACCTGAACAAAATGGTTACCAAACACATGACCAATGTACATAATGCGATGAATACCAGGATTTCTAGGAGGTTGACTTCTTAGAGGAAAAACGTCATACTTTGCTGGAGTGAAAGAGAAACAACAACGATGTTATACCTTAATACAATTATGTAACCCATATCGGTAATATCCATCAACTTATCCATCGTTACATGTAAGAAAATAGTTAATGAAATAAATTGGTTGCAATTTAGATTCAAAATGAGTAAAAGGCATAATAGAAGACAATGATTTTTTTACCTTGGACAATCCATCAACTAGTATGGATCGCTTTAAGGTCTCAAACCCATCAAACAAGGCTATATATTCATCAGGCCATTGTGCAAGTTCTTTGAGCAAATGATTGCGTACCAAAGACCAAGAATCTTCACCATAACCTAATAAGGCAGCAATTACACGATATCCACAATTACTATTAGCTTTAATATCAGTTATATTCAAAATGAATTTCTACATAAATAGATGAAATTGATCGAGCATAGGAACGATCCTGTTCTTCATTAGTTGATCAGACAAGGAACTAGACCGTTTTTTAGTAGAGCAACTATTTTGCACAAAATGTAATTCATCGACATACTCAAAGTAAGACGAATCCTTCTTTGTTGACCTTTGGTGCTTTGTGAGGTTTTTTTTTAGTACCTTTAGTTTTTACCTTTTCAGGGGGGGACACATGGAAGTTTGATCAGGATACGCAATTTCTTTAAGCTTAGTCTTTAGTGTCACTTTCCCACACATGTCAAGCTTTTCAAAACGGTTGTATATGACTTCCATCTCTTCAGTTATGCTGACTTCACACTCATGCAAACCTTGGTCTGAAAAATTTAACCTTCACCAAAAAATATGAACGTTGTTAAGCGGAATGCTGCCAACACCATATGTATGTAGGTATCACACCAACAATGTAAAGTAAAGGAAGTCTGTACCTGTTTGTTTTCTATGTATTGTCTATCAAGAATACCACATGATATGCATTGCTCAATTTGACTGCATCTGGATGTGTCCAAAACAAGTCGCATACAACATTTTCATCATTCATTCTATGTCAATGAATATACATGTCGCGTTCAAGGAGTTTCAATTAGTTGTTGCATTTCAGTATTATTGCCTCTTATCCGCATTCGGTATGCATATCTTGCATTGTATACTTGCTTCAAAGTAGTATAATTATTGGCATTGTACTCCTTCAAAGTAAGAAGAATATTCTTCGATTTCACCATTGACTTTGTCATATCAACAACAATGATATTTTCCTCATCAGTTAGTCAACCAACATATGGGTGTCCACATAATGAGTTAGCCAAAGCATAATAATGATTGCCACATATTAGCTTCACCATCCATCCTTGACCTCCCGGGACTGGTTTGCCCCGCAGCTTAAAAAGACAATCACATTTTCTAGTGCTAGTCGTTGAAGGTGTGAAACCTTTTTTCCGTGCTCTATACTTACCACTCATTTCCCAACCAATTAAAATAAATGATGTCCTTTCTATCTTTCCAGTTGACATGTCACTCCTCATTATGACAGCTACAAAATCATTATCATATGCAACAGTACGAGCTCATCTCAAAATGTCATCACGGGATTGGAACACCTACAAAAATGGACAATACATCTTTAACCTTCTTAATTCATTCATTTAACAACTTTAACTAAATTCAAAATCATATAAATACTTCAGACGTATTGAAGGCTGCAAAACAATCAACTAAACAATTATTCTTTTCAAACGCATCAGCATCTGCTCCAATGTCTTTATTCATATTAATTTCTTGAGACATAATATTGTCATACATCCACTCATCGTTGTCTATCCTAACACATTAAAATTAAATTTAATCATTAACAAAAAATAACGCATAATAATAACATTTACCAACATTAAATTCATAACATAAAACAAATTCAATCAATATTTTTGTCAACATCAATATTACAAAATCAAACTAAATTAAAAAAAGTGTTCATTAAATAAATAATAAAATATTTTAACAAAACATTCAAATTTAAACAAACACTATTTAAATAAACAATCAAAAAATTAACTTATTGTATTTCGTCCACAAAAATTACAACATGTATCCAATTTATTACTTATAATTTTTCTACTTAAAATCAATTTGAATAAATATAAGATTTTTTTAAAAAATTGTTTTTCAATATTATGGATTGGATAATCCGTATGATTCATACACATTACGTATTCTGTAAGAACCATATGGATTAGGCAATCTGTATGCTTTGTACGGATTAAGTAATCCATAAAAAATCATATGGATTAACCAATCCGTATGGTCCTTATAGATTAATTAATCCATATGATTCTTATAGATTACTTAATCTGTGTGCTTCTTATGGATCATGCAACACATACAAATTATGTAATATGTATAATCCATACGGATTACCGAATCCGTATGGCAAAAAAAAAAGTTACCTCGTTGTAGCCACTGCATCGCCACTCTGACGAACTCAAGCACAGTATGAATGCGTTAATCACCACCCAAAACTACCCCCCTCCAACACCAAAGCCACCAATGCATAGCCTAACCCACCAAACACAAAGAAACCAAAACACATAAGCAAAACCACAACTGTCTCACGCAGCACCAACACCAACACCCAAAATAAGGATGAAAAAGACAAGGGCAATTATGGAATTTCAAAATTTTAAATGGTATATTAGAATATCTAATGGTGTATGAAGTATATCCCTTTATAATATCTCAGTGCATACCTTTCCAATGATTGTCAATGTTTAGATTGTGTTAAAATACATAGTTCGTTGGACTCTTATTAAGCTGGGATGCCGGTTTAGAATAACATAGTGATAGAAGACATCAAACATGTCTCATAGTAACACTAAGATGAGTTGTACATATAAAAGAAAAATAAAGATCCGTAGCTTATTTCTATTTTTTTATATTCTATTTTAGTTTTGTATTTTACTTATGTAAATTGTCATTCATTATAATTTTATCCAATTTAACTTAGATGTCTCTTGTCTCAAAGATATATATGATTTAGACAAAAATAATAATTTAAAATGACAGTTTACTTTCATCACAATATCCAATAATAAAATAAAATAAAACAATAAAAAAGGCTTTTCATATATGATGTTAGAATTGTGCTTGAGCTTTTTTTTTTTAAATGATATAGGCAATATGTGGATAAGTAGATTAAATTAAATAGACTTACTCTAGTCTCTTTATACAAAAAAAAAAACAAACAACTTACTCTTATCAAACTATGTTTGGCAAAATTAGCTGAAATTTAGAAAGCTATTTGGAAATTGAAAAGGCAGTTGGAAGTTGAAAAATTAGCTTATTAAGTTAGAAGTGTTTGGTAAAATTAGTTGTTGAAGTGACTGAAAAAGTATAAAATGACATAAATAAACATATTTATATTTTACTATTTTATGTTACATTTTTTCCATGTAAAATATTCTACTATTAATCTTATAATATTTCTTAAAATATTTTTAATCAAGTTAAAAATAATATAAAAAAATACGTTTAAATAGACATTATACTTGTATTATGTTAATTAGTATAATAGTTAAAATAAATCATCTTATATAAAATTATTCAAAAAATAGTAGACAATATATAGTGTTGAAATAATAAATTAAATATTATAAGTGGTACAATGGTTAAAATAAATATTGTAACATAAAATTTAAAATATAACAATAAAAAATAAACCTATCATCTATCATTATCAATGTCTTGATTTATAATGCTAAATTAATAAAATAAATAGTATAACCATTAAATTTAGAATGTAAAAATAAAAATATTAAAACATAATATAAAAATAAAATAAACTAGAGTAAATCTATGACCTATTATTTCATATTAAATTAACAATATTGTTACACACTTCTTTCATCTCACTAGATGTATCATTCATATTTTTGTTTGTGCATATTATTTTCCACTTGGGTGCTTGGGTTTGTGCAAATTTGTTTGTACCATCAACTTGACTAGTTACTTGAACGTTACTATCATCTTGGTCATATGTTTGAATACTACTAGACTCACCTATAACCAACACCTCAATCTCTCTCATAATGAGTATCTTTTCTACCAATTTATTTATTCTCACATTCCACAACTTCATCAACGTTAGGATTCATAAAGGGTGCAACAATATTTTCACTTGTTACATAATTGTCTTCAAACAATTGACTTCATAATTCATCAAGTGAAGAATCTATTGATTTATTACTAAATCTTTTAACCTCATGTTTCTCTAGAAAAGATGGATAATTAATCATTGTTACTAAATCTTATAACAATATATGTAATAAACTAAACTTAATTTTTTTGTCCCACCACTTATTTGAAATACTAAACTTTCTTGTAGTATGATCCCACCCTAAACTAGTTTCCCAAACTTCAAAAACTTTCAAATACGTCAATCTCTCTTCCTATAATCATACTTGTTTTTCAATATTTTGTAAAGACATTTGCAGTTGATGATGACTTCAAATTCTTGATTAGTGTCCTTCCATTTAAACGCTAACGCCCATTCTTCCTAATGAATTTGATGCAAAGTTCACACAAAGATTTTTCATAGTCATCCGTCCATTTAAAATTGATCCTTTCCTTTGTATTATCATTAGTTAAAGTAATCTTACAAATTCATCAAAAAAGTATAATAAATGAATTGAAGTAAAACATAAAATATAAAAAAACTCAATTATGCATCATAGTTAGAAATATAATACGAGAACAATTTCATCATCAAGTGCCATAAATTTTTTAAGAGCAAATATAATTTTACCATACATATAAAAATCCCAACACAACATGTGTGAAGAACTCAATGTCAATAAATAATACAAAAACATAAGACATGACCTTTTTTTTTTCTAGGCAAAACGAATTATCATTACAAGACATAAGACATGCCAACCAAATTACAAAAGTAACGTCTTATAAAAAGGATGAATTATCTTATACCACTAAATTCATAACTTACGAAAAACAAACAATACCATAACTAAAAGCAACCCCTATCATGTTACAATATAAGAACACAACCATACTTAATTTATGAAACTTTGAATAATTGCAAAAAAAAGAAAAATCAAGAATAAAGGATGAATGGTAAAAAGAACCTATCAAAGTACAACCGTAATCAACCCCTATACTTATTTTTTATTGTTTTTATTTTTTTACTCATCCATATTGGGAAAATTCACAATCAAAATATTTTAAAGAGAATTCATCAAAACATTATACGATAGTGAATTTTTTTGTTTTAAAAATACCATTATCTTTGAGAAAAAAGGTTAGTGTGGACGAAACAAAAATGAGGGGGTTTGTAGGTTGAAGGAAAAAAAGGAGACAACAAACATATGAATGAGTAAAAAAATAAAATAAAATCTTGATTTATTTAAAAAATTAAACAAAAATTTTGATAAATATATTAAGGATAAAAAATAAAGAAAAATATAAAAAGTTAGAAGTTAACGTTTTTAAAAATGATACCTTAAGCAATATTTAAAAAAAGGCAAAAATTATTAAGAAACTTATTTATCGAATAACCAAATAAAATTTTTAACTACTAAAAATATTAAAATATCTTATTAAAGATAACTTAAACTTAAAAAAAAATTTGGTGTACAAAATATATTTTTTTCTCCCTTCTCATTTTTTACTTGCATACATCCAAAGGGGACAATTAAATTTTTTATCCTTGATTTCTCTCTTGCCAAATCCAAATTCTGAAGACACCACAACCCATCCGTTACGGATAGGGTTTGTAGATTTAAAGAAACAGGGCAATTTATGAAGCATGTTTGAACCTGGAATGACGTGGAGCTTCATTTCACAATATTCAATCCCTTATGGTCTCTATTGCGCCATTCCGAGTTTTTGTTTCTTCTTTGTTTGTTGGCATTCAAAGGGCCACAGCCTCAACTTGTGGTTCTCCTTCCCCCTCTCTTTTTTCTTCTATGGCTTTTCTCCCTTCAGTCTCTATCACTGTGACACATATATGATTCACCTTCACTCACTATAATTCTTCGTTCTCTTTGTCTTTCTTCCATAAGTAAGTTACTATCTTCCCACCTACCCACCCCCATACACACACTCTCTCTAGCATTTTTTTCCTCAATTGGGTGTTGTCATTTACTGTGTTTAATTGGGATGTGTTGCTGTTGCACAGTGAGTTCTTGTTCCATGTTTTTGAAATTTTAACGACATCGTACTATGTTGTTCACGATGCTGTCGGATATTTCCCCCTTTTTTTGGGCTATCTATCTGATTTTTAATATTGAATGCTGATGTTCCTCCTGCAATGAGGGGAATTGTTGGGCATGTCAATTTTGGGTTAACTTAATTGACAAATCTGGAATTCGTGTTTATGAAAATTGGTAATGTGATCTGCATATGAAGTTTTCAACTTTAAACTTGAAGTCTCTATAGTCTATAATCACGGTAGTATTGATGTTGTTCAATTTACAATATTTACTTCCGGATATTGAAAAAGTATGAACAGCATTTTGATCTGGTTCATGGTTTTAGTAATCAATTTTAAATTGACCATCCACAGTTTTATATAAATAAATCATGGCACTCATCTAACTGTTTAGGACCTTGTATGTCGAACATTTGAGTTAAGTTCCCTACTTTAAAACTTTAAGTAGCTGAAATCAAAATAATGGAAAATTTGATCAGAACCAAGGTACTGACACTATGTTGATTTATGGGGAATTTTGGGAGTTGACAGATTATTAAGTTGTGTCTTTTTATTAAAAGATGCTCTTTATGAGAAATGTTTGGATGAGGTTGAGAATAGGGTGCAGAGTCTTGCATAAATGCTGAATATTATCATATATCTGAAATAACCCATCCCAGAAGTGGATTTGCAGAGATTTTCATAAGAAAAACCTAACAATGCTTGCTTACTCTTGACTACTCTTTTGGAACTTGAATGTTCAAAGTTCGTAGCATTATGATTGCTATAAGTAATCCTCTACAAAATGATATAGACTTCACCAATAATTGACCTATCTGACTTTTATTAAAATATATGTAAAGCTGCTTATTTATACCTGTCTTGATTATCATCAAATAATGATGATAATGGTCTAGTCATTATTAACATTGAAGGACTTCTGCTAATTTTGCCTTTTTTTGTCAATCCCTCAAATTGTATTTTTCAGAACACAAACCATATCTTGTAATATGCCTGCTGAAGAATGGAAATTGTGGTCAGAAAAGTACCCATTGTAATATCCACTACTTCTATGTAAATTCGATGAATTCATTCTCTCTTTGTTGTTTTGTTACAGAATTGAGATATTGCAAGTGAAATGAAGGCCAGGCATATCTCATTCTTCTCTTGATCTTTCTGATGGCTCTCAGCAGTCCTATTGTGACTAATAGAACAGCTCTTGGTAGATCACGTGAAAAACACTATTTTTCCTCGTCAACAAGGGTCAATAGAATACAGTTGTCAAGACATAGATTGGAACATGGACATCTGAACTATAGATGTCTCCACAGAGAGAGATCAACCTTATTCAATGACTGGTTTTGGTTCATTAATGGAAAACCTGTTGGTTTGATCTCCAAGAAGAAATCTTCTATCTCATGTAAATCAACAGGAGCAAATAATACTGAAGAGAAAGAATGTGTTACAACTTATGATGATGTTTCTGATTTAACTAGGTAAGAGAATTAAATATAGATGGAAGTCCATCTGTTACAATTTTTCTGCTGTTTCCTAATTCTGAACCTGTACCCCTTAATTAATGTCGTTTAGTTGCCAGTTTTATTGTATGTCAAACTTTCTTATCCTTTTGACAATGACTTGTAATTTTGTCACTATAAAATCTGAGGATTCAAACTTACATATTAGCGATCGTTTCATATGTACAGGGCACATACCAAAGATGAGAAAAATGATAACACTCTTGTTGTTCATGGCTTGGCTGATGCTTGTAGATTCATTTGTAATGATGCAAGGTTTCTCTCACGGTATTACCAGTAACCTGGTTTTGGTCTTATACAAACAATATATTTTTGTTTGAAACATGCTTCCACTACTGTTCTTCACTCCACTTTTATGAACTGTGAAGAATCCTTTAGTTGGAGAACTGTTTGATTATTACTATCCATTCAATTACTCAACAAGCCATGTTTTAAATGGTATAGATATTTTAGTAATCTTGAGTCATTACATGAGGAATTGTAACATTGAATGTCTAGCTGACTTAAATATTGGTTCTCATGTCATTGTCAGTTCATTTCATGTAATTGTATATTTTACACTATTAAATATCTCTTATTCAAGAAATTACAGTAAAATAAAATTTTGTCTTGATGCAAAGAATAATTGTTAAACCTTGTTTCCTCAGTGGCATAATGAGGCTGGATGCTCGTGCACGCCAAGATGTTGCTTTTCTTGGGACTGAATTTCTCAAACTTGATGGTTAGCTCACTTTTCTTTAAATGACGTATTATTATACTTTAACTTTTAATCTCACTTATTTCATCCAATGAAACAATTGATTCTGTTAGAAATAATAATTTTCCAAATATCTAAGCTACAAGTTATTGCATTTCATTCACAAGGAATATCCTCCCATTACTCCCTGCCCAACTAAATAAAGGAAAAGACAAAAATGTCAAATGATATAGGCAGTGTATCAAACCAGCATCTGTAGTTCAAGAGACTATTTAGTTCCATCACAGTGTATTGGTGATTACTTATTGTAATTCTCTTTTCTCTGCATACGTGTTGAACTTCTCTTCCTATGCTTCCATTTTCGCAAGGGGAAGGTTAAAGAGATGCACCTTTGTAGATGATTTATTCATGTGTAACCATTATAGGGTCAACTTTCATTTACTTTTATTTTGCTGCATAGCTCGGGCAAGAGAGGATACTGAGAAAATTGACCGTGATGTCAAGGAAAAAGCTAGCCGACTTAGTCATATTGCTACTGTATGTATCATCTAGATCTTTAAATTTTCTCGTTGAAGATAAAGAGTACACACACTGGTGGTAAAATGATTTTTTTATAATATATGCTCTGCAGATATTGAAGGATAAAGCTCAGTCTAGATTGAAAAATGCTGCTGATGAGCATTGGAGTGATGGGGCCTTAGAGGTAAATCTGTTCATTTAATCGCTTATTTTTCATCTACAAGATGCTATTTGTGATTAATTTGATAAAATCAATAATGATAAAATTTACATCATGTGATATTTGTCTTTTATATTTTGGTCATATCCCTACCACTATTGACTTTGTTTTGGGTACCGAGTAATCACACAACAATCGAGATAGGAGAAAGAGAGAAAGGGAAGAAGAAAACAACACACAGAGTTTACCCTGGTTCACCCAATGTGAGCTACGTCCAGCTATTCACTATATTTTCTCACACACTCGTACAATTGCACTCAAATTACAAGGAAATATATAGGCTTAGAAACCCTAAGCACTGTAGTTATTCATGGGCCCAAGCCCAAACTACAAATAATAAAACACGAGACCAACAACAGTACTAGGCCTCGAAAAAAGTTCCAGGGGCAGCATCCCCAGGGGCGACTCCCCTGATCCCCCGCCCGCCCCCGTGCATATCTTCTGACGGCACAATATGAGTCATACCCAACACTTTGCTTATATTAGACAAGATATGATTTAGAATAAATGCATTAGAGAGAAAGTTAGGATAGCACCTATTGTAGAAAAAAAATGGTCGAAGCATGTTTAGAGAAGACCTGTAAAAGCACTAATCATAAGAGCAGATTAGATGGAGGTTAGTCTGGTCACTAGAAGTAGAGGGAGATCAAGAAAAACTGTTAGTGAAACCTTGGAGAAGGATTTAGATGTCTAGAGTCTAGACATGATTTTCAATAGAAAATTATGGCATCATTTGATCTATGTAGTGTAGCCTACTCCATCTAGTGGGAAAAGGCTTGGTCATTGTTGTTTTCACTCTCACTATCATTTCTATTAGTTATCATTTACTGTTGATTTTTGAAAAAAAAAGAAGATATAGTGTTGCAAAATATCTTAAAAATAGACATGTTTTTTCTCTTCCATTGAACACTAGTATCTTTATTTAACAAAGAACCATTTGTGGACATAAATGAAAAATGTAAGGGATGGTGTTTTGCTATATGATTAGCAAGGGTTGGCATGGGCACACCTTGTGAGTGGCATGATGATACTAGGAGAACCACACCACAAAAGCTATCCATTTTAGTTGGAGAGCTGAGACCTTAAACTCCCCACATTAGAATTGCATTCTTCCAATGTGGCACTCAAATCCCTTACTTTGCAATTGGATCCTAACACATGATCTCTTAAACATATTTTCTGGGACATCTATAAAATACTTTCATTGTGCATTTAAGGACTGGGCAAAAAATGAAGTTCAGTCTTCCCAAGCAATTATTTATTAAATTAAATTAAAAAGTTAATAAAATATGTTGATATTCCGTGTAATTTTTTTAGAAACAAAATTCATCTAAAGCAATTATAGTAACTCAAGCAACTATAAACCTGTTTCCGTGCTCTCAAATTTCTTATAGTTAAAAAATATTTTGTACTACATCAAGGCATAAAAATTTAACACAATGTACTTTTCAGAAAAGAGGAATATCAAACCATTTGATCTATAACCTTTTTTTATATACATTTTTATTTTTAACTTATATATGCACTATCAACACATACTTACTATTAATGCTTCTCAGATTGACCAAAATCATTTTTGTGAGGAGATTTTAAGTCCCAATTGTTTTAAATTTGGATAGAAATTTTCTATGGGATTAATTTTAAAACATTGAATGTAATTGAGATTTCTGCCCTGACTAATCTCAAACATAGATTTTACAATGGATCATGTGGCAATGTGGGAGGAATTGATTCTGGTGTTAAAATAAACAGGCATTTATATGGGGTTTGTATCTCAAGTTTTATAGCATTACCATCTGATCCCAATTCTATGTAAAAGGTATATCATATGGTTCAGTTTAACCCTTACCATGGACCAAATAAAATAATGTTTTTTTCTTTTTCTTTTTTAAAGGAGCCTAACAAAACTGCTTTGTAAAGAAACACAGTTTGGTTTGATTCCCAATCTAGTGTTAGTTTTTAAAATTGTTTCTGTTCTTATAGATGTTTCCTATGTATTCCTATGTCATGTAGATCTTTATATGGATCACTGGATCCTTTTGCAAGTTTATATCATGAAAACACTAAGTGTTTGATTACATAAAATACGTGTGAATAGCCAGAAAAGATGACTCCTTTTGACATAACTTTTGAACTGTCAGGCTGATTTACGTCTTGCTGACTTCCGTGCTAAGCAACGTGCAATGGAAGATGCACTTATGGCCTTGGAGGTGATATTTTATGCTCTGAAAGTATTTTCTATTGAAACTTTTTGTGTTTTATTTTTTCAAAGTAACAGTGTGTGATCAGTGGTCCTTGCTAGCCGGTATTATTCTGCATATGCTATAATAATTAGTAAATATGCTGCCCAACTTATTTCAAAATGCCATGTTCATTTTTTAAGCTCCAGAGGAATAAATTTATGTTCTATTATGTAAATTTTGCAGCTTATCAAAGACATCCATGACAGGATGGTGAGCAAGATGTATAACTTGTAAGTGAAGTAACTTCAAATGCCTGTTTATATATATAATAAGCTCTAAAATGTTTTATATGATGTTGGCACGCAGTCCACTTCGCAGAGATAAAGGATCTCTTTCAGAAAATAATGTAAGAGGTCGAATAATGCTTGAAAAGAATGGAAAAACCACAAATTCCTTTCCTGGGGATGTGACCACAGAAAGGATTGCTGCTCTTCAGGTCTTTCTTCTTTTCCATTTTGTTCTTGTTCTGTTTATATATAATCCAGTACCCCTAAATCAATTGAATCAGGAAACATATCAATCAATCATATTGTAAAGATTTTAAGACGTACAGGAAGCATACTGGAGTATGGCATCAGCACTTTCTGAAGCAGATGGAATCGATTACACTGATCCTGAAGAGGTTTGATTCTCCATTCAGTTTTATTTCTGTCTGAACTCTGATCTCAATCATCATTTAAGTAATTACATACTCTTTTCTACTGGGGGCAGCTTGAGTTGTTGGTCAGAACTCTTATAGATCTGGATGCAATGGATGGTAAACAAAGTGTTTCTTTGTTGGCAGAGTGTTCTAGTTCACCTGATGTCAGCACTAGGTAAGCTTCCTGTGATGTTACAATCTTTCAAGGAATTGGTTGCATTCTCTAATGTGCACAGTTAAAAGTGAAAATCCATGTTTTCTTTGAACCAAATTCTTTGCTCTTAAAATTTCTGGCAATACATAACTAGTACTTAGTAGGAAGGTTATTTTATGCCATTATGATCTTAGCATGGTTGGCTTCATGATTTGATTTTGTATTCTTCATGATCAACATATTTTGATTTTTCTATCACAGTTACGACATTCTCAAATAGTGAATTTGAATTTCCATGGCATTAAGTTATGCAATATTAGATTTAGATAAAATGATGTAATGGTAAAAAAAGATTAATTGATGATGCAAAACATCTCATGAATACTCAAAGAAATATATGGTAGTAACAGGGAAATAGATCTTTTGCAAAAATAAAACTATCCAATAAAGAACATGCATGAATTCAACCTTAATCAATTCCTTATCATTCTTCCATTGTTTATTTTCATTTTCTGTGGGCTTTTATTTAATATGTGCATGTGTGTCATGTGCATTTCTAGACGAGCTTTAGCGAATGCATTGGCAGCAGCACCATCCATGTGGACTCTTGGAAATGCAGGGATGGGGGCATTACAGGTGGATGATTATAATTTTATGCAAGAAGTGCTATTGACCAGCAATATAGCTTCATTTTTTCCCTTTAGCAAAGTTGATTCCTTTGTTTTTTGTTGCAGAGACTGGCAGAAGATAGCAACCCAGCCATTGCTACCGCGGCATCCAAAGCTATTTATGAACTGAAAAAACAATGGGAAATAGAGGAAGGCGATAGCTGGAGGTTCATGATGGATGAAAACACCATGGAAGAGAAAGGAAGCATAGAATCTGATAATGAAGATACCAAATGAGAAATATTTTAAACATTGCAATGTACAGCAGAGTTGCCTCCCAAGTATACTAACTAGTATAGGATTAACCGACGTAATCACTAGAAAGAAACTACTGCTAGTGTAAGATGCCGATATGCTGTTCATGTGCATCATAAAATGCAGTTCTTTCCTCACTTATTCATAGATCATAGATGCACATTTGTGATTATACTTGTTTGTACGAAAGGCTAAATATATATGATGGAGGCACCTAACATGCTGCATAGTGAGGCTTGTTGGTAGTAGTATAGTACCAAGGTTGTTTGAGCATTGCATACATGCAAGCAATAGAGCCATTTCGTCCCTTGATGTTAGATTATTTGAATATTATTAGACAAAAGGATTGATGCATAGTACATTCATTGTTGAAATAAACGTCAACAAAGAAATGGTATTTTTTTTTTTCCTTTCAATATGTGACTGAACGTTTAGTAAGTATTGGCTGAGATGTTTGATACCATCTTCGTCACGATAGAGAACCAAAACTAGAAGGATTGAACCTATTTGCCAAGAAAATTGTTGATCATAAACAACCATTACACTGAGCTGATTGCTAGTGTTGTACTGTTGCTCATAAATCATAATCTCCCATTTTGGTCTTAACCCTCTAGTTCATTAAGGAAAAGAAATATTGATTAATTTAAAGTTTGGCCAAAAAATAAGTAAAATTTAATCAATAATTATTTCCATCGAACAAAAAATAACCTACCATTTTGGCTTATAGGGTAATTAATATTAGGTATTGCATTGAAAGTGATCAATAATCATATATTCACCACATAAAGAAACGCCTAGATAGAATCTCTTGAACAAAAATCTGCAGCCTAAAAAGAATAGCTTCTAAAAAGATTGTGGACAATACCAATAGGTTACTCTTTACTATTGTTTGAAAGACCGCATGAACAGTTTGACCCAAAAATTACACATTTTCTGATAATTTGTCTGATTATAATTTTCTTTTATACTTAAGAATAACAAAATATTTCATCTATGAGCGAGGTGCTTTGGGTGCATGTGGGGCAGCTATTGTTCGTTTATGTCACGATTTAAACTAAAATCCTAAGCATGGTTCTCGGGTAGTAAACGTGGCCTAAAGATGTCTTCACCATCCACTAATTTGATTAAGGTATCAGTTGGTAAGATATGATTTGATTATTTCATTAACAATCTCTTTGCATCTTAAATCCAGGAAAGAACTTTTCAAAAGCTAAAGAAAGCCCGGACCTAAAAGCAAAAGTTGTAGGCAAGACCGTGATCCCACATTACATTATTTCCAATCTTTATTCATACAAAAGACCTTAAATCACCATCACAGCCCCCAACC
>CM023942.1:19574324-19593483 GCA_013407115.1 Glycine latifolia | reverse complement strand
AACCGGACTACACGACGCTCTTTTGATCTGCGTGTTGTTTGGTTTTTCCCTCAATTTGATTCAATCCCCTTCCCTCCTTTCAATTCACTTTTTCTTTCCATTTTAGCCTTTTCATCATGCCAACCACTGTTGACACCCTTGTTCCATCATTTCTGCCCCTTCACTTTAAAATTTTCAATACAAGAATCCCAAGTCACCCACGATTCCTTATGATGTGTTTTCTTTTTCTACATAATAGAAGTAAATGTAAAACTTATTAGCGAAAGTATTATGTATATAATCCTGAAATTGGATACCAAGTTTAATAATTGAATGTTAGGGAACGAGTACTATAACATGCAACAATAATTCCAATTAAAACTTCAATGAATTTGTAGAGCTTAAACTGAAACCTCATTAAACCAATGAAATAAATGTGAAAAGGATGAGACATTAAGGAGACAAACAGTACATATTTTTTGTTTAGAAAATTATATTGAATAATGAATTGTAGAAGTTTATACCGTTGCTAAGAGCGTATGTTTTATTAGTACTAATGCTGGTGGGCCAAAGTAACACAATGCATATGTGCATGACCAACTATGGATGGTGGTGGGGACCATCTTGCGCGTGGAGTGGCCCAACCCAAGCCAAATTCATAGAACAACAAGAACTGTCTTCCGTTTGTTTAGTAGTATTTCTCTTAATTTTCATTTTCAGTTTTCATTTCTCTTTAGCTTTTTGGACTAATTTAGTCGTGCTTGAAGGAGAGTGTGGACGACCAAAAACATTTCATATAATGACTCTCAACTGTGAAGTGAAAGTTCTCACTATGTATTTATAAGTTATTCCACTGTCTTTGTTGGATATTTAAAATTATTTTCATTGGTTGGTTATCTAAAAATCTTTAAACTGAGTGACTATTTATGAAATTAAACTAATGTTATTAAATTTAATTAAAATCTACTGACTTAAGACAAGAGTTTTTAAACTCATATCTAATCATAATTGTTACACATGATAAGATTGTAGACTTTTTTGTGAAAAATTACTTTCAAAATCATATTTATGATAGTTTTAATCAATTGATTGTGTAAGCATGAAAATTAAACTCTACTGTTATTATGGTGGTTGATGTGATTGATGGTATATTTTCCTTATCAAAATATTTCTCTTAGGTGTATGTTATGCATCCAAACTAATATGCGTCATTTTGTAAATTGTAATCTCACATCCTCAATTCTCCAACTCCAAAGCGTGCATTCATTTTGGATGCATAAATGAGCATAATAGAATATGGTGCTGACAGATCAAAAAGAGTGATACATGGCAATAATATTAGCAGGTTATTATCATGTCGGGTTGCCCCTGAAACAACCACGGACAATTAATAAAATACTATAGTATTACGATCAAAGTCACTGCAGAGATCCACTTTAACGGTGCATATTACTGGTACAGTCACTGAATCCACTAGCACGTTTCTCAGAATCTGCTTCTCTTCCCAATTTTACTCATTCCTTCTGAACCTGTTTACTATTCTATATTTTGTACTCTTTCTTCTTCCCAGTAACTCTCACAGTGTCACACCCCACACAAGCCACAAGAGAAAAACAAAGGGATTGGAAAGTGGAAGCATTTTAATGGCTACCAACAAGTTTGCTACCATATTGCATAGAAACACCAACAAAATGGTTGTGATTCTAGTCTATGTAGTGCTTGAATGGCTTTTGATAGCACTCCTTCTCCTAAACTCTTTGTTCAGTTACCTCATCACAGTATTTGCCAAATGTGTTGGCCTCCAACCACCATGTCTTTGGTGTTCAAGGGTTGATCACGTGCTGCAGAAAGAACATGGCACGCATTTGCACAAGGATCTCGTGTGTGAGGCTCACGCAGCTGAGATTTCCAAGCTCGGTTACTGCTCAAATCATCAGAGACTCGCGGAGACACACAGCATGTGTGAGGATTGTTTGGCCTCTCAGCCAAACCATCGCGAGAACTCGTTTGAAATGAGGCAAAGAATCGCTTTCATCTCGTGGGTGAGTAGTCATGGCAAACATGAAAATGGAGATGATGACATAATGAGATTGAGAAGGTGCTCGTGCTGCAATGAGAGCTTGAGCAGCAGCAGCAGCCAGCTTTACTCTCCTTATTTGCTGTTGAAGCCTTCTTGGGGCGATGTGAATTACAATAGCAAAGGGTCTTCTTTTATTGTGGAAGAGGCAATAGATGATGAAAAAGGTGATAAGGACCTTGAGTTTGAGTTTGAGAGAAACAATGGAGAAGAAGAGGTGGCATATGAGCATCAGATACTTTCTGATACCGAGAGTTTTATCCTCAGAGAGGCGGCCGAGGATCGTTCGAGTTCTGTTTCCAACTTGCATTCGGATGAAAAGGATGCGGAAAAAGATGAGAAGGAAGATGATGATGATCTTATCATCATCACTGAGCTGGATCCAAGTGGTGATCACAATTTTGTTTGTCAATTCACTTCCGCTATGCAGGGTTCACTGTGTGGAGATCAATCACTTGAAGTCATCAATGTGCATTTTGAGAATTATATGGCTTGTGATAGCCACCGTTTGATGCCTGTCAAGTTAATTGACTCTATTACCTCTTTGAATCTTGAAACATGCAAATTGGATGAGTCACCAATTGAAGCACAATCAAGTATTTTAGAAAGGGGAGGATTACTCACAGTGGATGAGAGTGCAGAGAAAACAAGTGTGAGAGAACTTGAAAGCTTGGAAAATTGTATAATTTTGGAACTTGAAGGGTTGAAACAGAATTCAGTTGATGAGGTACATCCACAAGAGATTACTGCTGGAGAAGCTCAGAGTTTGCCGAATGATGACAACAGTGTTGAAGCAGCTACTGAAGAACTAGATGATACACAAGGTACTGTAAAAGTGCATGATTTTTAGCATTTCTGGTACTTTATCTATTCACACTAGTGTTGTCCACGTTTCCTATTTCTCTCTTTTATTATTATTAAAAGTCAGTGCTTGAAAACAAAAAGCATGGTATGTTTCTGTTGAGTGATCTTATTGTGTCCGCTGTGACTGTTAAAAATCACAATTTTTTTGTCATGCAGTTGATTTGCCTCAATCTCAAAAACCAATATACTATAATGAATGCACAGAAGAAGATGAATCTTCATCAAGTGATGATGATGTTGGAGTCCAAAATGCCTTTGATAAGTTCATTGTTCAAAATAATCTAAGTAAGCCTCAAAGTTTATCTAATGGTCACAACAGTATGGAAGCAGCAATGCAAGAACCAGAAAATCCACAAGGTAGAAAGAAGTACATGAATTTTAAGAATCAAACTTGATCCTTTTGCAATTGTGTTGTTTCATGTCTCATAGTTGGCTACTTCATTAATAATGATCACATATTTAGGAGAGAAAAAATTAAGTTTAGCATACTTCACTTGAGAGATTATTATTTAAATGTTTATGACTTTTGACTTTAACATTTTCTCACAGCTAAGCTGCCTCCATCTGAAGAACCAGCCTGCTCTTGTCAATGCATATCAGAAGATGAATCTTCTTCATCAAGTGATGATGATGCTGAAGTTCAAAATGCCTTTGATGAATTTATTGCTCAGAATCATCTAAGTCAGTCTCAAAGTTTATCCAATGATGATAAAAGTATAGAATCTGATATGGAAGAAACAGAAAATAATCGAGGTACAAAGAAGTGCATGAACTTTGTTGTTTCATGCCTCCTAGTTGGCTAGTTCATTAATTATGATCCCATAATTGTAGTGAAAAAAATGACTTAGTTGAGCATACTTGAGAGGCTATGTCCTAAGAATTTATGATTTCAACTTTTGTTCACACAGATAATCATTCTCCATCTGAAGAACCTGCTTGCTTATCTAACATACAAGAAGATCAATCTTCCACAAGTGAAGATGATACTGAAGCTCCAAATGCCTTCGATGAATTCATTGCCCAGAATAATCTCTGTAAGCTTTACATCTAGTATCTTGTTAATTATTATTATGGTGATGATGATTTCAGTTTTGCTATCTATTACCAATAAAACTTTCTATTTATTGATTCTTTAGTGGGAAATGGTTAGCAAAACCGTTGTCTCTTTTTAGCTTCTCTAATTGTGAAGGACTTTGACTCTAAAAGAAATGAAAATATTTTCTTTTTCAATTCAATTCATTTAAATTGTAATTGAACTACAACTATGCAGGTCCAGATAAAACAGGTGCAAATGACACCGAGTATGCTAAGATCATTGAGAAAACAATAGCAGTTGAGAAAAATCATGAAGAAAAAAGCCATGAATCATCCAAGTGCTCAGAGCCATATGAAGTAGAAGAAGAGAAACTTCCTGAGACTCCTAAATCTGTAGATGGCCTGCATCACCTGCATAAAAGAGAATCAGTAGCAGATGACTCTGTGGATGGCAGTGTTGCAAGTGAGGTAGAATGTGGCGACCCAGTATTAACAATTGACCGGCTAAAAACAGCTTTAAAAACTGAAAGAAGGGCTCTAAGTGCTGTATATCAAGAACTAGAAGAAGAGAGAAGTGCATCAGCAGTAGCTGCCAACCAGACAATGGCAATGATTACAAGACTACAGGAAGAAAAGGCAGCAATGCAGATGGAAGCATTGCAATACCAGAGGATGATGGAAGAACAATCAGAGTATGACCAGGAAGCTTTGCAGCTTTTGAATGAGTTGATGATGAAAAGGGAGAGAGAGAAGCAAGAACTTGAGAAGGAGTTGGAAGAGTATAGGCAGAAGGTAATGGAATATGAAGCAAAAGAGAAACTAAGGGTGTTACAACGAATGAAAGATGGAAGTGTAAGAAGTAGAGAATCCTCTTCTTCTTGCAGCAACATGAACTACACTGATGAGCTATCCATTGATCTTAACTGCGAGGCGCATGACGAAGATAATGTCTTGTTCAACCATGAGGAGATCAGTCACAATAATGCAACTGATGACACAGTTTCTAATATGGAGGAGATGGCACTAGACTGTGTAAAGCATGTAAGTGCTCTTGATGATACATTGGCTGAATTTGAGGAAGAGAGGGCTTCCATTCTAGAACAGCTCAAAGCATTAGAGGAAAAGATTATTTCACTTGGAGATAATGAGGAATTTCTTGATGACATCAAATTGATTGAGCATTCATCAATGTATGGTGACAAAGACTTGAATGAAAACTGCAACTTTAGCAGTGTAGAGGAGAATGGATATTCTAATGGGTTTTCACATGATAAACACTCTCCAATAGGTTCCTTGGCAAAGAAGCTACTGCCATATTTAGATGCAGCTGAGAATGAGACTGAGGAAACATACACACTTGAGGGACAATTGGAATCTGAATCATCTGACATGCAAAACTCAGCTCCTATACTTGAAATGGATAGCATGAAGACATGCATTGAAGAGGAGGTTGATCGCGTTTACGAGAGGTTACAAGCTCTTGAAACAGATAAGGAGTTTCTACAACACTGCATGGGTTCCATACAGAATGGTGGAGAGAAAGGAGTGGATCTGCTTCAAGAAATCTTGCAACATCTTCGTGATCTTAAGGATGTGGAAATTCGCCTGAAGACCTTGGGAAATGATCCACTATAGTCAAGTTAACATTCACCAACCAAAGACATGAAGGCATAAGGTATTAGGTATGCATTTATATGAAGAAGAAAAAATCATGCTAGTTCCCTAGCATAATGTTTCAAAATGCTGAAATATTTCACTCCTTGGTCAATGCAGATGTTGCTTCATGATGAATGTGCACATTTAGGATTTGTGGGAAGTCATTTCTCACCCTGCATCATGTTGACCTAAGGTAACCAAATTTTGTTGCAAAAAATCAGAAAATTTTCTCCAACGGAGGGAGGGATTTCTGGTATCATGTGATGGTTTGTTAATTTGGTAAAAAAGAGTTGAAGTATGTCCATATCTAAGGCGTCAGCTTGATGGGCTATCTACAAAAATTGTGTGAGGCCCAAAATTTTGCATGACTATTGGAGAACATCATTTGGTCTCCTCAACTTAGTCCTATTTCTCAATACATCAAATCTGCAACTTTTTTTATTTTTTTATATTTCATATCCTTATCCTTGTTAGGTGGGAGAAGGAAAGTAGTGAAGTTGTAAGTGAAGAATGGGGTGTTAAAAGTATGGGTTTGTAAACCTCACGGAAAAATCATGTGTCCATCATGATGTATAATCTGTATCTATTTGTTAATCATTGTTGTCTATGATTTTTTTTTTCTTTTGGTGTATATTTGTTGTCTGTGGTAAACCATGTTTCATATATTTTTGGATATAACCTATACTACTATATAGTATATAGAATAAATTGCTTTCAAATTTTACCATAGATGTTGAAGTGGCAAATGAGCTAATAAAAATATACAGTATTTTACATAATTTATTAAGTTAAATCTACGTAGATCTCAAATATACAGTATTTTGTTCCGTACTGAATCTTTCTTCCTATTGATTGAATATACATTATTATGGAGATTTAATTTAATTGATTGATAAAATATATAAATTATTATAAATCCTTGAATACATGTATTCGATTTCTACCAATAAAAGAATATACATCAATAATTAATTATTGAAGAGTGTCTTATTGTTATAAGATAATGTGTATGTAAATATTTGTGTCCAGAGATAAATTTTTTTGGTTATATAAAGAGAAATAATTGTGCAAACAAGGTGCAACACCCAAAATTTTAATTATTTTTACAGTTTCCATTACAAAAATCTTGGTAATTACATGATTTTTTCTTTTTCATATTTTGTACTTTATTGCATTATATTTTATATTTATTCTACACAATTGTTTTTATATGTGAGTTTAATTGTTATACATGTAAGGTTTTTTAGATTCTATCATCAAGTGTATAGATAAGCTGATGTGGGACTTTTCTTGCTTAATAAGAAGTTTTATATTTGAGTCTTGCATCTTGGATTAAAATTGTTTCCAGATTAACAGGGAAAAAAACCAATTAAATCCTTTATATATGTAAAAAAAAAAAAAAACTTGAACTTATTCCTTATATCAGTCTAACAAATTTTACATAATTCATTTTACATATGTTCATATTTTTAACTCCTTCTCCCTTATGTGCCTCCAAGATTGGGTAATCCAAATTGGAAAAGTCACGGATTCAGCCAATTGTATGTTATTATTCCATAAAAGAAGTATAATTTGAAAATTTATCAATCCTTCATATGCAACTCTTGCCATAGTGACATTTACGGAGATCGAAAGTGTTAGCAAAGAAAATACATTAAAATTATCAAACTTAAGTAATGTTTATTGAACCATTAAAAAAAAAAGATATGTTTATCGAAGACAAGTTATTTACGTTAAAAATATCGAATTTACAAGGGCTTCAATAAGGATACCAATGATCAAACAGAAATAACGAGTGCAGTTTCAAAATTGTTTACTTTCTTATTAAAATAATACTATTTATTGATTAAAATTATGACACGTAATCCCTCTTAAAAAAAGACATTTTAATAAGTATGTTTTTTTTATAAAGATGAAATACTGTTAAATTAAAAATAATAACTGTAAAAAATATAAAATATAAAACTCCCTTTACAAAAAAAAACTCCTAAAATTTAAATGATTTTTTAAATAAATAAAAAAACTTATGAAAATAAGGTAAAACTTGGGATAGTCTTTATCAGAAAACCTCATCGGAAAGAACAAGTTTGCAAAAGACAACAGGTACCTACAAATATTTCTGTGACCTAGAACATCCCTGCCACGGCATCGATCCGAGTGACCTTCTTCACAATAGATTTTCAGCCGCACGATCATTGTCTTATGGGTGATTCCTAGCCGTCCATATTCTCGAAAAGATGAACAAAGGAAAGTTGTAAAAGAGGCATGAAGTTTTTTTCCTTTTTCTTTTTAATTAAATTTCTTTCCAATTTTTAATTTATTTATCTTCCTTTAAATTCAATCCTCAGATCTTTGTAAGAGTCATCCATATCATACCCTTCACTTTCCTGAAAAAAAAAAAAAAATTGTAACTTGCCTCTGTTAAAGTTTGTATTTTTTTGAGTGGGTGGGTTGATTGAGAGTGCTGTGCAAGCTTTGGAACTTTTTCCCAACCTGCTACTTCAATGGCCACTGAAGAGGTTAACAAACCTCAGTCACTTCCTCCATACCCTGAGGTAATTCACATCATAATTCAGAACCTTTTTATTTTATTTTATTTTTTCTTCAAACTTAAACCTTTGAACAATTTTCCTAGTAAAATTGGTAGATTTCACACTGATCTAATTGATCTGTACATTTTCACTGACTTGGGTTTCTTGTTTAGGTCACCCAGTTTAAAATTTTATCACTTTTGGTAACAAAAGTAGGAAAAATAGGGGTTTTGAGCAATCAAGCAAACAGTTAAAAAGGATGCCCCCATTTTGGTCTCTAATGAGTTTTACCCCCAATTCATGAACATGAGCAATGATTTTTACTACATCGCAGTTCTGTTACTGAAAAAGACTTCATTTTTTGTGACACTTGTAATATGTTAACTCTGGTTGATGCTGTTGTTGTAGATGATAGTGAAAGCACTTGAAGCATTGAATGAACCAAATGGATCGAACAAGTCAGCAATATCAAAGTACATCGAAACCACCTATGGTGAGCTGCCAGACGCAACCGTTTTGGGGAGTCACCTTAACAAGATGAAAGATAGTGGAGAGCTTGCTTTCAAACAGAACAATTACATGAAAGCTGACCCAAATGCCCCACCAAAGAGGGGCCGTGGAAGGCCACCAAAGCCAAAGGCTCCATTGCCACCAGGCACTGTTGTGTCCCCTCCAAGGCCAAGGGGTCGTCCCCCAAAAGACCCTAATGCCCCTCCTAAGTCTCCCAAGACTAAGGCCACCCCTGGAAGTGGCAGGCCAAGAGGAAGGCCTAAGAAGGTTCCTCGGTCTCTGGTGATCACGGCTCCGACCGCCGTCTCCAGTGGGAGGCCTCGAGGCAGGCCTCCCAAGGTGAAGCCTCAATTGACAGAAGTCAGTGTTGAGTCATAGAATGGTTTCTTTTTTTCTAATTGATGTGTCAAAAAACGATGTAGTGTTCTACTCTCGTAGAAGTGATGATGGGTGTAGTCTTAGATTTTGTGTTGATGTAATTTCTTTGTAAAATTATGTAGTGATGGCTAACTTATCATGAGGTTCTGTGTTGGTTTTTCTTTCTAAATTATTATCAAAGAGAAGTGACTTGAACTAATGGTGCATTTAGTTTTCTGTGTTGAGTTCTCAAGTTCTGTTATGTCTTTTGTAACAGGATATTCAACAAGAATGTTGGTGATTTTAATATAGGATTAAGCTCTCTTTTAAAATATTTATAAAAGAGAAATATTTTCAAAAGATGATCACAATGCATGAAGTAATATTCAACTATTAAGGTGAGGTGTGTGTACAATGTGAATGGAAATAAAGAGAATAAAAATTGTATGTATCTTTTTTTTCTGAAAGAATTACTTATTTGTATTGAATTTACTTTTATGTTAGTTGCGTTTTCTTATCGATAATCTTGATTGAAATATCTCATTATCTGTTACCATGATCTTAACAGTTATTATCTTCAAGGTTCATTCGATTATAGTCAGCATTCCACCATTATGATATCTTAATGGACCTCTTTATTAAACTCATATATAGAATCCGTAATAAGTTCTAACTTACAAAATCATGACATGGAAAAAGGGGTGTTGTTTCAGTGTTTAATGTGGTTGTTTAGCATGGTAGATCTGTCCACAATGCAAATCTTTAACACCCCTGTATATATTTAAAACAAGGGAGTGGGTCAATGTTCGCTGGTGCTGGAGATAAGATAGGGAAAGGAGAAACTCAAGGTGATGATGTAATCCAAATTTTGTTTATGGACAACGACCTAGGGAGGAACCTCGTACGTTATATTCGCATGTTCCGTTGATATGACCTCTTCAGTGTGCTGTGAAGTCGTTGTTTCCTGTGAATGGGGAAATTCTCTGGCCTGGTTTGACCTCTAACCTAGTGGATGTGATTTTCCTGCTTTCCTCTTTCTTTTTCTCACGGTGACATAATTTGTGAAGTCAGCTATATAATTGATATGCTTAGTCACAATTGGAAGTTATAATTTTGGGCATGAAAGGGCGAATCTAAACTGGATTCAATCTTATGGTTTTTATTTATTGTTATGATTATTGATGTTTATGAACCTTTGTAGGATTGCTTTGTACATTGTACCAAGTATTTTGGATGTGGCACAGTCTCATGTTTAACCCCGCGAGTGTTTCGTGTTTCTATTTCTCTAAAATTTTATGTTCTCTTGTAAGTTATGTTAACCTCTCTTTTCTTTAAAGGCGTAAGTAATATTATTCTTAGTTAAGTTTAATACTCTCTGTTTCTATTTATAATACCAAATTTATTAAGATGAAGAAAAATAATTAATTTAGTTGATAGTAATAAATTTATAATTTTTTTAAAATAATCATTGTGCTTAATACTTTTATCTCTTCTAATTATTTATTAATATATTATCTCTCTTATTTTAATGAGGAGTATTTTTAGTTTAAAAATAATTAATGTAATAAATACTATAAATTGAATTTTATATAAAAAAAAATATAATTTTAAATTTGAGTATTATAGATAGTAACGGAGGAAGTATACATAATTTTTTCGAAAAAGTTAAGTTTAATATATAGATCTTAGTGCTAAGCCAATATTTGAGCATGATACTCTTCAAAATGTTGATAAGCAAAATTGAATGCAGAAACCAAGAGCAATTATTAATGCACCACATTAAAGGTTGTGATGGAATTGAATTATTTACTTAGGAACTGAAAATTTAAATTCCATAATGACTCTATAGTCTATAATAGTTTCAATTGGGAGTGGTGCTTCATACACCAGTTATAATTTCTCCTACACCATTAATCCATAATGCAATTTCGCTTTTACCCCTTTAATTTAAATTAAAAGAAAAACGCATTCGCTCTCCCTCCTCCGCGCGTCTGCTTCTTCTTCTCCTTGGTGTGGTGATTCTCGGTGGTTGTTGATTCCATTGCTTCGGTGGTTTCGCATTTTTGGTCGTGGTGCTCGGTGGCTTGGTAGGGTGTTGGTGACGGTGCTGTCTGAGGTGAGTTTTTCCATTTTGGGGCATTTTTGGAAGGGGAAGCGCCGTACGGATTCGGTAATCCGTGAAGGGCTTTCGGATTGAGCAATCCGTATAACCCATACGGATTAGCTAATCCGTATGGGTTATACGGATTACTCAGTTGTACTGCATCTGGATGTGCCCAAAACAAGTCACGTACAACATTTTCATCCTTCACTCGATGCCAATGAATATACATGTCGCGTTCAAGAAGTTTCATTAGCTGTTGCATTTCAGTATTATTGCCTCTTGTACGCGTTCGGTATGCATATCTTGCATTGTAAATTTACTTCAAACTTGTTACATTATCCGCATTGTGCTCCTTCAAAGTTAACAGAATATTTATTGGTTTCACCATGGACCTCGTCATATCACCAACAATGATTTTCTCCTCCTCACTTATTCGACCAATATATGGGTGTCCACAGAATGACTTAGCTAAAACATGGTTATGATTCCCACATATTAGCTTCACCATCCACCCTTGTCCTCCCGGGATTGGTTTACCCCTCAGCTTAAACGGACACTCACATTTTCTAGTGCTAGTGGTTGAAGGTGTGAAACCTTTTTTCCGTGGCCTATATTTTTCACTCCTTTCACAACCAATTAACACAAATGACGTTCTTCCCATTTTTCCAGTTTTTGTATCACTCCTCATTATGACCGCTACAAAACCATTTTCAAATGCAACGGTACGAGCCCATTTCAATATTGCATCACGCGATTCAAACACCTAGACAAATGGATAATTAATATTTAATATGCTAAACCGTGTCATATAACAACTTTAAATACATTCATATACAACTAATTACCTCGTTTGTTTGGAACGTTGTAGAACAATCAATTAAACAAGCATTATCCTCAAACACATCGGGGTCTACACCATTGTCTTCATTGAATTCAAACGCATCGGGGTCTACATCATTGTCTTCATTGAATTCAAACGCATCATCGTCTGCTCCAATGTCTTCCTCCATATTAACTTCTTCTGACATTATACTGTCATAAATCCATTCATCGTTGTCCATCCTAACAAATAACAATTTAATTAAACATAATAAAACTCCATGTGGAAACCTATACAAATACACACGCTTATTGATTACATTTTTTTATTTATCTTAACTACAACGATTGAAATGGAACAATAATACATGTTCACTGCACACCGAACGCGTTGTTTTTCATTTTATTAAGTTATGTTTTTTCCATGTTTGTCTCATGTAAATCAACGTTATTCAAGGTGTTTTTTTTATGATTAGTATGTGCAACTACATGTGTTTAACTACATATTTTTTTTATTAGTAGACGCTTATAATTAATTTGTCCTTATTTATATTGTTTCATTTTAGCTATTGTTATTTTTACACAACAATTAAATTTATTAACTTCATTTATTAAATTAATTTATCAAAACAATTTTTCATCAATTTTTTCATTTTTTAAAAGCTATTTTTCAGCAATTTTTCAACCATACGGATTAGCTGATCCGTATGAGTCATACCGATTGCCTAATCCGTATAGCTTATACGGATTATCTGATCCGTATAATCTATACGGATTAGTCAATCCGTATAACTCATACAGATTAGGTAATCCGTATAATCTATACGGATTAGGCAATCCGTATAACTCATACGGACCAGCTAATCCGTATAGATTATACGGATTACCTAATCTGTATGAGTTATACGGATTACCGAATCCGTACGAAACCAACGCCCCTTACTCACCTCTTTTCTCTTCGCCGACAGCTCTGCAACTCCGGCAACCACGAACAACCCCCCGAAATGATTGAAACGCCACCAATAAACACCAATGCTGTTGCAATGAAGCTATACGGATGTTGCCCAAGCTCATATATTTTTGTCGAAAGCCATACGGATGTCGCAATGCAAATGAAGCTCAGCTGTTGCCCAACCTCATTTATTTGTGTCCAAAACAGAGCAGGGGTATTTTCGGGTTTTTAAAAAAAAATGGTGTAGGAGAAATTTTGCCTTGTGTATGAAGCACCTGTGTCGGTTTGGGGTACGGTCAGTTCACCGGGAGGATCGCCCTCCCAATTCGAAGTTTTTTCCTGGAAGTTTCAACCTTGTTGACTATGACAACAGTCGCGACTATAAACAGACTCGCGACTATGGCAGGGCGGTACGCTCTGCTCTCTCGCGACCCCTACTCTAACACTCTTCAATTGGCATGCAAACGTGTAAAATGGGGTTACACAAGCTTCATTTGAAATTTTGGACCATTTTCTGTGTTTAGAAAGGCAAAAAAGTTTTCCACCAACAGGGAATAGTTTTCCGTCATCTTCCTCAAGGAAAACTTAGATAATAAAATTACCTTCTGAATTTTGGTATCCTTATCCAAACTTCTCTAGTTTACGACCATCTCTTGATAATCCCTTAAACGAGAATCTATGTTGCGGTAAAATACTTGTAATACACTATACAAACAAGCAAGTCTATTTTTTTCCTCCTATTTTTTCTGGGTTTATGTTTATTTTTCTAATATGAAACTATAAAAAGAACATCTTTAGTCATAAATTTTAAATTGATATTTTAGACCACTTTTTAATGAATATCATAATGTCATATAATATTGAAGATCTCTCAATATTTTTTCCATTTTTTTAGTGATAGATCTCATTTTGAGATATTAGAAAGAGAAAAAGAGAAAAAAAATTATTATTATTTTGAACAATGTGTAGATCTTGAGGGTTATTTTATAAGAACTCATTCTCTATATTAAAGATCTCTTCACCTCTTTATTAAGAAATTTAGTGAAAATAAAATATTGAACTTAAGATCTTTACTCAAGATCTAATATTAAAGATATTCTATCATTTTAAATATAAAAAAAAATATGTATAATTAAAATCAAAACTTACTATTTTAATAAAATTAAATTTTAAATTTTCATGACACTTTTATGAGAAAATGATTTTCCCTATATGTGATTTAACCGCACTTCTCTCTTTTGTATTTAGTGAAGAAAACAAAAGCCTAGCAACAGCCACACAAATAGATTGCCCAACGCGCCAACCCAACGTTAGCCACAAGCTTTCTTGGATTAAAAAAAATAACAGACACCTTTCCCACATTTGGAGCAATTCCTCATCAACGAATCTTTAATTGGTTTAATCTAAACAAACACTAACTAGTGATAGAAGTGATGCATCATAAGCAAAATGCTCCCATAAGAATATTTTGTGACAACAAATCGGCCATTAGAGTTGATCGTAACTGAAAAAGAAGTGAAGATCAATTATTGTCCAACTGAAGAGCAAGTGGGGATCTATTTTTACAAGCCGTTGAAGATTGGGTTATTTCACACGTGGTGGATATTTCTCGGAATGATTCAAGCTTGATTTCAAGGAGGCAATGTCCGTAAATTAAATCAAGCTGTCAAATTTGACTGATGAAAATTACAATACTTATACAGCTGTTACATAACTTTTAATCCACCACATGCACCGTCTGTGATCTGTAATTGTTTGATATGCATGAAATTTTGAGTGAATTAAGTGTGAGAACTCTCTTCCTCCCCTATTTCGTTTCCGCTGCGTGTTTGTGGGTTTAATTTTATCCCACTGTTACATGTACGTAAGATTTTGGCCACAAAACAGTCTGCGTGGGCCAAAGTTAATTGGTCCGAAAAACTATTAATTTTTGTAGATGTCTCAGATATTAATTTCTAAGAATTTGTAGATATCCCAAAAATCTACTTCCAAATTGTATTAAATACATTATGAAAATAAATTAAAACAACCCTAGTGCTAGTGTGTTAAGAAGTAGATAGAAGTTGCTTCTTAAAAAAGAGAGCTTATTTTATTAAAAAAAAACCCATAAACAAACAGACCCTATAGTCCATATATGAGTACTCTTTTTAAAATACAGGTATTATGAACATAAACACTATAATACCTATCTAAACTCTACCTACCGTAATTCCTATTGTTATATGTGAAAAGAAACAAGTGGAGTTTGTTACCATAAAATAGATTTTAGGCAAAGCAAAAAAGTAGAGTTTGTTACAGACACTGAAATATTAAGCAATGCTCTTTCTCTTCTTTTTTTTCCGTCCTAAGCAACGCCTTATGCCCTTTTCCATCAACAAATATAAATTTGCTACCTCAAATTTGATATCGCTTTTTTAGTCACGGATTTCGTGGTAAAATTTGCATAACTACTATTTCTAATCCTAAAGTAGCCCTAAAATTTTGTTTTTGTAATAAAGTATAAGAGAAAATCCTGAACTGACTTTATGCTGGAACCGAACCTACACTGAATACGGAGGATTATCTGTTCCTAAAATTTAAGTTTGTTTAGATACATACGGCTGCTTTTCTGACATAATTTATGGTACTGATCGAAAGATCAAGAAGATAATCTAGCCACCACTTAACCTAACGGGGTTAAACACAAAACGGCTGCATCCAAAAATACTAGGCTCATAACGGTAAAAGTCAAAACATCACCGTACTATTTATTATTGGATATTTCTCAAATTTACTTAATTAAAGATTAATCTCATATGTAATTATTATTTATCCAATTTTTTTTACACATAATAAAAAAACAAATATAATTTTTTCTATTAAATAAATTATTTTTTACTTATACAACACAACAAATTTTACACCACTACACCAACTCTTTAAATTCACCCTTCCAAAATTTTAATTCCAAACTGTGACTAACTAATTCTATTCCCAAATCTACAAATTTGAGTTTTAACCAGTGACAAGGTACCAATCATAGTTTTTTAGTGGTCAAACAAGGGCAGAGAATTTCCCCCACCAAGGAAACAACGACTTCTTGACATACTGAAAAGGTCTTATCAACGGAAACATAGGAATAGAGATTGCATCGTACGGTTGATGTCCAAATATCAAGCAAAGAGTCAAATTTATTACATCATCTACTTGAGCTTCTCCTTTCCCTATCTCTAGGACAGGGTCCATTGACACATGTTTTAAAGATTTGCTCTGCGCACAGATCCATCAAGGATAAATAACCACATTAAACTCTGAAACAAACAACCTTTTTTCCTTCTACATTATGGATTTATAAGTCAGAACTAAGGAACAAACCACGAGAAACCAAATCACCATTAGCTCAAGTCACTGTTCTCTTTGGTAGTAATAATTAGCAAGAATAACCAACACAAAGCCTCATAATAAGCAAGCTACCACTACTTAATTTTACAAAGGAATTACATTAACACAGTATCTAAGAGCACACCCATCATCACTTCAACAAGAGTTTTGACATCAACTAGAAAGAAAGAAACGGTTCTATGACTCAACACTGACTTCTGTCAATTGAGGCTTCACTTTGGGAGGTCTGCCTCGAGGCCTCCCACTGGAGACGGTGGTCGGAGCTGCGACCGCCGGAGACCGAGAAACCTTCTTAGGCCTTCCTCTTGGCCTACCACTTCCAGGGGTAGCCTTAGCCTTGGGAGACTTAGGAGGGGCATTAGGGTCTTTTGGGGGACGACCCCTTGGCCTTGGAGGGGACACAACAGTGCCTGGTGGCAATGGAACCTTTGGCTTTGGTGGCCTTCCACGGCCCCTCTTTGGTGGGGCATTTGGGTCAGCTTTCATGTAATTGTTCTGTTTGAAAGCAAGCTCTCCACTGTCTTTCATCTTGTTAAGGTGACTCCCCAAAACGGTTGCGTCTGGCAACTCACCGTAGGTGGTTTCTATATACTTTGATATTGTTGACTTGTTCGATCCATTCGGCTCATTCAGTGCTTCAAGTGCTTTAACTATCATCTATAACAACAGCATCACCCAGAGTTAACATATTACAAGTGTCACCAAAAATGGAAGTTTTTTCCAGAGCTGGGATGTAGTAAAATCATAGCTCATGTTCATGAATTGGGCTAAAACTCATTAGAGACCAAAAAGGGGAACACCCTTTTTTACTGTTTGTTTGAATTGTTTAAAAACCCTAGTTTTTTATGCTTTTGTTACCAAAAGTACTAAAATTTTAAGCTGGGTGAACAAAACAAGAAACCCAAGTCGGTGAAAATGTACAGATCAATTAGATCAGTGTGAAATCTACCAACTTTACTAGGAAAATTGTTCCCAAGGTTTAACTTTGGAGAAAAACTTTTTAAAAAATGGAATCTGAATTATGATGTGAATTACCTCAGGGTATGGAGGAAGTGATTGAGGTTTGTTAACCTCTTCAGTGGCCATTGAAGTAGCAGGTTGGAAAAAGTTCCAAAGCTTGCACAGCACTCTCAATCAACCCACCCACTCAAAAAAATACAAACTTTAACAGAGGCAGGTTCCAAATTTTTTTTCAGGAAAGTGAAGGGTATGATATGGATGACTCTTACAAGATCTGAGGATTGAATTTAAAGGAAGATAAATAAATTAAAAATTGGAAAGAGATTTAATTAAAAAGAATAAAGAAAAAAAAATTCATGCCTCTTTTACAACCCTGTCTTGTTCATCTTTACTAGAATATGGACGGCTAGGAATTACCCAAGAGATGATGATCCCACGGCTGAGGCGCTATTGTTGAGAAGGTCACTTGGATTGATGACGTGGCAGGGATGTGCTAGTTCACAGAAATTTTTGAAGTATGTCGTTTGCATGCTGCTTTGGATGAGGTTTTGATCGAGACTATCCCCATGTTTAACTTTTTTGTATAAAATATTTATTTTTTTATTTTCCATTTAAATTTTAGTATAGTTGAAAATTGCAATTCTATCAGAAAAAAATGATATTTTTAAATTTCTCATTTAATAGTTTTTTCATTTTGATTGATTATTTAAGAAAAATACATATTAATTGACACATTTTTATTCACCAACTGCACTCATTTTCAGATAAAAAAACACCGGTCTCATCTATTTTCTAATCTTTAGTTTGTTCAATAAAAAGTTGAAGTCCTTGTAAATTCTATAATTTTTTAACGTAATTCAATAAACATTACTTAACCGTAATATGAAAATCGAAATCGAACCCCATTGAAATATTATTTACAATCAAATAATTATCAAAATTAATCTCCATTGAATATAACCCATTGAATATAATCATGAAAATTAATCTCCAAACAAAAATGCCCTGGCCTATAGTACATTATACTAAAATTTATTTAATATTATTAGAATAATGTATACAAGTCATAATTTATTTTGAAACTAATTATTATAAAATTCTTTGCGGTAGAAAAACTAAAAATAATATTTTAAATAATTTTATCCCAAAAAAATCAAAATCAAAATTTCCAAATCGAAACATCACAATAGTCTCAATGCCGGTAGGCATATCAGCCACTACTTATTTCAACATATGTCACATGAAAAACCATATCTCCCATATTAAGTAATTCTTTTTAGGAATTATAAGAACATAGGCTAACGATGATTACTCATGTAATTTTTTTTCCTTTTTTTTTATAAAAATGTGCTGTGATTACCATTATTATTAAAGGATTTTATTATAAAAAAAATAAGATAAAATATATTTTTTGTCCTTCTAAAATTTTGATTTTTTTGTTTTAGTTTTTCTAAAGTTTTTTTTTCTGTTTTTTTTCTCCAATTTTAAAATGCCTTACTTTTAGTCGTGCTTTGGATAACACTTTATATAGGGGGAAAATGGGTTTGGATAGTGCTTGGAGAACCAAAAGTGATATATTTTAAAATTAGAGGGATAAAAAATAGAGAAATAATTTTAGATGATTAAAATCAAACTTTTCAAATTTTAGAGGGACTACAAATATATTTTACCAAGTTATTATTGATGATGAATTATTTTAATTATTAAAGGAAATTTTGACATCAGTTCTTAATTCATTATTAATTAACTTCCTCACACGAGAAAAGTATAAAATAATGGGAAAAGAAGAAGAGTGTTTCTTCCTACACCATTCACTTTTTCTAATACACCATTTTAAACAGTATATTTTCGAAATTGCCCTTCACTTTTTTGCTGATTTTGTACACGAATCCGTAAGAATCTTACGGATTCGCCGATCCGTACGCTTTTTTTTT